>OX104063.1:83724677-83767826 GCA_944474145.2 Dicrocoelium dendriticum
ATATATATATATATATAGTGAGAGAGGTTTAGGGAAAATCAACGGATTGTGGCAAAGTTTTGAAGTTGACAACTGTGTCTAAAGTTTGGATGATGATACGGTGGTATACGTACGGCTAGAAGCGAAAGGTTAATTATGTCCAGGCACATGTATGACAGAGCAAAAGTGTGATGTGCTGTGATGGATAACATAAAGAAGGTATGAGCTTGAGAATACCGAGGAATGTGAGAAAAGAGACGAGTAGATAAATTCCCACCAAACGGGTAGATGTATTAGCCACTCACTTCACCTGCAGACGGCTGTGTAGATCACTGAGAACACGCTGAGCGTCTTGGACATAACCCAGCTGAGCACTAACCATATTGCACAGCATCTCTATATGCTCAGCCTGAAAAAGAAAAAGAGCGAGGGAAAGACAAAAAAGATAGAACGGGGGCACATAATTGATGGAACAAGAGTACAACAGTGAGCGGTAGAGAGGTGAATGGTAAGAATTTTCGTTGCAGTGGGAAGCAGGAAGCGCACATCAGCTTCGTTGGAAATCAAAATGAGTAGCCTCGGGTAAACAAGCGCAAAGTGTTCACATTCGCAGAGGAGAAAAAGTTACAAATAAAACGGTTTGCTTCAAAAGATGATGGCATCGGCTAGCAGATTGAGCAGGCAATGTAAATATGTATGGTGCCACGGGACGCCTGTATTCACAGAGTAACCATAAGTTGCTTGCGTTAGCCATCTATCCATCCCGTATCCAGTGTAAGCCTGATATCATGAGGTAGAGTAACATGCGAATAGGTGCCTCGATAGATTCGTAACCCAGCTAACTTTATCAAGGCAAGCGGGCTAGTGGAATGACGACCCAGGACCAAAACAACATCCGGATGGCTGGATGTATCTGGCTACAGGGTAGCCTGCGAGCACCAGTGACAGTGGCCTGACTGCGAAAAACCATAGAAAGTTCTGATCCAATAAGTGACCGAAACAACTCAACCAAAACGGAATCGCACCTAAAATTAATCATGCTCCAGCTCGAATAACCTTCAAGGGTTTTCAAGAGACGTTGCTCGCCGGACAGATTAAGTACGAATTGACGCGGTGCCATGGCATGTATAGACAACCAGAGCAGGCGAAGTTAAGCTTGCGTGACCCAGTTAAATTGAGCAGGTGAAGAATAGGCCATGGGCATACAACTGGGATGGTCATCACCGAATTATAGCTCCAGTTTTAGGTGGTAGGTGATCGATGTAGGGAACTCGCCTAAAACCGCCTTGATCTCAATCTCCCGATAGCCGTTAATATAAGCGTGATGTGTGCTACAGTGTTTACTTCCATCCTTGAGAGTATGGAGGACATAATCAATCCGAACGCAGGTGTCCACGTTTCTGGTGACGCAATCGAACAATTGTCTATGCTTAGACACCTGCTCCCACCCTGGGTTGAACGATAGCCTCAGTGCTAAGCACCGACTGCCGTTTAAAAAGAAATACTGGTTCGGTTTCCACAGTAGCAACGAAACCAAATTCCTGGCAACAGACGAGAGGAAATAACCGGACACTAATTCCACAAGTGCAAGATAAGCATCCTAGATAGAAAATCAGGGTAATAAATTCAGTTGAGGTCAGTTAAGTCAAGTTAATAACAATCAACGCGACAAGAAGTCAGGTGGATCCAGTTGCCATAGGTTGGTAATGATCGAAAAGAGGTAAAACACAGAGAAGATAATGAGAAGGATAATGAAAGAATGGCGCATTAAATTATCCGAGTAGAGAAGTAAATAAACGCTGAAAACCGAATGTAGAACAATGGAATTCATTGACTACGCACTATGTTGCGGATGAGTCCTCGAAAATGATCCCTAGAAGGTCGATAGCTCTATATTTTAGTCACAGATAAGCTTCAAAGCAATATCTGATATTCGTCACAGAAGCCCGAAAATGTCAGTACAGGAAAATGAAACATGGAAAATAATGCGTCAAAACGGATGAGAACATGGGGAAGGTTCGGTGTGCATCCGCTCAATTAATACAGCTCAACATGTACAGAGCGGGGTGCGGTACACGTATGCGCTGACCATTAGTAGAAACGATCACTGAAGTAGGAACGCTCGCAGCCGGAGCAAACGATACAAAATAAAAAACAACGTTGCAAAGGGATATTTTTTCGTTAGTTCACATCAGGCAAATACAGCTACAGGACTGATAAAAGCAACAGTAAACTGGTGCAGACAAAAATGAGGACGCATGGGCGGTTTAAATATATTTAGCACATTCGTTCGATGCTCAAAGCGATTTAATCAGGTGACGTCGTGAAAGGGCTAACAGACAGCGAAACAAGTTGTGTAATCAGACGAGGTAAAAATACCAACAAAATAAAAGTAGATGAGTACATAACAAAATAGCACCCGGTTATGTGTAATCCTCCGGGGGCACGAGTTCTCATCAGACAAACAAACGTCGCATTGCTAGAAACGGTTACTTTCATCTGCGAGTACATAACGGAAAAGAGCTTAAACGGTAACAATCCAGTGCCTAAGCTCAAGGAGCTAATTTTACGATGTACCTTTAATATACAATTCTTGTTTGACGGGATATATCATAGGCAAATCGATGGGGTCTCTCCTTGGACCCCTCCTTGCCGACATCTTTCTCGCTAAGCTTGATCGTAGTCCCATCCAAGCGGTTATTGCATCATATGATTCCTATTGGAGGTATATGGATGACGCTTTCATCAGCTGTGATTCTCGCACTGATGTCAACCGTGTGCTCGACCTGTGCACATCCCTCAATGAAGTTCACTAGTGAAACGGAAAATGAAGGTAAGCTGGCTTTTCTGGACGTTTTGTCGAGGAGACGTGAGGACGAATCACTTGAGCGTAGTGTCTTCCGTAAAGCTACATGGGTTGGCCAGTACACACACTTTTCGAGCTTCGTTCCTCTGAAGTACAAACACAACTTAGTGCGTTGCTTGTATTACCGGGCCACCAAAATTTGTAATCCTGTAACACTCGAGGGTGGGAAGGACCGAATTGTGAAAACGCTTCTTTCGAATGGTTACCCTGAACCTTTCATCAAAAAGCACCCCATGACCCGTGAGCGCGTTAAGCCCGTAGCAACGGTTCCGAAGAAGGATGTGTTTCTCTCTGTCCCTTTTAAGGGAGATATCGCCTTCGATCTCCTGAACAGGAGACTTTCTAACGCCTTAGCAAGGACCTACCCGGTCGCCCACTCGCACGTACTTGTGGAGACCGCACCCTTTATAGCTCAACGTCTTAAAGGCAGACTGACAGTGTCGTCCGAATGGTACATTGTTTACCAATTTACTTGCACCTGTAGTGCCAAGTATCTCGGGCATGCGACCAGACGTCTGTCAGAAAGGATGGTTGAGCACTGTCCAAGGTCACTGCGGAGAGGCATGCTCAGAAGTATCAACAGTTCTATCTTGGCACATTTGTTCCAAAGTGGGCATTAGATTTTAGCAAAAACGCCTTCAAGATTTACTATGCCGTACCGATGAGATACCCGAAAGGGTTAAGGAAATGCCTCTTGCAGACTATTGAAGCCATCGCAAACAGGCTAACACAGCCAGAGCTATGTGAGCATGGGGTGTTTGTGCAACCCGTGACTTTGTCATGGCCCTGATGAGAAGTAGTGCCCTTGGAGTATTACGCATAACCGGATGCTATTTATGTACGTACTTATCTATTTTTTGTTTCGTTAGTATTTTTTGCCCCTTCTGTTTACACAATTCGATTCGCTGTCTGTTAACCCTGTCACGGCGTCAACTGATTAAATCGATGCGAGCATTGAACGGACGTGCTAAATCTGTTCAAACCGTCCTATCCGTCCTCAATTTTGCCTACACCAGTTTGCTGCAGCGTTTATCCGTCCTGTAGCTGTATTTGCCTGATGTGAACTAACGAAAGATATCCCTTTGCAACCCTGTGTCTTATGTTTTGGTGTGCATTATCTACGAAACACAATATGCTTCCAGGGCGTGCTGTGCCATAAATAAGATCATCTGGTGCACGCGGTAGGCCGTAGTTACTGCCGCTACAGATGCCTCGTAGGACGAATGAGACGCTTTCGTCGTAACCACTTTGAGATGAATTACAGTGGTATATTAAGATATTTATACATACGGATTCTCAACAAAGCCGTTGGTTGTAGGGTGGTACTTTCTGTGAATATGGCGTAAGTCTAAAAACGTCGACAGCAACTAAAAGCTATCAACGATCGATAGCGAGGGTGGAGAGCTTCTGTAGTTGGAAGTCAAAAAGTCCAATGAAGTAGAGGAAGATAAACAGCATGTCACCAAAATTGCAATGAAGTGAGAAGAAGCGGCTAAGCCGGACTGAAGCGATGGAGTATGACGCATGCAATAGCAACCACAACACCGGAAAGTAGAAATGTACGATGACCGCCATTTCCGTAAGATTGAAAATTGACGGATGGTGATAACGTTGGGCTAGAGTAAGGAAAATACATGACGCAAGGTAATTCGGGATGACACCGCACGGACATAAGTAAATCATGCATATAAAAGAGGGGGGCTACAGAATATGACATTTGGCTTATCTGTGCTGCATCCGGGGAAGGGAGTGACAAATGAAACGACAAGATATGTCATTGGCACTTATAATAGATAAACTGAACCAAAACAATGTTTCCTGTGGAGAAAAGTCCGGTATTCGAAAGTAGTCGATACACCAGTAACAGGTTACTAGAGGTAAATAAGGCGAGGGAAACAATTCTGATCCAGGCGAAAGAGAAGCGGTAAATTCGACTACTGCAATACTCGTCGCCAAAACAATTAAAACGAAAGATGGGATTAATAGATTAGAGAATAATGAAAGATATTTGGATTAAAATCCGAAGGCGACTAGTTAGATCAGATCGTCATAATATTTTGTTTTTTAACAACTCTCGCAAATGTGAGATTGCACTCGTGAAACGATCCCCTGTGATATCCAGTGGACCAAAAGTTACTCCTATACGACCACTTCTAGCGATGCCACAACCCAATTGGTGGCTTTTGATTACATTCGCCCATTGGTGACACACAGCCGCTCGCATCCACCCACCACAAGGCACGTTACAGGAACCACCGTCAATAGATAAAGAAGCTAAACAGCGCGTGAGGGTGCTTCATACCCGTGACATATACGGCCACTATAACCGCGGACGACAGCGAAAATGCGACAACGAACTTGAGGATCAATCATCCACTACTACCGTTGCAACAACAGCCGTCACTGAAAATGATCCAACTTAGCGGTAAATGTGGAGAATCGAAATGCACCCACGTGGTCAGGATAGGGTTGGTCTGCTCTAACTGTGTCACTGCATTCCACGCTAAGTGCGGTGGTGTAAGTAGAATTAAAGGGCTCAACAACGTGACTGATGCGCCCTGATTTTGCAGGGTATATTGAGCTATTCAAATGGCAAATTGCATAGTTGTGCTCATAAAAGCGCGAAGTTAACTGAAATCATTGAACGGATGGCGAGTCTCAGTGCTTCACCATCAGGATTGAACAAAACTGATCTTGCCCGCAGCAACCCGCTCTGAGCTAATTCCTTAGGTCAATGAGTAAAGTCAGCCTTGCTAATCGCTTCATGACATCTATGCTATTTACTCTGGCACATCCTAACTCCTTAATCGGGCAAGTCACATTCGATGTGACTGCTATTTCCCCATTCATGTAAGCTACCCCTGATGGTTCCTTTATGATACCGAGAGCTCAGAACCGGAAGCAAACAAGTGCAGAGAAAGAAGGGTAATGTACGCATCGGTCACTTCGAGAAACTTACCAGGAGCAACACATGCGGGTCCATCTTCTGTAATGATCACAAGCAGTGCGACGCGGCTTTCACCATCAACTTCAGTGACGCCTCCTAAACAGCCCAAATTACCAGTAACAACTCTCAAACAGATATTCGCTAGAAAGAACCACAGTACATTAACTCTAGTGTGCACCAAGATTACCGAGTTGAAATCTGACACAATAAAGAACAAGTTGCCAGACGATCGCAACCAGAGGAATTCCATCTGCAGTGCGATTGATATTCGGGTGAAGCTCACTTTGGTTAGACACGCAGCGCGTCACCCGACTTCAATGCACTATGGCGAACCTCGAATACTTTGAGTAAATCTGAACTCAGCATAAGTGATAGAGGCTGTCCTGACCTCAGCAGTTCGCCCTCGCAATTCACCGGGCGGGGTGCCTATAGCATCCGATCATCCTTGGAAAGAGTGCATAAAGGAAGCGGAGAACAAAGACGGCCCTCCTAAAAGCGATAGCAAAAGAGTATTTGTTCATGGTATTCCAGATCACGAAGTGCAAACACATGACCGAGAGTAGTGTTGTTAGATCCGCGACAATGTTATGGCAAAATCGATGCTAAAAATTCCTGTATCATCTAACTAAAAGGGCTGCAGTCCAAGATTAATGATAGTGGTGCTGCCTTCCGAAGGAGTGACAGCAGTTCAATTTGGTAACTGGTTTAAATTTCGCGCCGGGTTGAAAACAGAGATCCGGTTAAAGGCAGCAGCGCATGGCCACAAGTAATAAGCAATTCAATGAAAATTGCTACCACAGTAAATCCTTTGTCCCAATAGTCCTGCGGAGAGACAACACAACAGCATCCACGGCACACAAGAGGACAGAGCGAAGCATGAGCTAACATCCCGATCTGGAACACTCTGTGGAGCTATGTAACCCGACTGAAATTTCTAAACTCACGACCAACCAAAACAATAGTAGAGACCGACCAACAAAAGTTCGTCTTAGAAAGCGAAAAGGAATTTGACGCCCAACAACGCACTGCTAACATCCAAGACTCTTATATGTATACCCTACCGCCCAAGACCGTCCTAGTAACTTGGTCGCACTTAGAGAACGCCACGCCTCACAACCGCGGGACCTCATCATGATTACAGACTAGGTTAAACCATGAGATAACCGATTATGATATAAATTTACCCAGTTTGCCGCTACTTCAAAACGAGAGAAATGGGATGAATGGTGGTGTAATTCACTAATACAATGTAAACCTATGTGAAGTCATTGATCACCCAGAAATCCGCGCCCCTAATTCGCATTGGTGCCAGCTATGTATGCGGAACAAGGACACGTGTCTAATAGTCGCAATTCACCGCTTGTCAAACTCTACATCAGAAATGGACACCAAAGTGAATCGCGTTTTCAAGTTGCATGGAACAAAGTATACAGCCACACTCTCATCGTTGGAGATATTAATGCACACAACACAGAAACGTCAGCAACCGATGGTGCACAGTTTAAAGCCTGTTTGCAAGAGCTAATTTCCAACTATCCTTTGTACAACCAAGTAACCTATCCCATCAGATTGCGCACTGTCAGCAGGCCCTCGAAACCAGATCTAGTGCTCACCAACAAAAATTTGCGATCTACGGAATAAATGAAAATGGCATCAGCAATACGCCGGTTCGGAGTATCGACGCTTCACTGCCGTGCAACCACCACCGGTCGCACGCGGGCTAAGGATATTGCGAAGGTCGCACTGCCCCTACGCAGGGTCGAACCCTTGCCGTCAGATTACAATACAAGCTCGTTACCTTTAGGCGACATGCCGGCGATCGACGGAGTAGTTACAAGCAAACCATAGGGTCGCAGGGATCATGTTACTCTACCATTTGACAATATATGTCACGTGGAATATCCTAAAGAGGACGGGGAAGTATATATTGTCACGCATCACAACGTGTTATGCACGCTTGTTAAGGACACATCTAGGGGCTTCTTAACAGAATACGCCGGGAAAACGTTCATAAAGATGTTTAGCGCACTAGTAGCGTATGCATCGGAACAGAAATCCTCCCATCGTCAAATGCAAAGCAAATCATTTCTAAGGAGCAGAACACGTAAATATGTGTTCCTGAGTGATTTGGCATGGTTAATTCACAAGGAATGCCCGAATGCCGACATCTGGAGTCAACACGTGGCACATCGTAACTCCTGTGTGAAATCAATCCGCGAGGACAAGGTGACGCGCCAGCAGGAGTTAAGGAAGCGTTTCTGCAGGAACCGCAAAGTCCTATGCAGGCAGGTTAATGGCCTTATTAAACTAAAGCGTAGAATGCCAGTAAAGGTTGCGAGTGATGGGTGTACACGGTCATCAATGGAAGCAACCGATCTCTCCTGGTTCCATTACCCACATACATTCCAGAGGGTAACCAGTCCCCCCCCCCGTTTCAGTTACTCCACCGCCAGTTTTATCCAACATCACCTTCACTGCAGATGTTGTGTTGAAAAAAGTTGTTACCCCTGCGTACCCACAATTTGCCTAGAGTCGATAACATTCGACCGAAGGCCCCGCTGGCAGTAGCCAATGAGCTAGCAGAACCTTTGGCCGTTTGCTATCAGTGCTGTTTAGGGGAGAATGAAATCCCACTAATATGGAAGTGGCGAGTCATCACTCTAATTCGTAAGGGAGGTAGTCGAACTGACCCAAAAAACTACCGTCAAGAAACGATACATCCTGTACCTTCTAAATGTATGCAAGCAATCATCACAGATGCAGTACCTGGAAAATCACAGCATAATATCCTCAGGAGCAACATTGCTTTCGACAAAAGCATTACCGTGTTACCAACTCATTGATGATTGCAAGCAATAGTTAAAATGAAACAGCTGACGGCGGAGCAGGAGTCGATCTCATTTACCTGTACCTCCCAAAAGCGGTTGATCGCTTAGAACACGGAATTCTCCGAGCTAGGCAATTTTGTTGCAGACGTTCCATTGACAACCTAGGCAACATCCTCATTGCGGCTATTAGAATCTGATTCGCAGAGCTTCGTAATACACTGCCAGATCCAAGTGAATGTTGATCCTCTTTTGCTTTGAATGTCAGTCTTCGATTGGCTCACGTAGGTCGGTCAAGTGGTCGCGTCTTCACCCTATCGATCTGGTACTTATTGTTGTCCGCACCTACAGAGCTTCGTAGACACCCTCTAGTTCCAGGTGCTTGTTGATTGAGTTCTGGCCCGAATGCTAGGCCTCGATGAACTCACGCGCTCTGCGGTTCTTCGCTCTTCCAAGTATCTTGACGTTTCCCAGATCGAATCGATGGCCTTCGGCATCCATTTGTACTGACATTAGTGACTTTTCATCATGGCAGCGGATGGCCAGACTGTCAATGCAACCTTGTACCAAGTTTCCTCCCTGTCTGGCCCACGTAGTACTTGCCGCAATTTTTGCAGCAAATTTTGTATATCACACCTGAAGTTTCTTCTTTACTCAGCTAGTCCTTTAGCCTTCAGTCGGCCGGTGGCCGAAACGATTACACACATGCCTTGTAACCCGGGGGTCACCGGTCCGAATCTGCGTAATTGCGGACGACCTAGCTGTGTGCTCAAACCAAATGCGACCGGTAATAGTCGGGTGGCGGCAAAGCGTCGACACTGTGCACTGTGGGCGCTTTTGCCTTTATAGTGACCTTAAAGAAACGATCTGACAGTGGGCTACGAGTATCTGAGAATCAGGCCTTGAAAGCCGCATTGATCATGCAGCCAAGCTTGTCAACGGAACAACTAAAACTAAAACGTTCAGTTCGGGGAACAACAAAACACTCATCCACATCTCGAGCTACAGGTTATCACAAGAAATCCAAACAACTGGGTGAATCAGAAAAGCGCGACATTTATTGATAACCGCAACGGTTAACTCTGCACAGAAGAATACCTCACTCTCCAAAAAGTTGGACATTGCAGAGCGACTGGCTTCATATGATTCATGAAACTTGTGTTCCGCTTCCAAGTACTCCGTGTTCGAAGTGTTGGATTTACCTGAAAATGAAAATGAACGGAGCATCTGTCACCAACAATATCGAGGCCAAGATAATCAACACTCGTAATAGCACTAAGAGCAGTTAACAGATGTTGCGAGTTTTGTATTAACCCGGATCAACTCAGGTCGAAGTTATTAAGGCTAATTTGAGGCCGTGTTAGCGAACCGTTCTGTGAGCGCCAGATAACAACGCAAATGGATGTATCTCAAAAAGCTGTACTTTTGCTACATCGATTTCTATCGTCAGCCAAGCGTGTACGCAAAATATAATTGTCAGTACAACGAGCAATAAACCCAAGCTGGTGGCATTAGTAGTACGCTCGAATCACTTCAAGGCGCTTGGACCTGAGGGCACTTACCCGACCATCGGCAACAGATTTGTCACCACTCTCGATCACACAGTGAAAAGGATGGGCGTCGGTTAAGAATATCCACTTATTTCCTACCATCTGCATTCTGTGGGAGGATGCTCTCAGAAAGAGGAAGAGTACTCGGATCAAGCTTATTTGACTTTGATCTACACGTGTGATCGAACTGCGCAAACGCTGTTATCCACCCGTATTTATTTGAGGAGAATGTCGTCAGCGTTTCTGCTACTGAAAACTCCGGCATGGCAACCGCGTGAGGCTATCAAGTGGGTACCGCCAAAGACACTAAGAGTGTACAGTAGTCGTTCCGTGAACCCCTACCAGCTGGCCGATAGGATAATACGGTCATGTAAACATGTTTCAGGGACACTACATGCAGCAATCCCAGTGGAGTGCTGCACGATCGCACGCAATGCCAGTTCACATCGGACAAAGAATATGGAGGTTGATGTTTCTGTTCCGTTCAGTCGAAAAGTTACTATAAGAAACGCCGAGGCGCGGTGTGTGCTACTTACATGACACTTTCAGGATAACATACTTGGGAACGATTAGTAGAGTTAGTTAGGCCGGATGTAGACGGGTTTACTGTCAGACATGTTTCCAGATTTGAGATAAGGCTCGGTTACCCTACTGGTATGGATCCCATGGTCGTAGGTGGTTCCTAACAGCTGTTCTGAGAGTGTATGATTATTGCTAGGTTGAAAACAGAAAGAGAGATGCGAGCATCTGGAACTGACCTATGTAGTAGATGGTACTCTGCAGCTACCCATCACGAAAGATGGGTTTTGCTCCAGTGTTCCTGACTCCATCTTATTACTAATATTTCGCATCCAAATGATTGTGCAGAGCCAGTCCAGCTAAGAGTGGGATTTCAGGGTCCCGTGGAGTTTTATCTGAGGACTTAAACGTATTGATGTGGAGGTTACATAACACTACTGTGAATGCTATAATCACAGCAGATTGCACGTCTACTCTCTCCTGTGAAAACAACATTTGCACCGAGTATCCCTGACCGATCGCTTCTATCTGCCTGGTTATGGAATCATTCAGAATGCGCTTCCTGATGTAGTCTAGTAATGGATCATCGTTAAGCGCAATCGATTTTCCCACGTTGTTTCAATCCATTCTCGGTTACCTAGGTAAGTAACGCCTATATTCCGATTCGCGAAACGCTCGCTTCATCGTGATCAAGTATTACAGGCGTTCCACTGCATGGATCACGTCTCGATTAGAGATATGCACACACACTTTCAGATGAAATTGTGGAGCTTGGGTTGGAACGATTTGTAGAATATTTGCGCGGATATTTTGTTATTAGGTTCAAGACCTCCAACCTGACCTGGCGAAGGTATAGGCAATAGCTGGTATATGCGGAGACACGTTCGTATGATGGGGTGTTGAAAATGTGCCCTGGATCACACTGTGATAAAGGTTGCGCATGATAGCTGAATTCGGAGCATCTCTAAGATTTCGAGTTCCGGCATGAGTAAAACAGAATTACATCCTTCGTTTGTGGAACTGAAATCCTTCACTTCGTTGTTTCGACTCCATGTAGCTACTAATCCCAGTTTTTATTTAGCACTGGATCTAGGGATCGCTGTATCGTTCGTTTGTTGTAATCGAATGCTGAGCCAATCATGTACACCACATTGGCATAGAATTCATTGGTCCAATATGTTGGATCTCAGGTCAGGTGCAGCGTTGGTTCTCAGTAAGTTTAAGCAGCAAAACGTTATCTGCATCCGTTGCGAGTGGGATCACTTCAACCCACTTACAGGTCAGTTGATTGTGTGCTTCTGCGTCTTTGGGCATATCACCACCAATCGGTTAATTAAGCAATTCGCACATGTATGTTACTGTCGTCGGGAAGAGAAATTGCTTATATACAAGTGGGGTAAATGAATTTATATTAGATGTAAAAATCGGTTCTATTCTGCCAGAAGTCAGAGAAGCATTTGACACAACTATCTCAGGTGGTAACCCGGAATCGCCCCTGAAAGGACAAAATGACATGAAAGGTTCGTGTGTGTGTAAGCCGGGATACATTGCGTTCGCAAGAGTGTTCACCATTATCATTGGATGAGATTTGGTTCCTGTACGTCATATTAGTTTTCCACCAACTGAAACATCGGAACAGTTTGTCTGAAACAAATCGGTCGAAAATCAAAAAATTTCAAGACACCCACTCTGCGGATTAGATTTCGACAACGTATCGCGCATGAATAAAACGTCGTACAACCGAACTGCGTTGACAACGTGCGTTAAAAATAGGACGTCGTTGCACATGTGTACCCGATAGTATATTGGTGGAGTAGGACATATGTACACCTAGCTCCTTACTCACAGTATTCACTGTTCATCATCATCATCGTAGTAATAATAATAATAATAATAATAATAATCAAGGTTAACAGCAGCATGTCAGCTATATGAAGTGATGCCTGGCTTCTATACCGTCACAATTACCTAAGGAATGAAAAGCTATATGCAAGAGAGAAAGAAGAAATTGGCGTGAAACCTAGACGCCTTAAGCAGACATTTTGGACAAGGCGCGCACACGCGTCAAAATCTCATGAGCACATAGCCTGGCGTGAAAACGTTTATGTGGTTTCCACTACCTCGCATAGTAATTAGCCCAATCCAACAGATAACACAACAATAGAAAGAATATAAACAGGAAGTCACACTAGTAAACGACGCGCCACTGGTGCCGACTGTGAGCCATGTCTTGTAACGTCTCGAGAAAGGCACGGAGCGGGTCGCATGCGCTCAAGACTGGAAGGTCAGAAGGATCAACAACATCAAGTTTTGCAGTCAGGGATTTCATTCAACCCTGACAAGTCAATCTCTGCCCACCTCGAGCATTGCACCATCCAATTTCCAGCAAACAAAACAAGGCACTCCACGGTAACCGGTGACCGCGTATACATCAAGGTAACCAAGTTGAACAATGGGAATGATCAGAAATGCTTGGAAAAAGGTTGGACAAGTCGGAGAAAGCTCGGTTAGCCACACATACGAGAGCTGTTGAAGATGACACGTGAAACGTGCAAAACTGGGCGAATTAGTTCAATAAGTTCAGGTTCAGCTGATGCCATAGAGTCCAAAGTGAAAAAGAATGACCCAAAGTTCATAGGTGTGCTCATATCGATGAGAGAAGGATGAAAGGAACGAGCAAAAGCAGTTAGAATGGAAGCTTATGATAACATTACACGGAATTTCTTTAATCAGTCCTGCAATGAGATCAAATGATCCTGAAAATAGTATTTCCTGGGTGCATTGCAGGAAACACAAGTAAGTCAAGTCAAGTAAAACAATGCGCTTTATGGAGAGCGAAAATTCAGCTAGGGGGTTAATATTCACTGAACAGTTACAGAATCGAACTATGAAAAAATGGGGTCCTTTGTCTTTTGTAATTCTAAATAACGATAACAGAAAACGAAGGTTGTGGGATCACACTATCATTTCGTGCATTCTCGTCGGCCACGTACATACAAGTAACAAAGGAACGGAAATAAGATCACATCAAGTCGATTGTTAGCCAGCTGTTTTTCGCGATTAGTGCGTTAATCGCTTCCACGGCAGACTAAATATCACAGTCAGCTGTTTTTGAAGCGATTGCGCAAGAGCGAAACTCATCCAACCATGGCTCATTTTGAAAATCCGACACTAACCCACATAGAAACCTGCTTACATAAGATTGATCAGCTTAACGAAACAGCTTAATATTACCCTACGTAATGTGATTCCTTACCTGTTGTGTGCTGGATAAAATTTGCTAACTTCTGCCACGATGTAACAAGAAAAACGATATGTTCCGCATCAACCAAGTTTCGATGGACCATTTCCACTGAGGCACAAATAGGCGATTGTCCAAAGTTCGTTCACAATATGTCATCGCTTTCACTCAACCGATTGTAAACCAAAGCCTTATCGCTATGTCTCAGCTTCCAAACGCCATCCAGTCAGATACATAGAACTTCCATTGACGAAACTTTGAGAACTTATACAGCCAAGTTGCTTCCTTGACCACAACATCACCCGAAAATGACTCTTGGTTCGAAAACAATCTAGTAAAAATATTGCATATTTTTGCGACGCTTCAATACAGCATCGAACGTGTTTCACTTTAGATCATTACAAAGCGCTGCGTGAACTGTGACGAACGAAAGAAGTGGTTAGTTTAAAATTCGATAGGGGTTCCAGAGTGGTTGTTATTGATGACAGGTTATCTACTCAAGATCGAGACAGCACTGTAGGATATTACAAAATTCAAGCCAGATACTATTTTAGTTACAGTCCGGTTGGTCGAGAAGCAATTGTGTCGGGAATTACACATCTTACTGATACATGGACTAGTCTCAAAGGATGAATATCAAAACGCTAAAACCAGTGGGTACCCACACTCCGCAAATGTATGGTTTACCAAATATGCATCAGGTAGCTATGCGGCCAATAATCTAGACGATGAATTCGTCGTATCATGACATTATAGAGTGGCTGAACTCATGCTTGAGCCAGTAAGAGGAGTTCCTATAAAACATGCTCTATCAAACACCATCGGAATACTTACCTATTTGGAAGGCATGAACTTGGACCACAAGCGCATGTGTTTCCTTGACGTGCAGTAGCCATTCTTGAACGCTCAGCTGAACAACTGTCGAACACCTATGCAAGTCTAGCACAAAATACAACATTCGACTACAGCTGCCCATGGAAGCGTTGGAAAACATGCTCCCACTGAGCATAAAAGATGCAGTTTCACTTTCAAGGAAAAGTAAATCGGGAGATTGATGGTGTGGCTTTAGGCAGTTCATTGGGCCCCTTGTTGGCAAACGTATTCATGGGCGTTGTTGAAGAGAAAGTAGACAATAGCATCAAATCAGCCATCTTATACAGGCGCTATGTCGAATATATATTATTACTCATGAATTCGGATGAAGACAGTACACTTGTAACAAGAGCGCTCGATAGTGTGCATCAAAAGCTTACTGTGGCACGAGGAACAGGACGACGATTGTCTCCCATACTTATACTGTTTACACGATGATCAGATGGTGCAATCCGAAAAGCAGTCTAAAGGAGAGCGACCTGGGTAAGTAAATACATCACAAGCGCTCCTTAGTTCGAAGTTTGTTCCATCGAGCTCATATGATTTGTACTATATACACATTGGATGCAGAGAAAGAACTGCTGTTTCAGGTGCTACAACCTAATGGTTATTCAAGCAGTTCATGAAGCGTTCCAGTGATGAAGTGAAAGGAAATTGAAAGATAACGATTAAAAAGAAAATGGTTTACATTGAGTTGCTTTTCAAAGGTGACCACCTTATGAAAGTCGTCGCGATACGAATAAGCGCCTTAATAAAAAGGCATGCAATGCAGCAGAGCTATGCTTGCCTATGTCCATAAGACCACTGCCTAAGTGTTCAGTGAAGACACCAGTGTCGAAGCAGTGCACGTCCCATTGCCTATAAGAATTCAGATGTAGCTGTGGACGCTGCTGCGATGGGAGTACTGATCGAAATCGAGGTATCCGAAGCAAATGAACACATTCCAACATGGTTCCGAAAACGGAGACAACACATGACGGTTTCCCGCGGTGAATCGAGAAGTAAGGTTTCCTCAACAAGTACGAGTCACCAAGTAAACTCGGATGAGTCATCCAGTCTACATGCGCAATTGAAGGCTTCAAATGCTCAAGCTCCTAGAGGCCATTATTATCGTTTGATGCTCAAAAACAGTTGGTTGTGATACGCAGTAATCGCGAAAAACAGCTGATCAATAACCGATCTGAAATGATGGTATCTTAGTTCATTTGTTATTTTCAAGTAGGTAACCGGCGAGAATGCGCGAAATGACTGTGCCATCCCACAACATTCGTCTTCTGATACTCTTATTTGGATACCTTGCCAATGCCTACAATGAGAAGGTAATAATTAGATCCCATGATTGGACAACCTGGCGTAGAAGGTTAAAATGGAAGCGGTGTACAGATTTACCCTTTACTAGCATAAAACCTTCCTATGGAATTTCTTATTATAACCATCGATCCGGTCCAACATGTGGCCTACAAAGTTTTGTCCTGGGCGCAATGCGGTCTGCCATTCCATTATCCATGATTCCCAGTCAGCAATAAGGCGACCGGCGAGAATTGAAGTCACTAATTTTGTCACCATAGGGGTTAAATTAACACTACTAAGACTACCACATTCGGTGAAACTGCCATTCTTGTATATTCCCAACACCATCGATTCGCTCCATTAATTCCAGGAATGTTCGAACGAGCCGGTCAGTACTTTACAGAGGACATCGCCACCATCCTTAAATAGTGGGATGTTAGAAAAATACGGATTAACGTTTCGAAAACGACTGGGGGTTGTGGTCGCGTCATGAACATCAGCCTCCGATAGAAGTTCTAGACTAATGCACCATGACTCGGCCTACACCACCAGAACAGGAAGATACACAAGAGCATGAGCCAAATGAACTGAAAGTTACCTGCCCAATGAGCCAAACGGTACTTTTGTGTTAAATGAGGCGTCTGCGATGTCTCTAATTAATTCGCTGACACCTAATTCCTTGGGATGAGCTGGAAGAATTTGTGACAGGAAACTACAGCTCCCGCTTCCTCCAGTTCTTGAGCCCTACTGGTTCATTAGGTTTCCTTGGTAGCAAGCAAACTCTGCTTTGGTTCACGCTTAATAGTTCATCTGATCATATAGAGATTAGAGCCACTTCTTTTAGATTCCAACAGGCTCAACGACCTCTCGAATACCCAGTGGCGGGTACGGTGACAAGTGGTAGGGTCGCAAACTGCGGTCCTGGAACTGTTCGTAGGTCCTATTGCACTGAACCTCAATGTCAGTAAGGCAACAGGGTGAGAGTTCGGTAAGCAGGGCATCCTAGTAGGCTGTCCTGACCTGGGACTGGGGTAGATTTTCGGTTTCTTAACGAGGGAGAGTTCATGGAAAAACGACAGCATTCTAAGACATGATCCGGTCGAGTAACAACACAAGATGGAACCATGACACCTGTAACGTACGACAAGGTGATCTACTCTGATCCATTACTGACCAGCTATAGGAGCACACCAGTAGTATTTTGGCGCCCACTGTGTTTGAAAGCGATGCTGCTCAGAAACAGCCGATTCGCGGCGCACAGTTGCAACAGACGCTCGCTGCTGTCCGTTCATGCGGAGCTTAGCCCACACTTACCACCTAGCTGAGCTTATAAAGAGTCCAGATAACCCACGTGCGCATTCATATCCTCTGCAACAGCAACGATATCAGAATTGGTAATCCCGCGTAGCAGCGTGCTCATTTCGTGGAAGAACATGTTCTTGGCAGCACCAGAAATGCAGTCGGTGTGAACGTAAGCGAAAACTACAAACTAACAGTGTTTGGTACTACTTCGTGAGTCAACTTTAGTTGATGTCGTCAAACGGGCTGCATACAAACGGCCGTTCACAGGAATCTAATCAACCAACAATGACTCAGCCTTGGAGCTGGCAACGATACCCACCACAACAGGACCAGTGGTTGCCGCATCAGCATCTCCAGGTGAGTGCAATCAATAGCCAGAGGGCAAGCCAGACGCAGTTAGTTCAACAATCGTGTGAGACCCATTGGCCTAAGTTCCGGACACACAACAGAGGTCAATACCCAGCGTGTTCAACATACTAGTGAGTGCAGCCGATTGACCTATTTGTCTTAGAGTGCGGACCTTGAACGCCGTCAGGGAAACGAGACAGCGTGGCCTTATGAGAGCTGTTGGTGATTGGCGTCCAGTGAGTGGTGAGAGAAGATAGTTGCAGATGGTAAAACTGCAGTGGCATTGTGTTATAATCTTCTCACTAGACGCAACTCCAAAAATAACAATTCACTGCTCCGCAAAACTTCTAGCCCAACCGAAGGAAAAAAGCAGAACGCCAATGACCCTGACAAATAACGTATTAATCGCAGCCAACGAACACTGTACAACGACTGAGGACCCTGGCTGTATTTATAGGTCTCTGCTGACCTGCGACTTCTAGAATTGGAAGGTCAGCTGCCAAGGTTAGTGGTTCCCCATATCTTTTCCCGAGAGGTCAGGTGGATTTTGATCACGTGTAGAAGCAGAACATTCAGGAACGTTCGAAATCGATGCGATAATCGTTAATAATCGATTAATCGCTAAAATAGGGAATTTCCAAGGCAATTCTTACTTTCTCCCGGACACCTCCCCTCCTGAGATATGTTCCGAGGTGTAAGAGGAAAGCCTGGGATCAACTTGCAGTCTTCGGAACGGTGTTCTCTGCCTGTCGGTCCACCTCCTTGGCAGAAGCGCCCGAGAGCCTTGTTCCGATGTTCTTGTTCTGGATTCGTTGCTCGACCTTGGGCAGTCGTCCACTGTTACTTTCGGCAGGTTGAAAGTTTCCACCAGTAAATCGAACGGGAAATCAGTAGGCCTTTCTTGTTCTGGCTGGCACAATGTGGGACGTAACTGGTTTGCATGCCGCGGCCAGACCTGTGCGCCCACCTTCACGTCATACATGACGTTTCCGCGCTTGCTTATGACCCTCCCTGGCATCCACTTCGCATGGCCATCCCGGTAGTCACGTACTAGCACCTTCTGTCCAAGCGTGAATGATCGCTTCTTTGCTCCATGCCGCCGGTTAAACTCCTGTTCCATTCTGCGGTCTCTTTCACCAACAGAGGACTCCGAGCCCGGTCGGATGGCGTCGAAAGGCATGCGGAGCTTCCGGTTCATCATAACCTGTGCTGGAGAGACTCCATCTGGTGCTTGTGGATTCGGTGTTGATCGGTAGAGGAAAAGGAACCGGTCAATCACCTCCTCTATACGTCCCTCCCCTTTTGATTTTTGGAGGGCTCGCTTGAATGTGTCGACAAATCTTTCTGCCTGGCCATTCGACTGTGGGTGAAACGGCGGTGAGCGAACGTGCTGGACGGCGCATTGCTTGCAAAACTCCTTAAACGCTGCTGAAGTAAACTGTGAGCCATTGTCAGTGACCATTGTCTCAGGACAGCCGAAGCTGCTAAAGGCTTGGCGCAATTTCGATATGGTGGCATTGGTGGTGGTGTTATCCATGAGAAATACTTCTGGCCACTTGCTGTATGAGTCGACTATAATGAGGAAACTTCTCCCGTTGATCGGCCCTGCAAAGTCGACATGAATGCGGGACCACGGCTTAGTAGCTATTGGCCATGAACAGAGTTCTGCTTTCGGTGGTGCTTTCAAGACATCGGCACACTTTTGGCAGCGTCTGGCTATTTCTTCCAACTGTTTGTCCATTAAGGGCCAGTATACATAACTGCGGGCAAGCGCCTTCATCCGGTTGATTCCAGGATGCCCGGCGTGGAACTGTCGAATAAGGCGCTGCTGAAGTGCCTTGAGGATGACCACCCTTTCCGAAAATAGTATGTAATCGTTTACAATAGAGAGTGAGTGTCTCCTCTGAAAATACTGTCGCAACTCGGCGGATGGACATGAACGTGGCCAACTTGTTTTGTGAAACTGAGTAACCTTCTTGAGTATTGGGTCCCGAAGTGATTCGGTCCGTACAGCTTCTGCGGTAACTGGTAGACAGTGCAGTGCATCAGTTACCAGAAAGTTCACGTCTGGTTCAATCTCCACCGAGGCAATGATTGTGTCTTCATGTTCTTGCTGACGGGTATCAATTAGGCGTGACAGTGCATCTGCTTGGCCAATGGAAACTGTCGACTGATATTGGATCTCGAAATAATACCCCATTAAGGTAAGAGCCCAACGTTGTAGCCTGTTGGCTGTGTAGGCCGGGATGCCCTTTTTCGAACCAAAGATAGCGAGCAAGGGTTTGTGATCTGTCAGAAGCTTGAAGCGGCGGCCGTATAGCATTTTGTGGAATTTCTTAACCGCGTACACTATGGCCAATGCTTCTTTCTCAATCTGACTGCAGTTCTTCTCGGCCTTGGTAAGGGTTCTGGCGGCATGGGCGATTGCTTTTTGAGATCCATCCGTGTATGTGTGTGCAATTACTGCACCAATCCCATGGCTTGATGCATCTGTGGTTAGGACGATCTCTTTGGAGGGATCGAAATGTGTCAAAAGCAAGTTTGAAGACAACAGTGACTTGACGCGTTCGACGGCATTCTGACATTCTGCTGTCCAGTTCCAAGGTAGTCCTTTGGATAGGAGCTTGTTTAACGGGGCACGCAAGCGGTGCATCTCAGGCAAAAATGCGCTGTAGTGGCTGATGAGCCCACAAAAGGAACGCAGAGACTGTAGATCTGTGGGTGGAGGCATTTTTCTAATGGCTTCGATGTTTTCCGGGTCTGGTCGACGTCCATCCTTTTCGAGGATAAACCCGAGGTATTTGATGAGCGGCGTGAAAAATGTGCATTTATCCTCACGTATCCGGAAGCCGTACGACTGTATGCAACATAGCACTTCATCCAAGCGGTTGAAGAGTTCTTCCGGCGTTCGACCCATCACTATGATATCGTCCAGATATGCAGCGGTTCCAGAAACTCCCGCTAGCATGGTATCCATCAACTGTTAGAAGATGGCTGGCGCCGTCTTCACACCAAATGGCAAGCGGTTGTATTGGAATAGCCCACGATGAGTGTTGATCGTCAACAACTCCCTCGAGTCTTCGTCAACATCCACTTGCAGATAAGCATCGGATAGATCAAGCTTTGCAAAGTACTTACCACCATTCAGCTTTGCAAAGATATCCTCCGGTACAGGTAAGGGATACTGATGGTCATCCAGCGCGGCGTTGAGGCTAGTTGAAAAATCAGCGCAGACGCGTACCTTGCCATTTGCTTTCTTCACTGCGACAATAGGTGCGGCCCATGATGAGTAGTTGACGGCTGTGATGACTCCGGCACGTTCCAGTCGATCGAGCTCTTGCTCAACGGTTGACATGGCTGCATATGGTATCGGTCTTCTAGCCTTGAACATTGGTTTAGCACCTGGTAGCAAGTTCAGTGTTGCCTTGAATTTCGTACAGTGACCCAAGCCATCCTGAAAGACAGAAGCAAATTTTCTCTTCAGGGTACGTGTCATGTCTTCGACGGACTTTGTTGATGGGTCTGGACTTGCTCGAACTCGGTTGCAGATCTGATTCAAGGGAACATCGAGGAGGTTCAACTTTTCAATCCAGTCGAGGCCAAGAAGATTCAAATTCGGCCGGTCCGAAATGTAGCATGTTCCCGACTTCTCCACACCCTGGAAAGCAATCTTGCAATTGAGTTCGCCGACTAAGTTTAACACACCGCCGGATGCATTATGTGCAACTTTCTGGGAGTCGACCATCTTCGGCCTCTTTAGGTGATTCCATGTGCGCCTGGAAATGGTGGTGATGTCTGAGGCCGTGTCAATTTGCAGTTTCGTTGGGATACCATTGATTAATACAGTGATGAATCGTCGTCTCGGTTTACACTCGCTTCGGAATGCGGCGACTATGGAGAGAGATTCAGCGCCGCCTCTTCTAGAATTAATCCTTCGGTGAGACTTCTGCACTTTCTTCGACCGGACTTGACTGCAGCATTCCTCCTTATGCCCATGCTTATGGCACGTTTGACAAATATGTTGTTTGAAGGGACAAAAGCGAGCGAAATGCCATTCGCCGCATGACCAGCATGCTGTGGGCGGTTTCTTCGTAGGCCTCTTGAAGGATTTGCTTGCTTTGGCGGTCATGGTCTTTTTCACGAGTTGCACGGTATTTGGTGATGCTAGACCATTGCGTTCGACCATGGCAGTGTCGTGTTTTAGAGTGAGAAGCCGCTTGCATTCGCTTACGAGAGCCTTCAGTGTCAGATCAGGGTCCTGCTCTAGCTTAGCTAAAAGCCGCGTTCGGATCTCAGCGTCACTGGGCGATTGAAGAGCACTGACGAAAATGAGACACTTAAACTGATCGTCCGTTAAAGTGCGTAGTTTGAATCGTTCACACTCACGGTTAATCATGTCTGCTAAGGCCCCAAAATCGTCAGATTCCTGTTTGACTATTTTCAGGCATTGATAGCGAATACTAAACAAGGACACCGACTCACCAAAAATTTCCTTCAACTGCGACACTGCTTCGTCAAATGTCAGATCCTTCGGCTGTTTGGGCAAAATGTGGTCTATGAACCTTGAATGTTCACTTATTCCGAGCTTGCGGAGTAGCAATCGCACTTTCCAGGAGTCGTCCTGACGACTGAAGTCCGACTGGAACATGTCTTCCCAGCGTTTGAACCACGCTTCGAAAGTGCGTCCAGAAGCTGCATCATAACGGAATTCAGTGATGGCGTTCGTGAGAAGATCAACAGAACTCGCCTGCGTGTCCCGCGTCGCTGCTCCGGTTGTCTGCAAACTCAAGCATTTTGTCAGATTTTCAATCATTTTCATTTGCGCCTCCATTTGAGCTTGCTGTTGAAAAAGCAGCTTTTGAAATTGTTCAGCAGAAAAATTCATCACATTTCCACTTTTCTCCGTCGCCATTTGTTATAATCTTCTCACTAGACGCAACTCCAAAAATAACAATTCACTGCTCCGCAAAACTTCTAGCCCAACCGAAGGAAAAAAGCAGAACGCCAATGACCCTGACAAATAACGTATTAATCGCAGCCAACGAACACTGTACAACGACTGAGGACCCTGGCTGTATTTATAGGTCTCTGCTGACCTGCGACTTCTAGAATTGGAAGGTCAGCTGCCAAGGTTAGTGGTTCCCCATATCTTTTCCCGAGAGGTCAGGTGGATTTTGATCACGTGTAGAAGCAGAACATTCAGGAACGTTCGAAATCGATGCGATAATCGTTAATAATCGATTAATCGCTAAAATAGGGAATTTCCAAGGCAATTCTTACTTTCTCCCGGACACATTGCAACTGCTGTAAATTAAGCGGAGGAATATAGCGGGAAGATTGGTAATGGAAGTTGAGATGGGAGTAAGAAAAACAGGTGGAAAAGAAAGGAAGCACTAGCAGTAACATGTTTACGCTTATCCACTTTGCTGTGTGCAGCGGACAAGGCGATCTTTGTAAAGCTGCAAGACGGCCGATGTAGGATTTCGATGAATTGCGAGGTAGGAGTCCCTATTGTACGTGGGCTGAGATTCTGCCAGGATGCCCAAACCTAGAGAGGAGAAAATTAGAGTCCTCGCTTAAAAGATCGGTTTCAAAAGCCTGTCCGCAAGGTAGCGAATGAATGGCTGTGATTCGGTTTTACAGAAATAGATGCCATTCCATCTCCAACTCCCAATTTGGAGGGACAGGAAACTGAATTTGTCGGACTTCCAACCATTGACCACCTTGTTTGGAGAGTTTCAAAGGAGACAGAGTGCACCACGCAGTACAGCTCAAAGTGTCAAAGAGGTACAGTAACCGTGAGTCCGTCCTAGTTGACAGAAGATAAGACGGCCATGCAAGCATTTGTTGTGGACATTAAGCATATCTAAACTCAAATGGGCGGCTTAAGTTGAAGCGTCGTCGTTCGAAAGCAGGTAGGCTTTGGTGGCTGGAAGTCAGAATGATCCCACTTCGGCATTCAAGTCCTTATTATATCATATGAATT
The DNA here is from genome assembly GCA_944474145.2 of Dicrocoelium dendriticum. Lineage (NCBI taxonomy): Eukaryota > Metazoa > Platyhelminthes > Trematoda > Plagiorchiida > Dicrocoeliidae > Dicrocoelium > Dicrocoelium dendriticum. The sequence continues at coordinate 83,748,404 of OX104063.1, forward strand.
CAAACGATATAGGGTAAGGTAGTTGTAATAAGATGGATTAGGCCAGCCTGCTGTTTCCGGTAGCAATCAATTGTAAGCCTCCATACCGTGATTCCACAGTAAGCAACAACGGCGGTCACCAGAACTGTGATTCGTGTAGTCACACGTTCAGACACGAATATAAAGAGTTGTCTGCTTTGATACTGAATACTGTATTGTGAGAGAAAGCAGATATTTGAATATGTACATCTAGGTTTTTCAGAAAAGCGTGGGATATGGCAGTTGACCGTCAATGGTGTAAGTTCGGTTTTCATTACCATGCCACAAGCTCCTGGATACCGACTTGTTAGGATTGATTGGGAGGTTGACACCTAAGTATCACATGCAAAGGCGGCTGAGGTCTTGCTGAAGTAGGCCGCAGTCGTCTCGGGTGCTAATCACTCTCCAAATCTTCAGGTCGTCCGCAAACAAGGCACACGGCGACCGAAGAAGCAGATGTAGATCGTTGATGTGGATTAGGAACAGAGTGAACCCCGGCCTTGTGCTTTGGGGTAGAACTCTAGTAGAGGAATACTGGTAGGTTAGATGGCCATCGACTTGTACCCCCCATTTTCGCTCAACTAGAAAGTCCTGGATCCACTGGTTCAGTGACCCACCAACTCCGCACTCTAAGCTTGTGGAGGAGGGCCTTTCTCAAATCGATGTAGATTGCGTCGACGGATTTCCAATGGCATGTCACCTGCAACGATTCGTGCCTGATCACCAGCAGGTTGGCAATGCATGAGCAACCTAGCATAAAAAAGGTTCTATGAGGGCGTCAATAGATCTTCTAATTGGAACAACCGTAGTAGATGCTTCTCAACGATCTTCTAGACAACGTTGACCAAAATAAGTGTCATAAAATTGGCCTGTAATTGTCCACTTTGCTGGAGTCAGTGCCTTTGGAAATCGGCTTTACCGCCGAAAATGTGCAATTAATAACAATAAACCTTCGGACACTGACCAGTTGAACAAGTCAGTTACGATAAGTAAGATGATAGCTGATATCGACTTGAGAATCAGTGAGCGCATTCGGTCAGGGCCAGCACATATAGTGCCGTCAAAGTTGGCGAGTAGTTGATGCACCTTTTCAACACCGCAAATCAGACTGTCGAGTTCGGTAAGCGCGATGCCCGTCGAACCCGATACAGACATCTGGTCATTCGGAGACAAGGAAGCGAAGTGGGCCGCCAACGCGAACGCACGCTCAATGTTGTCCGTTCGAGCTATCTAGCACTGTTAGATCACTTGCCGGCCTGAAGCGCCGATTCACGTAAGCAAATATACTTTTCGGGACGACCTTTGTAGCGGTTGTGAGCTCCTCTTCGAAATGCCGATGCTTGCTCATTGTGACACAGTTGCGAATATTGTGCTGCCTCTGATAAGCCTCATAGTCGTTGGGAGAGCCGGAGATGTGTCCCATAATTTGCGCCGCCGTCGAGCCATTGTACCATATTCCTTGTCAAAATAATGTGGCTTGACTAGTCCAACTTTCCGACACGACATAGGCCCAAACTGAGAACATAATAATGTCGCCCCCTCTCTTACAACAGTCTTCAACAGATACAGCTTACGATAGAGACCAATACACTTGCTTTGAGGCTCAAGTTAGACTGTTTAAATGTTTTTCAATAGTAGTAAGCTGACTCCAGCGGACAGGAATACGGTAAAGATAGATCCACACTGGCTATGAACACTGAGTAGTCGTTTGCTGCTTAGGGATCCAAGATTTGCACGTCATACCCATGTTGTTCACAGCATGTTTGCATCAAGTCTAAGCACGAGCAGTTGGGTGCGGTTTTGTACGTGTCCGTTGGTATACGTGTTGCACTGCTACACTTGCAAGTACCAAGTCCACGAACTTTGCTTCAACCTCACAATGTTCCGGCATGAGTTGAACATCAGGCCAGCGTATTCGGGGACAATTGAAAGCACCCATGAGTAGAAAAGGCGGACGAATCATGTGGCTTCGGGGATGCGACAGCCAGTTCAAACAATGACTCATGGGATTGCGATAAGCTACATCGAAGAGCCTAAGTTGGATCGAGCACCACAGCTGTTCACATGGGCCATCGTCGCTTTTGTAGACGCACACGTGTTCCGCGCAAAGACTAGGTGTAAAGCAAGATACCACCACGGAGAGTGGAGAAACTATCACAGCGGAAGCATGAGCAGCCAATGGGCTCGATTTCATGGACAATCACACGAGAAATCAACCATGTCACTGCGAGTCCCACTGCGTTCGGCCGCGCAAGTGCAACAAAACGACAGAGTTCATCGCGCCTGTTCGTAGGACTGCAATCATTTGTAAATTCTACATGAAAGCTGGAGCAGGAACTAATGGGCGCATTTGAAGTGCAAGCAACCCGTTTATCGTGGACTCTTGGAAATGACCCGAAAAGTTAGTATAGGAAGATTTGTTTCCCCATCGCCATTTGGTCTTTTCAGTTCAACGATGAAAGACCTGAGTCGTTCTCGATCTGCAGACCCAAGATCTTGGTGAAGATGAATCTTCAAAACTTTCGGTCATTTTAAGTGGGACAAGATCAGCATCGGGCTAGCTTCGTTCACGAAGGTGATTCGCACTGGTCGACTTGGTAATCACCATTCGTCCCAAGACGGGTACATTGCCGCACTTTCAACCCGTTCTCACCCACATCGTCGGCCGGTGGCCGAGTGGTCTGCACGTTTGCTTTGCAACCATAAGGTCACCGGTTCGACTCCGCGTAGGGGTGGGCGTCCTCGCGGTATACTCAGCCCGCGCGCGACTGGTGGTGGTCGCGCGGCAGCGAAGCGCCGTTACGGCGTATAAGCTGACACATTTCATTTCATTTTTTTCACATCGAGGAGCCTATCAATTAGGCTCTGTAGAAACTCGACGTCATGATCGTAGCGCATCTGAGGAGTTGGATCACTGGAGTGAGGCTAAAACGTCTGGTCGGCTAAAGTTGCTTCTGTAGAGCGAGGGTTTTTCCGACCTTGTCGTTGATTTACACCGGCTTAAACTCATTCCATCCACCTTCATTTTCTTTCCTTGCACTTTCCACGTGTCTCCTCTACCTGGGCTTTCAAACATCGGGGCATCAGTGTTCATAAGAAACAACCCAGGTAAAAGATTCGTGTCAGGTGGGACTTCGTACTGGTGAGTTTGCGCAGGACGGATCGGAAAGCTTCTTTAGAACCTAGACAAGCTTCGGGCTAGCCTGTTGGACCAACATTTAAAGCTGATCGCAACGGAAAAATTCACCCTGCAAGGGGGCTTGCGATTCTTTCCCACTTTCTCCGGTATATGTGGTCCCTGCAATTCGCACAGAAAATTTGAACGAAATCATGTTGAAATTCGCGGAAATGCCCAATCAATAGCCCCATGCATGGAATGTGGAATCTGACGTGATACACATCACATGTGATTACATTCCCACGATTCTCGGCAACCTTGGAACAGGCACAGCAGGGTGATTGTTTCGGTATTATGAATAATCTGAGAGTAAATGGCAGTGTCGTGGCGCACAAATTAAGTGTTAAATATCCGAAACCAAACGAAGATATAACAGGTATTGTGAGTCGAAAAATTCAGAAACAGAAATGAAACTAAACGATATTGTAATTTCTGTGGAATAATTAAAATTTACGGAGAAATGTAACAGGAAAGAATTTTGTTTACACAGCCAGAAATGAACTAACCGAAGGCAGCTAACCGAGGATCATGCATGTGAGTATCAGGAATAGGTTGACTAGAAGTTGAAGTAGTTTAGAGTAACATCACGTGAGCGGGGAATTAAGAACCTGAACAATGCAGTGGTGTGTGTCACCTGATTACAACATCTCTTGACAGGTGCATTCAATTTCAACCCGATTGCAGGTTGTCCCGCATAGAGACGGTTCATGATTTGGGCAAACCGTATCACATTGCGTTACCATCATGGACACATGCTGGGATGGAGTAGAATAGACGTCGTGATCCACATCGAAGGAGTAAGATAAGAACTTACATGCCCCGTGCAGTCACCGGAGATCAATCGCAACGTTAGCAGAGTTGCATAGAAAATGAAATTCACCAACCATCGGAGATAGTAGTGTGTGTCTACAGAAATAAAACGACTGCGATTTCCAGATCGAGCTCATCCCAATAGAAGGCTTGGTGTACTAGATCACATATTGTGATAAACATGTGAAGAGTAAAGTTAGGGTCTATTTAACATATGCATGGAAACGCACAATGGCGGATGTGTAGATTTCATGTGATAGAACAAATCGGCAGTTGTGCATCGAACTCGAAGGGAGGAGTTGGGGAATCTCCGAGACAAGTTTATTAGCCATCGACAGTGTGGGATTTGCAGAACCTGTAATAAGGTGTGGATATAGTGCACTGCAGCAGCAATAGCTCCAGGTTGGACAGACTCCCATGCGTCCGAGAAAGCATTAAACAGCAGTTTCGGCCTGTTGAGTCTCCTCAGCAGTGCACATCTATCGGCTCCACCAATGACTACTCGCCAGAAGCTTATGCCACCAAGCGATGGGTGACAGCGGAGGCGATAGAGCGCGACTCATTCTCCATTGTCATGTAAGGTAGGTAACATCGCATACGACAGGGTTGACCGCTGTAGCCAGAGATCCAGTGTAAAACCAAAATATGTCAAATAAATATTCAGGGTTCAGTCACCCACGTGAGTGAAATAATGGTGATATGTGCGAGACAATGTCCTATCGCCGTTAACCTACACGCAGTAAGTGAAGCTGTCTTTGGTAAGACCAATGGGTTAAGTGTGACCAGTTTGGTAAGAAGAAGCATCGACAGCTCACCGGTACTTCGCTGCAACGTGACTACCGAGGTCCACGGTCACGCGCAGCATCCTAGGCTAGATATACTGAGTTGTAGGTTACGGACGTCTGAACCACTTGACCTCTGGCTGGTCACTTGACCCTAATGTAGCACTAAAGCAAACTCATCGCCACTATTAGTTGTCAGTGCAACGAGAGGAGTCCAAAGTGGAATTTAGTCGGTATATGGAGGCGAACAATGAATTGGGGATCACGTGGTGATCCGATGAAAACTATATACCGAATCACATACCCATGGTTGTTGAACGGACTAAATGACAAGTTACGAATCCTTGGATTGGTTGCCGAACAGCAGGCCAAACTGTGCTTCGACATAGACAAAGAAGTGGAGAAGAAAGTAGGACGAAATGGTGAGTGAACAGTTTCATGCGACCATCAGAAGTCAGACACAGACTAGCCCAGGAGGGGAGACGCACGGTCACGACCTCAAGCACCGAAAACCAATTTAAAGCGAAGCGGAAACCACATAGTTTGGTGGCGATGTCTGAGACTAATACCTCGGTTATCAATGGTGAATCTCGTAGTACCGAGCACGGGGTAGTCACGGAAATGTCAAAACAATCTGAAGGGCAGTGCTGGGTTGAGAGTATACATGTTGCAATCGACTGCGATACACAACCCCAATTAGAGCCAGAATTTACTTGGGAGAAGCCCCGGGTCAGTTCGATCTTTCAAACAGTACTCGAAAAAGAAACATTTACCGACGCAGATCCATTTCGACCTGTGATCCAAGACAGCAAATCCAGAGTGACTCAAAAGCTGTTGAGTCGCGGCAAAAGTACGTCGCTAACCGGTTAAGATCCTAGCACAACCTCAGAACGCTATTGACTAGGCCCTACAAAGTCATCTGTAAAAGGAGACCTTGCGGTAGAAGCCGTAGGTTAATCTGGAAAAGAAGACTACATTTTCCAATAACTGGAGAAGCGTGAATAAAACTTATACCCATGCGTCCGTCTCGCCTTCCGAGCTGGAGTCCACATGACCCGCCTTGTGCTTGGCTCCAGACGTTACAGGACATGGTTCGCAGTCAGCACCAGTGGCGTGTCTGCTGTCGTCTCCTAATCGGATTGCCTGTTTAAAGTGTGTTTGGTGCTGAGTTATCTGCGGGGTAATGGCTGATTATGACGCGTGACAGTGAAAGCCACAAGGAAGCTGTCTCGCCGATGCCGCCTTATCTTTGCACGATAGCCAGCTGTTTGTGACGGTATGTTGTCTACACAAGGTGTAGGCGCCTTGACCCTGAATGTTTGCTTAGGGCATTAAGATTTTATTCTTATTCTTATTCTTTATTCCATAGGCCATCATGGTTGTATGGCAGAGAAGCAACAGTTCAAATGGCTGATGTACTGCTGTTGTTGATGATACCCAGAAATAGACGAAGGACGAGATGAGAGTTAAGAAAAAGAAATAGGAGTTGGCTGCAGCAGAGTAGACACCGTTGAGAAGGGATGGTGTGATGAGTTGTTTAGCAGAGACAAGTCAGTAGATTTGGCACTACAGAGCACAACTGCATGATGACATATAGTGATATAGTTTACAAGTGTTTAGCAAACAGCGATCTAGCAAAAATCAGAAAGAAGTGGTTTGATTGTAGCCGAAAAAACAGGTGAGTGGTCAAAAAGATTACGCGCTTGCTTGGTAATCCGGACGTAACCGGTTGGAATCTACGTAGATGCGGGAGACCTCGCGGTATATCTAGCCCTCGCTCGATTGGTGTTGGTGTTCGCGTGGTGCGGTATGTCAATGTACTGAGGTCTTTCTTTCAGTCAAGTACCACAAACTAAGGGGCTATCAATAATCACTTGGGGAGGTCCGATAGCTCAGGATGCGTGTAAGCCGGTGAGCAAACGGGTGAATAGTAGCCAAGGGAAAGCTAAGTAGTCCGAGTAGGAACAAAAAGTAAGAAGTTGAACCAATGAAAGTAAACGAATAGTGTGATGGCAAAAACAAGGATAAGACCTTGAAATGGAACAAAATCGACGTAAGTCTATGTGATGGGTGTACGACAGATCGGTGTATTGATAACAGATTTCGAGAAACGCTAGGTTTTTGCCTTATTTCTTCAGTGAAGCGCACGCAGCATACATGCTGCAAGTCAGAATGGGTGAAATGTGAACGAATGAAGCCAAATCTAAGCCGCATGGTTGTGCGTGATAGGTGATGTGCCCTAGGTAGAGAAGGTAGCAACCAGAGGGAATGGACAGCTAATGACAAAACCGTGATGGAACGCAGAAAGCCAGAACAAAGAAAGATGAATTCGCTGGATTGACCCAATCCAAGATAGAGGCATGCGTGATTACCTTTTTGCACCTTGGAACGCTCGACTTCATAGGCCAGACGGCGGTGTTCTGCTTTTTTGCGTAAGTGCTGTAGGGTTAAAAGAATTACAGTGTCATACTGTAGGTGGATGCAGGATATGTATTCTATGTAATAAGCACTATCTTATAGCAAACGAGTTTAATTTTATTTGATCGTCTGATATAAAAGACAGTCACTTTGTTAACAACTCAACTGAAATCCACTAAGTAGGATTTATCACTCCATAACTCCGGGCGTTGCGAGAGCTAACTATGAATGCGGGAAGATACACGAACCTGGGACGATACACACCATGAATAAAAAGTGAACGGACAGCACATCACACGAACTGAATTACCGCCTTAAATGTATGGCAACCAGAAATAATCGGATGAAACAAGAGGCAACATGGGGATACCACTGAACATTGGAGGAATACGTGAATTCTGATCAAGAATGTATCTACGATTGGCAAACTTGTTAGCAAAAGGTGCACAACCAAAAACCAACACGCGGTGATGGGAACGCAGCAATCAGCCGGTGTGAAGGAGTGCGGAGTGAACTGTGGATAAAGGCTGCTTTGGGAGTTTAATTGAGACATAAAGGGACATGTACAAACCAAAGTGGTCCCAAAATGCAAACGAGGAAAGCATAACAAACAAAAACAAGCAATTACAAAAGCTAAATAGGAGAGAAGGAAGAGGGTTGTGTATACGGACATATAAAAACGTGATAGACTGAGAAACTACGATCCATGAAACGAAACGTGGTGGAGCAAAACGATTCGGATTATCCCGTGAAGGCATTGCAAGAGGGTGCCGGGGAAGGGCAAAAACAAAAATCAAGTTCGTGAAATGAATGAGAGCTGTGGATGATCGGGTGGAACAGTAGCGCTGATAAAGGAAACAGGTTAAAAGCAAAAGCAAAACTGGTGTTGCGAATATGTCAACTGAGTCAATGTCAGTGATGGCTAATATCGGTAATTCCATTTGAAAAATAAACGAAGTGCTATGGACCATTGAGAGTAAACTTTTCGGTCGACCTCTACCAACAGTTTTTCCATGTGGATAACTGAGGCGCTTCATCCAGACACGCGCCATGGCCTGTTTCCCAGCGATGCCTCAGCATGTGAAGCACATACAGAATTGCTTGGCCTCCCATCCATTTCTGAATCCAGACCCCGGGCGCGTGAAAATCGCACGATGCGGGAGTCAGTGTGATGGCATGCGTAACACGTGGCGCAGAAAACGGAACCTGATGCGTGATATAATGATGCTGAAAGGTTCACCCGCTCTTCCGACACCAAATACGCGGCGTTGTAAACGATCATTGATCACCCGGTGTTCCCACCAGACATGAGCTATGCTGCAAAGGTAGCTGTGGTCGAATGTAACAAGCCTCGTTAAGTCGGTGCACATGATGGGCCAGGTTTCGCAACAGTACAGGAGCGTTGAATGGACGAGTGCATTGTACAATCTGCCCTTCAATGTGAGAGTTATGTCACGCCGACGCCGCAGGTGGCGGAGATTGGCAAAAGCGCTTTGAGCCTTCGCTATACGGTTCGCGACCTCATTTAAAATCCCGAGAGCGCGAATATACCTGCCCAAATACTTAAATCGCTCGACGACTTCAAGCTGGTCACCACCAAGGACCACCGCAGGAGTGAATCCCTGGCAAGCTTGGAGAAGGACTTTCCATTTCGACTGTGCAAAGCACAGACCGAAACGACTGACAACCAGAACTAACTTATCTAGTGCAACTTGGCACCTTCGGGAGCTGTCACAGATGAGCGCAATGTCGTCGGCATACTCTACATCAAGAAATCGTTCACCTAGGAGCAAATCGACACGTAAGTCGTGCTCGACAAACGCCGTTTCCATGACTTCGTCAAACGCGAAGTTGAAGAGGAAAGGTGACAGTGGACAACCTTGTCTCTCACCGTTGGAGATATTGAAGGGCAGCGATAGCTTGCCTTAAACCTTCACTCTATCCAGACTGTGCGCATACAACGCTATTATGACATTTAGATATTTCCCGGACACACCTTACCACAGTAGACAAGCCCAATGGGCACATCGCTCAACCGAATCGAAGGCCTCTTTGATGTCTTGGAACAAGACTACGGTGGGTCGCCAATAAATATGGCGATGCTCCAACCAATGACGTAATGTGAAGGTGTGATCAATACAGCTGCGACTTCAACGAAACCCGATATGCTCCCCATAAATCTGGCTTTCACGAGTGCCAGTCAGTCCATGGACGACAGAAGCAAGTAGCTTAGAGGCTATTGAAAGTAGGCGGACTCCTCTAGGACAGCCGCATTCTGCACGGAGCCTTCCTTGAAATTTGGGAATATGACGGAGCGCCTCCAATCTGCTAGGACAGTCTCTTGCTCCCATAGATTCATCAAAAACTAGCGCAAATCGTACAAAGGAGCATATCACCCGAATTTGAAGAGCGCTGGACAGAGTCTATCTGTTCTCGTGGTCTTATTCAATCTCAATAGTCTCATCGCACGTTCGACTTCTACACGTGAGGGCGGATCCAAAGGGACGCTCATTAGCCGATGGAGAAGCTGGCAATTTTGACTGATTAAACTGATCCTAAAAGTGTTCGGCCCAACGCTCCAAACAATTTTACAATGCGTGGATCGCCTGTACACTCTCATCGCATGTGGTCTAGCTAACACCAAGTCTCCTGCTTCCCGTTTCGCGGATCAGACGGAATAAGTTTCAATGGTTACAAAGGGCAACATCTGTTACATCTCCAAGGCACGATGAGACCAACAGGATTCGCGGTCTCTCTTCAGGCTAGCATAGAGTTCCACCCTTAAATCCTTGTGAGTCTCGCTGTGCCCGCTTTCATCCGGAACGTGTTTGCGAACATCCATAAATTCCAGAGACTGTGTAAAGACTCAAGATCTAGCTTGAAATTTGGACTTGTTACATGAAGATATGCTTGCTGATAACAACGTCTGGTGGATACGCAACCGGTAATCTCCTAATGTGTTCAGTAGGTGTTTACTCTGCCCGGATGCCAGCGTACATTGATAGGCATTCCGAATAGCTTGCTTCGCCAGTTGACAAGTATCTATGCACTCACAGGACCGTTGCGGACGTCCGCCGAAACGCACCTGCAGATCAGCACATACAAGTGCATGGTCGGAGTCCAAGCTGGTGCTCCAAATCAAGCGACAATTTCGGACGTAGCCTCACTAACGGTAACCGGTCGCGATGTGGTCGATTTAAGTTAATGTCCGGTCCGAGACTGGTGGGCGACATGTCACTCCTCTGTGGGTGATGTGTCGGAAGTTAGCGCTCGCGAGAAAGAGAGGAACATCTTCGCACAGGTGTAGCAACCGCCCCCCCCCCGTTAGAATTACGTGAGCCGACACCGATTTGGCCGGCCAAAAAAACCTAATTAGTGGAGAGTTTTCCAAGTTGAGCGTTCAAATCACCAGCAAGCACTACTATATCTGTACTTTTCTGTAACGTAGGAGCGCGTTCAAATGATGATAGAAGTAATCTTTCACCGTCAGCGCTACATTTAGTGGGAGCATAGGCAGCAATGACAAACGGACACCGTTTGTCCCCCCTCGACTTTGAAGCCTTAAATGAGCTAGCCAATCTAACGGCGCATATCCGGCTGTTCATTGGGATCCAATCGATCAGGGCAGCTTCAACCCGGGGGCTCAGAGCAATGCCCACACCGGTTTGACCTGCATTGGAAGCGCAATGAGAAAATATCGCAAGCGTCGCATGATGGCGATCGCAGGATAGTCACAGTACTCGAATCTTGCGGGCGGGTTGCTGGTAAACAGATGTGGAACGACAAGATCTCTAGTTTCCGATCAAGTGATGCCTGTTGAAAAATTTGCAACAAAGTATGTACGTTGAGGCATGCCAGTCTGCAGAGATCTAGGGCTCTAAATAGAAATTTATGAACTGACATTGTCTGTTTGCCCGGACATGGATTTGCCAACTGGATCGAGGCGATGTCCTGCGATTGTGTGGGAGTTGAGGCCAGACGATAAACGTTTATCAAGGCAACATGAGAGGGCCATGAATTGGGGGGTCGAAAACAAGGGGGAGAAAAGTGAAGTTGGAACAGTAGCATCCTCAGCCCTATTCACCTGCTTCATGTAGCAGTAATGCGCCAGTGATGATCCTGTACGACGGCCAGAGTATCATGAGAAATTCTGGAGAAATTCATTGTATTGCGTGGGCAAAATACTCTCCGATTGCTCAGGCCTAGGCAGGAGAGCGATCAGGATTATCAAACAAAGACTTTGGTTAAAAAACCTGACAGTGAGTCCGTTTTATGGAGTAAGGAGCCCACACACACTCCAACCCCCAACCTGGAGGGCTAGCCAGGGGACAGTCTATCAGGCCGCTAACCATTGACCAATGTGTTATGAGTGGATCTGAAGGTGCAAAAGCACCATCAAGCATAGCCCAGTGGATTTCTGAGGCACGCAAACAATCGCACCACGTTAAGGTCCAGTCTCGTCGCATATTATTAACATTTAACGACAAGCCAGAAGGATCGCATTACCGTTAATCAAAGTAGAGGCTTTTCAAAGCATGGAAATAAGAAAGAAGGGACAATCGTAACGAATTTCGTGGGGATGTAACACTTCCCAGAAGTCCATTACGAGAAAGAGGCTTTGTTTGAGAGCATCCGCCACAAGACTCTAATCAAAATGTTACAAAAATAACAGTGAATAAGGTTTCAGAGTCTTTTAAGGTTGTAGTCTAGGAGAATCATATGCAAAGCTGGAAGATACGCACAACTTTGGGCCGATGAACAAGATGTATGTGCAACAGGTGGGCCGGAACCATACTGATCACAAGCTGCATGGTTCGAGGACGGCGGTAGCAAATCGTCGAGCAGGAGTTGGGTTCACCCTACCATTTGAGAAAGCCAGTGGCCCCTGTCTACCTTGCCAGCGGAGCTAAGCCCATAACGCGTGAACTGTCGTCCCTCATGACTAAGTTTTAATGGGAGAAAGACAACGCCTTTCTGGTGAGGGTATGCGTCCAGATTGGGCAAAAGTAGCATCTAACCATTGACTAGTCCAGCATGAGTGACTCTGAAAGTGCCTACCAAAATGATTCTGTGGACTGCGGAGCAGCTCAAACCATTGCGTCGTGTGCAGTCTTGCTGTGATGGATCCTTCGAAACAGCAGAAGTAGGTCAATATCAATTGTGCACATAACAGTGCGCAACAAAAGCAACACACACACACAGGACTCACAGTTATTTCCTTCATGTCCTGATTCAATGTGTCTGCAATTGGTCGGACGAAGCGCGAATGTGTATCCTCCACTGCACGTGTTTTTGCCTCAGCGAGTTGATAAAACCCTTCACTTGCACAAATAAGAGAGCTACCTGGCAATGTAATGAAATTTAAGAGGCAAATGACAATCATCTTCACACATAAAAAGAAACGTATTTAGACAAAAGTTCAGTAGGGCCATATCGTGATAAAAACATTGTATATGTGGCGAAGGTCACCAGCATTTTAAATGTTGTTATAGTCGCTCACAAAATACTGCCAATGGCGGTAGTGACCTGGTCAAAACAGATCAAGACCAAAAACCGTACAGCAAAAAAAGTGAGGTAATGGTCGTGTTAGAAAATAAGAAAAGCAACAATAAAACGTGTAAAAGAATCCGATTTGGAGATTCGTCAGGGGCGCAGAAACTCATGAAGTAGAACTAGGAAGAAAACTCCAACGAAGCACCCGGAATGCGACGAGTAAGAGTTGATTTGCGTCAAGCTAGCAGAAACCTTACAGTGAAAGCGTGGGCACTGAGCCAAAAGGAGTCAAAGATAGCTTCGGGAAACGTCACTAGAGGCACAGACAGCTCAGTAATAATGAGTCATAAGGAGTACTAGTTATTAGCACCGTGTACCTCGACAAGGAAAATGACCACAAAGTGGTAGGAGAAATCATTTGTATAATGAGCCGGGTGGTCAGGGCACCAGGCTATTTCAACTCGCTTAATCCATAAATGAAGAATGGCGTTACAGCCAAGGAATGGCAAAGCGTCCAGGTAGAAAGATCGTGAAGTAGAGAGTTACTTAATAAGAATAGTATTCAAAACTTCTAAGGTATTCCTCTAACTGAACGATAAGGTCATTACTTAGAACATTGAAAGTGCAGTTGATTAATGGCATATAGAGAACCAGACAGTATGATCTACAATCACCAACCCATTGCCAATACTACTTGCTTTCCTCTCCTTGCGCAACCCTCAGCCTCCCAGTCGATTGAGCAGGAGACTACCACCAATGCCGTAAATGGGGCAATCCATGCAAGTAACTTGTCCCTCAAACCACCAGTCCCATTTTACATTGGTGATTTTAACATCCGTACTCTGGGTCAGATCCGCCAACATGCAGCAATAACTTTCACGCTTCATTCCCTTGGTATTGTGGGTTGTCTCCGTAAAAGGGTTACAAGATTACAGTGCACCAACAAATTTGACATCTACGGTTAATGCTCATCTAAAACAAAACTAATATTAAAAGTTTAGTGAGAACATCAAGACAAAATGAGTGTTGGGTTAATAATGCTTTTCGAACAAACTCTCATCAGACCCAAACGCTTATATGACAGAGACTAAGTGTCGTTAGCGTCAAAACAGCATGGGAGCTTGATTTCTGGGTTGTTTGAACAGTCGAATCAATAGCTCAGGGCTAGGCTAGATGGTAGGAAAATTAAAAAAGAGAAAAGTATCACGTAAAAGTTCGACACTACAACGTAAGTAGCTCAGGTGACAACCAAACAGTTGGGTAACATTGTCCGTTAGCCTGTGTAGTAGTAACGGACGTATGTACCGCTTTTGCACACATAATTCAGGCTTCAAATGGCGGATGTATATAAAGCCTCGGCAATGGACAGGAGCTGTTTGCGGAAGACTTGCGTGAAGCGTTCAGGCAATGAATACATGACATTGTAGTCATCTCCAAAGGCTGTATGGACAAAATCAAGTTGTGACATAATAGAGCTGTTTGAGGATCTCAGGCCGCTTTTGTAAGACCAAGCCGGGATGTGCGCGCGAATCCACTGAGACACATGCCTCGTAGTGCGACCCATGTATCGTGCACCACAGGAACAAGAGTACTGATAAACGAGCGTAGAACAAGTCAACGAGGACAGTCGAGCCTCCAAGAGTTTTACAAGCTCTGGCTTGTTGTAGTACACAATAATCAATCGGGCCGCGAAATAGGTCTTCTCAACAGTATTTTTCAAGCGTTGGGATAGAGTATTTCCCGGCAGAATCGCTCTTAAATGGCAAGTGCATGTACAGCTCTTCTTTAGAAGCAAGGTGGCTTGCGTTTGTGTTTCTTCAGAGGCTACAAGATAGATTCGTCTGGACAGCCCATTAGCTTAGGACGTCGATGATTCTATGCAATTCTTCGTTGACGGTATCCAGTGTAAAAATACTGCGTGCTCTGAAGGCGAGAGATCGGACCAAACTTCTTTTGCAGTTTAACGGCAATGCGCCGTATTTCCCAGTCCATGTACGTTTTCTGCGCATTTGTTCGGTTGAGATCCGTCAGAGTTACGGATAATGTCTGCATCTAGAAAAGGTAGTCGGCTGCCAAACTCGTGCTCGTAAGTGAAGTGGATTCTTATGGGCATCAATAAAAGCGTTCAATAACCGCGCCGCATGCCTTTTCAATTTGCAAAGTATGAAATTGTCATCAATATAACGTACGCACATTTCGGTTTAGCCTATGTGTGTTCTAAGTGGGCCACGTGTCAATTCTGCTATTGGGATATCGGCTAGCAGGGACCCCAAAGGAGATCCCATGACCACTGCATCAAACTGACGGTATATTTCACGAATGAAGGTGAACTGAACGTTCGGCGTACACCGAAGTAATGCCTCTGAGTAAAGCTTCCGAAAAAGTTGCGTAAATTGGCAGTTGCCGAGCAAGTTCGCACATGTACTTCACAGTTTTGAGCAGTGGAATGTTTGTAGACAGCGAGTGGGCATGAAATATTATTTTTTGTTGACAAGGTTAAGTTTGGCTATCCTCGCAATGAATTGAACAGTATCACACACACAGTAATTGCAAACCACATTCCGTAGCGGTTGCAGCTTTCCACCATCCACTGGATCAACAAATGCTGGGGGAACCCACCAGGTCCCAGATTGGACGCACTGGGGCACCCTACTTGTGAACTTTAAAAAGACTATATGTTGTAAGGCTGCCCTTTTGTCTCTCTCTCTCTCTCTCTCTGCGCTACCAACCAGCCGGGGAAAACAAAACGCTGAGCGTGCTAGGCCGACGTATATTAAGCACAGAACATGGCTACTTTTATAGGTCACATGCGCTTACCTCGCCGCTATCACTGAGGTGAGTCACAACTCCTGTCTAAACAGATTCGACTCTGGCAACCGCCATCACTGTCTGACTGTAGGTAGGACCATGTCCGCGACATAGCAACTCGTGCGGTGATGACGGTCTGATTTCGTCAGCTTCCGGTCTGACCATGACAACCAGTCTGTCAGCCGCTCACGTGATCTGGCCGATCTCGCCCCGCTAGTGTGCACCATCGTAGTTAGCTGTTTCGCCTCCGTGACACCTCCTCCTCCGAATTGAAACCGCTTCCCCACCATGCGTACTTGCGTCAGTTCAGCTTTCTTTGTTTTGACAACAATCCGTTGTCCTGGTAGTTTTCTTTTCCTTCTGGCCGCTCTTAGATATATGTTGGCTGCGGGCCCTTGTGTTTTTCCGTGGTTCGGTCTCCGCTGTTCTGCGTGCCTGATCCATTTCTTGTTTCTAACCGTTAGTTCGTAATTGACTCCACCATTTCTGCGTATCACCCTTCCTCTTGACCACCTCTTCGGTCCTCGGAACTCTCGCGGGTACCCCCTGTCACCAATTCTGCAATGACACACTCTGTCTGTCCGACTTTTCCCAGTATGACAACTGCAATGCTTTTCTTTCCTGATTGGCACAAGGCGTTTTGCTCTGAATACTGGTTTAGTGACTGGCTTAAGGTTCGGGGCAGCACTGGTGATTCTGCAGCATTCTGGACCAGGTTGGAGCATTGCTTCATGGCGTCTATGCACCTGTGTAATCTGACTGCCATTGATTTCTATCGTCGCATCTTTAAGTTTGATGGGCACATCTGATTCTGAAGTGGCAGTGTGGCAGAAGTTTTGCTCCTCCATAGCTTCTGAATTTACGACCACATTTGCAGTAGGAGTCAATTTGAGCATCTTCTGACATTCTGAAAGAATTTCTTGCGATGTCAGCTTCACTTCCAGTTCCCATTCTACATGAATGTTTAATTTTTGTGATGGCACTGCCATCAACTGCCTCTGTGACTTTTCGAACTGCGTCTGCTGCTCCTGCAAAAGTGCCTGCAATTGCTTAAAGCTGACTGCCATTTTGGGTTCGATTGAACTCTCGCCGCCACTGTTGTAACGCTGCCCTTTTGTCTCTCTCTCTCTCTCTCTCTCTCTCTGCGCTACCAACCAGCCGGGGAAAACAAAACGCTGAGCGTGCTAGGCCGACGTATATTAAGCACAGAACATGGCTACTTTTATAGGTCACATGCGCTTACCTCGCCGCTATCACTGAGGTGAGTCACAACTCCTGTCTAAACAGATTCGACTCTGGCAACCGCCATCACTGTCTGACTGTAGGTAGGACCATGTCCGCGACATAGCAACTCGTGCGGTGATGACGGTCTGATTTCGTCAGCTTCCGATTTGACCATGACAACCAGTCTGTCAGCCGCTCACGTGATCTGGCCGATCTCGCCCCGCTAGTGTGCACCATCGTAGTTAGCTGTTTCGCCTCCGTGACACTATCTAAGCTCGGAAGGTGTTCACCTATAGGTTTCAGCTTTTCGAATTCCTATTTCGTGATAAGTTTTGCCTGAATCATTCGCCTGACGCAGTCAATCAGCTGCTTCTCTAACTCTACTGTGTCGTCTTTTCTTGTTATGGACTTCTGGAACTTACGCTCATCACTAAGGATGTGTTGCAACTTACAGATACAACCAGTTCTGTCCAGTTACACGATGCCGGAACCGTTATGCGTCTTAGAGATTATTAATTCTAGGCTCGGTCCTAGCACCTTAAATGACTGCAACTGCTCCCTTCTAATAATACCGCTACTGGATGGTTTGACCCTAACATACTTGGGACAACTATTCACTAGGCTAGGTTTTCAACGTTGTTAGATGCTGTTGGAAACAGATCTCGAGTCTGGGCCATTATGCTTTCAAAGTGTACCTAAAAAGCCGCCTGATTTATTTTCTTACATTGCTTGCCAAACCCTTGAAGGATGGACTGTCTCCGTTGACTCGTTCTATGCTTGTTTATCGGTACTCGTGCTCATGTGGTGCACGATACGTGGGTCGCACTACGAGGCATGTGTCTCAGTGGATTCGCGCGCACATCCCGGCTTGGTCTTACAAAAGCGGCCTGAGATCCTCAAACAGCTCTATTATGTCACAACTTGATTTTGTCCATACAGCCTTTGGAGATGACTACATTGTCATGTATTCATTGCCTGAACGCTTCACGCAAGTCTTCCGCAAACAGCTCCTGTCCATTGCCGAGGCTTTATATACATCCGCCATTTGAAGCCTGAATTATGTGTGCAAAAGCGGTACATACGTCCGTTACTACTACACAGGCTAACGGACAATGTTACCCAACTGTTTGGTTGTCACCTGAGCTACTTACGTTGTAGTGTCGAACTTTTACGTGATACTTTTCTCATTTTTAATTTTCCTACCATCTAGCCTAGCCCTGAGCTATTGATTCGACTGTTCAAATAACCCAGAAATCAAGCTCCCATGCTGTTTCGACGCTAACGACACTTAGTCTCTGTCATATAAGCGTTTGGGTCTGATGAGAATTTGTTCGAAAAGCATTATTAACGCAACACTCAATTTGCCCTGATTTTTCGCACTCGAATATAACATTTTTTGATTCCGAACCTGTTGATAATGACTACACCTTTTGTGTCTCTGGTGATACTGAGTCAATGGCTCATGGCATTTATCGTGTCAGCATAGCCTTCAGCAGACAAGTGAAGACGATCCACTCCACGAAATACTATTGAACAGCCGCATGTGCGGTTAAATGTTGGACCTACATTAGGAGTACTGAGCACCGTATGAAGATGCCGATTTATCGTTTCGGTTCACGCCGCCACCGAGTAGAAGTCAGCTGGCGTCTAGGACTAGGCATCTCCTACCTTAATGATTGTTGCTAATGCAACAAATGCCCGTAGGTAGTCTCCCGGGTGCTGAACAACACCAGGGAAGTGATTTCGAAATGGATAAAAGCCGGACAAGCTGGCTTGCCGAACTGCCTCGTGATACCAGCTGGGTGGTTCAAATGTACCTTGTTCCAGCGAAGTATTCGGCGACAATGTTCCATCTCGGTGGGGCATTGTAGTAAAGCAATGGTGCTGATTTCATGGGGAGTACTGGGCCCGTGTTTGGTGATCTGCTAAAAGAAAGAAGTATGAATTGAACATTGTCAGCTCCATCTAATGGGCGGGATTCCCTATATTCGCCCCGCTAACTTGCGGGTAGGTTATTTAGCCAAAGGTTCGGGGTTGGGTCCCCTAATGCGACCCCCTACTTCGGCTTGGGCAACCGCGTAGTATCACACCCTCTTATAAAACCATGGACTGTACTACAACTTGCTCACCAGTGAACGTTACTGCTTCTCACTTTCACGCGACTTCATCACACGCCAAATGTTTGTTTGCTATCAATCCTAAATTCCCGTTACCCGATTCACGTGTGCAACAATCTGGCTGCGATTCCGGTAGCGCCGCGAACTACGGAGTACACCCTGTGGTACACCTTCGTTCCCGAATCTCTTTCCGTCTGGTGTGCTTCAAGTTTCGGACACTCATACAGATTGGACAGCACGCCGGTCTAGCGCGCATAGTCGGGTCCCTCGATATCGATGTCTGCAACCTCTCAGAAACCCGATTCATCGTCATCATCATCATCATCAACAACAACAAATGTACATCAGCCATTGAACTGATGCTTCTCTGACATACAACCATGATGACCTATGGAATAAAGAATAATACGAGGGAAAGAAGGGGGACATACCTGACCACCTTAATGCCCTAGACAAACCTTCAGGGTCAAGGCGCCTACACCTCGTGTAGACAACATACCGTCACAAACAGATGGCTATCGTGCAAAGATAAGGCGGCATCGGCGAGACAGCTTCCTTGCGGCTTTCACTGCCAC
>OX104063.1:83767926-83901874 GCA_944474145.2 Dicrocoelium dendriticum
CAGATGCTCCTGCGTCGTGCATGGTGGCCGAGATCCTATTCCACCGAAGCTCATTGTTATTAGGAAAAGACAGCGGAAGTTCGGTATACGGTGCTACTTGATAGGCTTGCCTGATTGAGGACTGAGACAATTTCTCCGTTGCCAATCGTAGGGGATACTTGGTGCGCCTCCCGGTAAAGTTCATGGAGAAACGACAACGTACCAAGGCATGATCAGAGTCGACACAGGTACTCTAGTATGAGCGGCAATCCAGGATGGAACCACGCGACCTGTAACTTATGGCTGTGTGACCAATTTGGGTCCATCGCTGGCCAGCTACAGGAGGACGCCAAGTGGCACTTCAGCGCCCACTGTGTCTAAAAGCAGTGCTAGTAAGAAACAACTGGTGCTCCGCACACAGTTGCAGCAGACGCTCACCGTTGTCAGTCCGTTCGGAGTTAAGCCCACAAGTACCACCCAGCTGAGCTTCTGAAGAGATCAGATGCCCTACTTGTGCGTTCATATCCCCTGCAAGTACTAGAATATCTGAACTAGTAGCACTGCGTAGCAGCGCGTTCAGTTGGTGATAGAATGTGTCCTTGACAGCATTAGAACTGCAGTCGGTGGGAGCATAAACGGAAATCACAAACAAACAGCGTTTTTTACTACTTCGTGAACCAACCTTAGCTGATGTCGTCAAACCGGCTGCACATAAAAGGCTGTTCACCGGAATCTAATCAACCAACGATGGCTCAGCCTTGGAGCTTAGAATGATAGCTATACCAGCTTGACCCGTGGGTGATGCATCGGCGTCTCCGGATGCGTGCAACCAATAACGAGAGGATAAGCCGGGTGCAGTTAATTCAATAACCCCGTTAGGGTAATTAATCCTAGTTTCGGACACAACACACATCAATGAATAGTGTGTCCAAGGTACGTGCGAGTGCAGCCTGTTGACCAGTGTGTCTTAGAGTGAGAACGTTGAATGTCACCATGGAAACGGGATAGCGTGGCCTTATAAGGGACTTTTGCCGATAGGCGTCCTATAGGTGCGGTGGGATGGTGGCTGCAAATGGTTCTACTCCAGTGGCACTTCTGTAGCTGTCAATTAAGCTGGGAATTATAGAAGGAAGGTTGGTAATGGCGGGTCGGGATGGGAGTAAGAGAAAAAAGGTGGAAAAGAAAGAAGGGAGGCGCCAGCAGTAGCATGTTTTCGCTTATCCGCCCTGCTGTATGCAGCAGATAAGGCGACCCTTGATAATCTGCGCAAGGGCCGATGC
This sequence comes from Dicrocoelium dendriticum, assembly GCA_944474145.2. Taxonomy (NCBI): domain Eukaryota; kingdom Metazoa; phylum Platyhelminthes; class Trematoda; order Plagiorchiida; family Dicrocoeliidae; genus Dicrocoelium; species Dicrocoelium dendriticum. The sequence goes on from OX104063.1 coordinate 83,769,186, forward strand.
AGGATGAAGTTTATGTTTGAAGAAGATATCATGTTTGTATGTGGGCTGAGATACTGGCAGGGCGCCCAGACCTAGACAGGAAGACGATTAGGGTCCTCATCCAAAGCCTTTGGCACAATAGCCTGTCCGCAAGGCAGCGGGGAGGTGGCAATGCTTTAGTTTTACAGAAATGGACGCCATCCCATTTCAAACCCCCAACCTGGAGGACCAGGAGACTGAGTTTGTCTGACCTCTCACCATTGACCAACCTGGTAGGAGTAGCTCTCAAGGTGCCCGGAGGCACCATCCAGTATAGCTCAATGAGTCAATGAGATACGCAAACCGTCGCAGCACGTTAAGGTCCAGTCTCGTGGCGACGGCAAGATGCCAGCACTGTGCTTACATTGGCATCCCCAATAACCACGAAGCCAGATATCAACTGCATCTTTCTGGAGATTCAGAATCAGCCTCAGCGGGTTTGGCTGGTGTATGTATAGCACTAAGTAGCAAGGCCGAGGCAGCACTACTGGACTGATTCCCGATTAACAGCTGACTGTGTGCAGTTCGGCTTCGGGGTTCACATAGAACCAACAAGCGCCGCGAAGAGAGACGCAACTTGTTTGTGATCTCCGTGTACGCTCCAACTGACTGCAGTGTCGGTTCGGCCAAGGACGAATTCTACCGGGATCTACATCAGCTCTTGACTAATGCTAAAAATACGGATGTCGTTGTCCTTGCAGGGGATTTTAATGCACGGGTTGGCCGCCTTTTACCATACGAACGTCACCTTGGTGGTCACCACGCGCTCAATGAGAACCGCTCTGATAACGGAGAGAGGCTTCTCACATTGTGCGAAGACAACCATCAGTTTCTTTCGAGCACTAACTTCAGGCGTACGAAGAAGTGTGCCGCGACTTGGCATCGCCTTCGCCAACATAATCTTGGTCTCAAATTGATCACCTTGCACTCAGCTACAGATGGTGTGGCAGCATACTGGACTGCAATTCCATTTGGTCCACCATCGTTGACTCAAACCGTGCACTAGTCTGCGCGAAAATCTAATTTTGGGAGGTCCCAAACACAAAGCACCGCAAAACTGATGTAAACAGATTTACTGATTCCTCTATCTAGGCGAGCTATCAGTCTTCACTGGCATACGAACTCAGTTGCAATCCACCGCAAGACGTGGAGCAACACTGGTTCGTCCCTGACTCATCCCACTGAATGCACCCAGAGAAGCGGAAGTCTGTCGCGAGATTCGACGCTTGAAGCGGTTCGAGGCTGCCGGCTCAGACGGACTTCCTCCGGAGCTATTCAAGTACGGCGGTGTGGCGATCAGTAATCAGCTGACCTCGCTGTTCGCAAAAATCTGGCATGAAGAGAAAGTGTCTTCCTCTTGGGATGAATCAGTTATTGTGTTGATTTTCAAGAAAGACGCTCGCACTTCATGTGTAAATCATCGCGGGATTAGTCTTATTTCGGTTGCCTCCAAGTTACTGGCATCCATACTGCTCCGTAGATTATCCTCAATACGTGAATCGCTCTACCGGGAAGAACAAGCTGGTTTCCGTCCCGGCCACGGATACGTGGATCAAATTTTCACGCTCCGCCAACTCTTCGAACATCGCCACATTTATCACAGGCCCACTATCGTTGCATTCCTAGACATACGTGCCGCTTTTGACTCCGTTGATCGACCTGATTTATGGCGTTGCTTGCTAAAGAACGGGGTGCCAGAGAAATATACCGCCATCTTACGAGCATTTTACCTTCATACCTGCGGCAGAGTGAGGGTCTATAGCTAGCTTTCCTCGCAATTCGTTGTCAATAGCGGTGTGCGACAGGGTTGCCCTACGTCCCCATTCCTCTTCAACTTCGCAACCGAAGACGTTCTATCGAGTGCTCTAGAAGGTTTCCAACATTTTGGCCTAGAGCTTCTACCGGGTGAGCGCGCGACCGACTTCGATTATGCTGATGATATCGCCTTACTTGGTGACAATCCTCAGGGTATGCAACGCGTTCTGGATCGGTTGGCGGTTGAAGCATTTAAGTATGGCATAAGCTTCGCCCCATCGAAGTGTAAAGTACTGCTCAAGCGTTGGCTTTCACCTGCTCCCGTGCTCACTCTCGAAGATGCACAACTAGAACAGATAGATAGTTTCGTCTACCTTGGGAGCTGTGTTTCTGCTGACGGCACTATCAACAAAGAAGTTTCTCTTCGCATCGCTAAGGCTCGACCAGCATTTGTACACCACCAGCTTCGTGCCAATGGTAAGCTGATGGTTGTTCCACACTCGGTACTCAAGCTTCCCAAATGCCACCGCTGCCTTCGACACGCAGATACGCAGATCACTGTGTAGCTGCTGATCAGTCGACATCACACTCCCAAGGTAGCAGAAGTGGGTGGTTTCCAACACTTTATCACCAATGCTGATTCGCGGCACCATTGTAGATTGCACCTCCGGTGATGGCTGAAAGAGACAGACAGCTTTGCTTGTGTTGATGGTAAGCCCAAATTTGGCAGCTGTCAGAGCCCGAGCACTAGTCATGTGCTGCAACTCATCCGCGCTGTGTGAAAACAACGCACAGTCGTCAGCAAACAGCAACATACGGATAGTTGTCTCATAGACTAGAGTTCCCGCACCGAAACGACGGATATTCAGCAATCCACCATCCATACGGTGCTGCACACGAACACCGTAAGTGGGAGGCGCATCAAAAGCATAAGACATCATTGCATGAAGATAGATATTAAACGGGGCAGGGGCTAAGACACAGTTTAGTTTCACACCGGAGATAAATGCAAAGTCATCCGAGGTCTGTCCACCCAGTTGCACCCTCGCCCGCATACCATTGTGCAAACATTCAAGTAAAATTACAAACTTACGCCAGCAACCAAACTTACCCAACACCAGCCGCAATGCCTCGCAGTTCACTTTGGTGAAATCAACAAAAAGCGAGTACAACTGCTGGTGTCATTCTCTACACTTCTCTTGCAACTGACGAGCCGCAAACACTATACCTATAGTGCTGCGGCCCGAGCGGAATCCAACCTGCTCTTCCGCCACGTTGGGTTCTACAACCTGTGACGAGGCGGTTGAGCAGGATTCGGGCAATCACCTTGCCCACACAACCCAGCAAGTTGATGCCATGATAATTCGTGCAACATTGCTTGCTACCTTTGCCATTGCCCAGTGGTAGCACAAGGGCATCCTTCAGCTCAGGAGGCACCTTCTTCTCCATCCATACGCGTTGCACCGTGGTGCAGCGCAGTCAACAAGGCGGGTCCGCCGTGTTGCAATACTTCAGGCGGGATCCCGTCGGCCCCAGACACTTGCCGTTGCGCAGCTGAGCAAGCGCCCTCTGCGTCTCATCCAGTGTCGGCGTGTCCGCCAGACTCGCCTTCACATCGTGCTGCTTGAGGCCGTGCAATGTGGGCCAGTCCATCTCTGAACGGTTGTTTAAGAGACAGTCAAAGTGTTTCCGCCAGATCTGCATTACGTCCGCAGCCTGTGTGCAGGTAGCGCCTGAATTACCTTCGAGCAGCGTCCATAGCGGCTCCAATCTCGGTCCACACACCGACTTCAAAGCGTCGAAGAATTCCTTGTGTTGGCGGCGTTCGGCGTAGCATTTCATCTACTTCGCCTCCTCCGTCCACCATTCATTTTTAATGCGACGGAGCTCTCGGGTCAGTCACCGTCGAATTCTGCGAAACTGACCATTCTTCCCCAAGTCACTGGGGTCTGCCACATGTGCAGCAAATGCTACATCCTTCTCACACACCAATGCGCCAATCGCCGCATTGTTCTCATAAAACCAATCAGGCCGCTTACAGTTTGCTCGCCCAATGGTCCCCCCGGCAGCAGCTGTCACCTGGTCGCGAATGTGCGGTCACAGGTCGCCAACTGTGGCTATGCAGTCCACATCACACAGGCGTGTGGCCATCACCTTCTCCAGCTCAATACGTTTCACCACAGTACCGAGGGAGGGAATGTTAAATTTACGCCGATTCACGGCGGGAGTGCAATTCATAAATTTACGAAAACATATGTACACATTGGTCCGCACCAATTTGTGATCAGTGCCACACTCAGCTCCACGCAGTACACGTGTCATGCGCACTTCACGCATATCACGCTGACGTAGGATGACATAGTCGAGCAGGTGAACGTGACCACTTCGTGGGTGCGTCCAAGTTGGTATTTCACTCGTACTCAGTGCAAACCGAGTGTTTGTGATCGTCTGGCCGTGAGTGAAACACAGTGAGAGCAGCCTGTCAACGTTCGTATTCGTTGAACCAATGCCATACGGACAGACAACATCTGTCCACACCGATGCATCACGCCCAACGCGAGCGTTGTAATCACCCAGCAGAAATAAACAGTCGCTCCTCGACACAGACAGTATCACGGAGGATAGCTGAGTGCAGAATTGATAACACTTGTCATCAGGATAACACATGGTCGGACAGTACGTGTTGATAAAAGTGGCAAACTTACCTCTTCCGAGTCGTAGGCGAACAAGTAACGGCGATCGATTCCGATGGCTAGGTACTGATCACAATCTTTATATCGGCAGAACCGCTTCCGAGCAAAAACGTTCAAGTTGTCCACCTTAGTAAATCGAAATCCTCGAAAGCTTGAACGCAACATGACCATATGACCATCAACTGCAGATGGATCACATTGGTTCGACATTGTTGGTACATGTGAAGCAAGTGTCTGGATCTCGATCACTCTCCAGCGCGGCAACACTTTTCTCGTTTCAAAGAATTGCCTAATCTCTATGATGCGCACTTGTAACTTGAACTCGCGATTAGCAATTCAACAATATAACGAGGAACTGGTCACCAATTTTAATGATGAACAAGAATGGTGAGCAAATGCCACAGGAATCGTCCCAAATGTGCCATCAAGAATACTTTTGACTCACGGTGCACGTACAATTTGTGAACAGATCTGAGGCATTGACCAGTTTGATGCAGTCATCCATACAAGTTCCGTCGGATACTCAGTTTCAGCGTGTCTATAACACGCATAAACGACAAAAGACTGCTTTAGAAGTGACCAGGAACGTTGGTGGGAGCAAGGAACCCGTGAGATGGTGAGCCAGATACCGGAAACAGCTTAGTACTGCTCCAACGCATTTGGAACACAGGCCCAAGAAAACCTAGTCAGTGAAACAGCTGATGCATTTTCAGGCACGTTGACTAGCCCGGTGGGAAGCACATTTTAAAGGGCGGCTCAGCAGGTCTGATGTGACACTACCGCTTGCTGAAGCACCTCAAGTCCATGTGGGAAGTCAATGTCACATCTCCCGCTCAGGAAGAGTTGACATGAACTCGCTGTGTTAACACGAAACAAGACTTTCAGACCTGACGACCTACATTTTTGTTGAAAGATGGAGGTGACGCTTTGTTGACAGCACATGCTGCTCTATTTAACACGATCTGGAACACTGAAGAGGTGCCTTCAGACTGACGACTAAAGTGTCCTCCTATAATCAAATAGTTAAACCAATGAGGCACTAGCCTTATTTCTATTATATCCAAACATCTTAGCGATGTCATTCTTCGACGACCTAATGGTCCACCTGAGGCCGAATCATTAAAATCCAAGCTGGCTTCTGCCTCGGTCGTGGCTGTATTAACCACACAGATACTTTTCGTCAAGTGCTGGAGCAGATACTTACAGACGACAGACTATAGTAATCTTCCTCGATCACAAAACCGCCTTCGACTCAGTTAATCGGATCAGCTTGCGGTACTGTCCCTTGTGGTGGGCATGTCAGGGAAAGCTCCTTCCATTCTGAAGTCTACAGCGACTATCGAGGTCAGCTAAGGTTCTATCTGGAGTTGTCTTCTGTGCTCCTCACGACAAGTGGGTGATGTCCCATACGTTCCCTCCTCCTCAACAGTGTAATCGAAATGATCCTGAATGACTCTGTCATCTCATTCCCTTCGAAAAGATGTCTCCAGGTGACAAGCTGACAAACCATGAGCATACAGACGATATGGATCTTCTTGAATTTCCTGCAGTGGCTAGGTAAGCGCTACTGAATAGACTGATGTACAATTCTGCACGCTTCGGTGTGCGCTTTACGCCCTAAAAGTGTAAAGTACTGTTACAGAGCTAAGCCGACATAACATCGTTTCTTGCTATCAGCGGAAAACTAACGGAAGTAATCGACCAGTTCCACTTATTTTGGAAGTTGTATCACCTCTGGTGGTCACATCACTGAGGTTAGTTCGCGCAGCAGCAAGGACCGTGTGGCTTTCCAGAGATTCAACCATCTATGGAGACGGTGGTAAATCAAACGGTTAGTCGAAAGTAGAATGAACGATGTGATGTATGGGTCGCGACGTAATAAGACTGAGGCTTAACATGATGTGACTGCATACCTCTTCGAATCAATGAGCTATACTGGGTGAGGTACTCGGCCTCCTTGAGAGCTAGTCCCAACAGGTTGGTCAGACGAACTCAGTCTCCTGGCCCTGCAAATTAGAGGTTGGAAATGGGATGGCGACCATTTCTGTAAAACCGGATACTGGCCATCTCCCCGCTGCCTTGCGGACAGCTTTTTTGAGACAACGGTTTTGGTTGAGGACCCTAATCGTTCTCCGTTTAGGTTTGGACACCATAACAGTATCTCAATCCAACTACAAGCATGACTCTTTCATCGAACTTCAGCCACATCATGCATTGGCCGTAACGCAGCTTTACAATACTCGCCTTAAGTGCTGCATACAGCAGAGCGCGGAGGCGAAAACATGCTACTCCAGGTGTCTGGTTGTTCTACTCTTACTCCGATCTCGATTACTATCTTTTCTTCTGTCTTTCCAGCATGGATGGAAACAGCAGCGATAACAATGGAGTTATGAATATGCAGTAATAGTCCCGCATCATACACTGGAAAGTTGAGGACATCAGTCCCGTTTCGCTGGTAACGCCCAACGTTTTCACTCTAAGACAAATAAGTCACCAGGCTGCACTATCACGCACATTAGGTGCCAAGGTGTGTTATGCGTCCGAAACTATGATCAATGGTCCCAACGGGGTTGTTGAATAAACTGCCTCCGGCTAGTTCTCTCACTATTGGATGTACACAACCGGAGACGCCGATGCGGCTATCACTGGTCAAGCTGGCGCGGGCATCCTTCTCAGCACCAAAGATGTCATTGTTGGTTGATTGGATTCCCGTGAGCAGCCGCTTGTGTGCAGCCCGTTTAATGGCATTAACTAAGAGTGACTCATGAAATAGTACCAGAAGCTGTTTGTTTGTGTTTGTCGCTTATGCACCCACAAACTGCAGTGCTGATGCCTCCAAAGGCACCTTGTAACACGAAATGAACACGCTGACTAGCAGTGTTGCCAGTTGTTGTTGAATATGTCTTCTGGACTCTTCATAAGCTCAGCAAGGTGGTAAGTAAGGACTTAATTCGTATGGTAGGACAAAGGCAAGCGTCCGTTGCAAATGTACGCGGAACACTGTTTCCTAGTCGCATCGCATTCAAACACAGTGCGCGCTGTAGTACCACCAGGCGTTCTCCTATAGCTCGCCAGCGACGGACCGAAATTGATCACGTATCTATAGGTTACAGATGGCGTGATTTCACCCTGGATTGGTACTCGTTCTGGAATGCTTGCACCAACGCTGATCACAAGACATCAGCAGTACACCAGTAGGCAATATCAACGCACCGATCGCACGTAGGCTAAGGATACTGCGAGGCTTGCCCGTCCCTAAGCAGGCTCGAACCCGCGTCCTCGGATTACAAGACAGGCTCGTGATCCTTAAGGATACGGGCGAGCTCATCTTTGATCATGTTTCGTTACGCTGTCGTTACTTCATGAAAAATAAATAAAATAATAAATGATGTGTCAGCTGTACGCCGTGACGGCGCTTCGCTGCCGCGCAACCACCACCAGTCGCGCGCGGGCTGAGTATACCGCGAGAACGCCCACCCCTACGCGGATTCGAACCGGTGACCTAATTGTTGCAAAACCAAACGCGCAGATCACTCGGCCACCGGCCGAGTTACTTCACGAACTTTACCGGGAGGCGTACCAAACCTGCGATTGGAAACCGACAAGCTATGCTAGTCCACGGTCAGGAAAGTCTACTCGGATGCCCTGCGTACTAAACACTAACCCTCTCGTTCTAAGGAGATTGAGCTTCAGTGGAATGGAATCCAGACCGCTATGCAAGATGCTGGAGCCTCTGATTGCGGCTTGTCAGTCGTCTCCGCATCCGTCACTGGGTATTCGAGAGGTCGACGAGCATGTTGGAACCTAAAATAAAATTCCCTGCTGGCTCTGAGCAAAATATAACCAGATGGACTATTAAGTGCGGACCAAAGCAGAGCTTGCTTGCTGCCAAGGAAACGCAATGGACCAGTAGAGGTCAAGAACTGGAGGAGGCAAGAGCTGTAGGTAACTATCGCGAATTCTTCCCACTGATCCCCAAAAATGGTCACATAGAACCCAGATGTCAGTGAGATAAGTAGAGACAACACGGGCGCCCTGATTCACAATAAGGAGCGCCGTCTGGCTCGTTGGGCATAGCACTTCCGAGAATAGTCCAATTGGTCCATACTCATGTGGTGTAGGCCAAGCCATGATGGGTTGGTGTAAAACTTCCAACGGAGGCTGAGGTCCGAAATGCAACCATATCCACTGACTGTCTCCGAGCTGCTAGTAAGGATTCTTTTAATTCCGCACTACCTAAGGATGATGTCGAGGCCCTCTGTAAAGCACTGACCTGCTCGTTCGAACAAGTGTGGAATGAATGCACCGTCCCAGATAACTGGAGTGAGTCGATCGTGGTGGGAATATATAAGAAGGGCAGTCGCGTCGAAGGTGGTAGCCTTATGGGGCATTATGTTAACCCCGGTGATGACAAAATGACTGGCCTCAATTCTCGTTCGTCGCCTCACTGCGGAACGGGGATCCCAGATTAGAGAAGAGCAGGCAGTTCTGCGCCCAGGACTAGGCTAAATATTCACCCTGTGGTAGGTGCTATAGCTACGTGGCACTTAGCGCAGACCGAAAACAGCTGCGCTACTCGATTTCAAGAGTGCATTCGACTCAGTCGATCGGCCTATTCTGTATGAAGTACTTGCGCGGAAAGGTGTTCCCAAGAAATATGCGAACATCCTAAGTGCCCTGTACGCGAACACCACAGGCCATGTCAGAGTATAAGTTGACTTGTCGAATGTCTTTTCAACAACAAGTGACGTTTGGCAGGGTTGTCCGATTTCCCCACTTTTGTTCAAGTGCACAGTGGACTACAACATGGAGTGTTCACTTGCGGAATCCCAATATGCAGGCGTATAGATGCTCGGCAAAAACTTGTTTATCATGATTAGGCGGACGATATTGTCTTGCTGTTTAACGATATTGAGTTGGTCCAGTGAACCCTAAATAAGCTCTTAGGAGTGATCCCGTCATGTGGCATGCACATCACACCTCCGAAGCACAGTGATGTTGCAGGACTACCAATCAGTTGATGACCATTTGACCACTGATAGCGAGGAACTCGAGTTTGCTGATCAATTCACCTATCTTGACTGATTCAGCAGCAGCGATGGGCGCGAGTCAGGTAGTTCACGTATTGCGAAAGCTAGAACAGCCTTCTGGAATATGAGACACTTGTGGCATCAAAAGGGAATTTCGCTAAGTAGGAAAGGTCGTGTGTATAAGTCCATAGTGAGGGACGTCCGGCTCCATGGTAATGAAACTTTGCTCCTTTGGTTGTAGGATCTGGGGTGTCTCCAAGTCTCTAAGCACCGTGGTCTATGGAGCATTGCCAGTGTTGGGTGACACCTTCGAGTCCGCAACAATTATGTAAGTGAGTACTATGAGGTAGTAGTCAGGCTAGTTCTGTAAAACAAATAACGTTGAGTGGATCGGGCTATATCGCGGTTAGGTTTCAATCTGTGATAATCGGCTATCGTCGCATCGCTCAGTGGCATAAGCTGTTGGCTAATGATGCAAGCCACTAGGGTCATGGGTTCGATCTTCAACAGGGGACCGAGGGAATGCGCACCACTGATGAGTCCCAATAGGGCGAAACGGTCGGCTGGTGCTTTCCCGGACTAGTAGCTTACCTTTGCGGTTTACAATCTAATTGCGATGAATCAAATAAAACCATGCCTAAATCCGCTTACTCACTAGCAAGGTTGAATAAGTTGCGTTGATTTGGTCGTGTCCATCCGATAAGGAAAGAACCAATGTACACTGAGGTCAACAAGGGGTAAGCACGGCCTATTGGTAGGTGACTAATAACCGCACCGAGATTCCGTGTTATCGGTTAATTAGTGGGCGCCGGTAGTTCGTTGGTGAGTCAAAATATGGACGGACACGAGGTCGAGTTGGTGTAGGCACAGTGACACCGTAGCATACGGTGTGATGAGTTATATCACGAGTCAAAGAACTGTTGGAATTTAGTACAGCAGCAATTTCTTTTGTAGAGGACAAAAAGGCAAACGGCTGAAAACAAAATGAGAGCATACGATGTAATAGCGAAGTTCACAGCCCCATGCCTAACCTAATCGAGAATGCAATCAATTTACCGAGAGCAGATTCTGTGTCGAATTCCTTCGCATATTTTTCACAGCATTTTCCAAGAAGTGCTTCCGGATGTGGGTAAGGCTCTTTGGCTGGCTGGTTGTGTGACCCGTTGAGATTACTCGGAGGCCGAAGATTGAAGTGAACGCCGGGCTGCAGGCATTCGGCAGAGCGTTTGCGAACCTCCTCCAAGTATCGCTTGTAAGAGTCCATCACCTGAGAAAAGGAACAAAATAGTAGATAGCGCTATGGTGAATATGGACTGGACAACATGACATGGAATGTAGGAAAAATGCGATCTGGTAGCGCATCGGGTTTATACAAAGTGGCTGCAGTTCAAATGAACACAAAATTATTCTCTGGAATGGTGGAAAACAGTAAGCTGATGTACAATTTACAAAATAGTCAAATAAACTGGGAGCAGTATTTGTGCGGTAGGTTGGAGAACTTTTCAAGGATAAACAGGAAGTCCCCAAGAAAGAAAAACAAAGCGCTAGTCACAGCGCACTGTCTATCTAGCGTGTTTTACCCATTAATTGGGAATGAAGTGGTGTGTTAAGCGTTTGTTTTTCATTTTCCGAGCGCGAATTCCGGAAGAAACTGTAATTAAAAGTGTAAGGAAGCCTGAATCGCACATTGCCTGTAGGATCATTTGTAGCGTTCACCGTTGGATGCGCACGAGGTGTACGATTATACTGAATAATGAAAACAGGGATATAGAAGGTATGCGCCTGCGGCGTTCCATCGATAGATCGAACATGCAAGCGGAAGAACACCGTTTATTACCACGGACTTCAAGGCCGTTCGGCTGTGCGACGCGCTCTCGAACTCTGTAATCCGCAAAGTGGGCGTCTAGAATTTCTTGAATTCCGATACCGATTTCGCCTGGACTATTGTTTTGGGCAAACTGTTCCAATACTCCATCACTCCCCGCTCGAAGCATAGAGGGTGAGTTATCCGCTTCAGGTCCGGTCCCACAAGCCTGTGGCGGTGCCTGAAAGTGCTGCTTAGCAAGCGCACGTGTAGAAGTGGCCTCAGCGTAGGGAAGTTACCCAGATGTAATATCTAGTGCGTCATTATGAGGTCCATTAGAAGCAGACAATACAGCAGGGTGTACAGCCCCAGTTTCTTTCACCGGTCGTCCCACGACATACCACGCAAACTGGGGATGAATCTGGTTTCCACATGCTGAACACGTTTCAGTCTCTGCATCTCGCCAATGGTAATCAGACAATAAGTGGGTGAACCTTACTCTGGCATTGGCCTTACAACGGAAAAGTAGACGTGCGGCAATATTTTCAGAACAAATGCAGAGACTGCGCTTGGAAGCCCAAAGCATGTGCAGTCCATTTCTGTGTAGCCTATTCGTGTTGTCTATGGACTTCAAATCACAGCATGAGAGTACACGTAGGTCCTTCACGAAGAGTGTGGGGTGCAGCGGTCGGCCAGCCAGAGTATAGGTGCGCCATATACCACCCTTTCTCAGATTCATAAGTAACGCCCTGACTGGATTAACCGGCAAATCGACATCTCCAGATCACATGGAGAGGAGCAGTCATCGGGAGCACCAACTGATCTCTATATCTTCGGGCCGTATGCAAAAAAAGCACAAGGCGATCGAAGAAGCTGAGGTACTTCGTTGGTATGAATCAGGAACAAAATGGCATGCAGTACTGAGTCCTGGAGTATGCCACTGGTAAAGGGATAGCAGTCCGTTAGATTATCATCCCCTTGTACCTTCATCCTCCGCCCAAGAAGAAAGTCGTTGATCACTTGTACAGTGAGCCATCAACACCGCACATGCTCAGCTTGTGTAGGAGGACCTCATGGTTCACTTTGCCGAAAGATTTACCAAAACAAAGACAGATCGCGTCAACTGACTTCCTCCGGTTAAGCCTTGCAATCATTCACGCCTCGTCAAAAGCAGGTTAGAGAATCATGAGCGGCGTTTCAGGAAACCATGCTGTGTCGGCACGTCAGGTCTTTTAAGTCCAGCAGCTGAAGCACCCGTCTTCACGTGCCTTGGCCCAAAGGTCAGACAAATTGGCCGGTAATTGTCTTCTTAGTTTGAGTCACAGCTCTTCGGAATCGGCTGCACTAGCTAACATTACTAGTCACTCAGCAATGTATCCTCGGACATATAATATCATAGAAAGCGAGATGATGCCCGATGGAGAGTCTGTCAGCGCCGGCAGGCTTCTTATTGTCATAACTGGTAAGTAGATCGGGTACACCTTCCACAACGCAATCCAGGCTGTCGAGTTTGGATGGGGATGCGCAAGTCGAACTCGGTACGGACACAAGATCATTTGCAAATACGGAAGCGAAGAGCGCTGCCAATGCAGACGCACATTTAGTGTTCGAAATTAGGGGGCTATCCGTCAGAGCCCTCTAACATCGCTAAGTCATTTGCAGGCTTCAGATGTCACTTCGCATAAGCAAAGATCCTCTTTTGAACCATTTTCGCTGCGGCTGCGAGCTGATCTTTGGACTGCCGCCGCTTCTGTGCTTTCGCGCTGCTGCATAAATTCCGACCTACTGTACACATCGTGATCATCGGCAGAGCCATAATGGAGGAATTTATTCAATGGTATACTTCGCCGTTGAACCAACTAACAATACTTCTCGCCGAACCAATATGGCTTCACTGACCCAGCTTTCCGATATCTAAGGGGTACAAGTCTAGCACACAATGATTTTACACGCTGGGAATTTGGTGTTGCCCACCCGAAAACATTACAGGACACGACGCGTTCCGACTTCATTTGACCTCACCAGGTGGAGGTAGCAGGCCTTGAACCCGAAACCATTGGAATAGTAGTCGAAATATCTACCTGTTTGGTGACCTGGTCACGACAGGCAACGTTTGTCACGATGAGCGATAACTGATTGGAGAGTCATTTTGAAGTACTGGTTGTGTGAGCGGATTTCGACACCCGAGCTAGATGTAGACCGTGATTCGATGTGAATCGCGCGCCGCAATTCATTCACACGACCAGTACTTCAAAATGATCTTCTACTCAGATTTTAAACCCTATTTTGTGGTAGACCCACAGGTTTTGAGAGGTGAATCATGCGGTGACGGCCAGTCCACCTGACTGGTTAGGTTAGTTGATCTTGATTATGCGGACGATATCGTCTTGCTTTTCGACGATGTTGGGGCGGCACAATCAACCCTGAATAGCCTGCCCAGAGTGGTCCCATTATTTGGTATGCACTTCGCACCTTCAAAGTGCAAAGTGTTGCTGCAGGACCACCAGTCACTTGGTGACCTCTTGACGCTTGCTAACGAGGAACTCGAGAGGGTTGATCAACTCACTTACTTAGGCAGCTGCATCAGCATCGATGGGCGCATAGAAACTGAAGTCAGTTCATGCATTGCAAAGGCCAGAACTGCCTTCTTGAACCTGCGACATCTTTGGCGACAGAAGGGAGTTTCCCTCCGTCTGAAAGGCTGTGTATACAAGGCCACAGTGAGGGCCGTTCTGCTTTATGGTAGTGAAACTTGGCCACTTCGGTCTGAAGAACTGAGGCGCCTTCAAGTCTTTGATCATCGTTGTCTGCGAAGCATTGCTGGGATCGGATGGCACCAGCGTGTCCGTAACAATGATGTGCGTAGGCGAGCACTAAGTAGTGCTAAGCATGCTGGCTCCTTAGAACAACAGATAGCACTGAATAAGTCGCTTTGGCTTGAGCACCTGCTAGGTATGCTCGGTCACCATTTACCTAGGAGAGCGTTGTTTAGTCTGCCAGGCGTAGGGTGGCGCAAGGCTCGACGTGGAATTGGCAGCGGGGAATGAAGACAGTGACGACCAAACTCATCATCATCAGCAACAGCAGTACATCAGTCATTTGGACTGATGCTTCACTGACATACAACAATGAGGACCTATGAAAGAAAGAATAAGAAGAGGGAGGGAAGGGGGACTTACCTGAAAACTTTAATGTCTTAAGCAAACATTCAGGGTCAAGGCGCCTACACCTCGTGTAGACAACATACCGTCACAAACAGCTGGCTATCGTGCAAAGATAAGGCGGCATCGGCGAGACAGCTTCCTTGCGGCTTTCACTGCCACGCGTCATAATCAGCCAGTACCCCGCAGATAACTCAGCACCAAACACACTTTAAACAGACAATCCCATTAGCAGACGGCAGCAGACGCGCCACTGGTGTCTACTGCGAGCCATGCCCCGTAAAGTCTCGAGCCAAGCACAAGCCGAGTCACGTGGACTCCAGCATGGAAGGCGAGATGGACGAACCGCACCCAGTTTGGTCTTCGGTGACTTCATTTCCCGCTGCCAAGTCAACTTCTGTCCACTTCGAGCCTTGCGCCATCCTACAGCTGGCAGACTAAACAAGGCCCTCCCAGGTAAGCGGTGACCAGGCATACGTAGCACGTGCCCGAGCCAACGCAACTTATTCAGTGCTCTGTTGTTCTAGGGAGCTAGCATGATTATCACCACCTAGTACTCGCCTACGCACATCATCGTTGCAGACACGCTGGTGCCATCCGACTCCAGCAATGCTTCGCAAACAACAATGATCAAAGACTTGAAAGCGTCTCAGTTCTTCAGACCGAAGGGGCCAAGTCTCACTACCATAAAGCAGAACGGCCCTCACTGTGGTCTTGTATACACGGCCTTTCAGACGGAGGGAAACTCCCTTCTGTCGCCAAAGATGCCGCAGGTTCAAGAAAGTAGCTCTGGCTTTCGCAATGCGCGAGCTGACGTCAGTTTCTGTGCGCCCATCGTTGCTGATGCAGCTGCCAAGATAAGTGAAATGATCAACCACCTCGAGTTCCTCATTAGCAAGCGTCAATGGGTCATCAAGTGACTGATGGTCCTGCAGCAACACTTTGCATTTTGAAGGTGCGAAGTGCATACCAAATAATGGGACCACTCTGGGCAGGCTATTCAGGGTTGATTGTGCCGTCCCAACATCGTCGAAAAGCAAAACGACATCGTCCGCATAATCAAGATCAATTAACCTTTCACCAGGCAGCACTCCAACGCTTACATCGTGAGATTCCGCAAGGGAACACTCCATGATAGAATCCACGACGAAATGGAACAAAAATGGGGAAATCGGACAACCCTGACGAACGCCACTTGTGGTCGGAAAGCTATCCGATAGAACACCGTAGACCCTGGCGCGACCTGTAGTGTCCGAGTATAGAGCACGAAGGATGTTCACATATTTCGTAAGAACACCTTTCCGCGCAAGTATTTCGAACAGAATCGATCGGTCGACTGAATCGAACGCACTCTTGAAATCGAGGAACACAGCTATTGTCGATCTGCGGTATGCGTGGCGCTGCTCTAGCACCTGTCGCAAAGTGAATATATGGTCTATACAGCCACGTCCTGGGCGGAAACCGGCCTGCTCTTCCCTAATCCGAGATTCCCGTTCCGCAATGAGGCGACGAACGAGAATCGAGGCCAGTAATTTTGTCACAACTGACGTTAGGCTAATACCCCTGTGATTAGAGCAGCCCGTGCAACTGCCCTTTTTGTATATTGCCACTATAAATGATTCGCTCCAATTAGCCGGGACACTCTCTCCCTTCCAAATACGTTCGAATATTGAGGTCAGTGCCATACAGAGGACCTCACCTCCATCCTTAAATAGTGCAGGTGGGAGGGAATCCGGGCCAGCGGCACGTAAACGATGAAGGACTGACATCGCGTATCGGACCTCGGCCCCCGACGGAGGCTCTAAACTAACCGTCCATGGCTCGTCCTGCATCACCTGAGTAGGAAGAGGTCCGGGAGCAGGGGGCCAGCTGAACTGATCTTGAAAGTGTTCCGCCCAACGAGCCATACGGCGCTCCTTATTGTGTATCAGCGCACTCGCGCTGTTTCTGATTGCTTCACTGACGCCTGGTTTACTGGGACCAGTGATGCGGATTAGCTGGAAGAGCTTGCGGTAATTGCCTACTGCTCCTGCCTCCTCCATTTCTTGAGCCCTACTGGTCCACCAGGATTCCTTTTCAGCACGTAGGCTCCGCTTTAGTTCACGCCTAATAGCCCGTCTGGTCACATTGTGTTCAGAGCCAGCCGGGAAGTGTCTTCTAAATTCCAACAGGTTCACCGACCTCTCGGATATCCAGTGACTGGTGCGGTAACGACGGATAGTGCCACAAGCAGATGCTCCTGCGTCGTGCATGGCGGCCGAGATCCTATTCCACTGAAGCTCGGTGTCATTAGGACAAGACAGCGGAAGTTCGGTATGCAGTGCGTCTTGATAGGCTTGCTTGACCGAGGGCCGAGAAAATTCCTCAGTTACCAAATGAGTGCCGCTGATCCGTCTCGTCTTCCGGCCTAGAGTCCACGTGACTCGCCTTGTGCTTGGCTCCAGACTTTTCAGGACATGACTCGCTGTCGACACCAGTGGGGTAATGGCTGATTATGACGTGGGGCAGTGAAGGCCGCAAGGAAACTGTCTCGCTGACGCCGCCTTATCTTTGCATGATAGGCAGCTTTTTGTGGCGGTATGTTGTTAACGCAAGGTGTAGGCGGTTTGACCCTGAACGTTTGCTTAGTCCTCCTTCTCTCCTTCTTAGTATTCTTTATTCCATAGGGCATCATGGTTGTATGGAGGAAAGCATCAGTTCAAATGGTTGATGATGAGAGTGCAAGCCCATAGTGACGAAGTCCAGACGGAGCAGTCCCAATGACGATACTTTCGTTCGTCCCGAAACAAACCGTCTCCTAGAGGAAAACATCATCAAGCCATGCCTTTCCCCATGGAGAGCTCAGGTGCTAGTCACTACTAACGAAGGGCACAAACGACGAATGGTCGTAGATTACAGTCAGACAATAAACCGGTTCACCCACCTCGACACTTATCCTCATCCTAAACTGGACGAAATGGTCCAGAAGATCGCTAGGTTTGATACAGTCAGTACTTTGGACCTGAAGAGTGTTTACTACAAAATCCCCATCAAAGAGGAGGAACGACCGTACACGGCTTTTGAGGCCTGTGGCAAACTCTACCAATTTTGTCGTATACCTTTCGGAGTAACCAGTGGTGTCTCTTGCTTCTAAAGGATCATTGAGGAGATTATCTCCAAAGAAAATCAAATTGATACGTTTGCCTATATAGACGTCACTATTTGTGGAAAAGATGCCGTTGAACATCGGTAGAATTTGGATCATTTTTTGAAGGTTGCCACTAACTACGGAGTAACCTTTAATGACACAAAAAGCGTGTTCGGTGTACAACGGGTTAAGCTTCTGGGGTATGAGATCTCCAAAGGAATAATTAAGCCCGAGCCTGAACGACTGAGGCCTTTGCAAGAACTGTCCCCTCCCATTGACACGAAGGCCCAACGGAGAGTGGGAGGGATGTTGGCTTACTACTCCAAATGGATACCACAATTCTCTGACAAGATCAAACCAGTTGCTCACGACACGGAATTCCCAATACCATCATCATATGTCCAGAAATAATTCGAAGACCTAAAGCAGGAACTGAAAAACGCCGTACTTACCTCTGCCGACCCTAATGTGCTGTTAGTGATCGAAACAGATGTTGCTGCTGTAGCTATATCGGCTACTTTAAACCAGAACGGAAGACCAATAGCCTCCTTTTCCATTAGCTTATCTCCCATTGAGAGGCGACATTCATCAGTGGAAAAGGAAACCTATGCCATCGTGGAAGCTGTGCGAAAATGGCGACATCTACTGCTTGGTATCCATTGCGAACTGGTCACAGATCAGCGTCCTGTCGCCTTCATGTACAATCGTAAGAATCAGAAGAAAATTAAAAGTGACAAAATACAGCGTTGGTGGCTACAACTTGCACCTTTTCATTACGATGTTACATACCGACCCGGCAAGTTCAACCAGGGAGCCGATACATTCTAACGTACTTGTTGCGGCAGTCCGTCTGTCTACCTGAACCTAAAAGAACTCCATGATTCTTTGTGTCACCCGGGCATAATTCGCATGCTCCATTTCGTCCGTGCCAAAAATCTTCCTTATTCTGTGACCGAAATCAAGTCAAGGATTTCAAATTGTACTGTTTGTTGTGAGCTGAAACCAAGATTTGTGCGGTTCCCCACTGGGCCAACTTGTGAAAGCAACTAAACTTTTTGGGCGCCTCAGTGTTGATTTTAAAGGCCCGGTTCCCTCTAACTCCCGAAACTGCTATCTATTAACAATTGTGGATGAGTATTCCCGTTTTCTACGCGCTTTTGCATGCTCTGACTTATCCTCTTCCACCGTGAGTAACTGCTTCTGGCAACTCTTTTCGGTGTTTGGGTTGCCAGCCTACATTCACTCAGATCGAGGTTCCTCTTCCATGTCCCGTGAACTGCGTGATTTTCTTCACAAGGGAATAGCAACGAGCCTAACAACCGCCTATCACCCACAAGCTAATGGGCAGGTTGAACACCTGAACGGAACACTGTGAAGAGCCATTTCTCTCGCCCTACGCTCTCGCGACCTCTCAGCTGATCAATGGGAGACTGTCCTACAGGACGCCTTACATTCAATTCAATCACTTCTGTGTACTGCAACAAACGTAACTCCGTACGAGAGGTTTTTCAGGCATAATCGAAGGTCTTCGTCTGGCTTCTCCATCCCTACCTGGCTGTCAGCACCGGGTCCTGTTTTGTTAAAAAATGCCCGGTCCTCCAAGTTCGACCCTCTTGTGGTACAAGTGGAACTTATAGTGTAGCCCTAAGTATGCACATGTCCCAGTATTAAACGGGAAAAAGGAGACCGTTTCAGTCCAACAACTTGCCCCTCTGGGTGAACACCCGTTCGAACAAGACGACACGAGTAACACGGGTTCAGAAAAAGCTATCGCACCCCGACATGATGAAGATACTTGCCTACACGACGAAGGAAACACGATTCTAGGCCATACTCAATCAAATTTTGCCGAAACCCCGTCTACAGGGAGGGAACTTGAGACCCGTCAACAGCGCGTGCGTCCATATTGCCTCAGAAACCGAGAAGCATAAACACCAGCTATTTCTATTTCCATGAAACTTTAATACTCACGAGGCAATCATGTCCGGCAACTGTTATCATACACCGTCTCTGCCACCCACACAATCCGATTTTGCAAAGTACTTTCTTCAAAACTTCCGTGGGGTAGAATGTGGTATTATTCCTCTCCATAGTTACCGTTGCCAACACACTTTCCCCGTTCGTCATACTTTCAGCTCTCGTCTACATGCACAGATGAATAAAGCCTGAATTTCCAGGTCTTGATTCTTTACTCGGTGGTCTCTCTCTGGCGTTCTATCATACTACAACTCATGCTAGTCCATGCAAATTCTGCAGCGCGAACTCGGTCAATGAACTTCTGGCTAGCTCGCATGAGCGGCAGTTAACTCGCATTTTGTCTACTGGTTCCGCGTTGGACTTGTTTGCACAGTTAGCTAGCTGCTATCGCACCCCGTGTCAAAAAGCGGAGCTCGCTGGTGCGTGTACTGTTTGCTCATTATTGTCCGAAGGAAGCCGGTCCTCTTGTTGTGTGCGCTTTGCTTATGTCAAACTGAGCTAACTGTGCCCCGTCCATCAGGCCCGTTAGATTGCGGTTAGCCTGCCTGGGTGGCACTTGATTGGCTTTCTGGCCATTGGTCCCGCATCCTGTTCATTTACCAAAATTACCAGCTGCCGTCACAGTAGGTATATAACATGGTTACACCAATAATCCGTACATATGTCAAGTAGCTGCGTAAGGACTAACGGCTGCATCCCGGCCGGGATGCAGTCAAGTTGCCAGCAACGAGGTGGATTCGAAGTTGTCTGTGGAATGCAAGCCAAGTGTTTGGGTCATTTGATCACCGGATTGGCTGACGATGACATCATTTTGTAGTCGCAAACCCTGCTACAACGACTAGGTGAGTAGGTTGGTGCTAGTTACGATGTACGGCATAACTCGGCTAGTGTGAAAAAACAGCGTAAAAGTGACTCACACACGTCCTGCGAACGCCAGATTAAATCTTGCCACATAAAGTTATTTAGTTTTCTCTAACCTAATACTATATGATTAAAGACTCGTTAAAGTTGAAAGGTATCCATCAGTAAACTACTGGAAGTACAATACTGACAGCCTAGGAGATGAGCTGCGAGAAGTAAGTCGTAAGCCCAAACATATGATATGCAACCGGAAGCAATGGCAGAGCTTCATTACTTCTAAACTTGGGGTGTGAGCATGCCGGGAAAGCAGGAGTGATATTCTTATTTTACGGGTCGGATGCTACGGTAGTATGTGCCGACAAGCCAGTAGCGTCATCAGTCACCTAGGTAGACGCTGATGCTCCCCATCTGCCAGCCGATGCACAGTGTGGCTATTTCAGATTCGATAAGCACCCAAACAGTTCAGGAATAGTACGCCAGCGAGCAATTACAAGTAAAGCACACTAGAACTTCTACTTAGGGCCTGTAAACTGAGCCCACGTAGCATCAGTAAGTACATTGTGAAAATGGTTAACAATCTGCTTATATGAATCCTACGGTTCTCAAAAATGCCAGTAGTCTGTCAGCACCACCAAACACTCAAACGTCCGACCGCGGACTCAAATCGGACGGGGCGAGTACTAAAATAAGAGTAAGACGCGCTATATCGCAGTTACCTTGTAAATCATGACGGTCCGAAGCTGTTCCCCGTGACCCAATGGTATGAGCTGCTGACTGGCGGTGCAAGCCGCTGGTGGTCATGGGTTCGAATCCTGATGGATTCGATGGATGCGCACTAATGATGATGCCCAACAGGCTGAAACTGCAATCTAGTGATTTTCTGAGCAAACAAACGAGTGTCTGATTTGGAAGCTGGCTGTGACGAACCTTAATTATCCAAAGAAAGAAACGTTTACTCTCGACGATGTGAGGTACGCTTGTAACGGCATGACCAGGCAAGTCCTGACCAACATTTCTCGGATGATAATTGGACACACAAGGAATTTGACAGAAAACCGTTTGTACAATTTAGCAAAATGAGTTCGCAAGCAAGTACTACTAGTACAAGCTGCAGGCGTGCATGCATTTACTTTCGTGCTACTGGGTACCGACGGAATCAGAAAATTGCAGTAGCGGGTGTAGGATGGCAAATATTTTCATAAACCTAGGTGACATCACTAAAACGAAACGTCCGCGACATTACAATAAAAGATGTTGGTTATTCTGGCTACTTTTACAAATAAATGAAAGTTGAAATCAAGGACGAAATCGGATGGCTGGGCGTCCGATAGTGTTGGTAGGGGGTGCCTGCATAAATGTGACTTAGTCTCGCAAACTGGAGCGTTTAGAATGACCGATTTTTCTGGCCGCTTGCTGGTCTGTACGTTTTCTCAACCAAATGCATCCATAAGGCTTCCGAATTCTTCCTTAAAAATCACATTCCACCGTAGACTTCTCAAAATGGTCCTTAAAGCTATGAAGTTGCATCAAACGAACGCAAGCGCTATTAAAAGTGCATACTGTTTAAGTGACCAGACCTGAACCAGCCGATTGCATAACAGATGGGCACAGTGTGGAATGCCAGCTGCTAATATGGGATTAAACGATAAATGAAACGATAATTAGGGGTGTTTGCGCCCATTAGCTGCAACTTAATAACGGAATATGATTTTCCTTGGAAAGAATTTGTAAGCGCTGTGGATGTAATTGACTGATAAAAGGCAGAGTTAATCAGAAAAAATCAGCGTTGGAAAATATGCCGTGAAAGCATTTTCCCGGTCGCAGCTTTTGGAAATCGAGTCCCAAATCGCAGCAAAAATTTCTTAAGTGACTGACATTCGTTCGAAACGTGACTCACTGGGACGACTAGGAGCATTAAAGTCAGTCAGCAGAAGACAATCGATCACTCGCGCTGTCTAAACTTACGATTTTCTTAAAAAGTATTGACAAGTAGATAAATAGCGGTGGTGGTAGCAATGTATTATGATACACCTCGGCACCATCTGATGTCTCAGACCTAACGATCCTCCAACCTCTTGGGACGAGTGATCACTGTACAGTCTCCTTTTCGTGGACACGACGCCTCACAATCCACGATCAGGGGACACTGTGTCGAAATTTCTGGCGTACTGACCAGCCCAGATTAAGAACGACTGCAAGTAACATGAACTGGAGTATTCCGCAATCCTTGGAGCTTGATGACGCATGGGAACGCCTACGATCTATGATGACGCGGCTCATTGAACAGTTTGTACTAAACTGCAAGAGCAGACCACCATCCAAAGGACCCCCATGGATTGATAAAGAAGTAAGATCCCTAATGAAAACGTCGAAAACCATGGGATCATTTCAAGAGCACAGGACAGACATCAAGCTAATTAGAGTACAAAACTGTCAGAAATCTATGCACCCTGAGAAAACGAGACAAAAGACTACAATATGAACATAGACTGGCCATGGAATCCCAAAACTGTCCCAAGAAACTTGTTGCCTACTTGAAGCGAAATGCCAAAACTGGTAGTGAAATCCCCGCTCTGTCCTCTTTTAAGGAAGGTACCGTTCTCTACGGTAATGATGAAAAAGCAAACTTATTGGCTGCGCAATATTCCTCGGTCTACTCAGTGGAGTCACCACTGCTCAACAACTGTTTGCCTGCACACCACATCTCTATGGACCAAGTTGAAATTAACCCCGAAGTAGTCACTAAGCTACACCTCGAACTGGACCCGAACTCCTCCCCAGGCCCGGACGGATTGCATCCCAGCTTCCTCAGAACGATAGCTCAGTACGTCGCCGCCCCTCTCTGCCAAGTGTTTCGGCAATCACTCGAAGTCGGCTGCCTACTCACACGCTGGAAAGCAGGCACCGTCCCGCCCAAATACAAGGGGGGAAACAAACAAGACCCAGCCAACTACCGGCCAATATGTCTGACATCAGTCGTATGCAAAACCATGGAACGAATAGTCAAGTGCGCTCTCCAGCTACACTGTGTGCATCTAAACCTCATCTCACCTGCTCAACATGGCTTCCGTAGAACACGCTCATGCATCACTAACTTACCCATAGCCAGGGAAACATGGGCAGAAGCCATATATACCCGAAAACAGGTTGACGTAATATTCATTGACTTTAGCAAAGCCTTTGATAAGGTTCCACACGTAGGACTGCTACATAAACTCCAGGGAATTGGCATTACGGGAAATCTTCTCTCCTGGACTGCCGATTTCTTAAGGAGTATAACAATGCGCGTACAAGTGAACCAAACCCTCTCTGCTCCAGTGCCTATGACTAGTGGCATTCCCCAAGGATAAGTGCTTGGACCAGAGCTCTTCAAACTGTACATTAACGATCTACCGACTGCGCTACAAACCGACTGCTTGATCTACGCCGATGACCTCAAGCTTTGGTCAACAGTATCCAGCATTGAGGATGCGGAGAGATTACAAGTGGCTCTAGACCAGCTACACGAATGGTCCGTCAGGTGGGAACTGCCAGTAAACCGAGATAAATGCGCTGTTCTCCCAATGGGTGGCACCGAACCCTATGGTGCATACCACATTGGTGGGTTTCTCCTTAGGAATACCATCCACGAGAGAGATCTCGGGGTTATCGTGACTTCTGACCTTAGATCTCATCTACACTAGACGCATCCTCCGAGGGGAACTTGGAAGTGAGTTACAACAATTCTTCCGGCCCAACACTGACTGTTCCACCCGAGGGCACACATGGAAACTGTTTGAGCAAAGAAGACACCAAATTCGCAAGAACGTCACCCTATCCACTAGAGTGGTGAATGACTGGAACAGCCTACCGGAAGCAATTGCAGACGCTCCATCCGAGGAAAGTTTCAAGCGGTTGCTAGACAAACATTCGCTGAGAATGCTGGAATCTTGCGGCTGTCACTGCAATTACGACGAACCCTCGAGGAACCTCGTAACGCAACGACACGCATCAAACCCAGTATGATACGGAATCGATGGGGCTGACAAGGGATTTCCCTCCTGCTCTCTACAACTCAATGAACTCAATGAAATACGTAAGGTCATTTCTAGATATACTGCAGCGTTTCTATGCTGGCTAGTCGAACAATCTCCCCGTGGTGCCAGCTGGGTGGTTCGGGTTTACTCCGCTCCAGAAAACAGTTCGGCGGCAGTGTTCCAGGACATGGTGGGTTTACGCTTGGCAATCGTTCTCCATATAAAAAGCCACTAATGTCCATTTAACTACACTGTGACGTGGCGGTTCTGACTCGCCAATAAATATAGTCACTGCCCCTTGCTTCCTAATGGCGAAGCATTGTATACCAGCAACCTAATGCGCATCCGTACAATCAGTGCCAATGCACGGTCATTAAACATCTATTTATCATTGGCAAAAACAGCAAAACTACAAACCAAGCAACATAGCTGTACATGCCTGCACGCACATAAATGCATACAGGTGCCAACATATATGACAATCCTAGTGTACATTCCTTGAGCACCCGTTGCACTCTTACCATAATCATGTCTGTGCAAGCGTGCCTCGCTTAGCTGAGAATAAAAGTTTATTTCTTTCGGCGGATAAACGAGTGTTTCTAGATCTCAATGATATATATTTCCAAGCAAAGAAGTTTGAGACGAAAAGCCATACAACTCGACGAAATGGGGAGAGAACGCACCGATGATAGTTGTCTGTATTCATCGTCCACCGTAGTACTTTTGGACTTCGATAGCTTTTCACTCAAGGCCTAAGGAAATTACAATTGAGTTGCAAGAAGAACCTGGTTGTTAATAGCGATTTTCTTCTTTAATGAAGCGAACGCCATGGATTGGAGGGCACAGCGCGAAGCACGATGGAGAGAAGGTAAATCGGGAACAGCTGATCGTAATTTGGAGGATGTGCTGTCAGCTCCTGACTGTGAATAATATAAAATGTTAGTACCGTTATTGGCATGAGAACGTTCGATGACAGTGTACCGCCAGTTCATATTTCAACTGGATATAATAAAGAACTATGACAAGATGGTTGTTGTTATAACAAATATACTGTCATTATGGATATAGACACAAACTTCCTGCGTCATTTTTTCTTCGAATCCCCAAGGTTGTAGCAGTCTGGGGATTCCCCGGTTCCATTGGATCACAGGATTGTAGTAGTAGGAAATCCTTTGCCAGCTCCATCGTTTCCCGAGACTTGTGTGAGGCCGCTATTCGATGATAGGCGATATTCCACAAGGGACAGCGACAGCTAAGTGGAAGCTGCAAGGCAGGAATCCAACATTTGCTTGAAACCCTCGGTCTGGACACTGACCACATGCTTCGATAAGTCGTTTCAGTAATGGACTGCGCCAGTTCATAGCGTGAGAGCAGGGCGAACCCATAGCCATCTTGGTTTAAACAGTTTCCATTTGTGCCCTCGAGTTGAACTGTTTGCATTGAATAAAAAGAACGCCTGAAGCTCCAACCGCATTTCCGCTCACAGAATCCGCCTAGTGAAAATCACGTCACCGCGCCGTCTCCGATAATCCAGAGGGACTGGTTCATCCATTAAAGTCTCAGGGAATAAGGCAAATCTCGTAAGTCCGATGTATTTCGATCCCCGCCGTTGGACCTTCTCAATGTGGCCAAATTCGAACTTGGTGAGAGGGAACACAGCAGGTAATCCAAAGTCGTGTATGGGGCCCACAAGTGAAGTAACCAAGTGTCTGGTGATATCCGGAATCAAACGCGAGATGGGTCATCGTATGGCATTAATCATCCTGTTGGCAGGAGCAAACCTACGTAACGCGTCCTGCGTAGTCCGTAGATCAGATGGCACCAACACCCCAAGGCCTCTTTGAGGAGTGAGTTTCGGAGCACTGTGCTACCAATGTGGTACGGCCCGAAATTCCCAGGAGCACCAATGTGGAGGACCAAGCATTTATCGTGATTTTTCAGCAATCGCCATTTGTCTGACCACTCATGTAGCGTATCTAGTGTATCCTGTAATCTGCTCGCATCCTTTAAGGTAGGATACCTCCATCCCCAGAAGACTAGCCGAACAACCTCCTCTTCGTGCCATCTGGTTGGTTCGGGTTTAAACCCGTTGCAGCAAATAGTTCGGCGGCAGCGTTACAGGACGTGGTGGGTTTTCGCAAGGCAAGCGTTCTCCCTATAGAAGGCCACAAATATCTGCTTATCAACACTCTGACGTGGCGGATGTGACTGGCCGCAAACTAAAGGCACTGGCCCGTGGACATCCGGAAAATGGTACGCAACCAAAGGACACCAATATCTTATTCTCACATTCCTGCAGAAAACCGTCAAAAACTCTGCCGCACATTCAAAAATACAAGCGACATTCATAGAAAATTGGTTGGAGGCATCCGTATTCGGATTTGCCGGTTAATGCAGCAAGCCACAGGACGCCTGCGCCTACAGAGGGACCATGGATGGCTTGTGCTGCACCACCCACAGCTCCAACCACACACCCCTATCCAGTGTAAACCCGAAGGAATAAGACAGGGAGGCATGCGAAGGGGAGCCACGTTTCATCAACGGAGCCGGCCCACACTCCTTCACATGCAAACACAAGCACGCTGTATTTGGGAATCAAGCGCACACAAGGCGGTGGCTGGACCGTAGTCCGCTCCACACTCTGCATGGAACCACTCTTTGATCCCAACACGGCCACAAGGACCGTGCCCCTCGCCCACTCCAGCAACGATCAACTGTCTCCTGGAGCAGATGGACGAGGTAGTGGGTAATGGACAGGTAGGCACCTTGTCAACTCGCACATCAAGCGCAGCCACACCGGGGATATCAAACAACAGGCAATCAATTAAGAGAGAGACACAAAGAAAATAACTCGCTTAATGCATAATGGTGACATAAACTTTAAGTGAATGAGCATATGAAATAAGTTGTTTACCAACGAATCCTAGATAAGTTCACGAGGTCAGAAAGTATACTTTACGTAAATGCCACGAACACAAAATATTTATGGAAAGCGAATACAATTGGCTTATGCGAGGTGTGCAAGTTAATGGAATAGAGTACATGTAGACATTTATATGAGAAAGAAAAGCATTAAGGCAAAACTGAAAACCCACCACCTGAAATAGAGGCAGCGTGCAAGTATATCGAATGCAGCGCACCTACAAACGCTGCGCAGGTTCTGCCTACGTTCTCTGCAGGACCCGTCTTCGCTTCTGTAGTGGTACCGAGTGGCCTCGCTCACGGCTCACTAGACATTTATATGAGGGCACTTATACATATGCTGGCATATATATATATATTTATATATTTATATAAATGGCGGGAGAGCCTAGGTTGCGCTGATGCTGGTGGTGGCTAGATCCTGACGGATGGTCTGCCCACTGCTGTTACTGCTGTGCCAGTTGCTCATGTCTTGTGCGCCTCCTCGTGGCAACCGCTGGGTAAGATTTGGGTTTCGCCCTTCTCCCTGCTAAGATCCAGGACACCAATCCGCATGAGACAGTGAACTGACCATGTGCTAGACCCGCTGCCTTTTGGGTGTTCATTTATTCGAAAGACTTGGCTGACGACCCGAGTCGTTCTACTGTCAGGATTGGGCGCCCTGGCAGTATCCTAGTCTATCTTCTCCGGAGTTTAGGAAGTGGTCGATGGCCTTCTTCCAGTAAAACCTAGCCATGGAAGACAGCAGATTTGCGAGTTATAAGCTCACGGCACGATTGGCGTAGAGCACGAGCGCCGCGCATTATCTCTGACGGTGGGAGGACACCTCCGGGTGTTCAATGGTTTGCTACTGCCCATCTCAAGCCAGGCAGCCCCTGGTCAAATTGGTGCAAACCCGCCAGAACTCACCTGCGTCTGGCCGTGGTCGCATGTGCGTATCCTACTGCGGTCGCAAAACATGTATAAAACGTTCCAGAACCTCAAAACCAGCGTGTGACGGCCGTCAAGCAGATCCCAATCTGTCTCCGCAATCACATTCCCGAGCTGGCTCTGCTCCCCACTGTCTTGTGCGTCAGGCTACTGAGCCAAAGGCTCCGGGTGGGGTCCCTCAAGGTAAACTCGAACCACAACAACAACCTCGCTTGCGATTGCCCACCAATGCAATCGTATGCCTGCGCGCAAAGCACAGCATCGGGTGCTGGAACGTGCGCACACTACCGGATCGGAACTCCAGCGAACGCCCGGAGCGACGCACTGCACTGGTCGCGATGGAGCTGGCGCGCTACAACATCGATATTGCGGCGCTCAGCGAAACCCGGCTCGCTGAGCAAGGTAAGTTGCATGAAGCAAGTGCTGGCTACACATTCAGCACCACTTGACCATGGGGTCGGATTTGCAATATCCGATCGCCTCCATGGCCAGCTCGTGGGTGAACCAACGGCCATTAGCGCGCGACTGATGACGGTTCGCCTACGACTCGGGAGAGGTACGTTTGCTACTTTTATAAGCACGTGCGACCATGTGTTATCCCGCTGACACGCGTGCTCAGTTCTACACTGAGCTATCTTCCGTGATGCGGTCTGTGCCGACGGGCGACCGACTATTCCTGCTGGGTAATTTCACTGCGCGCGTTGTTCGTAATGCATTGGTGTGGACAGATGTTATCGGTTCGCATGGCATTGGTTCAGCGAATGCGAACGGTGACAGGCTGCTCTCACTGTGTGCCACTCACGGCCTGACGGTCACAAACACTCGGTTTGCACTGAGTACGAGTGATATACGTATTTGGACGCACCCATGAAGTGGTCACGTTCACCTGCTCGACTATGTCATCCTACGTCATCGTGATATGCGTGAAGTGCGCATGACACGTGTACTGCGTGGAGCTGAGTGTGGCACTGATCACAAGTTGGTGGACCAAAGTGTACATATATTTTCGTAAATCTGTGTATTGCACTCCCGCCGTGAATCGGCGTAAATTTAACATTCCATCCCTCGGTATTGTGGTGAAACTAACTGAGCTGGAGAAGGCGATGGCTGCAAGCCTATGTGAGGTGGACTGCGTAGCCACAGTGGGCGACCTGTGGCACCACACTTGCCACTAGGTGACAGCTCCTGCCGAGGAGAACATCGGGCGCGCAAACTGTAAGCGACCTGACTGGTTTGATGACAACATTGCGACGATTGGCGCATTGGTGTCGGAGAAGATTGCAGCACTTGCTGCACACGTTGCAGACCCCAGTGACTTGGTCAGTTTCGCAAACTTCGACGGCGACTGACCCGAGGGGTTCAACGCATTAAAAATGGATGGTGAACGGAGAAGGCGAAGCACATGGAATGCTACGCCGAACGCCGAGAAAACAAGGAATTCTTTGACTCCTTGAAGGCGGTGCATGGACCTAGATTGGAGTGGTTTAGGACACTGATCGATGGTAGCTCAGGCGCTACCTGCACACAGACTGCAGACATAATGCAGATCTGGCGAAAACACTTTGACTGTCTCTTGAACAACCGTTCAGAGATCCACTGGCCTACATTGAATGGCCTCAAGCAGCACGATGTGTAGACAAGTCTGGCGGACAAGCCGACACTGGATGAGACGCAGAGGGCACTTACTCAGCTGCGAAACGGTAAGTGTGGTGGTGCCGACGAGATCCCGCCTGAAGTATCGAAACACGGCGAACCCGCGTTAATGACTACGCTGTACGGCAGTGTTCCAGGACGTGGTGGGTCTTCGTCTGGCAAGCGTTTTCCCTACAAAAAGCCACAAATGTCTGTTTAACAACACTGCGACGTGGCGGATGTGACTCGCCACTCAATAAATTCACCGCCCCTAACACATTGGCAAGTTGACCGACACCACATTTACGAGTTCTGTGTATTTATCGGCTCTCGCACGAACACGCCTACATAACTGATTAGTGACATACCACTAAAGTATTTTTCACCCGTTTCCTCATACTTCACTCGCTGACCTACATAGCTTACGGGACCTCATCGGACTAGTTCCTCATCAACATACCATATAAGTGATCTGATCACTATCTTTACCTCTCGCATTCTGTGTATATAGACTACATACAACTTTTGCGCTCCATGGGCCCACACTACTGTCTCCAACTGTACTACTCCCACTGTTGGTGCTGCTTATACCGCTATCTTGTACAATAATGCAATATGCTGATCCCGCTCAAAAGGCGTGTCTCGCTTTGTCGAGAATAAAATATTGATTTATTTATTTACTTGGTGCAACGCGTATGGATTGAGGAGGAGGTGCCTCCTGAGCTGAAGGATGCCCTTGCGCTAACACTGTACAATGACAAAGGCAGCAGGCAAGGTTGCACGAATTATCATGGCATCAACTTGCTGGGTTGTGTGGGCAAGGTGATTGCCCGAATCCTGCTCAACCGCCTCGTCAGTCAGGTTGTAGAACCCAACGTGGCGGAAGAGCAGGTTGGATTCCGCTCGGGCCGCAGCACTATAGGTATAGTGTTTGCGGCTCGTCAGTTGCAAGAGAAGTGTAGAGAATGACACCAGCAGCTGTACTCGCTTTTTGTTGATTTCACCAAAGTGAACTGCGAGGCATTGCGGCTGGTGTTTTGTAAGTTTGGTTCCTGGTGTAAGTTTGTAATTTTACTTGAATGTTTGCACGATGGTATGCGGGCGAGGGTGCAACTGAGAAGCGTAAAGAACGACACCAGCCATTGTACTCGCTTTTTGTTGATTTCACCATGGCATTTTATACGGTGAACCGCGAGGCATTTTGGTTGGTGTTGGGTAAGTTTTGTTGCCGGAGTAAGTTTGTAAGTTTATTTGAATGTCTGCACAGTGGTATGCGAGCGAGGGTGCAGCTGAGTGTAAAGACCTCGGATGACTTTACAGTTGTCTCTGGTGTGCAGCATGGTTGTGCCTTAGCTCCTGCCCTGTTTAATACATATCTTCACGCAATGTTGTCCTGTGCTTTTGAGGACGCTTGTACTTACGGTGTCCGTGTGGAGCACGGTATTGATGCTGGGTTGCTGAATATCCGTCGTTTCGGGGCTTGAACACAAGTCTGTGATACAACTATACGTATGTTGCTGTTTGCTGACTACTATGCATTTTTTCACACAACGCGGATGAGTTGCAGCACATGACTTGTGCTCTGGCTTCGACAGCGGCCAAATTCGGGCTCACTATCAACACAAGCAAATCTGTCTGTCTCTTTCAGTCTACACGACAGGTGCAAGCTTCAATAGTGCCGTGAACCAGCATTGGTGCTGAAGTATTAGAAACCACCTTTCGCTTTTGCTACCTTGGGAGGGTGATGTCGAGTGATCAGCAGCTGCACAGTGATCTGCGGATCCGCGTGTCGAAGGCAGCAGCGGCATTCGGGAAGCTTGAGTACCGAGTGCGGAACAACCATCAGCTTACCATTGGCACGAAGCTGATGGTTTACAAAGCCATTGTGTTCTCCTTTCTTCTATACGGCAATGAGACGTGGACGATGTACCGTCGGGATGTGCGATATCTCGAGAGGTTCCATCAGCAGTGTCTGCGACGGATTTTGTGCATCGGCTGGGGCGCAGATTTGCAGACACAAAGTGTAGCGTCGAAGTGGGATGTATGCAGTGAACTGCACACTTTTATTGAGACACCTGAGGTGGATCGGTCATGTGAGCCGTATGCATTCGACGCGGATACCGAAGCAGCTATTATACGGTCAGCCGAGTGTTGGGAAACGGTATGTGGGGAAACCGAAGTTACGTTACTAGGGCATGATCAATGTGAGCCTCACACGTTCTAATCTTGATTGCAGGCCATGGGAATCGAAGGCGGTTGATCGGCATGTATGGCGCGATCTGATCACGACGGCAGTTGCCGAAGCGCAGAAAAAAGACCTCACACATGCAGAGAAGAAGCGACAAGTGCGGAAGCGGCAAGCACCGATGGGTTGTTCTCCATCGACTTCGAGCACATGATGCTGCAGCACATGCGGTCGCGATTGCCTGGGTCAGGCAGGCCTAGTGAGTCATGAGCGAGGCCACTCGGTACCACTACAGAAGCGAAGACGGGTCCTGCAGAGAACGTAGGCAGAACCTGCGCAGCGTTTGTAGCTGCGCTGCATTCGATACACTTGCACGCTGCCTCTATTTCAGGTGGTGGGTTTTCAGTTTTGCCTTAATGCTTTTCTTTCTCATATAAATGTCTACATGTACTCTATTCCATTAACTTGCACACCTCGCATAAGCCAATTGTATTCGCTTTCCATAAATATTTTGTGTTCGTGCCATTTACGTAAAGTATACTTTCTGACCTCGTGAACTTATCTAGGATTCGTTGGTAAACAACTTATTTCATATGCTCATTCACTTAAAGTTTATGTCACCATTATGCATTAAGCGAGTTATTTTCTTTGTGTCTCTCTCTTAATTGATTGCCTGTTGTTTGATATCCCCGGTGTGGCTGCGCTTGATGTGCGAGTTGACAAGGTGCCTACCTGTCCATTACCCACTACCTCGTCCATCTGCTCCAGGAGACAGTTGATCGTTGCTGGAGTGGGCGAGGGGCACGGTCCTTGTAAATAAATAAATTGATAAATATTTTATTCTCGACTATGCGAGGCACGCTCGTGGGGGCATGATCATATATGTACAACGGTACAAACATTTTAATGCAATTGTAACAGTAACGTAGAAAATTGTTCATATATCCATGATTGGAACTGTACAGTGTTGAAAATGCGAAACAATATGTTGGTTGTCGTGAGATACGGGACCTCAGCTAATAAGAGATTGAGAATCCTGAATGATCCATTGAAAGGTAACGGAAGAGCCCGCACACAAGGAAGGAAAAGGGCAACGTGTCGTAGGATGTAAAACGACAACAGTTTATACAAATGTAGAAGTCCCAGTGTAACGATCCTATGTAGAATTGTGACGCTAGTTGACCTGCCAGTGTAAAGTTATGGGCTGTGACGTTATTCGGTGGCGAGTCACATACGCCACGTTGCAGTGTTGTTAAACGGACATTTGTGGCTTTTTGTAGGGAGAACGCTTGCCTGGTGAAAACCCACCACGTCCTGGAACACTGCCACCAATCCATTGAATGGCAAATTGTAACTGGCTATGTTTCTTGTTGAAAGTCTGTTTGCTCGGTTATTCGCAGTCAGGTTGCGTTCCATTTTGTTCCGCTGGTTGATGCAATAACTGGTTGCTTATTGCGTTCCTGGGTCCTGTCCATTGGTAGGTCGGGTACTAAACATTCTTATTGAGTATGATGTATTGATCCTTCGCAGAACCACATGAGGTCTTCTCTGATTATGTATATTTGCCGGGGAGCGAAGAATTCGTGTCCAGCTACCCTCACTGGACATCGGTAGTTGGGTGCAAATAGTTAGAGTGGAAGTGAGGCCATGGTCCAGGTAAGTACTTGTTGGTTAATTCGTCCCATCCCAGGCGGAGGCAGTTCCTCGGTTCGATCCCGAAACTCTCCGATGTTCACGACCTCAAAGAAAAGGGAAAGAGGAACAAGCCGAGAGAAGACCGAAAAGGAACAGTCAATGTACCTAGCGTTTGATCAAAATCCTACCTTAAGACATTTATTTGAGACAACTAGTGTACAAGGTGTAACAGATATTGCACTAAAAATGTTTTTACTTATGCGGAGGGCATGGCCTGATGGGTAGAATACTTTCATGTGCATAGGGGTGAAGAGCAGGATTCCGGTAAGATATTCATGAGGTGTAAGCTGAAAATGTTCGAATTCTACCTGAGACTAGAAAGTGGGTGTGTAGTCATGATTGGTTGTTATCGGAACCCAAAAGACAGTAACGATGTGGCCGTATTTGTATATGCTCCACAGGATACGGATTACCTAAGACACCATAACTACAATGTACGTAAGTATATGAAGATGGGAAGCTGAACATATTAGAAGCAGGCTAAGATTAAATGGATATCAAAGGAAGACTAAGCGTTGAAGGTAAGACGAGCAGAAGATATCGATAATAGACCGGGTTTCAGTGGCCAAAGGTGCCTGTTGGGTTAATCATTCGAGGTGCTAATGAATAACTACCGTGTCAGAGGGTCGGACAGCAAACCAGCTGAGCTGTGAAAAGCTATACCAGGAGAATAAACGTTCTACAGAAGGATTGACGCCTAGCGAGCTAAGGGGTATTCTCAAAGTTAAATAGAGCCTACAGCGGACAGCTGCCGCAGAGCAGAGATAGTGGCTAAAGGAAAGGATGTATCAGTGGTTGATTCAACCATCTAATTAAGACGTTTGACCACATGTCAAGTAAACGCGGGTAAGGCACATGACGGATAACGGCGCGCTAGGAGAGATGAATGGCTAGCAATAGAGTTCGGAATAAGGCTTCAGCTACTAGCGGATCCTACGGTGGTACAGAATAAGTCAACAAACAGCTAAGCTGTGACGCAAACAATCAAAGGGATGGACATGGTAAGAACGGAGCGAGCTCCGGGTATCCGCAAAGTTAAATGGAAGCTATGGCGACTAGCTAGTTAGTGGTTCTAGAAAAGTATGTATCAGAGGCTGGTGTAGCCATATGATTAAGAAGTTTGACCACTACTAGATGCCTAGTTTCAGTGAATAAATCAACAGACGAGCGCCGATTAAAAAGACAGACGTCAGAGGGAAATGAAGGCTGGAGTGTCAAGAAGTGGCTCCTTCCAGGCTACATGAGGCCAACAACGACTAGCTACGGCCAGTAAGAAAATTGCACGAGAGTAAGACAAACAATTGATAACTGCGCGCTATGGGAGCGATGAATAGCAGCCATGGAATTCGGATGAAGGCATCAGTTACTAGTGGATCCTACGGTGGCACAGAATAGGTCAACAAACAGCTGAGCTGTGACACAAACATTCCAAGAGAATGAACATTGTAAGAAATGAGCAGCTCCTAGGGAGCCCTGGGTATCAGCAAAGTTGGATTGAGGCTGCGACGACTAGCTGCTATAAACAGAGATAGTGGCTCTAGAAAAGTATGTATCAGAGGCTGGAGTAGCCATATGATTAAGAAGTTTGACCACTACTGGATACCTGCAGTTTCAATGAATATGTCAACAGACGAGCGCCGAATAAGGAGACAGACGTCAGAGGAAAATGAAAGCTGGAGTGTCAAGTAGTTGCTCTTTGCAGGTTACAGGGGGCCAACAATGACTAGCTACTGTCAAGAAGATTGACGCGGCTAAAGAGAACGGCGCGCTAGAAGTGAGATAAGTGGCCAGCCATAAAATTCAGATTAAGGCTTCAGTTACTAGTGGATCCTACGGTGGCACAGAATAGGTCAACAAACAGCTGAGCTGTGACACAAACGTTCCAAGAGAATGAACATTGTAAGAAATGAGCAGCTCCTAGGGAGCTCCGGGTATCAGCAAAGTTGGATTGAGGCTATGGCGACCAGCTGCTGCTAAGCAGAAAAAGTGTCTCTAGAAAAGTATGTATCAGAGGCTGGAGTAGCCATATGATTAAGAAGTTTGACCACTACTGGATACCTACAGTTTCAATGAATATGTCAACAGACGAGCGCCGTGGCAGTGTTGGGATCAAAGAGTGGTTCCATGCACAGTGTGGAGCGGACTACGGTCCAGCCACCGCCTTGTGTGCGCTTGATTCCCAAATACAGCGTGCTTGTGTTTGCTGTGAAGGAGTGTGGGCCGGCTCCGTTGATGAAACGTGGCTCCCCTCCGCATGCCTCCCGGTCTTATTCCTTCGGGTTTACACTGGATAGGGGTGTGTGGTTGGAGCTGTGGGTGGTGCAGCGCAAGCCATCCATGGTCCCTCTGTAGGCGCAGGCGTCCTGTGGCTTGCTGCATTAACAGGCAAATCTGGAAACGGACGCCGCCAGCCATATTTAAATCATTTCAGAGCAGGGGACATGTTTACACATGCACAGTCGATTTTCTAACCATTAATATTGATTCCATTCAGCATTTGCATTACACCGTTACCACTTCCGCGAGTTGCCTCCGCTGCAAACGAATCCCTACCTGAAATTCATATTCCATACATCCACACTGGTATATTTTGGAAATTTTACCATACATGCTACCACTTCCTGTATATTACCTAGATATAGCGCGGCCATCCCTATGCGATTTTTCGGAGCGTCGGATCCGCCACTTGCAATCAGTGATCTTTCGAATATACACCCATGCACTTACATTCGCTGTTATGCCAAACATGTACTTTTTGTGCAGTTTTGATCAACCTATGTCAGCTAAACATGAGCAGGCCTGTAAAGTTGTGCCTCGCATTGTCGAGAATACAATTTTATTTATTTATTTTCTTAGGCTGCGTAGATCAAGCAATCCGACCAATGTTGCGAAGAAAAGCATCGATGGATGTTTTGAAAATTTCCGGGCCAAGGAGTGGTCCCTACGGGACACCGCTACGCATCAGCACAGGAGCGGAGTAAGTCTCGTTCAGTTTGGCTCGCATTTTACGGTCAAGCAAAAATTCGGCGAGCCAAATGTGTACCTTCTCAGAAACCCCAATTTCTTGTAGGTTTTAAAGGAGCCTTGCAGAAGGAACCTTGTCAAAGGCCTTGCTCGATGCGGCAAACAAACATCTAGGCGTTTCCCTGCCGCTAATAAGTTCGCCCATTTTTCATGAGGAACATGTAGGTGTTCAACATATGAGCGTGTCCGCTGAAAGCCATGCCGCGCACAAGTGAGGACGTCTAACTTTTTGAGGTGGAGAAAAAGTGCCTGCTTGAGAATCCTCTCCGGTACGTTGCACAATATTGATGCTACGCAAATGGGTCGATAAATGACAGAATTAAGACGCTCCCTTACTTTGTGCATGAGTTTAACAATCCCCACTCTCCATGCAATCGCGACCCATTCATCAAGGAAATGACGGAATACCCCGCAAACACGAGCGGCAAGGTAAACGGCCGCAGTCTTGAAGAACAGCAGATGCAACACATCAGATCCCGGCGAGTAGTTCGGATCTGATACACGAATGCCTTTAGAAACGATATCAGCGCACATTTCCACGTGCTACAAAGAAGCAAGTGGGTATTGACGCCGCGTCACTAGGTAACGGCGTCGCGGAGTAAATAGATGAAGGTTGCTTGACCAGGAGACTGGCTTGCAGCTTCATCCTCAAGTAAACCGACCAGCGCCAAGGAATACCTGGGGGAATAACACTGCACGCCTAGCTACGTCTCTTCAGTTAAGGGAAGCTTAGCTTGGGAGTCGGTTTAGTTTGCACAGCCAAACCAAGTTCCTACTTATGCCGTTCCGCTAATTTTTTCAAGTTGTAGCTATTCCTGGCCACGTTATATTTTTTGAATAGTGTGACTCGGTGTGCGTGAGCTTGAATCAGACCCACAGTTTTCCTGTTGTACATTAAGACACTCGGTTCTCGCTCAATCTCTGAAAGAACTCTGACTAAAGGTCCTTTGTAGACAAGGACGACGTGCTCAACCAGCGAAGTCATTTTGGACTACAAGTGGTTCCCCACCTGGTCCAGGTTCAGCGGTTCGGCTATACTCCAGCCCACATCATTAGGGATTGAGAGCAGTACGTCAGAAATTTCTGTGGAGGCGACCTTGGTTGTGGAGAGTAAGGCATCTAGTCTAGCTGAATAAACCACACAGTGCTCACGTGTGCTAATGGGCTGAAGTACGATTAGGCCAGTGACATCTGATTGTGCCGGGGAGAGTGCAAGGTCAAGCTCATTTGGTGTTTGTCCTGCAGTTATACTAGCACGCATTGTGACAGGTAAGATAAGTTACATACGAGAACCCTCTCTAAAAGAGCGAAAACAAAAGCGTTTGACGAGGGAACACAAAGCAGTGGGTCCCCATCGATAACTGGAGCATTGAAGTTCTTTAGTAATAAGCATTCCATGCTCCCACCATGCATTTCGATCGCGTCCAGCAGATAAGCACCGGAAACCAACGGGGCACTGTAGCCAACACGATTATGAGAGGTCTGTGTCCGTCATGAACACGGCACTAGCGCGCTGCAAAGTTGCCATCGCTGACATAGGTAGCTTTAACCAGGTGAGAACTGGAAGCCGTCTTCCAATAGAGTAGCCCACTGCCTCCTGGCCTTCCTCCATGGCGGTCGGCCCAGCGAAGGTGCTGATCGGTGATCTGCACCTCCGAGTCCAGGATGTCTGAGGACAACTCGGTCGCGGTTAAAGTTATAAGAGGCCGCTGGTCCATGGAGTCACGCAGCTGAAATTCATCTACCTTGTTTCTGAGGATGTGCACAATGGACGAACTCACGCTCCGTTCGTTTTTCATCTCTAACGCCCGGGCATGACATGGAGTGGTCTCCAGCGAGTTATTGGCGGTTCTCGAAGTACACGCAAATCCGCGATATGTAGGTCGGTCTTAATGTTATCAAGACGAGGTCTGCGTTCATCAAACGCTTTCCTACTTTTTACTCGGTTATCAGGAGAGGGGTTCCGCAGTACGAAAAGCGGTTCACCTTTAAGACGCGGCGCTCGTCGGAGAAGGCGACGGACTTTTACATCATTTGACAAACAACCATCAAGGGACGGACCTTAGAGGTGTCCTTCTGTTTCTTGCCAAGACGGAAAGCAGGGACGATGCTGATTCCTGGTTCCCCTTTGTATAGTAGTATAAAGTTCATCCGTTTTAGAACCACTTGATCCTCTATACTCATTTTAGCTGGAGTGGTTTTGGACGACTCAGAAGCAAGTATGATAAATAGGCAACGGCCACGAGAAGGCGATTTGTTGTTATCGGGGAGCTGTGGCTTGCGGGGAGGCAGACAAATCTTAAGCAGCTTTCCCAGCTGCCCGACGCTATGCGGAACCAGCTTTAACTGCGATTGTTAAGACAATGGTCTTTGCCTCAAGTTAGTACCTGGCTTGCCCTTACTTGTAGCCACTAGTACTAGAGAGAGCACTGGTGAACATTCCTTCACCACGGACGCATATGCCATAGTATTTAGGGCTTCACAGTGATCAACAGCCATCGGCGTCACAAAATTGAGGAGAATTCCTCCCGGCCTCGCTTACCATGGAGGGTAACTCTGCCAGAAGCTGATGACAGGAAGCACGGGGATGTCAAGGTGGCAGTAGCGATTATTGCCTTGGTTTGAGCAGAACAGAAACGAGGGCTGAGTGCAGGCAGTTTATCGAGAGTTGCAGTGTCCGTACCTGCCTTTTTGCTGGATTCCGACTGGTCAGGAGCTAATGGTCGTTGAGGGGCGGTGGAGCATCCTTTTTCTATTGCACAGAAAGCAGATGCAAGGGACTTAGTCTGATTGGAGAATGGCCATTCGAACCGCGCCTGCCACGCAGTCCAGCACGACATGGGTCAAAAACAAGACGCCGGCTGAGGAAGTGGTCTTCTGTAGTGGATCGTACAGAGCTGGAACGGTTTCACAACGTGCATTGTGTATCCAAACATCGTAGAAGGAACACTGAACAGCCATCGAACGCGAAGTGACAGTTTTACGACCATCCAAGCATTTGGAGGACACTGTATCCCTTACTCAGTCACTTCAGAATGAAGCTTCAAAACGGTTACGAAACGCAACGGTTTATCTGTGTAAAATTCCAACTAAAATTATTTCATTGCACACCTAAGCAAGCCATACGGATGGTTGACACAATAGCTGAGTTCGGTTGCTTGAGTTGAACCCCACCATGTTTGCTTGGCACTCGTTTTGGTTGCAACGCAAGACTGCACTGTGTGCTGTGCATTTTCCGTTCCCCCAGGTAGAGCGTAGACGAAGTCTGCTTTCCATAAAGAGGTAATAAGGAAGCTTCCGCCGTACGGCTAAACGTTTCCCAAACAAACCGATCTGCTTTATCGAATCGCTATCGGGATTCCGCTAGAGGCAATTTCCCATAGCTCCCTTAATTTTTTCAAGTTCTAGTGGGACTGGCGAGATAGTATTATCCCGTTACTGTTCCCTCCCCAAACGTTGGTTGAACCAGAAGATAACGTAGGACTTTGAGGTAAAGAGGGACTCAAAACAAAGATCGCATTGACCCTGTTCAACCTATTAGTGTCCAGGTATGCTGCCCAGCAGTTCTTGCTGGGCCGGTTACATAAGTAACAAAGAGAAAATAGTCAACTCAAAGGACAAGGAGAGAAAGAGAAGAGAGTTAACAAATTGAATGCTAAGATAGTGTTGCGGGCACGTCAAATATTCCCGCAAACACACGCCAGAAACTCCCGCAGAATGGCTGTGGAAACCCCGGTCCAATTCCTCCCCACAACGCAGCAGAGCTCAGCCACTCCAAGACGCGCCCCAACTGAGCACCTTTCGATATAGCTCATGTGCAAACTACCACTTCTGCGTGGTGATTGCTTTCCCTAACTTAATAACCCATAGCACTGGCTGTGCTTGCTCTTTGTTGGTCGTAAAAGAGCCTACAGAGGACCACTTGCCTTTTCTTTCTCTTCGCCTCAGTTGGGAGTCGGTCGGGTCACGTGATTGCGTGTGAGTCGTTAGCTGGCCAGTCTCCGCGTCTAAGTCATTAGCGCGCGTCTATCGTAACCCCTCTCGCGTGCGTCCGCTTCCGAGGGCTCAGCGTCTATCCGAACAAGTGCTGCTAGGATCGTTCACACGCTCGCTCAATTTTCCGTCGCACCAACTAAGCTAGCGTCATCAGGTCAGCTCGACTCCGTACGAGTGGCCAGCGTTACAAGTCGTCATCGTAAGCTTGCTCCAACCGTGCCAGCGACAATCTTAGCGGGCAATTACGCAATCAGAACAGAGGCGGCGTTCTTTCAATTATAACAGTGGCGACAGAAGCGATGTACCATGACTGACGAATACGCCGCTTTAAAACTGATGCTGCAGCAACAACATAATTTGATGTCCATTTTAACCGAAAAGCTCTCCAGTTCTTGACTTCATGCAAGTCCAAGCGCCAATTCTCAGTCAATGGACCATGTGGTTAGCGGCATCATCGAATTCCTGTACGACGCCAAGGCCGAGGTAACGTTCGAATCCTGGTACAAGCGGTACGAGAACCTGTTCACCGTTGATGGCTTGCTAGGACGATGAGTGGCAGGTCCGCCTGCTTCTGCGCAAACTTGTTACGCTCGTACACCAGCGCTACATCAACTTGATCTTACCGAGGAACCCACGTGACCTTACCTTTGACGGGACGGTCCGAACGTTGTCACAGCTTTTTGGCGAGCAGTCCTCTCTGTACCTGGCTCGTTATCAGTGTCAGCATTTGGCCAAACGTGATGCTGACGACTTCATCACGTAAGCGGGCGTGGTCAACCGTGAATGCCAACGTTTTCAACTTGGTTCGCTCACCGAGGACCAATACAAATTCCTGATCTTCGTCTCCTGCCTCCAATCTCTACTCGATGCCGATATCCGGACGCGCCTCCTGTCCAAGCTACAACAGGATGGATCAGTCACACTCCAGAACCTGGCCGAGGAGAGTCAAACGCTGCTCAACCTGAAGCACGATTCTGCAATGATCCATAACGCCGCCACACCTGGTATGGTCCAGGCAGTCACAGCACCGAGGGCGCAATCGTCCGCGCGCCCCACCCAATCCGACTGAGCGAAGTCCCCACCCTACGCATGCCGATTCTGTGGTGGCTGGCATTTCCATCACGGCTGCAAGTTCCGCCAGCATCGTTGTAAACATTATGGCAGGGTGGGGCACCGGGATGGTTACTGCCATCCTCCGTCTCCCAAGGGGGCCAAAACTGGGCTGGCCCCCACCCGCGATCCAAAGAAGAGTTCCCGACCCAGACGCACACCCAAACCTGGTACGGTTGACAGCTCCATGAGCCTGCTGGCCACGTTCCAAATCAACGCTGCGGATCGGAGAAAGTTCGTCGACGCCTTGATCAACGGTCAGTCAGTCCGATTGCAAATGGACACTGCGTCGGACATCACGATCATCTCCGAGGATCTCTGGCGATCCCTTGGCAAGCCACCGTTTGAACTGACCTACCAATCTGCCACCAGCGCCTGTGGTGGTCGCTTGCGGCTAACTGGGCAGCTGCACTGCCCCGTCTCCTTCCGGGACGCCACGTTCAACGCGATATGCTACATTACAAAGGCAAAGCTCAACCTGTTTGGTCTCGACGTGCTCGAAACCCTTGCCTTGGCCAATCTTCCGCTTCGGTCCACTTGCGATGCGGTACAGTCTCCGACAGTACCAAACGATCGAACCGCCGAAATCATCAGACAGTTCGCTCCGGTATTCCAGGATGGTCTTGGCCGCTGTACACGCACCCGCGCCACGTTACAGCTTATACCTGGTGCTCAACCGCATTTCGTCCCGAAAGGCCTTTCCCATAAACAGCCTTACCCTTGGTCAATGCCGCACTCCAACGTTTAGAAGACATGGGCGTCCTGGTGCCTGTGTCCTATTCCGCCTGGGCAGCGCCGATCGTCGTGGTCAAGAAGCCGTATGGATCCCTCCGCATCGGTGCCGATTTCTTCACTGGTCTCAACGCAGCACTACAGCCAAATTGCTACCCGCTACCGATCCCAGCCGATCTCTTCACGATACTCAACGGCGGCACCTGTTTCGCTAAAATCGACCTGGCAGACGCCTACCTGCAGCCCGAGGTCGCCCCTGAGTCACAAGCCCTCCTGACGATCAATACGCATCGTGGTCTTCCCCAGTACACCAGACTCCCATTTGGTGTCAAGACTGCTCCAGCTATTTTCCAACAGACAATGGATGCTACGGTCTCTGGTATTCCGGGTACGGCCGCGTACATGGAGGATCTACTCATTGTTGGTCGCACCTCAGAAGAGCTACGAGAGCGCCTGGCTGCAGTCCTTCAACGAGTCCAGGAGTACGGTTTCCGCCTGAAACCTGAGAAAGGTCAATTCTCCCTTCCGTCGAGCAAATACCTTTGTTTCGTTTTCGATGCTTACTGCCGTCATTCTGATCCTGAGAACATCAGAGCCATCCAGCAGATGCCAGCTCCAGCGGATGTGTCACAACTGCGGCCCTTCTTGGGTCTTATCAGCTACTACAGCGCCTTCCCGCCATCGCTACACGACGTTCGAGCCCCGCTAAATCGGTTGTTGCATAAGGACGTTCCTTGGCAATGGTCCCCCGCATGCGAAAAAGTTTTCGTGCGCCTGAAAGCCATGCTGAGTTCTGATCTACTGTTGACCCAGTAGGACCCAGCCTTACCGATTTTGATCGCTGCTGATGCTTCTGCCTACGGGATCGGAGCAGGTCTCTCCCATCGATTCCCAGATGGCTCCGAGAAAGCTGTTACGCACGTCTACGCTCGCGAATACCACGCAGGTCATCCTCGTTGGATCAAAGAAACAGTGACGGCCAGGCGAGGTGACATGCTGCATGATGTCTCTGTTGGTGATGACACCTGGGTTCGCCATCGCAATCAACTTCGTCCGCACC
Organism: Dicrocoelium dendriticum; assembly: GCA_944474145.2. Classification (NCBI taxonomy): domain Eukaryota; kingdom Metazoa; phylum Platyhelminthes; class Trematoda; order Plagiorchiida; family Dicrocoeliidae; genus Dicrocoelium; species Dicrocoelium dendriticum. The sequence continues at coordinate 83,812,914 of OX104063.1, forward strand.
ACGCAGAAACATCCACGCCAGCCAGATATCCCCTGCGCATGTCGCTGCACATCCTGCTAGACACGTTTGGAATGGCTCCACAACGGGAGATCACGGTTGAAGCCGCTCAGTCACCGCCGCGTCCCAAAAGCCCACCTTGCCGACGAACAGAAAGAATCCGCAGGTCACCAAAATCCCTCCAGGTCAATCCTGGCCAGAAGCGGTACGCTTTCTCTTCAAAGGGAGGTGTTGCGGGCACGTCAAATATTCCCGCAAACACACGCCAGAAACTCCCGCAGAATGGCTGTGGAAACCCCGGTCCAATTCCTCCCCACAACGCAGCAGAGCTCAGCCACTCCGAGACGCGCCCCAACTGAGCACCTTTCGATATAGCTCATTTGCAAACTACCACTTCTGCGTGGGGATTGCTTTCCCTAACTTAATAACCCATAGCACTGGCTGTGATTGCCCTTTGTTGGTCGTAAAAGAGCCTACAGAGGACCACTTGCCTTTTCTTTCTCTTCGCCTCAGTTGGGGGTCAGTCGGGTCACGTGCTTGCGTGTGAGTCGTTAGCTGGCCAGTCTCCGCAGCTAAATCATTAGCGCGCGTCTATCGTGACCCCTCTCGCGTGCGTCCGCTTCCGAGGGCTCAGCGTCTATCCGAACAAGTGCTGCTAGGATCGTTCACACGCTCGCTCAATTTTCCGTCGCACCAACTAAGCTAGCGTCATCAGGTCAGCTCGACTCCGTACGAGTAGCCAGCGTTACAAGTCGTCATCGTAAGCTTGCTCCAACCGTGCCAGCGACAATCTTAGCGGGCAATTACGCAACCAGAACAGAGGCGGCGTTCCTTCAATTATAACAGATAGTTGAGTCTTTACAATAACTGAAGGCTGGATAATATATATGAAAAAGAACATGTTTGCTTTTGTCACCCAAATGCATCGAGCTGACGCGTAAAGGCTTTACCTATGGGTTACCTAACCACAAGTCGTGGAAGTGCATTCACGCGCCCTATAACTTGGCGGGAAGGATAGATTTCCGTTTCAATCCCACCAGGCCGGTGTTTATCAAACTTACTCGGTGCACGCGAAACCTAAGTTACAGCGCGACTAAATAGCCCCGACAACTCCGGGCAGCTCTTACCCTCCAAACTACGGTGAGTGAGTGTGTTGTCCCCTTTTAATCTTCCATAGTGCATCGGCTACACCCTGAACCTAAGCAGGCGTTCAGGATACGCCTGTCTCCCAAGACCCTACACTAACCTACTGCACACTCGTAACACCCTTTCCGAGTCCAGGTTATATCGGACTAGTTATGATAGACAAGCCTAGATACATTGTTCCAGGTAGAGTCGCAAGGATGCTGAGGATAGATTCACAAACCTGTTGGCTATCAGGGCTCTAAAACAGTTGCGGATAACCCACACCATATGAAACCTCTGACTAGCAGCCCGCTTGCAAATATCGACCAAGGGAAGAACTGAGGTGTGGACGACTCGTAAAGCTTCCCGCTGAGCGACAACAGGGATTGTACCACAGCCGACAACGTCTTCGGTTAGAAGGCTAGCGGCTCCCATGCAGCGAACAGAGCACAACCTCATTTATGGACACTGACCATAAAGTAGAACATTCCTAGAGCTATACACAGCACAAAAACTGCTTCAGGACATCGGGATATCCAAAATTTTTCCGAACTTACGCTCGCTTGCAAACATTAGTGATGACGCACCCAGCACCCCTGCAAGTCGTTTACATAAATAGCGAACAACACTGACCCCAATACAGAGCACTGAGGGATGCCACTAAGTACCGCTTATCTTAGCGAAAGGCTACATCCCACGCGTGAACACTGCTTCGTCCCGTCCAAGAAATCAGACATACATTTAAAGGTATGGGCAACTATTCAATTAGGTCTCAAATTAGTAAGTGCCTCAAATGAGGAACAATGGCCAAAGCTTAAAAAGGTTCACAATTAGGTCGTCCAAAGCCTGGCCACTGCCTATCCCTTCGGCCAAACTTTTAAGTTACGACTTCCGGAATTGTGTTCTGCTTCCGTGCGAACTTTGTCATTGCTAGCTGTGGAAATGCAGCATATATGCGTATTAAGTGTTTTGCAACAATAGGCACCTTAGCTTGCTGGCTGACAACCGCACGTCCATCAAATAGGTTTGCTTTATCTACCCTTATCTATCGCAATAGAGTAAATGTTTGCAAATACACAACGGCGTTTCGTTATTTAGAAGCATACAAAGAATTTTAAGGTAAACGTTTCATAACATTTCAAAATAAATATTCCTTATATGGAATGGGATAGTAAAATTTTATACAACAGAAATTAAACTTTTAGCTAGGTAGCGGTGAATCCTTCTACCCCGCGAACTTTGCGCTGCGCGCGGTAGATCAGAAAACTGCAGGTATTCAAACTAGAACTTGTTCTAGCACGGACTTCAGCTTAACGGCAAAGTATCTGAACAATTTTATGCCGTAAGTTACCACCAACCCACCCGTTAAACCGTATAAACAGAAGACGTGGAAAACTAAATAATTTTTTGATGGTCCGCCGTCGTTAATAAAGACCACGTAAGCAACGGGGCAGTTTGTTATGTCTTAAGAACACGAAAGGAAGGAAAACCAGCACGCAACGTAGCCGTAAGAAGCTCATTCACTCGCAAAGCTCTTGAGGTTTTCCACCGTTGTTCACTTCCTACCTGATAATCCATCCAGGGGCGTGCCGCGCATAGTCAATAATAAATAGTTATTTGTTATATATTATTATTTAGTTAGTCCGTCCAGTCTTTAAATATGGTCTACCAGCCATACATCCGCGTTCAAAGTTTGAATATGCTCTGCTGGAAAAGGTTCAGAGAGGTGCATCGAAAGCCGTTCTGCAGCTTCGTGGTGCTTACCCCATTCGACTCTAGCAGCTAAACCCATCCTCCCTGGAGCTCCGTCGTCGCCGAGGTTATCACATGGACACTAGGCGCATCCTTCGAGAGGAAGTTGGAAGGGAGTTACCACAATTCTTCAGGCCCAACGCTGACTGTTCCATAAGAGGTCACACATGAAAACTATTAAGGCAAAGAAGCCACAGAATTTGCATGGACGTCACTCTATCCACTAACTTGGTGAATGATTGGAACAGCCTACCTGAAGAAATTGCAGACGCACCATTCGAGGCAAGTTGCATGCGGCTGCTAAACAAACGTACGCTGAGAATGCTGAAAGTTTGTGGCTGTACTGCAAGGGCAACGAACCCCCGATGAACGTCGTAGCGCAGTGACACGCTTCAAACCCAGTATGATACAGAATCGATGGGGCTGACAAGAGATTTTCCTCCTGCCCTATAAAACGATGAACGCAATGAAGGCAATACTGCGAAAACGTGTGACTCGGTGTTCCATCCTAACCTAAAATATTGTGCAAGTGTGACAGTGGAATGCAGCTTGGCATTCCTGTAGATGCACAAGCGTATAACTATTATAAAGTTTTAACGTTTGCAGGTCCTCCTTGCGCATTGACCGCTCTTGGTTCTTTCTATATGTGCAGTAATACATGTGAGGACTGCACGGGCCAGATTCTTAAAAATGTATAGTGAAGTTGTGGTGAATTGGATCCGGTTTCCAAAGCAAAACTGCACAACTACGGCTCTGCGCAACTTTCACAATAAGTAAATTCAAGGATTTTAAAATCGCCTGAAGGGGCCAGAAGAATTTCAAGGTGAGCGCGTAAACTCATCAGCTGTGCACCTAACAAAGCCAACGCAGTCGTATTTGCCAACAAGGAACATATACTCACACTTTCCACACTCCCGTGAAAGAGCATAGGGTTAATGTAAACATTGATCTGATCCCTTAAGGGCGCAGCATCTCTAACCAGTCTCGAAATATACCTCTTTATTTATTTAGTTAATCTCGGTATGGTACCAATTTAGTATATGCACCTCCGGTCTGAGAACAAAGGGCGGCGCACCCAGGATTCAAACCCCTAAGGCACTGCAGAGAATCCGGCCTGGCACCACTAGGCTGTATTCGGGTTATGCCTGCCGTTAGCTGAAAAAACGTCCCTCAAAGCAAAGTCAAAGTAGATAGCAAAAATCAGATTTCCTCACTTTTTAAAGTTTTATAGGCTAACAGAGCCGCGTAACACGATTTCAGCTTTAGTTCACTCGTTTTGCATAATTTGACCGCTAAAAGCTGTAGACATGTTGTCCGCCACCTTACAGCTAATCTGAATTTAAAGTTCGCGCTTCCGGCTGATGGAACGCAACCATGTAATACAACAAGTATATAACAAGACCTTGAAGAAATTACAGTGTACAAGCAGTCTTCATTAGAGCATACGTTTTTCGGGCTGCTGAAAGAGTGGGGGTCTTAACCGTCGAATGTGGCGACGTCGCAGGCTGTCCGATCAAAGCAAGTGGAGAAACAAAAATACATTTTGCTTGAATACCGTATAATCGTAAACCGTATGTGCACTGACAACTGGAGGTGGGATTTGGTAAAGGTGGCTAATTGGTAGTTTAAAGGGCTACGAGACGATATTTAGGCAAATTAATAAGTTAGAAAATACAAAGGATTACCGTTACAATCGTTGAGGCTGATTTGATGGGTATCCGGTAACAGACTGCCACAAGTTTCTACAAACAGGGCGTCCTAAATTTTGTCCATTTACCTTTTATACTAAAATCGTCTGATTTTACGTTTGGTTGTCTGTTTATTAGGCCTTTAGAGCTAAAACTATTTTAACCGCATTTGATTGTTTCGATTGTGACTAAACATGGATCTACGGTTTACTTCTGTTTACTTTACTTACACTTTGATTTACTGAACTCGATACCCGTGTTACGCGCTAGGTACCTTTTTATTTTGTCAGAATGCCAGCTTTTTACTGTCTTATACAATTTCATTTTCTGCACCACGCAGCAACCACAAAAGTTATGTTAGGCAGCTCTTAGCTAGGCGATCTTCCCAGCAGGAGAGTAGGCGCATTAGTATGAAAGAAACACCTGACCATTAGATTAACGCTCTGTTAACTTTCTGACATTTATAATACGGCTTTCTCTCCATGAGCCGATATCCTCATCTCATCTCCATGGTCTCCTGCTTTCCGAATACTGAGCCCATACTTTTGAACCATCGACTGGTCCAAAGGTCTGTTCGCAACACCTCGAGATTTGTGTAGGCTCTTCCACTTCCCCTTAAGTGTCTCCTTCACGATTACATTCTTTCATTTTCGCACTCTGTCTGCCTTCCTTTATCCATTGGACGGATAACACTTCGGGCCTGGCTCCACTCTAGCCTGGTCTGACCAGTCTCCTATTTTCTGACTGTTTCCAGAAATCAGAGACGCACGTGTTCTAGGCTGTGCAGTCACAACACACCCTGTCCCTCAGCCTGAGAGCTTCGTTTGATATGCTAACGGGCTTTTTATATAGCCTCTGTAGTCCCGCATATTAACTTTCTCGCGACATTCACTACTGTTATCCCCACTTTGATCTGACTGCCTAGCTACATCTTGCTGACTTATCCAGTCTCATCTAAACGCTCTTTTGCTTTCTGACCCCTCCCCACACACTCCTGCTTCATCTTCAATCTTTCATTCTTTACTGATCCGTGTTCCGCTCGATTCTCGTCGTATTTCGCCACTTATGATATACGTGTATATGCGATATTTAAATAACAATTACATGCATAGTGGTACAATAGTTCAAGCATCGCCGCACTTGATTGACTGCATTCCAGATGCATTCCTTTCTTCTGTCTGTGTGGCTGTCTCTGTTCGTTTCCTTTTTCTCCCGAGTCTGTCACAGGTACGGCGACACGCACCCAAGGAATTGTCCTTTTCGACAACAATACAAGGCACACAGTTCCTCTACCTGTACATGAGCGGAAAATTATCAACTTTTTTACAACTTACAAACTAGACAAATCAATCAATTCTTCCGCGGCATGAACCACTGAGTCCAATTTACCTAACAATACCTATTCCACATATCTCTTGACTGGAGGACTTTCGACTACGGAAGGCACATTCTCCTGCCAAAACAAAGCTTGAACAATCGGTCATTCTAAGCTCCTCAATCCGCTTTGACCGCTCAAATGGCCGTGGTTACCACAATCTCTAATCAATTTCACTACATACCCCGGGGGATCTGCGATTCTTTCTTCGGAACCTATCCTGTCCTCCAAGACTTCAACATATTTCAACGTATATGCTTCGAGGCTCCACGTGGTTCTGCAGATGATCAACACATCATATCCAGAAAGAATGCTTAGTTCCTGACCTACCGATCTGGAACAGGAGAGGACCCAGGCACGCAATGGCCACTCGCATAGCGCATCAGTCAGCAGAAAAATGGGACGCAACTTGACTGCAAATAACGGAGCAAAAGCACGTTCAACAAGAAACATAGCCAGTTACAACTTGCCATTCAATGGATTGGCGGCAGTGTTTCAGGACGTGGTGGGTTTTCGCTTGGCAAGCGTTCTCCCTATAAAAAGTCACAAATGTCCGTTTAACAACACTGTAACGTGGCGAATGTGACTCGCCACCGAATAAAGTCACAGCCCATAACTTCACACTGGCAGCTCAATTAGAATCATCATACTGGATAGCTTGCTCTTTAATTATCTTCCAATGGATCACTCAGGATTCTTTATCTATTATTACTCGAGGTATGACTGTGATATATGGCAGAGCGATTATGTCCAAACAAATCGTTCTTTCGCATGTTCACCATCGCACAGTTCCAAGCATGGACATATGAACAATTTTCTACTGTCACTACAGTTCCCATAAAATGTCTGTACAGCTGTACATGCCTGATCATGCCTCAACTGGCGTGCCTCGCGTAGTCGAGAATAAATATTTATTTATTTATTAAGTCCTAACTGATCTAGTTCGTCCATATGTGCTAGCAACAATGGAATAACCCAGTTTATACGTCATTACAACAAGAACTCGTTCGAAACTAAATTGTAGTGAATCGCCTTGTGCTCTAAGATGGTCCGTTTAACAATCGCGTAACACAGCTACCAGCCATTTTACCTAGAAGGAAACCACAAGGTCACTTGGCAGGTACGCACACTACAGCCCGCAGTGGAAAAGGCAAGCGGATTAAAGCACAGGTCAAGACAGCACATACTGTAAAATAGAACTTCGCAAATGGTCAATTGTTATTTGGCAGTGAAGCAAACCACAAGCTATTACGCTGCATAAAGCGACAACGTAGTAATGCATAACACAGAGTCACACTCAAACGAAATATACTCGCGACAGCGGCGCACCAACTTCCGGCGAAGGTATGGCATGTAAACAAAACCGGCTTTGTGCGGAAACTAGCGACCAACGTCTGTACACGTTGCGCTGCTCAGCAGCTGCTAGTCGCACCCTAATATGAATTAATTTTGCGCGCGCCGCTGCGCTTTAGCCTCATATACTCTGACGTCTTTGATAACCTTATGGCATGTTTGCATCCCGTTAGTTCACTGTCCTTTCATCAAGTAAGTTTCCATAGCTTTCCTCCAATGTTCACTGAGATCATAGTTGGTCAGCGGACAGTCTCGCTTTTCCAGGTGTTCAGTTATCCCTTACTCGTTGCAGCGTCTTCGACTTTCCACCTTGCCAGCGTCCAGCTCTCACCGGCTTCCACTGGCGCAGTGTACCGTAGCGCAATTTTCTTGGCACCCCAGCATGACTGAAGTATCTACGAGACTTTGCGCATTATCCTCGTATGCTCAGACGTCGCTAAGCACCTTGCTGTATGCTTGCATTCCGCCAGTTCGTTGTCCTTTCTTCAAGTAACCTTTCTTAGCTATCTTCCAACGAGCAAACATCTCAATTGTCCAGTGCGCAGCCGCACGTTTGGCACCCTATGTAGATCCGCAGTTGACCCACACTAGTTTCAACCTCCCCGACATGTACTCTAGCATGAGTTAAGCTCTCTCGGTCTTCGGTGCCTCAATCTAGCTTAGCACCATTTGGTGCTGCTGAGCAAATTAACCTGGAACCCCTAGACCATTCCAGAGATGGAGCTACAGCCCTACTTTTGCTCCAGCTGTGCTAGTAAGTTCCGTTAAGTAGCGCTACCGCACTTAGCATTGAGTGCTTATTAGACCTTGCGTTCATCTTACAATAGCGAACGGCTTCTGCTTTGCAATTAATCTGGCTCCTACCCTCCCTTTACTCTGTTATCCATTTGAATCGGTTATCCACAGCATAACTCTACCGTTAAGTGCAACACCTACTCCACTGATGGGTTGCTGCCACACCATATTACGCAAACGCTTGTCCATTCCCTTCCTTTGCAGCGACGTTAGTTCAACTTAAGGTATCCACCTCATACTGGAGGGTTTAGGGTTAGAGGCAAAGGTGCCCATTTCTTTTACTTTCTACAACAATAGATAGTCAGTTTTGCACTTTCATTCCTGACAAGCTAGTGACTACGCAATGTAGATATCCTGCACCACTTCTCCTCCTCGCCTGCTTGGAGGTGTTTTCTTACCCGGTTGCTTATAGAAACCACTGCCTTTCCTGCGTCATATATCTTGCACAACCGACTCATCGCTTGGTATTACTGTCACACTTCTGACTACAGTGTTTACTATATGAGCCAAAACTCCTAATACATTACTCCTCCTTTATAGGTACCTGTGCGCACCTCTAGCAAGCACCGCTATGTGCCTTCATGTATCTAGGTCCAATGACCAATTGCACTCCGCGCTTGAGTACCATCTTTCCGCTACGTTAATATCAACTAACCTATGAGTCTCTTATCGCCAGCGCTTGATACTTAATTATGCTGCGCTCCGTAGAGAAGTATATAGAAATCCTGTTTTTGATTAACAATTCTATAACTGTCACGTATGTGAACCGTCGCTGTTCTCCTCTCACGTATTAGTAGCATCAGCGTGAACGAATACTTCGTGGATTGCTTTCAGGTACAACGATCCTAATCACCTTGTAAACGACCACAAGCTACGCATACGGCCATTGTTGCTTTGTTTCAGAATAAAAGACATCCCGCATATTAAGCGTTCCACATTATATACCAATTTGTCTCAACTCTATATGCCATAACGTGGGACTTTACACCGCTTGATTTCGCGGCTGTGCTTTGTGGTCTTCTCTAGGCTGTTCCTCTCTTTTCCTTTCCGCCGACGTCTGGAAATTCTTGGGGATCCAGTATTGGATTGAGGAACTGAGCTTTCGCCTGGAACAGGACAAAATAACTTACAAGGGCGTAGTTGGACCCTGGCTGTACGTCAAAACGATCCGCCTGCACTAACTACTACCATCGGTCTGCAGTGTCGATAGTTAACACCAAGCCTTTACACTCTAGAAAGTGTACAAAAGCAGCTGGTCACACCAACGATACTTTGAAATATTTACTCATTTACACACGTATCAATAATACTGTTCGTGATTCTCCCATCCTCGACCGGCCCCAAAGTCTGGCGGGCCCCGACTAAGCCACATGGTCAGCAAACCGAGAAATTGCAGGCCATTCGACTGCTAATACTCGTGTGTAAAGTCTGTCGGTAAGAAGCTTTGTCGGTTGTACATTACCGTTCAAAAGGATCTACAACAGTGTTCTAGGACTTAATGGGCTTTCCCCTGGCAAGCGCTTTCCCTATTAAAGGCCTTAACCTTTCGTTCGACAAGCTGCGACGTGGCGCAGGTGCTTTGCCGCTGAATAAAGTCACTGCTCACAAGTAGACATAGGCAATTTGTCTAGAGTCATAGTTCAATGGTGATGGTTAAGCTAGCTGAAGAGCGCGCCGCCTATAACAGCAACAATAAAACCAAGTCCCTCACTCAGCTATTGAAATATAGAAACAATCGCACAGCAGCATCCATCACCTCCCTAAGACTCTCTGATGAGTCCGTAATCAGCGATCCTAAGGAAATAGCTGAGATCCTCAGTCGCCACTTCTGCGATTGCTTCACTGACATCAACCGGATCTTGCCAACCGCTGTGCCCAAACTTACCCACGACTCGCTAGACATTATTACCTTCGACCTACGTTCCATAACCAGAGTAATCAGATCACTTAAGCTATCACTACACCCTGGCCCTGATGGTCTCCCATCTGCACTGCTGATACTCGGTGGTCAGGACATTCCTGTTCTGCTGCTTAACTTATTTACACTCTCAATGCAATTCGCCGTATATCCAAACACGTGGAAGCATTCTATAGTCATCCCTAGACATAAACAAGGTAGCCGTCAAAACGTAGAAAACTACCGCCCCATCAGCCATACGCCTATTGCCTCGAGAGTAATGGAAAGGATTGTTAAGGAGAACCTGCTGAACTTTCTGCTTAGTCGCAACCTTATCAATAGACAACAACACGGATTTTTACCGTCCAAATCTTGTCAGACTTGCCAATTTGAGTTTCTTAACAATGTGACTGCGCAGATTGAGGCTAAACAAGCACTAGTCATTATCTTCCTTGATATGAGAAAAGCTTTTGACAGAGTGCCACACGCGGAATTATTAGTAAAGTTAGAATCCCAATGGAATCTCAGACCGCCTGCTCTCATGGTTCCAATCTTATCTCTCATCTCGCACGCAATCAGTAAAGGTGAACGAGTCTATATCACTCCCCAAACCAGTCACAAGTGGTGTTTTTCAGGGCAGCGTACTAGGCCCACTGTTATTCTTGCTATATATCAATGACGTATTCCAGGTAATACAATATGGCAAGTCCTATCTGTTTGCTGATGACATCAAAATGGTGTTTTCCATTCACCCATCAAACATGCAAGCCGGTCTTTCCCTGATTCAAAGCGACCTTAGGGCTCTGGATGTTTGGTGCAACAATTGGAACCTGGCATTTTCACCGGCGAAATGCAACGTCCTCTCATACCGATGCATCGTTCCGCCCAAGGCGTTAGCGCTTCAAGGCACTCCGCTTGCTAACAGCCTAACAGTTCGAGACCTAGGTGTACATTACTCCAGTTCTCTGAACTTCGCAGAGCAAGTGAGCCATTGCTCAGCAAAAGCACGCTCCCTCATAAGTTACATACTTAAATCGATGACACTGCAAGAATCTAGGCTTGCTCTCTACAAAACCTGCGCCCGACCTCTTCTAGAATACTGCTCCATTGTGTTTACCAACTCCAGAAAATGCGATAGAGTAGCCATTGAAAAGGTTCAACGATCGTTTACCAAACGTCTTCTGGGCAACTCCACTCTCAGCTATCGTGGTCGGTGCATCAAACTCGTGCTAGAGCCTTTATGGTTTCGCAGGCTGAAAACTAACCTCATCTTCCTATATCAGCTTATCAATAATCCTCTTGCGAACTCAATAACTCCCTTCCTATCATCAGCCAACATTTCGTACCCTCTTCGTAATAGACCCCACTCCATTATCCTGCCGAAAGCCCACAGTAGTACCCGTGCAAACTTCTATCTTTACAGATATGCGTATGTGTGGAATAGGCTTCCACATAATGTGCGGGCATCTGATAATATAATCCACTTCCGTACAGCACTTAATAGGTACCTCACAGTCAGTCAGGTTTCTACTCTTTTAAGTATTAACAAACTTGAAGACGACCTGTGGGAAAATGGTCCTGACCACATATAAGCGTTTTCCCCATCCTATCTCACTCAGCTCCAATTTAGTCCAATGGTAGTCCACTTCTCTCATCTGCTTTTTCCGGCTCAGTCTACCGTAGTATGCATTCTTTCCGTTTTCTGTTCACTCTTCACTCAATCTCTTTTAGCTCGCTTCAGGTGATGTGACTAACTCAGACAACTCACTGTATGCTTGCATTCTTCATGTCTGCTGTACCTTCTTCATTCAACCTTCTCAGTTCTCTTCTGGTGACCGTCCTTATGTCATCAGGCCAGCGCACAGCCGCTGCTTGATAGACGCCCAGCTGTCACTTGCCTGTCTGTAACACATAAGTATTTGTAGTTCAGCTTTCTTACCGGCTTTTACACAGCTCCAGCTACCTAGCACGCCGTTATGCGTCGTTCCTCTTACTCATGTAAAATCTTCTTGACAGCAGCTAGTCAAAGTTGGCTCCATGTCGCATGAAAGGAGCCACTCCCGGAATCTCCAGCCTTCATTTCCTTCTGCAGTCTGTCTCTCTAAGCTTCGCCCGCATGTTGATTTCTTCATCGAAACTGTTGGTATTCAGTAGTGGTCAAACTTCTTAATCATATGGCTGTACCAGCCACTGATAAATCCTTTCCTAGAGCCAATCATTCTGACTAGCAGCAGCTAGTCGCCATAGCCTTAATTCAACTTTGCGGATACCCGGAGCTCGCTCCCTTCTTACAATGTTCATTCTCTTTGATTGTTTGCGTCACAGCTCAGCTGTTTGTTGACCTATTCTGTGCCACTGTAGGATCCACTAGTAACTGATGCCTTCATTTGAATTCCATGGCTGCCATTCATCGCTCTCCTAGCGCGCCGTTCTCAGTTGTTCGTCTTACTCGCGTGCAATTTTCTTATTGGCAGTAGCTAGTCGTTGTTGCTCCATGTAGCCTGGAAGGAGCCACTTCTTGACAATGCAGCTTTCATTTTCCTCTGACGTCTGTCTCTTTATTCGGCGCTCGTCTGTTGACATATTCATTGAAACTGTAGTTATCCAGTAGTGGTCAAACTTCTTAATCATATGGCTTCACTAGCCACTGATACATCCTTTCTAGTGCCAATATCGCTGCTTATAGCAGCTAGTCGTCATAGCCTCAATTCAACTATGCTGATACCCAGAACTCTCTAGGAGCTGCTCATTTCTTACAATGTTCATTCTCTTGGAATGTATGCGTCACAGCTCAGCTGTTTGTTGACCTATTCTGTGCCACCGTAGGATCCACTAGTACCTGAAGCCTTAATCCGAATTCTATGGCTGGCCACTTATCTCACTCCTAGCGCGCCGTTCTCCTTAGTCGCGTCAATCTTCTTGGCAGTAGCTATTCATTGTTGGCCCCATGTAACCTGCAAAGAGCAACTATTTGACACTCCAGCTTTCATTTTCCTCTGACGTCTGTCTCCTTATTCGGCGCTCGTCTGTTGACATATTCATTGAAACTGTAGGCATCCAGTAGTGGTCAAACTTCTTAATCATATGGCTACTCCAGCCTCTGATACATACTTTTCTAGAGCCACTATCTCTGCTTAGCAGCAGCTAGTCGCCATAGCCTCAATCCAACTTTGCTGATACCCGGAGCTCCCTAGGAGCTGCTCATTTCTTACAATGTTCATTCTCTTGGAATGTTTGTGTCACAGCTCAGCTGTTTGTTGACCTATTCTGTGCCACCGTAGGATCCACTAGTAACTGATGCCTTCATCCGAATTCCATGGCTGCCATTCATCGCTCTCCTAGCGCGCCGTTCTCAGTTGTTTGTCTTACTCTCGTGCAATTTTCTTATTGGCAGTAGCTAGTCGTTGTTGGCCTCATGTAGCCTGGAAGGAGCCACTTCTTGACACTCCAGCTTTCATTTTCCTCTGACGTCTGTCTCCTTATTCGGCGCTCGTCTGTTGACATATTCATTGAAACTGTAGGTATCCAGTAGTGGTCAAACTTCTTAATCATATGGCTTCACCAGCCACTGTTACATCCTTTTCTAGTGCCACTATCTCTGCTTACAGCAGCTAGTCGCCGTAGCCTCAATTCAACTATGCTGATACCCGGAGCTCCCTAGGAGCTGCTCATTTCTTACAATGTTCATTCTCTTGGATTGTTTACGTCACAGCTCAGCTGATTTGTTGACCTATTCTCTGCCACCGTAGGATCCACTAGTAACTGAAACCTTAATCCAAATTCTATGGCTGGCCACTTATCTCACTCCTAGCGCGCCGTTATGCGCCGTTCTCCTTAGTCGTGTCACTCTTCTTGGCAGTAGCTAGTCATTGTTGGCCCCATGTAACCTGCAAAGATCCACTACTTGACACTCCAGCCTTCATTTTCCTCTGACGTCTGTCTTTTTAATCGGCGCTCGTCTGTTGATTTATTCACTGAAACTGTAGGCATCCAGTAGTGGTCAAACTTCTTAATCATATGGCTACACCAGCCTCTGATACATACTTTTCTAGAACCACTAACTAGCTAGTCGCCATAGCTTCCATTTAACTTTGCGGATACCCGGAGCTCGCTCCGTTCTTACCATGTTCATCTCTTTGATTGTTTGCGTCACAGCTTAGCTGTTTGTTGACTTATTCTGTGCCACCGTAGGATCCGCTAGTAGCTGAAGCCTTATTCCGAACTCTATTGCTAGCCATTCATCTCTCCTAGCGCGCCGTTATCCGTCGTCTGCCTTACCCGCGTTTACTTGACATGTGGTCAAAAGTCTTAATTATATGGTTGAATCAACCACTGATACATCCTTTCCTTTAGCCACTATCTCTGCTCTGCGGCAGCTGTTCGCTGTAGGCTCTATTTAACTTTGAGAATACCCCTTAGCTCGCTAGGCGTCAGTCCTTCTGTAGAATGTTTATTCTCCTGGTATAGTTTTTTCACAGCTCAGCTGGTTTGCTGTCCGACCCTCTGACACGGTAGTTATTCATTAGCACCTCGAATGATTAACCCAACAGGCACCTTTGGCCACTGAAACCCGGTCTATTATCGATATCTTCTGATCGTCTTACCTTCAACGCTTAGTCTTCCTTTGATATCCATTTAATCTTAGCCTGCTTCTAATATGTTCAGCTTCCCATCTTCATATACTTATGTACATTGTAGTTATGGTGTCTTAGGTAATCCTTATCCTGTGGAGCATATACAAATACGGCCACATCGTCACTGTCTTTTGGTTTCCGATAACAACCAATCATGACTACACACCCACTTTCTAGTCTCAGGTAGAATTCGAACATTGTCAGCTTACACCTCATGGATATCTTACCGGAATCCTGCTCTTCATCCCTATGCACATGAAAGTATTCTACCCATCAGGCCATGCCTTCCGCATAAGTAAAAACATCTTTAGCGCAATATCTGTTACACCTTGTACACTAGTTGTCTCAAATAAATGTCTTAAGGTAGGATTTTGATCAAACGCTAGGTACATTGACTGTTCCTTTTCGGTCTTCTCTCGGCTTGTTCCTCTCTCCCTTTTCTCTGAGGTCGTGAACATCGGAGAGCTTCGGGATCGAACTGAGGAACTGCCTCCGCCTGGGATGGGACGAATTAACCAACAAGTACTTACCTGGACCATGGCCTCACTTCCACTCTAACTATTTGCACCCAACTACCGATGTCCAGTGAGGGTAGCTGGACACGAATTCTTCGCTCCCCGGCAAATATACATAATCAGAGAAGACTTCATGTGGTTCTGCGAAGGATCAACACATCATATTCAATAAGAATGTTTAGTACCCGACCTACCAATGGACAGGACCCAGGAACGCAATAGGCAACCAGTTATTGCATCAACCAGCGGAAAAAATGGGACGCAACCTGACTGCGAATAACCGAGCAAACAGACTTTCAACAAGAAACATAGCCAGTTACAATTTGCCATTCAATGGATTGGTGGCAGTGTTCCAGGACGTGGTGGGTTTTCGCCTGGCAAGCGTTCTCCCTACAAAAAGCCACAAATGTCCGTTTAACAACACTGCAACGTGGCGTATGTGACTCGCCACCGAATAAAGTCACAGCCCATAACTTTACACTGGCAGGTCAACTAGCGTCACAATTCTACATAGGATCGTTACACTGGGACTTCTACATTTGTATATACTGTTGTCGTTTTACATCCTACGACACGTTGCCCTTTTCCTTCCTTGTGTGCGGGCTCTTCCATTACCTTTCAATGGATCATTCAGGATTCTCAATCTCTTATTAGCTGAGGTCCCGTATCTCACGACAACCAACTTATTGTTTCGCATTTTCAACATTGTACAGTTCCAATCATGGATATATGAACAATTTTCTACGTTACTGTTACAATTGCATTAAAATGTTTGTACCGTTGTACATATCTGATCATGCCCCCACGAGCGTGCCTCGCATAGTCGAGAATAAAATATTTATTTATATTTATTTATTAATATATTTTTGATACGGACATAAAAGGATTCCTTCTGGCAATACCTACCATCACCACCACATTTATGGTCCGTTTACTGTTTACTCTACTCCGACTAGTCAAACAACCTCCATGTAGTGCCAGCTAGATGTTTCGTGCTTAACCCGTTCCAGAAAATAGTTGAGCAACAGTGTTCCAGGACGTGGTGGGTTTACGCTTGGCAAGCGTTCTCCCCAGAAAAAGCCACAAATGTCTGCTTATTAGCACTGCTACGTAAAGGACGTGACTCGTCACAAAATAAAGTCGCTACCCCGTGGGTATCCGGAAAAAGCTATCCAACTCATGGAGATTAATCTTTTATTCTTACATTCCTGATAGTACTAAACAGTCAAAATGCCGCTGCAAGCAAACTTACAAGCACAACCTACACAGCTGCTCAATATTATACGTATATACACCCATAAACAGCTTCACTTTTATAAAAACGTATTTTTGTACATTTTTGTACCTACGTTGTTACCTTAACATCCGCAGGCCTGTAAATAGGTGCGTCGCGTTGTCGAGAATGAAAAGTTTATTTATTTATTAATGAGCCCAACTTATCACCTTACTGGTGACTTTGTTCCCCATGAGTACTTCTTCCATTTCTGCCACTTGTGCAACTTTCGGCCACTGCCGCTTTCATGCATGACAATGTGCATGTTGCGAAACATAAGTGCTTGCGACTTTTGAGCATGCCGGATTTGGTGGGTCTAGATACATTCAAGAATAAACTAGTTATTTGTGTATCAACAAGTTCTTGTATTTCATGTCACCGCGTAGCACAACCGATAAAGTTTTTTTACGATAACTTCATGTTAACAGGCTTTGTCCACCTCGCCCGACGAAGATGCAACGATTTCAACATTTTATGTGGCACAGCTGCTGATGAATCTTATGATGCAGTTTTCGTGAGTTCGCAGGTGATATTCGACAACACGTACATCACCACGACGGCAGTGTTCTAAGGCTTGGTAGATTATTGCCTGGCAAGCGTTTCCTATATAAAATCCGCAAGTGTCTGCGCAACAGCTCTGCGGCGTGGCGGAGGTGACTAACCACTAAATAAAGGCATTGCACTTTGCAGAAAGCGCTAGCAAGTCCCCATACTCCACATAAAACTAACTGCTGCATACGTTTACACAGCTTTTACCTACCTCGTGAAACATTTTTGAACTTTATTCTCAATACAGTACCAACTCTATTGCCACATAAATGCACTTTGCAGGTTTACGCTTTAACTAATACATAAGGATATATTTCTCAACGGTTGCTAGACGTTGTTCTCTCGATGTCTCAGATCAAGCTATACAAAAATCTCGTACAGTTGCATGGAGAGTGACACGAAATAAATAAATAAGTGGTTTATTCCCGTGTGCATTAAGGCACAGCAACTCCCGCATGATCAGTGTTTTACATCAATAATGTTTCACAGCAGCGAGAAGTTCGGTTGAGTAACAACCTAGTATTTTATCCTGAAGATTGGGAAACCTCGTTGCTTGTACAATATTGATCACGGCTGATATGGTGCACCGTTAAACATTCCAGAACAAACTTTACTTATGTGTTTGCGCCTGACGTTGTCCTGAAACCAAGGGAAATTTTGAGTATTCCTGTAAGTATGGCCGATGAGCCATGCCAAACAGCATCATCGGTTTGAATGAGCGCACAAATACTTCTCGGATGTAGCAACATTTTTAGTGGTGCTTTGCCTTGATGCCAACTAACAGGAATGCAGACAAGTGCAGGACCTCATCCGAGTGTTACGTTGGTGGTAATTAGAGGCTTGTGCTGTGACCTTAGATACAGCGTGCTTGAGAGTAAATGCAGTTCTCGGCTGGTTAACTTGATAGTGGTATGCCTTGTGTACGTGTGAACGGATGATCTATATGCCAGCGGATATCTCTAGGGATATGTATGAAGATTTCATTCATGCGTCGGTTCAGTTCACCCTGGTGAATCAATCTTTCCTGATGTTTCTCACCTTTCGCCAACCAAATTCACATCCCGCCCAACCCGGATTTTTCCACTGCAGTTGCTTTAAATTTTGCGTTTGCATTGAGCTGCTTGGTAGTGCGCCTGGAGGTCTTGATAAAGGAGGCACTGTAGGACGTTTTGGCCATTCGACAAATCCCTCCACTATTTTCCCTGACGGAGGCCTAATAGCTATCGTGGTTTACGATCTCCTCCCTGCTGGTTCCGTGGGGTTGCATTGCGCAGGACGACAGCCATTATAAAAACACTTATAAGTACCTTTGTTCTCCCGTCTTCGTAGTCCATAGGTTATAGACAAATAACAGCTGTATCTTCCTGATAGAACGAAGCACACCAGTAAGGCATGCTCAACTAAGCGCAGCAGGCAGTACCACTCTGGAATAGTAAAATGAAGTTTTTGTAAGAGTAGGATGATAAAATTTTGCTGTTTGTAATCTAAGTATTTGTTGGTTAGGCACAGAATCAAACTGAGTGCTGGCACTATTGATCGGAAAAATCAAACGTGTAACCTGTAGTGGTAAAAGTCGACAACGGTTATCATTCCGTCATGTTTTGAACCATGGCTTCATAAGCCCGGTAGCCAAAGGCAATGCTGGTACAAATATTTCGGAATAAAATATTAGAATATTTTGGGCTCCATCAATGCCGCAGCGCTGGAATTGTTGCTCGTGGTGCGTGTTTGGGGTCTTCATTACACCATGAGGTGGATTCTCCATTTCAAGAAAGGATTGCCGTAGTTACAAGTAAAAGTTTGGGAAGTGAGTTTGTTGGGACGTGGGTAGTCGTTCGATTGATGAAGCAGGTTATGTTATCAGAGGAAACTCAGAGGGCAGCATGCGGAATATTCTTGTAAAAGTGAAAAGGACAGAAGCCAGGTGGTGATGCCTCGATGGCTGGCAGCGATTTGGCTAAGATAAGTAACGAAATTTCCCCAGAAGTAATTTATAACATCGATAGCAAAAACAGCCACTTATTGCTAAATGAACGTTCCACGTAATGCCACTCGACTGAACCTAAGAATTTGCTATATGTGAAAATGTTCATGCAATAACTATATAGGCTGAACCCAATTGCTCGGTCCTCAGTGAGAAGTAGCAAAACGTACACGAATATTAATTGATAATGATTCAGGTCTGACAAGTTTTAATATCGGATCTGGTTAGTCGCCTCCATTTGGAGTCAACGTCCTGGTCGTTGACTGTCACTACGCCGAACAGAAATGGCAGCGTTGACAGTTCCGTGGCCAAATTTCAGTTGCGTTCACCAAACGGACTAGAAGCTATTGAGGTGAAGTGCGCGTTCATATTATTAGTTCAACTATCTAAGTATTTCGTCATGGGACGAATGAGGAGGCGCTTAGTCGGGCGCGCCTAGCCGAAAGCGACTTGAAAGAGATACACGACCGGCGAATATCGTTGCTGGTCGCTTGCAGTGTACCGGAAGCCCACTGCGTTTAGGTCAACGAATAGCAGTTGCAAAGAACTATACGTTAGCAAAACCTTGCTAGGGTAGATGGTTTTGGGCCCCTGGGATCCGCTATAAATCCAGTCGCAGCCGTCGCCTGTAGCACGAAGGCGGACATTTCCCTTGCTAGCCGGGTTGGTATGTTATGCAAAGCTGTCGTCAGATTAAGTGCTCTCATGATATCGGTGTCAACTGAGGACTCGGTGGTAGCTGCTATGCCCGAAGCCGCAACGCGTTTGGTGCGTGTAACTACAGTGTTTGGCTCCCTAGGCAGACAGGAGCCAACTTGTATCCAGTAGCAAGATTATGCCAAAGAAAAGCTCGTTGTGCTTGTAATGGTGAATCCTCCGTGATTGCGGACTTCTCTTCAAAGAAGATAAAGCTATAATCTTAAGCTTGAGCAACGAGTGGGCGCTCACAGCTCCGGTATGCATTTCAGCGAATAATGGTCACCGCCGCTGGTACTTAGCTCGTCACGCGATAGTTAGTCAGAAGAAAGCTGAAATTTCGTGTGCTTCGGGATTGGGATTCATGGTTTCGAGGTATGTCCTCAAATGACAATCTGTGCCAGGGCCACGATTTCCCAGCACACTTGACCAAGATACTTATTCAGTTCCGAAAGTACCTAGTGGCTCCAGCAGCCGACGTGGATAGCATGTACATGTAGGTGAGCGGCCGGAGGAGGACTAAGCAATGCCACGGATGCGATGGCGACTAGGTATACGTTAGAATAGACTCAGTGGTCCCAAAAAGCAAGGTCAGAAAAGTGTGCCTCCTAGCTGGCGATCGATAGCAGTGCTTAAGTCTAGCCCAGCGTCTTGCGTGGTACTCATGTAAAACGGTGTTTGCTACGGCGCTCTTGTGAAGTTGACCTTTTTCCTTCTATATTGCATTGAGCGCTATTGTAAGTGCTAGTAGGGCCGAGAGCTAGGGTGCTGCTGTTGTCGTTCGGAATCTTAATCGCAGTAGAATTCCGGAGGTCGGTGTAACCTGTTTAAATACGTAAGCTTTTCTTTTACCTTTTCTTCGCTTGACCTGGGCTCACGTCTTCTGCGTGTGCGCGTGGGTGCGTGCACCATGCTAACAACCTTTTGTGCTTGTCGGCCGCTTGAAAAAGACAGGCGTTTATTGTGTAGAACTTCTCATATCAATTACCCAGCCGGACGTCTGAAGCCAAAGCATACGCGCTTTGTGTGTGCATGTTTGCGTGCACAAGTTTTAGTACTTATCCTTGCCCCGTGTATGTGGGTGAACACACGATGACCTCGAACGCACTACACCACTGGTTGCCAGACGGCTTCTGGTACTTTCCCCTATTTTCCTAACGTAAACACTAGCTGCATGAGGAATGTCTCAGTCCAGACCAAGATCACGAAGCATGTGTCCACCCACGTTATCGGCCATGTACTCTATTCAATTCGGCACAAACGTATTTTGACGGTGGACAAACAGGATGATGCCCCCTGTTGAGTGATTCCCAAACGCACTCTGTGCCAATCCAAAAAGCTTCCTATTGAGATTTGTTGCATTAGGTAATAAACTAAAAATATAAATTCTTTATCGCGGGCAATTCGCGACACGCCTATAGAGGCATGCTGGTGTTAAAAGTACTACTAACCATCGGGGTAAATATAAAAAGGTGGTGCGTTAGCCATGAACCTTGGAGTTGTGAGTTAGTACATGTGTGTGGAAATGCATGTGGCGAGCTGGTATTTGACTTTTAATATGTGCCAGTGAAATTATGCCTGGTCGCATGGATTGTGTGGGAAGAGTTGAGCGAAGTCCGTGGTGGGGTGTGGTTGGTTGGGTAACTATGGGGCAGCGACTTTAGATGGGGGAGCGTCACATAAACTTCAGCACCGTGATGTTATACTGACATTCGGGGGTTTTTATATGGAGCACGCCTGCTAGGCGAAAACCCATCACACCCTGGAGCACTGTCGCCAAACATTTGCTGGAACGGTGTAGATCCGAACCATCTAGCTGGTACCTCGGGGCATTCCTAATTGCGTTGTCGCTCGAGCAGCCCGAGATTACTGACATGCCATTAGCGGATGATTGGGCGCTTGACAGGCGTGACCAAAATGTAAGTAGTTATGGATTGATTCAGGTATGTGGTTGTAGTCATTTGTTTTGACGGCTGCTTCTGTAGGCAGGCCATAGCTGTTCCAATCCCCTAAATAAAAGTACCCAGCTCCAAATGACCGGTGTTAGTAGACCAGGAAGTGGGTGATCGTGTTGGAGGTCTGATATGATTCACGTTTAGCGTTGTAGGGTAATTCGGTCGCAGGCCCACAGGCTAGGTGGAATCCTCGGTAAGATCCGGTTGCTATCTTCAGACATTGGGGAAGAGTAAAAACAACGAGAGCAGCAGAGTACCCCAAGGATACCTGTGCCACCATGCAATGTGAATGTATACATTATATAGGTTATAACATGATGGAAATGGTACATGGGGAGCAATGATAATATAATAATATATACTAAACCAGGCTTTTACGCCCCATTGGTCTAATTGAGGTAAGAAAGCAGCAAAGGCAGGTGAGGCTAGGCGAGACCAATGCAACAAGAAGACAACAAAGAATCTAGGTGAGGTGAGTTTTGGATTAGTGGCTGAAACAAAAACGTATTCCATCGCATTGAAATGGCTTCAAGGAAAAGGAGGAGGGGGAGCAACAATCAAAGCAGGGGAACATAAATGAATAAGTGGAAATACTAATTAAGGGTCAGTAAACTATATTCGTCTAGCAGCTGCCATAAAAAAGGCTAGAGAGCTCAGACGAGACTGTATTAGACAGAAAGAAGAGACTATGAGGTGCATCAGACGAATGGGTGATATTTGAGGATGCAAACAGAGATTTCGGACACAAAAGCAGTGACAAATTTTAGGAGAAGCCACATAAGGGAGAAGAAAGGTGTGAGGAATCAGTCGTTACTGAGCTAACGCAAGGGAGCATTCATCGATTCATAAAGTCAGGGTTAAGCGGGAACAAGAACAGGGTAATCAGGCAGGTTAGCCTAGGGTCGGGATGATAGGGCTGGGTAAGAGTCTTAGCCTGTTTTAGGTTAGATAAGTCCACGGGTGTGCGTGCTGTAAATCAGGCTTTTAAGATTCAGTGGCCTAAGAGAAGTAAGGAAACAGTAAAAAGATGTGAGACAATGAGAGGCAAAAGCAGCAGGCAGACAACAAGCAATCTAGGTGAAGTGAGAGTTGGATAAATTGCTGAAACGGAAACGCGTATCGTCGCATCGAAGTGGCTTTAGTAAAAAAGGTGAGGAGCAGCAACCACCAAAGCAGGGGAAGCTAAAAGAATAAGTGAAGTGCCAACCTTGAGTCAGTACTCCAAAGTCGCCTAACATATGTCAGGGTCAAACGAAACAGCTCAGACGAGACTGGATTAAGCAGAAAGAAGGAACTATGTGGCCCAGCGGAAGTGGGTGTGCGGTTTGAGGACGCGAGCAGCGATTTACGACCCAAAATCTACGAAAGTTTAGGAAAATCTACATACGATAAGGGCGACCAATGGTGTGTCGTACCCGCTGAAACAGACATTTTAGATCTCATTAGTATCAAGGAAGTCAGAACGTAAAAGAAGCAGGTCACGCTTAGCTAATCCCAGGCGGCAGGCTTTGATTCATAAGGTCAGATTGAGGCAGGAGCAAAAATAGAGCAACCAGGCTGGTTAGCATAGGGTCAGGACGCTAGGGCTTCGAATGGTAGTGTGCAAAGGCCTTAGCATGGTTAACGTTAAAGAAGAAATATCACGCGTGAATCTGCTTGCAACCAGGCTTTTAATCCTTAATGAGCCAAGCGAGGTAAGGAAACAGCAAAGACACGTGAGGCAGTGCAAAACGAAGGTAGCAGGTAGATAACAAGTAGGCCAGATGAGGTGTGCTTTAGGTAAGTGGCTGAAACAACTAAGCGTATCATCGGATTGAAATGGGTTTACGAAATGGTGAGGAGGAGCAGCAGTCAAAGCAGTTGAAGATAAAATGATCAGTGGAGATTCCAAACATGAGTCAGTATACTGCAGTCGCCTAGTCAGAAAACAGTGTTCTGTAAATAGCACCGTACACCTTGGGTCCATCTTGTCTTTTAAACTATTCGGGATCACTTGGTACGCTGGCTCAATGACAGCATTTTAGTCGTTAAGGTGACGCTATCGTCGGTGATAGAAGTAAAGTTCCGTGCGGTGTCCCCGCAGTATCTCCAAGTAAGTATATGGTAAATGGAGCATTTGAAGCAAGCTGAAACAATTTGTTCAAGCCTAAGGAAAGTGAAATCCGTCACCTATGGGGATTAGAAGCCAAATCCAAGATGTTAAGTTTTAACATCAAGGTAACAATCTATCACTATCCACCAGTCTTCAAAAGATAACGGTAAGGATGTATTATTGCTGGCCAAACTTGTGTCAGAAATGGGTCGTATAATGGAAGTCGATATTTTCGTGCAAAAGCGGGCAACGAAAACACGCAACCAAAGGGACGGAAAAACGTAAAGACATCAGAAAATAAAAGAAAATATGGAATACTTGCAACCCTGTTTGACTTAACGAACAACTAGGTACTGGTTATAATTTGCTATTACACATGTTATGTAGACTTGTTCTTGTGTTGTGGTTCGGTATGAATCATTAACGGATAATTGACGAAGCGGCGAACACCCAAGGGAGAACGATGGATTGGGGACTGGCCAAGCCAAAAGCGTCCAGGTCTTAGCGGTCTGAGAGCAGTTGGAAAGCGGGAGACAGATCACACGAGACTAGCTCATTGTGATGCTTTGAGGGTAAACAGTCTAAGTGAAGTGAATGTTCAAAGAGCTGGTCGCCATCAGCAAAGTGTAGCGTGGCAAGGAAGATGCTCGTATTGGTAAAATGTGAACAAGGACAATAATGTAAAATAACTTGAGTGGTGGATCTACCGACCCTAGGGTGCTTGAGTCGCAGTAGGTTAAAAGCAGTAAGAAACCAGGCGACTAACGAACCAGGCTAAATTAGTGCGGTGTAATGAGAGCAGTCTATGCTATCGGGGATACAAAGCGAAAGACTCTATAAAGGTACTATAATAAATAAATAAATGGTATATTTTAGCTAAAACGAGGCACAGCGGTGGAGGCGCGATCAACTAAGCATACAAGCATAACTGCTTTGAAATAGTAAAACATTTCGCTTCAAGGAATGATATAAGGTAAATGTTCATTATTCCTTCGTGAGCCTTTTGTCAGGTAACGGTTCGCCCCTGGAACACGGTGGCGCTGGGGCACGGAAATATCAGTCATAACTTCTATGCCAGTATTCAAATTTTGCCTGATTTCGCAGTGTACTTAACCATGAGAAGAGGAGCCAAAGTAAGAGTTCTGCGTAGCCCTTGTCCATTAAATTTCGAAATGTTCGGTGCTTCAGCAAATCGTTCTCCATAGAAACATCGGTTGCATAGGTTTTATTTAGAAGTCTGATGGCCACATCAGTGTAAACTGTTCCGCTGTGAATTTATTTAGTGGTGCGGCAGGACCGCCACGTCGCGGTGATGGTAAACGGACGTTTGTGGCTTTTTATGGAGAGATCGCTTGCCAGGGGAAAACCACTACGTCCTGGAACACTGCCGTATGTTATTTTAACCCGTAGTGCAAGCCGGTGACGACTCCTAAAAACGGATTTGGCACTCTGTTATTCGCAGGCGATTGATAGCCAGGTTTCATCGCTGATTGATCGATTGGCTTGGTAATGATACAGCATTGGTCGTTGAAAACCGGCAAAGATGCAAATGGGTCCTAAAGTCGAGAACTGAGTGGTGCAGGTGAGCAAGAATATTGTTAATAAAGGCCGGCTGCTTCTGTGGTATACTTGTCCGGGTTGTGCAGATGGTGTCCAGCTCTCCACGCTGGAATTGTCATGGGGATGGTAAGTGCAGTTGCTCCTTGTGGCTAAATACGTCCATAAGATGCAAAATGCTATTCCTTTATCCAATACAGGAGCTTTACGAATTTCCTATTCCGCAAACTAGAATCAGAAGTACTTCTAATATAAGCAGTAATGGAAAATGTGAGGTAAGATTGGACGATGGTCGACTCCATTATCAGTATACACGTCAGCTGGCGCTGGGAAACCCCTAAGCTACTGTGCCGCGAAACATAACGGGAGAAAATGAAAACGTGCAACAGATGTATGCGGGCTGAGCCATCAGTAACGGAAGAGCATCCTTCTGAAAAGCCATCAGCTGACTAATATGCAACCAAAAGCATAGGTTATGCAAGATTATATTAGGCTAAAAGTGAGATCGTGGTTGGAGGAGCCGCTACGTAGAACGGAGTGGGAAAAGTAATGCATAGGACAAACGTCATTAAATAACTAAATAAGTAAATAGGTTATTCTTGAAAGCACCGAGGCGCGCCTTATCAGGCACGGTCAACGTTTTATGGACAACGTTCGGCAGTCGGCTCCTAGGCACATTAGCAAGTGTATCCACCCTAACGTGTTCATTGTCTTTCAGACCAATACCAGAGAGCCAAGTAGCTCAAACCGAGGCCAATTTTGGATGGAGTATCTCCGTTCACTTCGCCCAAGTCATTGTATGCCCACCTCTCCTCTACTTTCAGCCCCACCCACGGGGCCCAAACAACGCACGTCGTGATAGCCGGCGACACGGCATGCGGAAAACGTGGCCAAGTTATGGGAGCCTGATGCGTGAGCTAGCGGTGCTGAGTGGTTCATTTCTTTTCCTGTGTTCTAAACATGGCGTCGAACAAGCTTGTGGCTCACTAAGAGTTTCCGCTAGACATAATCCACGCGGCGAAGGCACTGGTGGTCGAAAGTAATTAGCCTCTTTAGGTCCGCGGATCTAAGGGGCCGGGTTTCGCCACCATGCATAAGGGCCGAAAGTACCGCTGCGTTGCACACTCTACCCTTCAGGGCGGGAGTGTTGTCGCGCCGGCGCCATAAGTGGAGAAGGTTAGCAAAAACGTCTCGGGCTTTTGCTATACGGTTCTTGACCTAATCTTCAATGCTACGGGCGAATATTCAACTTCACAGGTATTTGAAGGGTTGAAGGACTTCTAGCTGATCCTCATAAAGGGTCTGGGTAGGGGTTGGTCCGTGCCAACCTTAATGGCAAGTTTTCACTTCGAGGGTGCAAAGCATAGCAAGCAGTGCCTGACAGCCATTGCCAATCTGTCTAGTGCAACTTGGCACTTTTGTCAGCTGTCACAGATTAGGGTAATATCGTCGGCATAATCCAAGACAAGAAGTCGGTTTCCTGAGAACAGTTCTACCTCTTCTAAGTCTTGTCCTGTGGACGCGACTTTATTCACTTCCTCAATAGCAAAGTTAAAGAGGAAAAAACAAGCAGGTTCCTTGTCTTACAACGCTGAAGATATTGAAGGACGGAGACTGCCGGCCGTAGCTCTCAAACTGTCTGAGCTACGCGCTTATAATTTTCGGATAATATTTACAAATGTCTCGAGCACACCTTTTCTGCCTACGCAGTTTCAAAGAGCACACCTAACCATCTAATGGAATACACCATCACCAGCAAGGAACACAACCAGGGTGTGTCGCCAATATATGTGACGGTGTCCCAACAACTGACACAAAGGAAACTTGTGGTCGACGCAGTGCGGACCTCGACGGAACCCGGCTGCCCGTCACTGACCTGGCTTTCACGAGTGCCAGTCAGTCTGTGAAGGATAAAAGAGGCAAGCGATTCGAAGGCGATGGAGACCAGACTGATTCCTCTATAGTTGCTGTATACTGATCGTGAGTCTCTATTAAAAATTGGGTATAGGACGGAGCGGCGCCAGTCAGTTGGGACAGTTTCCTGCACCCACAGTTTCCTTAGTAACCAGCGTAAATCATCCACAAGAGCAGGCCACTCAAATGTGAATAGGGCCGGAAGAACTTAATCTGGTCCCGCGGCATTATGAAGCTTCAACTGTCCGAACTCGCGTTCGACTACTGAGAGAGGGTGGATCCGAAGACCCAGCTAAGGGAGCAGCACGATCTGTGGCCTGCGTGAAAGCTGACATTTCAGACCGACAAAGTTGCACGTCAACGAGCTCAACCCAATGCTCCAAGCATTTTGCGAAGTTGTGGATGGGCTGTCCACTCTCGTCATAGATAGTTTCACTAACACCAGGTTTACCGCTGCCCGTTTCCCGTAGCAGACGGAATAACTTCCGTTGGGTATCAAGGGAAAGGGCCAATTCCAGCCAGGATGCGCGAGGTGACCACCAAGGTTCGCGGTCTATCTTCATGCTAGCACGGTGTTTTGCCCTGAGCTCGTTTCATGTGTCATCGTGTTTGCTTCCAGCCGGAATGTGCCGGAAAGTATCGGAGTTTCAGCGACTGCAAGGAGGCCCGATGTCCATGTTGGCGATTAGACTTACCACATGAGGCTTTGCCTGTTGCTTGTAAGGTCTGGTGAACATGAGCCTAGTGTGATACACTTGTGTCCAGTGCGCACTTACTTAATTTGCATATCAGCGTACTTTGGTAAGCATTCAGAACAGCTGGTTTCGTCAGTTGCCTGGTGTCAATGCACCCACCACGCCGTCGCGGGTCTGCGCCAAAACACATCCTCAGGTCAGCACACACAATTGTATGGTCGACGTCAACACATGTGCTCTAAAAAAGCGATGGTTCTGGAAGCAGCCTCTCCAGCTGTAACTTATCTCAATGTGGTCGCTTTGCGTACATAGCTGTTTCGAGGCTGTTGGGCACCAAGCCACCCACCGAACGGTACCACCAGATATTAGTGCTCGAAAGAAATAAGCAAGCCTCTTCACAAAAATCAAGTAGCCGCTCACCGTTATCATTACTGTGGCCTTCATCATGTGGTTTGCCCAGAAGCGGCTCATCAGTGGATAATTTTCTAACTTGAGCGTTCATACCCATGCCAGCACAACAGTATCCATGCTTCTTCTGTGACCAAGGAGCTCTTTGTTTTGGTGGTAACATTTACCTGTTACCGAAGCATCACTAGAGTTTGTGCGCGCGTAGGCAGCTAGGACAACTAGACCCCTTAGTCCCATGCGACTTCGAAGCCTTGTATATGCCAGCAACTAGGACCGCACACATCTGCCTACGGACTGGGGTCCAGTCAACCAGAGCAGCATCCGCGCGGGAGCCCAGGGCAGTACCAACACCGGATTGGCCGGTGTTCGAAGTTGCATAGTCACCGGATAAGCGCAATCAAAAGTACTGCTTGTGTCACCTGAAGGTGATCACATGGTGAGCACAGAGCTCGAGCCTTGTAGGCTGGTCTACAACAAGCAACAGACGTCGATGGTGCGGAACGCTAATGTTCGGAGACGTGCTGCCTGTTGACAGATATGTAGCAGTGTGTGTATACCAAGGCAGCTTAACCAGAAGTTGGATTGAGGACTTCAAATGGTAGCCAATATACTGGGCTTGGTCACTTGCTTAGACATGGGCCTGTTGACAGAACAGGACTGACGCTTTATTCACATGTAAGTTGAAACTAGAAGGCATATGCCTATCAGAGCACTGTGCTGGAGGACCAATAGTTAGGGGACTGAAAACGTGGATAAAATTGAAGCGGAAAAGGGACGAAAAGGGTGAACTAGCGTAAGAGGGAGAATAAGAAGCTGGAGAGGCCTGAGCGGTAGCATCCAGACCATTATCCACCTTGCTCGATGCAGCAGATCGGGCACCGTCGTTCATTCTATGCAGTGGCCTGAGCTTCAATAAATTGGTTGAGGAAGCTTTCATAGTATTGCTTTAGTAGGATACTGTCAGGTTGCCCAGGCATAGGTAGTAAAACGGTTAGATATCTCAACCGACGCGCCTGGTCCAAAAGCTTCACCGCAAGGCAGCGGGTTTGGTAGGGGCTACAGGGAGTCTGTTTTAAATCTAAGGAGCCAACCTCAATGCAACCCCAACTAGAAGGACCAGGAGGCTGAGTTTGTCTGCCCTTACCTATTACGTCTGTCTGTTATGAGTCTGTTATGAGTAGCACTGAATGTGTGAAAAAGCACCACCAAACATGGCTCAATTGATCTCCGAGGCCAGCAAACCATCGCACCATGGTAAGGTCCAGCCTCATTACAATGGACACTGATCTACCGTGAACAGACAAAAGCTTCTGAAATAGTAAAGCGTACGTGGACTTCACTACATTCTATGCTGAGGCGCTGCTTCGCGTTGGATACTTTAGGCGTCCTTGGTATCTTGCAGAGAACGTATATGGGTTGAGAAAAGGATAGTAATCAAGCGGTGGTGCAATAGAGGCTGAATCGGGCGCCAAGCAAATTTCGGGGCTCGGCGCAACAAACTAAACCCAAATTCAGTTAAAAATTTCGTGCCGAACACTTGAGTGTAAATGTAATGATAACTTTAGTTGAAAGTTTAGACAGACGAAAGGAAGCATCCAACCGACTAATACATGGCCTTCCCCTAGAAGGTGCTTTGAAAACAGTACTTCAATCAACGTGGGGACTACCCGTCGCTAGCCAGCCTAGTTCATGCTCAGGCCATTTAGCGGACGCAATAGGCGACGTAGAGGTCTGAACTGCACCTAATGCATCTGCTATGGCAGCAAAAAAGCAAAGGCACTTGAGCGAGCTTCTTCCCTTGTCCTTCATGCGATGCGGAAACGAGAAAATAGTTGCGGGGGACTGTTAATGAGGAGCCGGGTATTTGGCCGCGTGGGGAGTTAATTGTGCTTTGAGTGAAAGTGCAGGAACAGGCGAAGTGTAAAACCGTAAACATCACGCACCAACAAAAGAAAGGTGAATAGATTGAACCATCAAAGGGAACAGCAGCGTGAGTACATAGTTGGCGGCATCCGATTCCGGATTTGCCTGGCACTGCGGCCTACATAGGACAGCCACAGGACACCTGCGTCGACAGAGGGACCATGGGTGGCTTGCGCTGCACCACCCACAACTCCATCGACACACCTCATATTCAGCGTAAACCCGAAGAACTAAATTCAAGACACATGTGGATGGGAACCACGTTTCAACCACGGAGTTTGCCCACCCTCCTTCAAAGGCAAAATATCAAGCTGTATTCAGGAATCCAGCGCACAGAATGCGGTGGCTGGACAGTAGTTCGCTCCACAGTTAGTGCATGGAACCACTCTTCGAGCCTGGTGTGGCCACGAGAATTGAGCACCCTGTCCCCTCCAGCAACGATTAACTGTTTCCTGGAGCCAGTGTAGACGAGGTAGTTAGTAATAGACAGGTAAGCATTTTGTCAACATGAACCTCAAGCGCAGCTACACCGGGGATGTCAAACATTAACCACTCAAGTAAAAGGATATGTCGATTAACGAAGATCGAATACACCGTAAAGTTATGCCGCTAAATTAGCTTATGAAATGAATTGCTTAGCAAGTTAACCATGTTAGATTCGGGGTGGAAGGAAAATGGATCACGATACATATGTAAGGAGAAAATACATGCGGTTAGCCACCTATAGTTTGAGCGAACCATGTGGTTTGATATATATTAAGTTCACATTAAAATGACGTAAGAAAAAGTACTAAGACAGGGTCGTAAGTCAACCACCTGAAATAAAGCAACCCAGCGCATGTGCACGCGGCTAGTAAATCAAATGCAGCGTACACACCAACGCTACGCCGAATCTGTCTACGTTGTCAGCCAGCCTCGTGGGCTTTTCTATGCTGAACCCGAGTGGCCTTGCTCGCGAATTACTAAACCTGCCTGACTCAAGCCTTCGTGACCTCACGGGTTACCACACCACGTGCTCGACATGTATGCAGTACAGGCTACTGGCGTCTTAAACCTCCGCACCTGCCCCATTGTTCTTTGCACGTACGATGGCTTTCTCCTGCACGTCGGCAACTGTATTTTTGGGCAAACAATAAATAAATTAATAAATGGTTTATTCCCGACAGGCGCAGCGCACACGTGAAGGGTTGATCAGATTTGTACATCAGTTATAAACGTTTAGGAATGGTTTAGGTGAATTATTGAAAAAGCAAGAATAAAAATGATCTTCGCTTTACTTATGGACAATTGTCGTATCGGCATGGTATCGAGACCAGAAATGGTGCTAGCGCGCGGAAAATTCAGACAAATGTGGACAAAGCCAGTGTTGGGTAAGGTTTTGTCATGCCGACATATCCCAACCTGTTGCGTGTAATAACTTGGTATAATTGTGCGTGCGTGAAATATCACAGTGCGCTAACTGAGGTAAAGAAATAGAAGCTTATTGAGCATGGCAAAAGGGAGTAGTATGGCAAGTGGGAGCAGGTAGGGTTTATGCGCTTGAGTTTCTCAGGTAAGCAAACCTTTTGCCAGAAAACCATTGAAATATCTTTCTATCCAGGTATATAGTATTCGAGACCGTGTTTATGATGTGGTGGGGTCCCTGGGGAGCGACAACTGTCCCGGTTGGAAAAGAGGCAGCCGAAAAGATAAGTTCTGATAACCATGCCATACTCTACAGTCCATTGCTAGATGAGCGAACCGTGGGTCAATGTAGGGGCCAGGACCGTTGAGTATGAAACAGCAGAAGCTATTCTCCGGAGGTGCCAATCGATGTGTCTGGAAACCTCAAGCAAACGGGCAACCGATAAAGGGAGGCCAAGAAAACAGCGAGGCGGAGATGTATCCGAAGTGCAAAAGCATACACATTGAAACAGGGCAGAGGATGAATAGTTGAAAGGTTAAAGCATATATAATTTTTGTCAGCAAAACTGGGTACCCGAGTTCTTACAAAACAGTTCAGTGCGGGATCATGCAAGCTGATGCTGTTGCTAGTAGAGTACGTGAGCACATGTGAATAACGCGTGGTGGGTCAGAACGTGAATCGGGGATAACAAAAAGTAACGCAATGTAGCGGTTGATGGGAATAGATTGACAGACAAAATTGCGTCTGGCCCAGGAATTCAAAATAACTGGTAAGTAAGTAATAATTTGACACCACGGAGCTCCCTAGGAGCTGCTCATTTCTTACAATGTTCATTCTCTTTGATTGCTTGTGTCACAGCTCAGTTGTTCGTTGACCTATTCTGTGCCACCGTAGGATCCACTAGTAACTGATGCCTTAATCCGAATTCTGTGGCTGGCCATTTATCTCACTACTAGCGCGCCGTTCTTCTTAGTAGCGTCAATCTTCTTGGCAATAGCTAGTCATTGTTGGCCCCATGTAACCTGCATAGAGCAACTACTTGACACTCCAGCCTACATTTTCCTCTGACGTTTGTCTCCTTATTCCGCGCTCGTCTGTTGACCTATTTATTGAAACTGTAGGTATCCAGTAGTGGTCAAACTTCTTAATCATATGGCTCCACCAGCCACTGATACATACTTTTCTAGAGCCACTATCTCTGCTTAGCAGCAGCTAGTCGCCATAGCCTCAATTCAACTTTGCTGACACCCGGAGCTCTCTAGGAGCTGCTCATTTCTTATAATGTTCATTCTCTTGGATTGTTTGCGTCACAGCTCAGTTGTTTGTTGACCTATTCTGTGCCACCGTAGGATCCACTAGTACCTGAGGCCTTAATCTGAATTCTATGGCTAGCCACTTATCTCACTGCTAGCGCGCCGTTCTTCTTGGCAGTAGGTTGACATTGTTGGCCCCATGAAACCTACAAAGAGCAACTACCTGACGCTCCAGCTTTCATTTTTCCCTGACGTCTGTCTCTTTATTCAGCGCTCGTCTGTTGACCTATTCATTGAAACTATAACTATCATATGGCTTCACCAGCCACTGATACTTCCTTTTCTAGAGCCACTATCTCTGCTTAGCAGCAGCTAGTCGCCATAGCCTCAATTCAACTTTGCTGACACCCGGAGCTCTCTAGGAGCTGCTCATTTCTTACATTGTTCATTCTCTTTGATTGTTTGCGTCACAGCTCAGTTGTTTGTTGACCTATTCTGTACCACCGTAGGATCCACTAGTAACTGATGCCTTAATCCGAATTCTGTGGTTGGCCATTCATCTCTCTCCTAGCGCGCAGTTATCTGTTTTTCGTCTTACTCTCGTGCAGTTTTCTTTGGCAGTAGCTAGTCGTTGTTGGCTTCATGTAGCCTGGAAGGTACAACTTCTTGACACTCCAGCGTTCATTTTCTTTTGAATTCTGTCTCCTTATTCAGCGCTCGTCTGTTGCTTTATTCACTGAAACTGTAGTCATCCAGTACTGGTCAAACTTCCTAATTATATGGCTACACCAGCCTCTGATACATACTTTTTTTGAGCCACTATCTCTGCTTAGCAGCAGCTAGTCGCCATAGGTTCCATTTAACTTTGCGGATACCCGGAGCTTGCTCCGTTCTTACCATGATCACCTCTTTGATTGTTTGCGTCACAGCTCAGCTGTTTGTTGACCTATTCTGTGCCACCGTAGGACCCGCAGGTAGCTGAAGCCTTATTTCGAACTTTATTGCTGGCCATTCATCTCTCCTAGCGCGCCGTTATCCGTCGTCTGTCTTACTCGCGTTTACTTGACATGTGGTCAAAAGTCTTAATGATATGGTTGAATCAGCCACTGATACCTCCATTCCTTTAGCCACTATCTCTGCTCTGCGGCAGCTGTTTGCTGTATGCTCTATTCAACTTTGGGAATACTCCTTAGCTTGCTAGGCGTCAGTCCTTCTGTAGATTGTTTATTCTCCTGGTATAGTTTTTCACAGCTCAGCTGGTTTGCTGTCCGATCCTTTGACACGGTTGTTATTCATTGGCACCTCGAATGATTAACCCAACAGGCACCCTTGTCCACTGATACCCGGTCCAGTATCGATATCTTCTAATCGTCTTACCTTCAACACTTAGTCTTCCTTTGATATCCATTTAATCTTAGCCAGCTTCTAATATGCTCAGCTTCCTATATTCATATACCTATGTACACTGTAGTTATGGTGTCTTAGGTAATCCTTATCCCGTGAGCATATATAAATACGGCCACATCGTCACTCTCCTTGGGTTTCCGATAACAACCATTCGTGACTACACACCCACTTTCTAGTCTCAGGTAGAATTCGAACATTGTCAGCTTACACCTCATGAACATCTTACCGGAATCCTGCTCTTCATCCCTATGCACATGAAAGTATTCTACCCATCAGGCCATGCCTTCCGCATAAGTAAAAACATCTTTAGCGTAATATCTGTTACACCTTGTACACTAGTTGTCTCAAATAAATGTCTTAATGTAGGATTTTGATCAAACGCTAGGTACATCGACTGTTCCTTTTCGGTCTTCTCTCGGCTTGTTCCTCTCTCCCTTTTCTCTGAGGTCGTGAACATCGGAGAGCTTCGGGATTGAACTGAGGAACTGCCTCCGTCTGGGATGGGACGAAATAACCAACAAGTACTTACCTGGACCATGGCCTCACTTCCACTCTAACTATTTGCACCCAACCACCGATGTCCAGTGAGGGTAGCTGGACACGAATTCTTCGCTCCCCGGCAAATATACATAATCAGAGATGACTTCATGTGGTTCTGCGAAGGATCAACACATCATATTCAATAAGAATGTTTAGTACCCGACCTACCAACGGACAGGACCCAGGAACGCAATAGGCAACCAGTTATTGCATCAACCAGCGGAAAAAATGGGACGCAACCTGACTGCGAATAACCGAGCAAACAGACTTTTAACAAGAAACATAGCCAGTTACAATTTGCCATTCAATGGATTGGTGTCAGTGTTCCAGGACGTGGTGGGTTTTCGCCTGGCAAGCGTTCTCCCTACAAAAAGCCACAAATGTCTGTTTAACAACACTGCAACGTGGCGTATGTGACTCGCCACCGAATAAAGTCACAGCCCATAACTTTACACTGGCAGGGCAACTAGCGTCACAATTCTACATAGGATCGTTACACTGGGACTTCTACATTTGTATATACTGTTGTCGTTTTACATCCTACGACACGTTGCCCTTTTCCTTCCTTGTGTGCGGGCTCTTCCATTACCTTTCAGTGGATCATTCAGGTTTCTCAATCTCTTATTAGCTGAGGTCCCGTATCTCATGACAGTTAACTTATTGTTTCGCATTTTCAACATTGTACAGTTCCAATCATGGATATATGAACAATTTTCTGCGTAACTGTTACAATTGCATTATAATGTTTGTACCGTTGTACATATCTGATCATGCCTCCATGAGCGTGCCTCGCATAGTCGAGAATAAAATATTTATTTATTTATTTATTTATTTATTTATGAAAAAGCGTGGCGTCTTAAAGCTTTCAGTAGTACTGGAGTGGAACCTAGGGAAGCATAATGCACTTAGACAGCTACAACTATTGTGGGAGGCCAGTAAACTAAAGTGCAAAGTAGCCCCCGGCTAGGAGGAACTTTGAGGTCTGCCAGTCGTCCTGCAGTAAAAAATATGGTTTAGACGCTGCAGAAAACGACATTAAACACTGGAGGAAGGTAATCATAAAAATGTAAGGTCAAAGAGAGTGCATACTTGTAGTGAAAGGAGGAAAATGCTGGCAAGTAGGATGGCTTTGAGCGATGAGGCACCATAATTTAAAAAGGAAGCTAGTAAAGATGAAATGGGAGTGAGCCACTGGCTAGGTTGCGCATCGAGGCTTGGCAGTCATACAAGCGCTACTGTACACTGCAGAGAACCGGTTTCTATGACCTGTAATTAACAGTAGAACGTCACAGGCTTAGTTTGATCATACATAATAAATAACTAAACGCATAAAATTTTATTTTTGAATATTTCGAGGAACGCCAAACCGAGCATGACCAAAATTGTACAAGAAATGACGTTCCGTCAAGTTCAGGATAGAGTACACGTTGGAAAGTGAAGATGTAAGGCAGCTTATGAGAAGCAGTATAGTTAGCGCTGTGTTGATAATGCAGGACGGAATACGGTTAACATAAGTGCGTAAACATTTATGAGCGTATGGATCTGAATTAGTGGTGTGAACTAGGGAGACTTGCTAGTGTGATGCAAAGTGCAGTGACGCTATTCGGTGGCGAGTCACGTCGGCCAAGTTGCAATGGTGTTCAACAGACCTTTGTGGCTTTTTATAGGGAGAACGGTTACCAGGCGAATACGCACTAACTCCAAGGACGCTGCCATCATTCGTAAGTTGAGCCAACTGTCACTGGTACGGCTGAGGCAGGACAGATTTATTTCGCTGCTATTTACAGTCAGGCTGCATCCAATATCCCCGGTTGGCCGACAGAGTGGCTTAGGCAAGATTCACCGCGGATGACTGAGCGTAGCGATGCGGTCAAGGATGTTCGGCGTTCATGAGGATGGAGCGGGTGCCTTCTGCAGTTCCGGAATGGTCTTGCGATAATGGTGTGTTGGTACGCTTGCATGTCTTTGTCCAGGCGGTTGATCAACGTGCCATGTGAGTTGCAGGCAGTTGCTTCGCAGAGACTTTTTGCTGTTAGTTCTTCCATCCTTTAAATGACTGGGAAGAGAGAAAGGAAGACCGAGCAATTCTGCCAGGAAACCTGACGAACCTTATATAACTGCATAATTAATGATGCTGCAGTGTGTAAATGATGGCCATAGTGATAGTATTGCTAAAGAAAATTTTGTTGCAGAAATATTTCTTTGAGCTTATCTCTAATACGGCTTGGGTACTAGCTAAGCTTGTAGAAGCTCAACCGGAGACCAGAAGGTGGCTATGTAACCACGATTTGTTGCAATCGGAAACCAGAGGATACAGTGACGACATAGCGAGAGTTATATATACTCCGGAGGAGGAGGATTATCCAAGGCTACGTAATAACTAGCACATACATAGGTATATGAGGAGAGAAGCTGAGCCCAATAGAAGCCGGCTAAGATGAGGTAGGGATGTACCAGTGACAAGGAGCCGAAGGTAAGACGAAGGAGAGCTGGCGCTATAAGACGAGGTTTTAGTGACGGAAAAGGCTAGTTGGGTTAAACGTTCTAGTTAGCACTGGGTACCCGCAATGTCACAAAATAAGTCAACAAAGCAGTAATGGTATATAATGCAACAGTCCAGGAGAATACAGTTTAAAAAATAAGGAGAGGCTCCTAGCAAGCTCCGGATAGACGTGTAGATGTGGGAAGCGTACGCTGCATCGCGGTAGCTAAACAGCGTTGTTGAAGGGGGACGAACAAAAGATACAGGCGTTAGCAAACAGCGTATCAGTGGTTAATTGTAGACACCCGATTAATAGCTCTTGTTGGCAGTGGATGCGTACCGTGTCTCAGAGTAAGTCAACTAATCAGCGAAGGTAGGTGATACTAACATTCCAAAAGACTAAAGGTTGGGGAGGTA
Source organism: Dicrocoelium dendriticum (assembly GCA_944474145.2). Lineage (NCBI taxonomy): Eukaryota > Metazoa > Platyhelminthes > Trematoda > Plagiorchiida > Dicrocoeliidae > Dicrocoelium > Dicrocoelium dendriticum. Next base: position 83,850,595 of record OX104063.1, read on the forward strand.
AGGAGTGGCTCATAGCAGGCTCCGGATATGCTCAGAAATGCACGGAGCACACGACCACTCGCTGTCTTTAAACGCGAGTGCTAAAGGTGAGACGAACTGCAGATAACGGCGCTAGGAGAGAGAGTCGGTGGAGTTATGTAGCCCTTCAATGAAGAGCTTTCGTCACTAGTGCATACCTGGCTATCCGAACAACCTCCACGCGGTGTCAGCTGAGTGGTTCGGGTTTATCTTGTTTCAGCAAGTAGTTCGGCAGCAGTGTTCCAGGACGTGGTGGGTTGTCGCCTGGCAAGCGTTCCTCATAGAAGGCCAAAAATGTCCGGTTAACAACACTGTGACGTGGCGGTTGTGACTCGCCACCAACTCAAGTCACGCATTGCTTAGCCGGACAACCGCTTCAAGTCCACAGCCATCAAGCGTCCATTTAACACTGGCGACACTCTCAAGCACTAGCAAAGGGGCAGAAAAACCTTTACAAATTCCATAAACACGGCTATACACGACTACGTGCACACTTACTTACATTCATATATCTACATATGTGAACAATTCCATTGTTTCATTATACATTAATTGATCACAGTTTGTACTCTTAACATTATAATGCCTTTGCAGGCCTACCTCGCTAAGTCTAGAAAGACATTTTGTTTTGGCTATTTATTGATTTAGAATAAATTAACGTAGCAGCAAAGGAATGTGATGTACACAGCCCAAGCAAATAAACGTTCATGAGATAAGGAGTGACTCCTAGCGCAGAGATGCGCGGAACCTACCATGACTCGTTGTAGCTAAACTGCGGTGGTGATGATAAGACGAATGACAGAAGCTAGTGCTAGAAGCGGGCGTATCAGTGGCCACCATGGATAGTTGGATAAAGCCATCTAGTTACTAGTGGACACCTACAGTGTCGCATCACGTTAACAAACAGAAAAGGTACGTGGTGCATACAGTCAAGGAGAATAACGGTTGGAGTGTTGACGCGTGGCTCCTAGCATGCTCCGGATATACGCAGAGACGCATGGAGCCTATGATGCCTAGAAGCTGCTAAAAGGAGGTGACGAAGGTAAGACGAACGACAGCTAATGGCGTTAGGGGAGAGCGTATCACTGGCCAGCAAAGGCAATTGGATGAAACCTACTAGTTTTAGTGGATACCTAGGGTGTCAGAGGATAAGTCAACAAACCAGTAAAAAAGGCAATGCCAACAATCCAAGAGAACAAAAGTTGGAGAGATAAGGTGTGACTCCTAGCGCAGAGCTACATGGAACATACAATAACGCTGCAGCTAACGGCGGTGACAAGGGTAAGCCGAATTACAGATAATGGGGCTAGAAGAAACAGTATCACTGGCCAGCAATGGCCTTTGTATTAGGCGTACTACGCACCAGTGTATAACTACAGTGTCAGAGGATAATTCAACACACCGGCAAAGGTGTGGAATGCAGTCAGTCCAAAAAGCTAAAGGTTGGAGTGCTAAAGAGTGGCGCTCAGCAACCGGGTATGCGCAGAATACTTGCAGCCTAAAACGACTAGCTGCTGCTAAACAGAGGTGCAGAAGGTAAGAGGATCGACTGATAATGGCGCTAGGAAAGAGTAGCAGTGGCTAGATGTAACCGTTCCATGCCTTGATATCATAACTTCGGTTCTCTTGCCTGCCGTTTCCCAACATATAGTTGTCCAGAAAGTAGCTCTTTCGGTATCCGGGTCAAATCCATACGAGGAATATGCCCGAGCCACCTCAGGTACTTCGGGAGCAGGATGCAGTCCACTGCATACACGCCACTGCGTTGCAACCTCTCCGTATCCGCACCTCTGTCAATCCAGCCGCTGCGCAGCCTGCGGCTCAAACATCGCTGATGGAAGCGCTCCAGATATCTGACATCCTGCCGATAGCGTTTAGGTGTCGCCGCTGTATAAAAGAACTGACAGCACTATACATTCATACACCAGCAGCTTCAGCCCACCAATGAGCTGGTGGTTGTCCTACACACAGTATTCCAGGTTGTCAAAAGCAGCAGCCGTCTTTCCTACGCGGCTGCGCAGATAGCAAGCAATCTGTTGATCAGTTGTTGTGACGCTATTAGGGTAGCAAACTCTCGAGGGGTTTCAACCGTCGTGCTCATGTCAATGTTGAATTTTAATTTTGCTTACAAATGAGTAGTCAGATTTTGGTATGAGTCAAGTTGGTTCATTTCAATTAGATTCCAAGCCGCGAAGGTATGCTTCCAATACAAAAAGCGCCAGACTCGCGTAGCATTTATTGGGGCTCGTTAGTGGTGCGTATCCATCGGTCCCATACTGTGGATCGAACCCATAACTACTGGCGGCTAACACAAACTAGCCAGTAGCATATACCACTAAGCCATGAGAGACGACAGCGGAGCATTCCCAATTGAAACCTAACTGCGAAATAGCCCGACCCATCCTCCACTGCCGTGCAGGTAATTGCCCGTGCAGAAGAGAGTGGTTGACAGTCAAGTTCCGCACTCGTGTTGCCTCCAATCAAAACGAAATCCATATACTCATACGTAATCAAAATCTAAGCCCTACCAGTATTCAAAATTGCTGTGTGGATTCAGAGTGCTGACAAGGGAAGACCTGTTCGTGACGGCCAACCACTGTCCTCTGCACGGGCAATAAACTGCACGGCAGTAGAGGATGGGTCGGGCTATACTGCAGTTAGGTTTCAATTCGTAATGCTCCACTGTCGTCTCTCATGGCTCAGTGGCGTAAGCTGCTGGCTAGTTGGCGTTAGCCTCTAGCAGTCATGGATTCGATCCACAGTATGGGACCGATAGATGCGCACTAAGGACGAGTCCCAATAGGGCAAAACGCGCGTCTGGTGCTGTTCGGGATTGGTAGCTTACCTATGCCGCTTGGAATCTAATTGCGATGAACCAACTTGAAGTTGAATTTTGCCGCTGTCAAAGCCAAATTGTTGGTCATGTGCTGCAACTTCTCTGCTCTGTGTGGAAACAACACACAATCGTCAGCGAACGGCAACCTAAATAAATAAATTTTAAATGCTAGTTAATACGAGACACACCGGTGATGTCGCGATCATATATGCAATGAAGCATAACTGCTTTGGAATATTAAAACATTTTGTTTCAAGGAATGGTATAACCGAACTATTCCTGTTTCATTCGAGTGAAACTTGTCAGTTAACGGTCCGCCCCAGGAACTTGGTGGCGCTGCGGCGTAGAACAAGCGGTTCTAACTGGTATGTCAACAGTCAGGTTCGGCATGCTCCCGCAGTGTGGTAATTCATGAGCACAGTACCCAAAGTAAGATTGCGGTGCAATTGTTGTCCATTAAAGGCCAGGAACCTTAGGTGCCCCGTCAAAGCATTCTTCATAGCAGAATCTATTTACAAGTTGCATGCAGCAGTCTGATGACTGTGCCAGTGTAAATGGCAGACTGTGACCTTATTCAGTGGCGCTTCACATCTGCCACGTCGCACTGTTGTTAGGCGGTTATCTGTGGTTTCCATATGGAGGAGGCTTGTCAGGCGAAAACTCATTACGTCCTGGAACAATGCCGTAGGTTATTTTGTACAGTAGTGCAAGCTGGCGCTGCATCATGCAGACCGACTTTGCACTTTGTTATTCGCAGTTTATTGACGGCCAAATTTCTTCCGTGGTTGACCGATTGGGCTGCGACGTAGTCGCAGCACCGTTACCCTGCAAAACCTAGTGCGCAATAAATAGTTTCGTGTCGTTTTATGGCATGATTCCCGGCTATCTTTCTGGCTTTGCAGTTTTATTCGATTCTGTGCAAATATGATATTGCATTTGCTTAAATGTGTCGGAAGCCAGATCCGCTCTGTTACCCCGCAAAACCTAGTGCGCAATAAATAGTTTCGTGTCATTTTATGGCATTATTCCCGGCTATCTTTCTGTGTTTGCAGTTTTATTTAAATCTATGCAAACGTGATATTGCAATTGTTTGAATGTGTAGGAAACCAGATACGCGGTACAAGCAGTATTTTCGAATCCACACGCCATTGAGTCAGATTTGCGGAGAATCCTCTTTGGGCGCTCTTTCGACAATTTTGACGAGCTTATTAGCTTGTTTTCAGACTTATGCTACTTCATTACGTCAATTTCGTATGCTACAGCAGCAGAAAGTGTAACCTGTTACGGATGAAGTACGACAGGGTCATTTATCGATGTGTCCGCTGCGCACGTCGGAAGTCAAAAAGTACTGGAGTGAGACGTGTTTATTAGGATTTCGCTTCTATTATTCTAAACCTTTTAGCTCACGTTATACTAACTGCGAAGCTCGCGTTAACTTCATTAGAACGGGACGCAAGCTGAAAGTCACAACGTTCGATCTGTCTCACAATCACCCAGTTAATCGCCTTCTTTTTGAGCGACAACCCATTAATCGCAGTCGGACGGACGATGAGTTCACTCAGTACGTGGACCTTTTCCGCTACAACACCCCAACGAGCGACATCAAGCAGTTCGTCGAGCTTCGATTCGGAAAGCGTATTACCAGCGATGATGTCCGCAATGTTCGTCGCAAACTGAGATCTGGCGTTGAGCATAAGCTTATTTTGATAGTTTTTACTTCCTGCAGTAAAATTGCATCAGGTTATCAAGTCTACGGAAGAGGACGGAGTTGCTCGAATGATTGCTGAGGAAGGCTTGTGCACACACGTATTATTCGCTCGACTTCAACAAATAGAACATTTCCGCCGATTCTCGCATGTCGTTTGTGTAGACGCTACTCATGGTACTAACCGTTTGAAGTAAGAATTTATAGCGGCCTTAATTGTTGCTTGCAGCTTCAAACTGTACCAGTTTTTACTAACTGACGTCATGGGGTACGGCCGGGGAATATTTTACGCTTTTCTGCGTCTGGAAGATTACGCATCATTGCTTACGTCGTTCGAATCGTTTAGGGATATCATGGGTCATGATATTCCCGTCCGCACAATAATGATGGACAAGATGGCCGCTCAAATACGTGCGGCGCTCGCGGTTTTTCAATGGGATATTTTGTTGTGTGACTTCCACATCCGCCAGACCATCAGGAAGCATGTAAGTGATAAATCTTCGTAACATTCTGTGGACAAACATTAACCGGTCACGTTATCTGTTGCATCGCATGGCATCTTCTGACACGGAGACTGAATGAAATGTCTTTCTATATGTAATATTCTTGTTTTAGCTTTCAACAAGATTTGAAGCTCCTTCAAGGAACAGACCCCCGGTTTGTGCCCTACCTAACGTTGTACTGCAGGATAGAGTGCCAAAGTAAGCTATTCGGTGCAATTTAAACTCACTTTTTCACTTCTATGTAGGGTCGACATGGATGCCAGCCCAGTAAAGAAAATGCAAAGAAGGAAAAAGCATGCTCAGATAAAAACTCATTCAATTACCCGACAGCAGGCTGCATGTTCGCACTACAATTATATTTTAGCCGATGAATACGACTTTGTGTAAGGATACCGTGCATGGGACATGCGCGTCCAAGGCACGAATATAGTGAATAACGCTGAACCTTCCCTCGCTGTCTTTTGTTAAATACAACGCACAGTTTTATAGCGGTTTCTGCGCTCATTTGGGATTAAAGCATTTTAAACAATGAACTGGACTAGCGGCACGTTTGCTGCTAGTGTAATAGCACACCGCTCCAAGTCTAGTGGTCGTTGTATATAGGCTCCATCAGTGGCACATTTGGTGTCAACGTAATAGGACCCAGTTGGGCTGTAATAGCATACGGCTCGAAGTCTCGTGGTCTTTGTATTTGGGCTCCATCAGTGGTACATTTGGTATCAACGTAATAGGAACCAGTTGGGTTGTAATAGCATACGGCTCGAAGTCTCGTGGTCTTTGTATATAGACACCATCAGTGGCACATTTGGTGTCGATGTACTAGGACCCAAGTGCGTTGTAATATCATCTGACTCCGAGAGTTGTGCTTGTAGTATACAGGCTCTGACAGTAGTGCACTCACGATAATGCTGTGGTAGCATCAGATAATGCGTACTGTTGGGTGAAAGTCATCCTAATTAATTTTCGTTTGGACGAGAATTGGTAATTCAAAATCAAGTTTGGGTTTGGGTTTACGGCTACTGCATTGCGTAATTACAATTAATATGTGGCTTTCCGCTTCATATTTATGATATATTTACCATGAAATTTTCGTTGCTGAAGTCCAAGGTGCGTTGGAAGATATACTGGGTGACCAAAAGGTCGTCCACAAGGTGTACATTTGCACTGCTGAGGGCCAAAAGTTTGGTCATTTATGGAGTTATAACACTCACACGACGGCACACGCTTTCGCTGCTTGCGCTGAAGGGATGCATATTCCGTCAACGTTAGGCGGTAATCGAGTACAGACTGGTATGTACGTGCTACCACGAATTATTCGTCACCCATGTCACTTGCGCTGACAGAAAGCACGGTTATAAAGAAGGATTTAACGCACTAAACAGCGCCGATAATTATTTAGAACATAAGTTAACAATATCCATGGACATATAAAGACATTTATCTTTACCTCTTTTTGCTCCTCCGCGAGTGGCCAAAAGCACGCTTTGATGGGAGGGCTCGCTGTGCATATGTTTGGATAAAATGATAATTCACAGGTAAAATAATGCTGCATAATCTTCCTGTGATTTTGCAAAAGCATCGCTGTTAAAGAAGCCACTTAATTATGTCTGCTATGATGTGTCCACTGCTATGAAACTCACAAACCCCAAGTGTTACTTATTTCATTATATTAATAATGCGTTTCACATTAAAATTCCGAGGCTAAAATATTGGCACCATAGGAAACTAATTAAATAGTCCAGGAAGAAACTAAAAGTGGACGACAGGAATTTTTAATAAATGGGATCAGAAACGGTATGCTTATCTTTTATACCTTGTAATGAATAATTTTTACTTTGGTTACCAAAATTACATTAGTGTTACGCATATTTAAGGCAAGTATAGCTGCATGCATTACACACTTCCATGTTTCCCCATCGATACGTAAACGCATAGTAACGCCAGTTGGATATTAGCAATTTTGCAACACAGCGTGCCCAGCTGATTGAGTGGACACCAGTTTGCATTCATTTCAAAACCCTTTTGCTGCACATCTCGTCTGTGTTCTGTTTTGCGTCTAACAACATCTAGACAGGACGCCGAGAAGACAAATAAAAGCTAACCAACGGACTATTAACGGACGCTCGTGCCAACAAGCTTGTCACAAAAGAAAGCTTTGACGGTATACGTTGCGGAAATTTAAGGTTTTTAACGGAATTCCAAAACTGCGAATTATTTAAATACAGCATCCATTAAAACAGGCGACCTAATTTTGACTTTTAGGGGTACGATGCGCTCACTGTACAATATTGGACATAAGGGTGCGGAAATTTCTTTGTCTAATTAATTTACCAAATTTACAGCATTTGGTTAACCGTATTGCTAGGCATTCGAATCGGCGGCAAAGGGTTACTAGCTTTTTAGCACACTAAAAGACAATTTTAAGGTTACACCAGATTAGAATGTCAGAGATTAGAGGTCAATTGTTTCACTCCCGTCGGACCAATCAACGAACATCACCAGCTTTAAAGTACCCTGCTAGGTCTGCGACTACCGGGCAGCACCAATTGGCTTGGTCATGACCCTGCAGTAGTCGGTGAGACCTGTCGAAGACACAAAAGATTCGCAGCGTCGAGTGATGAGTGGTGCAGGTAAGCACAGCTACCGAGTTACTAAGGTTCGGCTTCTTCGGTGGTATAATTGTCCTGGACGTGCAGACCGTGTCCAGATATACACACTGTAGTTTTCTCTGGGGTGGTGAGTGCAGTTGGTCCTTGTGGCTGAATACGTCCAACTCCGGCCAAAAGGCCATTGCATACTGTGTCACTGATGCAACATGAGATAGTAGGAGGCATGGTGAGATTAACGGAGGCGAAAGAGTCGTAGAAGTAGCGGTTCATGACCTCACACATTTCAGCAGAATTATGTAAAGTTGGTCTAACGGTTTATTTTCGAAACCCAGATTCCAAAGGCCACCCATAGGCGTGCAGCAGAACACGCAGAAATGAGCTAGAAACTGTTATTTAGTAGGTTTCTAAATCTTAAGACTAAAAGTAAGGTACCGGAAAATGACGAACCCGGTAGTATATGGTAGTGCTGCTTGTGATCCAAGAGCCGACGTTCTCTTCGGATCCCGCGGACAAAGTCCGGAGGTTGGCGATGTGCCTGATACAAACACTTGCACCATATCAAGCTGCAAACCACTTACTTCCTTGGCATATAAAAACTATGAGTTTATAGTATTTATGATTTATTAGCATATCAATGGTGGGAAGGTGTACTTCATTACACAGCCCCTCCTAGAAGGGAAACCGTGGGTGATCCCTCGATCTACATGTGGGCCGTCCGTCACGAGCCAGCGTTCTGCGGACCAGGTGGTGAGACCTGATGCAGTTGCTGGAGGAACACTATTGCGATCGGACCCTAGCGTGCTTTTACCTGTGTCCTCGATAAAGGTGCCAAAAACACCAAATGGGGGAAGTTCGTGAGAGTAAAATGTTCACAACCTAGTGAAAGTCAAATGTTCGCTTGTGAATGCCAAATGTTTGCTTTCAGCTCACCCTCCCCAATTCGTACATGAAACAAACCAAAAATGTTTATCGTGACCATGGTGGTGACAGCACACAGGAAAATATCACTTACCGAATGGCGAAGCATTGACAGAAATATATTTTTGGGTTTTCCAAAAGTTTTATTCGTTTTCTTTTGGTATTCGGAATGTTTTTAACCATTTTGAGTAGAAGTTGAACCAATAGGTAAGGAAAGCGTGAAAATTGTAGCGGTAAGAAAACTAATCTTAGCAACGCGCTGGCCAGTGAAAGCGCCCACCAGACCTAGTCTAATTCTGCGGTTCAGGTGACGATGTTGTTGACTTAGGCGGTAGGTCTGCCAGCTTGGCTAGGGAAGTAAGTGATGATTTGTCGACCGGATCGATGGAAATCGATGGAGCCGAGGTAAAGGACTCAGATGGATTATTCCCCTTTGAGTCATTGGCGTTAGGAGAAGACGTAACGTTCGTCCTAGGCTGCATTGATTCTTCGGAAGGCGAGCATACATCGTCGTCGAGCTTAGGTTCTATGCGGCCAACCTTGAGTCGGTCAGTGGTAACGGCTTCACGCTTGCAGTATCAGTCGATGGTGAATACATGAGTCTTCAGTTGTAGAACCCTGAAAAATCGTTTAGAAAGTCGCTCAAGTGGTCTACATAAACCAGCAATACGGAAGAAAACAAACGGGCGGTGCTGAAGTTCTTTAGGTACGAATGACATGCTGTTGTTCGCTGGTTTCGGTAAACTTGAGCTGACGCATGCTCTTGGTTAGGTGCCAAGCGTGGTTCGCGTCATAACAGAGAAATCTAGATCTTTTTGAAAAGAAGCCACCTGGTAACGGTAGAGGTTGTCCATATATCGTTTTGGCGCTGGACGTATGCAGAGCGGTCTTGAATGAGGACCGGATGCCAAGCAATATTATGGGCAAAGCTTCAGTCAAACTCAGTGCATTGGTAGCGCTGAGGGAAGCCTTAAGCTATCAAAGGAAACGTTCTACCATGCCATTCATCTGTGCATGATAGGCGATATCACGAATGCGCCGTCATCCGATGACCTTAAAAAGATCTTCGAAGTCTAAGGTTCGAATCGCGGACCGCGGTCGGTAGTCACTGTCTCCTGACAGTCATGCGAAGTGACCCAGCGCTCGACCAAAGCGCGTGTAACGGTTTCTGCAGTTACGTCAGGAATAGGGACGGCTTCGGGGCAACGCTTACAGCGGTCGATCCTGATCAAAACGTAAACCATTCTTTTGGACGGGACCAACTTTCCAACTATGTCGAGATGGACATGCGCGATTCGCTATTATCCGGGCTGGAAGCAACCAAGTGGAACGGGCACCTGCCGCTGGACCTTGGCTTGCTGGCACATGAGACAAGTGCGTGCACAACGCGCATGATCACGTTGCATCTCAGGCCAAACATATTGTTCAGAGATACGGCTGACCGTGGCTTTATTGCCTGGATGGACAATGTTGCGGAGCGTAGCGAAAATAACATGGTGAAAAGATTCAGGAACGACGGGTCGAGGTCGTCCTGTAGAAGGGCCGCATAAGCTTCGCCAGCGGATAATAGCTGCGGGTGTGAGTAGATCTTCAAGAAAGCAACGGAAAGCTCTGTAGAGCTCTGAGCGGTTGCTTAGGCGGCTGACATCGCAGATAGATCAATTACGGCTAGGTGGGGCTAATTGCGGAAACTCTTGACAAAGCCTCAGCGACAACATTCTGTTGACCAGAAATGTGTCGAATGTCGGTCAAAAATTGGGCGGAAATTCAGCTAACGAACGTCAAGCGGTGAGTGTCGAGATGATTGGTTTCGAAGAGCGAACGTTAATGGTTTGTGGTCGGTGAAGCTGCTAAAGTGATTACATTCGAGAACGTGTTGGAAGTGTCGGATCGTCGAGTAAACAGCCAGCAGTTCTCAGCTAAGTGTGCGGTATTTAAGTTCTGCTGGTTGCAAGCGTCTCGAATAGAAAGCAACTGGCCTCTAACATCCATTATTCAGAAGCTGTAAGACCGCGCTAATAGCGGTGCGTGATGCGTCGACGGCACTGAAAAGCAGCGCTTTGGCGTTAAAATAATGAAGTAAAACTGAGGCAGCTAAGGCATCTTTGCTGGTACTAAATGTTTCAAAAGTGGCGTGGGTAAGTTCTACATCCCTATCCTTGCGCCCGTGGAGTAAGTCGGTCAGCTGGTTGTGTAAAGCAGTGCAATGCCGATGAAACGGTCGATAGTAATTAATCATGCCGTTAAAACGGTGTAAGGCAGCTACCCTGTTCGGAAGCAGAAAGTCACGGATAGCTTGGACCTAGTCGTCTAAGGGCCGTATGCCATTCTGGTCAATGTGAGAACCAAGGAACTCTATCGACGGCTGCTGAACGGTACACTTGTCTGGATTGCGGGTGAAATTATTGGCAGCGAATCTTTCGAAGAGGATTTTGAGATGCTCTTGATGTACGTCCTCGGTTGCGCTGGCAACTAATATATCGTCGATATAAAGATAGACGAATTCTAATCCACGGGTGACGGAATCTGTAAAACACTGAAATGGTTGCGCTGCGTTTCGCAAACCAAATAGCATGCAAAGAAATGCTTACAAACCAAAAGATGTAGTGACAGCCACTGTAGCTCTGTCTTCGTCAGCGAACGGGATCTGGTGGTAATCGTGTGCCGGATCAAGTATCGAGAACATACTGGCACCTCGTAGGTTAGCCGTTATGTCCTGCATGTGCGGTATGGGGTACCGGTTGGGAACAGGTAGGTTGTTCAGAGCGGGGCAGTTGCCACATGCACGCCAGCCTGCTGACGTTTTAGGCACTATATGAAACGGCAACACCCACGGGCTCTTTGAAAGTCTTCTGTACCTATTTCAAGCAGTTGCTGTAATTCGGCTTTAGCGATACGAGGTTTATCCGGCGCGAGTCGTCTGGTCTCAGCAAAAGCCGGTAAGCCTTTCGTAAGGATACGCTGTTTCGCAGCATCGGTTGCAGCGGGCATCGCAGTGACAACAAGAAAGACCTGTAGAGAATGTTCGAGGAGCATTTGTCCGGTGGATGGGATTCTTCGATTCACGTACACGGAAATGATTGGCTCAGCTCCGGTCAAAATCTTAATGACAGCGAGACTCGTTAACTGGGCGACGAGACGGGATTACTTTGTATCTACAAGCAAGTCGTAGTATTGAAGAAAATCGGGTCAAAGGATGGGTGTTTAACGTCTGCATCGAGGATTACCCATTTAAAATATCATCGTAATTCAAGGCTGAGAGTGCTCGAGCGTTGACCCTACCCTCAAATGATAGCTGGTTGGCTGCGCGTTATGAGCTAGTCATCTTCAGTAACGTCACTGGGATCGTGTGAGATAACGCTAATTTCTACGTCTGCATCAATGAGGTAGCGTAGCCCCGTTTTCCGGACGGTAACAAAGAAAATGCGACTGCCACGACCAGCGACGTTTGTTGCCCCTAAATGCCGGTCGTTACGATTCCCTGTGTTTGGCGTCTTAATGAAAAAGGGGAACGGCACGATTTGGCTTGAGGTCCAAATCGCTTGTGGGACCAGCAATAGGATGGTCTAGGCGGATATTTCGAAGAGGAGCGAAACCGGGTTTGGCTTTTAGGACGAGATAGGCGATTAGATGTTGAAACTGAAGTGACTTCGAGTCTTTTAGAAAACTCAACCATCTGCACCCTGAGTTTCACTAACTTAGCACCAGAGGTCGACTAGACCTGCGAAACTTGTCGTAAGATTCCTAGGTAGGGCCGGAGATGTCAGCGGACAAAGGCATTGGAGCATCGCCATAGGAAACAAACACATGGCATATTAAACTGGCTATCCATTCTAGCCACATCCCGCGGAGAAAATCGTCATCTGCAGGTTGGTTTTGCCAGGCTCTACATTTGCCTTAAAGACTAAGGCGGCTTAAACTAACCAAATTGCCTTTCGCTTAAGAGTTTTGTTACGCTTTGTCGGTCGGACAATCCTGTTCTTTTCAGAATTGCGGCTTTAATTCTTTCACAAATTTGCTGGTGTGCGTGCAGATCTGGAATATCATCGAGGTCGTTGAAAACATGCGGCTGGTTTGCGGCTACAACATTATGGAACTAAATGTTACCGGACTAAATACGATGTAAAAGGAACTGCGATTCTATAAGCGAGAACTAGGGTTTAGGATTAGTCTCACTTAAAAGAGGAATAGAGAAACTAACGGTACTAACCTGGGTGTCAGCATCTGGACTAATATCCCTCATGGCGAAAATTACGGAGACAGCAAAATAAAATCCAAAATTAAAAGTAAAGAAAATTAGAAATGTAGACAAAAGATATGGCCAAATCCGGAAAGAAAAGTTAGAAGAAAACCTCTTAATTGTAAGTGCGTCGCCAATTATAAGTCTGGTGTCACTAGTTATGGCGAATTAGTGTAACTATACCTATCCGAAACTCAGACTTTAATGGTTAACCAAAGGTGTGCGGCAGAACACACAAAAATTAGCTATAAAATGTTTATTACAAGGCAGCTATAACTTGAGCATATCAATAAAGCACGGGAAAACGGCTATCCGGGGATTATGTGGCAGAATGCTGAGTGCCCTCGAAGAACCGACGTACCTTATCAAGCCCGCGGTCAAACTCCGGAGGTTGTCGGTTTGTCTTATTCAAACACGTGCATCATACAAATCTGCAAACCACTTAATTCCCGAACACATGAGAAAACTATAATTTCCTTGTAGGTATGATGGATTTACATGTCAAGCGGGGGAATCCGCAGATCACTGCAAGCTTACTGGCAACTTACGCCTGGGAGAATAATTGAATTAATCGAATTCGAGGCGGGCTGCTTCTGCGCCGCAGAAGAAGATTAAGGGCTTCCGTATGGTTAATAGCGTTCAGTGCAGTATGCTCTTCGGAGAGAGATGCGGTATCTAGCGTATATCTTTATTCCACCAGAACTTCATTAATGCGTATGAGGATGAAGAATCCTTGGGTCCGGTTGTACTTTGCGCGTAGCTTTTTAAGCCTGACGAGTAGTATTTGGGGGAGCTGCATCCTACAGCGGTTGCAATGATTGTTACTTTGTTATAGGTGTAAGTATGTTCATGCAAGGTGTGAGGTTGCTATATAGTATCGAAGAGGAAGTGCCCGTAGCTTTAGCCAGAAACAAGGCATCCCAGCTGATGGATCACAGAATTAGAGCAACCTTTGTCCATTCAATGCTTTTGGAACGCCAAATAGCACACTCTGGTCTAGCCACTGGGAGATGAGTAATGGGTAGTTGGAAAGAGAGCTTTACCCTTTTATGCTCGCATCCAGAGAGATAGTGAAGCACGCTAGCAGCTGCATGCGCAACTCCGATGGTAAAATGTAAATTTATGTGGTATATAGCATGCACGTGTTGAGTCCACCCGGATGCATATATGGCAGATACAAAAGTACGGCATTTGGGTAGCACAGATGTGCTTGCCAGGCTAATTGTAACATGTGAAATTTGCCACCGAATAGCTTATGGTGGTTAGGCGTAAGGGTTAATTTTGGGAACTGTTCTACAAGACTGCGTATACCCAATGTGTTTGTGTATGGAAAGTTATATAGACAGCCAATTAAGCGATGGTGCTTTCCTCTACTGGGCTGAACCCAGACCGTCTTCAAGAACACAGATTAAAAGTTTTTGAGATGATGGCTCTTTGAATTCTTCACGCAAGTAAATGAAGCCTCCACCACGACGGTAGATGATACCTTCCATGCTATAGGAAGTGTAGCCTGAGTCGCGGTTCTGCGTCAGGAGGGTAAACATCGTGCCACGTTTCTGTGATGCGCACTACCTGGGGGCCGGATAGAAAATTGACAGGGCTGATAAGGTACATCATAAGTTTGATGGACCTTACGTTAATGAGAAGTACATTGAGAAAGTCGTTACAAGGCTGATCAGCTGATGCATTATCAGGAGCAGCAGTAAGCTGAGTGACTTGCGTATATATAGTTGGTATCGTCTCAAAGGGAGTACTAACAGTTATAAGGTAGCAAAGGTCAGAAAAATATCACTGTCCGCCATACCATAGAGCAGGTCGGGTTGTAGCTCAGCACGTGGGAGTGAGTCCGCTTGGTTACCATACAGAAACAGCGCAGATAAGAAAGATACGTGGTAGTGCGAAAAATTGCTGGTGATGATTAAGGTTATGCTGGCTATTAACTTCACAAGATAATGAGCAATAATAGTGAATGTGCAGTCAAAGGGTAAATAGTTCCGCTAGATGGGGTTGATAAATGTGGTAGTTGCGCCGATTTCAAAGGCACGAAAAAATGAGAGGGATTTATACAAAGGTTTTAAAAAACTGGTAAATGGGCTGATAATTCAGTTGTCATTTGTTCGCCAAACTGCGACAATGGTTTGCAGACGTTTCAACGTCAGGCTAGACGGCATCATCAGTGCGTCGAGACGTGGGGTGTAAGCTCGCTGATTGAATTGTCGACCCGTGCTCGGCGTGTTGGTGACATTTTGAAAGTGACGGCTTCGATCTCTGTCCCGTGACCTCTACCCATTTCCCCGTGGCGGAGGTCGTATGTGGGTTGTTCCCATTCAAGCGGCGTCTCATAATTTCTCTACGTTCTCTCCGTCGGAGGAGTTTGTAAACTGGGTCAATCTCGATATGAATGTTGATCGAGTCTTGTGTTGAGAACCACGCTTCCAGGAATTCCCTTGCTCTTCTTGTTTCACCTCGTGCCAGGACTTCTGTTTTGGCCCAATCAAAGCTGCTTTCTTTTTCATCCAAGTGTGCTGAGACTCGCAAAGATGCATAGTGTCTTTTGCATGCTCTTTTATGCTTTTGTCATCGTGTTGTTAATTTTCTGCCTGTTTGGCCAACTTAGTCCTTTTCGCACTTTCTACAAAGTAGTCTATGAACAAAATTGCTTTGCTTATGAGCTTCCAGTTTCTCTTTCGGTTTCGACAGAGAGTTTCTCAGTGTAGCAGTTGGTTCGTGTGCTAGGATGAAGTGATGTGGTTTGAACAGTCTTGCTGCCATTTCGGATATATTCTTCATGTAATGTAAAACAACGCGTCTCTCCGTCGTTGGTGTAGACTGTCTGTTTGGTTTGTTGTGGTTCAGACACCTTCGGATGAAGCTTCGTGGTTATCCGTTGAGTTGGAATCAGTTAAATAGGTGCTTCTCTTCTTGCTGCTTTGCCTCCGTGGTACTGCAGTGTGTTTTCCCCCTACCAAATAGTATCCGCACACAGCTAACTTTGTGGCATTTCGGATGGTTATGGTTGAAATTCTTAATTTGGTCCGTATGTGTCCAGCTTCTGTAAACTGATGTTTGCAGCTTCCCTTCCATGGTTCTGGTTACCAAGACATCTAGGAAAGGCAGTTAGTTTTCCTTCTCCATTTCCATTGTAAACCGGATGTCTTCAATCGCGTTGTTCACTAGCTGCTGTGCGACTGTAACTTGATTGCTTTTGATGATCACAAAAGTGTCCTCAACATATCAGACCCACAGTTTCGGATTAATGAGTGGGAGCACATCACCCTTCAATTTCTGCATTATCATCTTCGCGATGAGTCCCGATATAGATGATTCCATTGGTGCGCCTTTCAATTGCTCGTAGATCTTCCCGTTGAAAGAGAAGTAGGTTGACAGACAACTGCAGTAGTTTGCATACGTTTTCGGTCGTTAGGTTCCCGATCGGTTGTTTACTGCTGTTCTGGCGTTCTATGTCGACTGTTGTTGCCATTTGTAAGTTTAGGGACGTAAAGAGGGCAGTCGTGTTGAATGATATCGTTGTTTCATCATCATCTATCCGCAGGTTTTTGAGCTTTTGTAGAAATTGCTGGGCATTATTAACGGAATATTGGGACCTACAGGTCAGATGTTTGAGGCGTCTCCACATTTCTTTCTCCAAGTTGTAGGTGTGTGTTCCTGGTAGTGACACGATCGTCGAAACGGTGCATCATCTTTGTGTACCTTTGGGAGTCCAAAGAATTACGCGATGCTCGAGTCACGGGCTCTCGTTCGTTCGCTCTCCTCCTTCGTGATTTGATTCTTTTCTTAAAGTAGTTTCAACGTTTTGTTTAAGGTGTTTGCTAGCTGTGAGGTTGGATCGGTGTCAATGCACTTGTAGGTCGTTGTGTCGTTCAAGAGACGTAAAGCTTTCTCAGTGTAATCCTCTTTATTCATTATAACAGTCATCCGTCCTTTGTCTGCCGGCAGGATGATGATCGTTTCGTCAGACTTCAGGGCTTTTATTGCCTGCTTTTCTTGTCAGCTTAGGGTATTGTGCCGCCTGTTGCGCATTATAGCTGGAACAATAGTGTGTCTTATTTGCTTTTGTGTCTCTTCCTCAATTCCATTGGATTGTAGAGCGCTTTCGAATGCTGCCAGATAATCTGTAGTTGCGGCATCTTTGAAGTTATAGTTTAGTCCCTTGATGAGGACTTGCTGTTCCGATTCGTTAATTTGTCATTTAAGCAAATTTCTGATCCAGCTATCACTAGTAGTTCTGTCTTTAGCACAGGTCAGGTTCAGTTTCCTGTAAACGTGGTTCTCAACACAAGACTCGATCAACATTCATATCGAGATTGACCCAGTTTACAAACTCCTCCGACGGAGAGAACGTAGAGAAATTATGAGACGCCGCTTGAATGGGAACAACCCACATACGACCTCCGCCACGGGGAAATGGGTAGAGGTCACGGGACAGAGATCGAAGCCGTCACTTTCAAAATGTCACCTGCACGCCGAGCACGGGTCGACAATTCAATCAGCGAGATTACACCCCACGTCTCGACGCACTGATGATGCCGTCTAGCCTGACGTTGAAACGTTTGCAAACCAATTTCGCAGCTTGTATGACTAATGAGCAACGGAGCGCACTTTTGCCTGCAATGAAGTGTCTCCAGGTTAGGTTTTCGGTTAGATGCGTAGGAGACTATTGTATAGGTGTGGCATGAACTGTCGTAGGGGAAGGGGAAGCCTTTGTAGCCGTTGTTCGGGAGCCATTGTATTGCGCAGGTGGGGAATCGTTGAGCTGGTTTACATGGGGTGCTACGGACTGGGGTTGCATGCTATTTATTGAAGTAGTTTTTAACAAGTCGGCGACTGCAGGAGGTGATCGCAGTGACCAAATTTTACTTCAATAGGAATGGCGGTCCCTATTAAGATTGCGCGTCGCAATCCGAGCACAAAGCAGTGGTCGAAAATTGGCCTCACAATTGTTCATTAACGGTTGTGCCAATCGCTTCCTGCTTGACCCGATAGCCAAAAGGGTAGTGGTTTCGGCTGCTATTCCTTGTGGCCTGTGTTCCAGACCTGCCTTCTCCACCTGATGAGATGAAATGACGTCGAAATGCGTCCTGGTTGCGCGGTGTTTCCGAGCGGGCAACACATAATTTCCATCGGCTTTGACTACGGTCCCGACGCATTCATTTATTTATAATAAATACTGTTTTGGGCCTTGAGTGCAGGGACCCCATAAGCAGCACTCTATTCTAACCGTAAACTCTGTGGACTCCTAACGTTAGTTTTTTAAAAGACCGTTAAATGTTGATGTTAATCTAAACACACAGACAAAGCGAATCACTTGAATTATGTTTGTAGAGTTAAACAAAGCTTACGCTCTTGCTTCCTTAACTAGCACTTACATGCATTCGAGAATAAGCTAGGTATTTGGTCATTTATTTAAGAGAGTGGGAGAGAGTTGCAACTCGGATAGTCCAAATAACCCACGCTTTTTTGGCCGGGTGCAAATACTCAGATTCAAACCCACCCCAGTCATTTTTTCATGCTCCTTTTATGCCAGCAGCACACTCATGTAGCAAACATAAAATAAACCTACAACATTCGATATCTGTTTATTAACAGCAGTCAACAAGGCCTAAGCCCTGTACCGTATTTCAACATGGTGTGGCCATCGTCACTGGAGACGGCCAACGTTCAAGCAACTGGTAGCATATGCAAGGTTCAAATCTTAAATAGATACATGGTATGTCCTCGGTAAAACGCGACACACCGATGAAGGCGCGATCAAATATGGATGCAAGCACGGCTGCTTTGGAATAGAAACACATTCCTTTTCCGTGCAACTTATAACCGGAAAGGCCTTTGCACTAGACGTACGTCTATGTGCATCCATTACTAACAAGAGCTATTTATCACTAATTAATTATTTAATTATACCTTCGTACTGGTTTACTAAACTCTGTTGTTGTTAAGGCAGTATTAGCGGAGGCTCCAGTTAATTAAGCGAGGTCATATATTACGCCTGAAAGCTTTCGGTTAAGCTTTATTGCCTAGTTTGGTGAATATGGTTAAGCATTGTTTGTGTTTATGAATAGTTGTTGGTATCCATTTTCTGGTTATTTCTTTTAATGAGACTACCAGTAAACAGCGATAGCGAATGCGCGGAAACAATCTAAAGCGTGCAGGTGGAATACTTCTGGAGATTAATCTACGTAATAAAACTAGGACTAAATAGTGCAGCGCTCCATTTCCTTGATAGTAATATCAGGACACACAAAGATAACCAGAAGAAGCCAGAGGATCCATGCCGGGTGCGGCGCCTTCGGCGCAACAAACCATTCCAAGCCTACACGGCTATAAAACTGCAAAGTGATGAGAAAGACAGTGTAAAATCATAACCACTACTTAACATAGTAATCGCGTAAAACAAGCATTTACTCTAACGTTCTCACTATACATACAAGAGCATAAGATTTGTATGCAGGTTGCTCTAACCTCTTGAGAGCACAGCATCTGGCTGCGGTTCAGCAATATACCTTTTATTATTATTATAATCAACCTGAGATCCATTAGACCGCGTTCTTCTTTCTACCTTCTAGTATTAGCCCTCGTCGCTGCCAAATAGTAGATTGCTCCTGTATTTGCTCATTACCATTCTCAAGGCCGATTGATCGGCATTAAAAACAGGCGATCACATGCCTAGGTGTAGATTTGGTCCTCAACCAGAACCCAGCACTTTCTCCTAGTTGAAAGCTAATGGCACGGTAGTTGCCCGTCCAAATCTTCTGTATAGGTTTAACCATATTTTACCATTCATCTGCAATTTTACCTGCAGTACCGCTTCCTAAATGGTTCGACCCGGGTCTCAGGGAACCTAGTTTATACATGAACCCTTTCAAATCTGCCTACTACAGACGTACCATAGACGTTAATCCTAGTTTTCGAAGTCCGTAAATAAAGCATTTACTACTTTAGTTAGCTAGACAACCAACGCAGTTTGTTTACCACGGTATCTTAGCATGGTCACATCTTAAAACTTATTATTTACCTGGCTCCAAAGTCTCCTTGGGTAATGCGTAATAACTAAATAAATAGTTTATTAGCAACTTATCGGGGTACACTAAATCAGACACAATACGCATTTACAAGCAGTAATGTTTCGCGACAGGCACGTTGCTATGTATGTAATCGGCTGTAGCCAAACTTTGCAAGGCTGCGACAACTAGAAAAGCAATCATGAGGAATAAAGTCGTCATTGAAGGACGATAATTTGTTTTGAAGTGTGCGTAATGTAAACAGGCAAGGCACTCTAATTGTACTGAAAACGGCAGATGTAGACAGCAAGTATCTTATACTTGAAGTTGTCAGGGAACGGTTGAAAAAGCACGCTACTAGACTTGTCAGTAGGTAGTTGTGGGTCGTGACTTCTTTCAGTGGCGAGTTACATCCGCCACGTTGCAGTGTTGTTAATCAGCCATTTGTGTCTTTTTAAAGGGAGAACGCTTGCCAATCAAAAATCAGCCAAGTCCTAAGCACTGCCGTAAATCCTTTTGTACGCTAATTAACAACTGGCAAAGGAGCTGGCCGGCTGACCTCACACTCGATTATTAGCGGTCGAAGGACGTTTAATTTTCTCTGTTGACTTAGTCAGAGCCGCCATAATTGTTGAGGCAGGTCGGAGATCGGAGCGTCACGAAGCGTCGTATTGTTGCTTGCCCAGGTGAGTAAAGTTGTCAAAGTTTCTAAAGTACTCAGTTAATTTATACTATGCTGTTGTCCAACTATCCACACTGGACAAAAATTGTGTTGATGAGTACAGTTGAATTCATTTGCTGTGCAGCATGGTCCTGGTAGATTCTCGTCGGTTATGGCATCCTGTCTCTGACGAGGTCGCCGTCCCTTAGTCCAATCCCAGCTCTACAAGCATTTTCGGACCTGGAAAGAAAGAGAAAGTGGAGGACAACCGAGAGAAGACCGCAAAGAAAAGGTGTTGAAACAAGCACCGTTAAAGTCATATGCTATAACCTTTAGAGTTAAAACAAACTGACGTACAGTGGGCTGAAATTGTTCTTTGAATGTGCTACCAAAAGCCACGGCCGTATGGTTAGATTGATATTATCTACATAAAGAACAAGAGGGTTTTACCAATAAGCAATTACGTAGTATCCGTTTACTAGAATGCGACTATGGCGTGGATAGAGGGAAAAAGGAGTTTTAATACCGGTGGTTATTAAATTATTAATAAATAGCAGAAAGCCAATTTAATGCGACAGAGAGCACAAAATAAGAAATTATAAATATAAATAGCCTGCAACGAGAGATAGTTAAAGGATAATTGGTTATAATACAGTAGAGAGACAGGGCACAGGCAAGGAGTAAAAATGTTCAGGAGACCTAGACATATAAAGCAAACACGAGGGTGCTAAGAGAATAGTACTACGACCGACTGAGCTGAGAAAAACAAGTAAGAGAGCTGGACTGCTACATGAGCAAGTGCCGGATAGGTTGCTGCGAGACAGGGAAACAGAAGACATAGAAACCAGTGGCCAAGGGACGGCTGTGCTTTGACTAGTTGATAAAAGATTAATTGATAAAAGCAAGCCCAAAATGATTAATTGAAAGCCAGCAAACGGGCTGAACGATACCATACATTAAGGTTACTGTAGACGTTACGACATTTGCGAAATAAGCGGAACGGCGCGCAGACAATAGTCATTCTAGGGTAACAGGGGAAGTTATCAAGGTATGCTGGGCCGGAAAATGCCAGTAAAGGAGCTGGCCCGCCACGTAAACAAGCGTCACCGCTGTACCCGCAAGTAAGAGATTACTGATTACTCAGAAATGCGTGGCTAAGGTGGGTTGGTGTGCTAAAAAGGTGTATTAGGACTGGTAGCTAAATAGCTAAAATACGGTTAAGTAAAGCATGGGAAGCGAATGGTTGGAAAGCAAACATATATTAAGGTTGTTTAGGATATCAGAGCATATGAGACAAAGGCGCAGTGGCGCGCAGAATTTTAACTCATGCCAGGCTGCCAACGTAATAGTACCAAGATGGCTAGCGTCAGAGAAACCTAGTCCCAGAACCGGATACTTGCAGGTATAAAATCCAAAAACATTACAACAAGTAAGCGCTAAATGAATATCTAGAAGTGAGAGGCTAAAGAGCGGCTTGGGCTGACTACTTGAGTTATGTTTTGTTGACAGGAAGTTGCTAAGAATTATTAAATAAGGAGTGGACAGCAAACGGAAGAAGCGTAAGTATGCATTAGGGTTGGCATCTACGTCAGAGCATAAAAGGCAAAGGCGCAGCGGCACACTGCTATCTAAGTCATGCTAGGGTGCAAGGTAGGCTGAGACAGGAAAAGCCAGTGATAGTTGGACTGCTACATGAGCATGTTTTGCTTAGGTAGCAGCACATAAGGGTTAACCAAACATCTGGAATTGAGAGGCTAAAAAGCCGGTATGTGCTGACCAAATGTGCCATGATGGTTAGCAAGAAGAGAGCTAAGAAAGGTTACTTGTAGAAAGGGCAGCAAAATAACAAACTGCAGGCATATATTATTGCACAAGCGGCGAAAGCGCAGCGGCCGCAGTTATTCAAGTCTTGCTAGGTGGCTAAAGATGACAGAGCCGGAAAAAGCAGGTGAGACAGCTTGACAGCTACATGAGCAAGTGACGAAGGAGTTCCATAAAGTAAGGGAATACCACATCTCTAGAAAGCCATGGCTAAGAAGCAACTGTGCGTTGACAACGAATTATATTTGCTCGTTGTAAGATGGCTAAACAGCTTTATCTGATAAAGGGCAGCGACTCGGCGGAATGCAAGCATACATTAAAGTTGCTGAGGCTACCAGAGCATTTGATTCAAAAACGCAGCAGCCCTCAGATACTCAACGCATGCTAGGGTGCTGGGACAATGGTACCAAGATGCGTAGGGCAAGGGAAAGTTAGTCCAAGATCTGGAAGCGTGCCAGTGAAAAGGTCAACGGCGTTACAACAGGTAAGAGATAAATGAACGTCTAGAAAGGGTAGACTCTAAAGGGGCCCTGCGCTGACCACAGTTTTGTTTACTAGACGGAAGAGAAATAAGAATGGTTTTATGGTGAAAGGGCAGAGCAAACGAGGGCATGTATACATTAAGGTTGTTATAAACGTCAGCGCATAAGTGGCAACGCGCGGCGGCGCGCAGACATGCAAGTAATGCTAGGGCATCTAGGAAATATTGTTAAGGTAGACTGAGCCGGAAAATGCTAGTGCGAGTGCTGGACTCCTACATGCACAGGTGTCACAGACTTTGCGGCAAGTAAGAGATAAATGTATATCTAGAAAGTGTAGGCTAAGGAGCGGTTGTACGCTAACCTGCTGGGATGAAAATGAATGCCTGTAGAGCGCTAAGGAAGTTAACTAAAGAAAGGACCGCAAACGGGCTGAGTGCAGGCACCCAATAAGGTTACTGAGGACGTCAACTCAGTTGAAACATAAGCTCTGCTTCGCGCAAACCCGTCATGCTAAGGACCTAAGAGGATATTACCATAGTATACTTAGCCGGAAAAAGCCAGTGAGAGACCTATACATTTATACGAGCAAGTGTCGCAGCCGTAGCAACGAGTAAGGGAGAACTGAACACCTATAAATGAGAGGCTAAGTGACGGTTTTGTGATAACCAGATGTGATATGATTTATGGCCAAAAGGGCTAATAAAGGTTTCGTGAGGAAAGGCCAGCAAACGGTAGGAGCGCAAGCATACATTAAGTTGATAATACGTCAGTGCATAAGAGGTAAAGCGCAGCGGTGTGCAGATACTCAAGGCATACTAGGGTGTCTAGGAAATAGTGCTAAGGTAGTCAGGCGGGAAAAGCCGGTAAAAGATCTGAAAGCTAACGAAAGCTGGTAGCACGGACGTTGCAGCGAGTAGCGGATAAGCGTAAGTCTAGAAGGAAGAGGCTGTGGTGGGGCTATGCATAGACCTGATGGGAAAATTGTTGTCAGAGGAGAGTTAAAGGCTTAGATGGAAATTTGTAGACCGGGACTTTATTATGGTCGGTAACGTTATAACATATGGCATGTTGACCAGTAATAAATACTGGATGGGTGAGTTTGTAAATATGTACGTGTATGTGTTAGTGGGATTGTATGTGAGCGTGTAAGGTGCTACTAAATTCGTTAGGTTGTTCGCTGTGTTTGCCACTGTATGAAAAGATCAATGTAAGGCTTCCAGCTGGTGACTTTAGTTAGCGGCAAGCCACATCCGCTAAGTTGCAGTGTTGATAAACGGACTTTTGTGGCTTTTCATAAGGAGAACGCTCGCCAAGCAACAACCAAACCCTTCCTGGTACACTGTCGCCGAACTATTTCCCGGAACGGGATTAACCCGAAACACGTAGCTGGCAGCACATGGAGGTTGTTCGGTTAGCCAGCCAGGGAACGCTATTAAAAGCACTGGACGCTTGTAGTAGAATATTTGAAAACGGTACAACGAATAGGAGTTAAATGAACATCTAGAAAGGGTAGGTTCTAGAGCGGCGGGGCGCTGACCACTTAGTTATTTGTTCGATTGAAGAGAGGTAAGAATTGTGTGATGATGAAAGAACAGCAACCGAAAGGAGCGCAAGCATACCGCTAGATTGTTTAACACGTCAGAGCCGAAGAGGTAAAGCGCAGCCGCGCGCGGATAAACCATGCTAGTGTGCCTAGGAAATATTGCTAAGGTAGACTGAGTCGGTAAGCGTCAAGGAGAGTGCTGGACTCCTACATGAACAAGTAGCACAGACGGTTCAGCGCGTTTAGGATAACAGCATCTAGAAAAGAGAGGATGAGGAGCAGCTGTGCGTTGTCTAGGTGAGATTACTTCGGTGGCTAGAAGTGAGCTAAGGATGGTTATTGAAGCTAGCGCAGCGAACAGGGGGATTTTAAGAATACTTTAAGGTTGCTGTGTACGTTACAGTATCTAAGGAAAATGGGCAGCGGCGCTCAGGTTCTCATGGTATGTTAAAATGGTAGAAGAATAGTGCCAGGGTGGACAGCCAGAAAATGTCAGTCAGAGAGCTGGACTCCTACATGCGCAAGTGACGAGGATGTCGTGGCGAATAATCGAAAACTGCATATCTGGATAGTATGGACTAGGGCGCGAATGTTGCTGCTGAATAAGGTTGCTCGCTAGAAGAGTTAAGAACATTTTTACGGTTGAGTGGACAAAGGATGACGTAAGATAGGCATCCATTCAAGTTGAGGGAGCAAGCAGGAAATAAAATTGGTTATCTTGGTCGCAGGTATGAAAGTCATAATTTGCGTGGCGGCTGGTTTATTCGCAAAAGATTGAAAAGTCTAGTCAGCATATGGAATATGACAGAGGAGCTGTTATGAGTGGTAAATACGGTAGAGACTGGTCGCAGATGCCTGTTTGCATCCATGGGATGAGACGGAGAGGTTCGCGAAAAAGCTTCGTAACGACGAGTTGAAGACAAACATTTTTGCCTTGGGCTTGGATAAACGCTGATGAGGCAGACGGTTATATGTGACCAGGCTCATTTCGCAACAGTTCGTTGGCAAGCCTATTGCTGTACAAAACAACATAAATATTACTGACTGTGGAGTGCTTTTTAAGTAATGAACGGAATTGGATGACATTATCGAATGTCCGTAA
Source organism: Dicrocoelium dendriticum (assembly GCA_944474145.2). NCBI lineage: Eukaryota > Metazoa > Platyhelminthes > Trematoda > Plagiorchiida > Dicrocoeliidae > Dicrocoelium > Dicrocoelium dendriticum. The sequence goes on from OX104063.1 coordinate 83,876,052, forward strand.
AGCATGTGTAAACCCGTTCCCAACATACGTGTATTTGTAAAGCTAAACGGTTGCAGGCGTGCCGTTGTGGGCTTTAGGCAGAATAATGAAGTGTGGCCGATTACGAAGAGCATACGAAACATTACCCGACGATAGGAACAGCGTCAGTGAGTTCGCAAGATGCATTTTGATGAGCACATATAGGAAAACGAAGTTAGCTTTCAGTCTTCGCATCTATAAAGACGCTAGCACGAGTTTGATGCACCGATCACGATTATTTATATTGGAGGGGCCCAGAGGACGTTTGGCGAACGATCGTTGGAACTTTTAAATAGCAACTGCCGCATTTTTGGCTCTGGTAAACACAACGGAGCAGTATTATAGCAGAGGTCAGGCAAGGGTTTTCTATAGTGCAAGCTCAGGTTCTTGCAGTGCCATGGATTTGAACATGGCGCTTATGAGGGAGCATGCTGTTGCTGAACAATGTCTCACTTGTTCTGCGAAGTTCAAAGAACTGAAGTAACGTACATCTAGGTCCCGAACTGTGGGGCTATTTCCAAGCGGTGTGCCTTAATGTGCTAACGCCTAAGGCGATACAATGCAACAGTAGGAGAGGACATTGCATTTCGCCGGCGAGAATGCCAGTTTCCAATGACTGCTTTAAGTATCTAGCGTCTTGAGATTGCTTTGGATCTGAGAAAGCCCCGCTTACATGTTTGATGAGTGAATGGACGACATCATTTTGCTGTCCTCGGTAAACAGGTAGGCCATGCCCTATGGTATTACCTGGAAACTAGCATTGTTATATAGCAAGAATGGCAGTAGGCTTAGTACGTTTCCCTAAAAATACTACGTGTGGCTGGTTTGCGGTGTGACCCAGACTCGCACACTTTTACTGCTTGCTGCAAGATAAGTGGTATGACTGAAACCTTGTGAACAGACGGGGTGCGCTTCCATATGGTCCAATCTTTACTAATAATTTCGCGTGTGGCACCCTGTCAAAAGCTTTTCCCGTCCAGGAAGATTATAACGCTTGTTTAGCATCAAACAGTGCAGCCACATAGTAACGAAACTCAAATTGGCATGCCTAACAAGATTTGGACAGTAGAAATCATTGTTGTTTTCTAGTGAAAAGATTGAGACTAAGTAGCAATTTCAGAAATTTTTCTTTAGCTTTGCTCTTCAGCACTCTCAGCAATCGGCGTGTGGCTGATGGAGTGGTAGTTTTCTATGTTATGTCGACTACCTTGTTTATATCTGGGGATAAATTTGGAATGCTTCTACGTGTTTGGATATACGTCGAGTTCATTAGGTGTAAAAAGTTAGAAATTAAAACAAGGATGCCTTGGCTGTTGAATCTCGGCGACGCAAATAGAAGACCAGCGGGGCCAGTGGGTAGCGACAGCTTGAGTGGTCTAATTAATCGGGTCATAGAACGTAGGTGAAAGTAATTAAGTCTAGCGAGTCGTGGGTAAGTTTGGGCGTAAGGGTTGGCAAGATCACGTTGACGTTAGCGAAGGAATCTCATAAGTGGCTATTAACACCTCATATATTTCTATAAAATCGCTAACTAGGGACTCATCGGAGAGTCACAATGCGGTTATGGAATGTACTTTGCGATTATTTCTGTACTTCAGTAAGGGTGAGGGACTTGGTTATATTGTTAGTGTTATGGGCAGCGCGCCTTTTACCTAGCTTAACCCTCAACTTGGAGCGTTACCAGTTGTTTAGGACTGCCCTTGCCGACAGGGATTTGGAAATCATCCGTTTTAGAGTACCGGTGACGCATCTTTTGGAGGTTCATGAGCACCCTGTTTAGCTGAGATGAAAGCCTTTTCAGTTGTAGCCTGTGACGGTTCATTAGCGGAGTGAGCATGTCTAAACCGTTGTTGACTTTGTGGGATAGGTCGCGGTTGGCGGTGTCCACATCTTGGGACGAGAAAAAAGTATTCCAATTGGCTGATCGAGCACGCAAGAAAAGTCATCCCAGTTAATGCTTCGTAACCTCCGTGACTCACCAACTTGACTAGTTGCAAAATGGAGTGATTTAGAAAACGTAAATGATGGATGCACTACCTCGTGGTCGCTTCCTGGGATGTTGTCTTTTACACTAGGGACAGCATCCGGGATATAAAGCATAAAATGTAAGACGAGGGTGGTACAAAGCCCAATCGGAACATGACGTGTGGGATCCAGTTGCTTGCAAATGTGGTGTCAGCAAGGCCTGTAGCTGAGATGCACACCATAGCCATTCCAATATATATTTGGCAAATTATAGCCACAACCCATTATCTTGTAGCGTGGGGACACGGTGGATATATAAGTAAAGCGGTTTAGTATTTCGAAAAGCTTGGTTTTATATCAAGGTGGGGGATGTATTTGCTGCAAATTAGGATGTCAAGTGTATCCGCATTCGTCTGGATCCAGCTTGAATCCCCAAGGTCACCAATTCGGGATAGCTTAAAGTCGGACGCACCTACACCATCCCGTAGGTACAGAAGGCATTTTCCTCCGCGTTGGTCGTCGGGATCACTGCAAAACTTGGTGTACCAGGGGATATTTAGCGTTATGAGGGGTGCTTGAGGATTGCCAAGGTTCCGTGCTCAGAAAAGTTTGGAGGAGAGAAGAACGAATGGACCAATGTTGTGCATGTTATGGCTGATCGACCTTGAGTTGATAGAATCATATTGTAGGTTCTACTGCACGCGTCCTTAGAGAAAGCGAAGTCGGGGTGGTTTGTAGTATCCCTGTGGAGTCAGTAACCATTGCAACAGATGTTTCAAGCGCAGGTACGACGCAGGTTGCGGTTGTTGCCTCATGGCGGTCAGGGGAGGGGCGATGAAGTGTCTGGCCGTATACGTTATTTTGAGTTCATAAGTCATCTGCTGGCGTGTTGTTAGGAGAATGCAAGATAGCAGTTTGGTAAGATAACGGCTCTAAAGGCTCATTCCTATGCGCAGAAACCTTTAGACTGACACATAAGGAGGTTGCTGTAGTAGGAGCAGTATCATCGTCGTAGACTTATAAGTCATGTAGTAGATTATTGTAGGCTCCTGTTCAGGGTTGGTTCGGGGGCCGTAAGGTGTAGGTAGGGGTTATTGAGGCCCCTAAGATAGATCTACTGTGGATAGATAGAACAACGCTAAAAGAGAAAGACTGCTTTGCTGTATGAAAGCGACAAATGTGGGTTAACGTGAGCAACTTGCAATTCCGTGGGAGATCAGCGGCACCGAAGAGTTAAGGGGATGGAGTTGGCTTTCGCAGATGAAAGCTTCGCATCTGTGTTCATGGAATGGCAAGGTTTGGTACTGATGGTGATATGTCATCGACTTTCCGATGTTAAAATTGGGCGTTGCTGGAGGTTTCCAAAGGCTACAACTGGCAGGTTGGATATACCTGTAGTAAAGGTAGAAGATATCGGAGGAGAAGTAAAGCAGCTGCTCGCTCTTGATGGTTTGCGCGTGGTGGATCATACCCTGCAATGTCTTATAAAATAGGGGGGCTGGTAAAGGGGGCCGTGTAGCGTGCTGTTAGTTTAATGCAGATGCACGAATTGTGGCTGTTCAAGTTTTGGGAGGTGATTGTTTAAAGAGGAGTCTGCAGCTTTGGTACTCCATGTACTATGAATCTTACCATAAGAATTATGTCCAGGCCCAGATGGTAAAAAGCCTTGAAATTTGGACGCATGTTGCTAGGTGGAGGCGCGCTTTGCCAACTGCAGGGCTTCGAGTACTTAGCGGTTAGTTTGTAGCAAACGTAGTCAAGCCGTGGCCGTAGACGGCATCGACAACTGACAATGTAGGGGAGCTTTGTTGGTTACCAGCTGCCTCGCCTGGGTCCATACGTCGGTGTGCTGCATCCAATACTCAGGTAGTTTACTGTCAGGGCTTTGTGTGTCCGGGTTTCGTGGGTCTAGCGGAAATGTGTTGGGTTTGTTGTAGGTATGGGTAGCAGACACCGTTGGCGTGTTACTGGATATTTGTGGATTGCCGCAGAATGAGTCCGCAGTATTGCTTTCCCTCCGATTGCTGGGAGTAGCGGGCGAAGTGGTAGACAGGACTGCTGGTTCGGTAACAGAATTGTGCATACAAATTACAATGTAATACCGCTCCAAATATTACATTCACCGCAGTAGAGTAGAGTAGCGTAGTTACAGTATCTCAATTTTTACTGGATTCCGATGAATGCACTTTGGGGAAGTCACATGTTATTGTTATGGGTATTGTTGTGACGAATCTATATCAACGGCGCACAGTGGTGTAAGGCGTGTGACGGGCTTTGCAGCTCTTGGTACAGGTCGCGCTTTGTGTTGGACGACGATGAAGAGATGCCCACCAAGGACCTCTAAAGAGGGTCTTATCCTCTGGTCTGCATATTCTGGAAGTTGGATTGTTGTTAAAAAGGAAAGCTAGCTGCCATGAAACGCGTCGCAAACTCTAAACCTGCAACTCTAAACATGATGCTGCATGTTTGGCCGCAAATCTTTCTTAGGCGGTCAGCTGTGCGACAGGCTAGCAGCAATTTGCAGACATTTAGAAGCTTACGTAACGAATTGCCAAGTAGTAAACGCTCTGGAACAATGAATATTATAGCATTATTAGCGCGCCACACACGCTTTTGCTTCTCATGCAAGCACGTTCAGGAGCCCGCTAACCTGGCTTTGATCGGATGGCTAAAGGTTTTTGGAGGCTCAACAGGTGTACTATGAGTATCACCCCATTCAAAGCATAACTGATATCTATTATGACGCTTTTTTAACCATTTCACTTGATTTTATCGTTTTTGCAATTTTAGCATTGTTTCAGTGAGGGTGTTATTAGGCATGACGTTGCGTTTTTGAGAATGGGTGGGAGCAGCTGTGTCGGGTGTTGCTCTAGGATTTACAACTTCTTTATCGCAAATCACTGAGCAGGCACTATTGACCACAACGATGGGGTTAACGTTTGTAGTTGAGTTGGACATTGGGCACGTCAGATAAAGCAGAGTTGAGTTTACTGTGGAGAAGGTCGTCGAATTCACCCTTCGTTTATTACGCCTCAATGCTGAAAACATTTAGGCACCATTATAAAGTAAAATGGAGCCCGATACCACAAGGATACAAAAGACGATTTGGACAGAAATTAGAACGAACCCCGGATGGACGAGTATAAGATGACGGTGTGATATAATTCAAGTTCAGGAACGGTATGATAAGGTTAACGGTGACAATTTAGCAATCCGGGATTGCCAACCAAATATCCGCCAGGGATTCTAACCAACCAGTTAATCCCGGAAGCTGGTGAGGGTTTACGTTGGGCTAGACTTAAATTTGGCTATGTTGCTTGTGAAGGAGAAAAAGCGTAACTGGAAGATGGACATAGTAAAGATATTTATGTAGTGATGTAAATGGATGGGAAACGTAACCTGCTTTTGTTCAAGTGGATTTAAATGGGTAATAAATCACTGTGGCACCACGTTAGAAGTAGCCAACGTTGCGGAGGATATGGCTGCGTTTGTTCCTTTGGTGTGTTTGTTTTTCCTTAAACTTTTGTAGACATGGAGAAGAATGTGAAAACCTTTTAACTGACGACTGCGACGTCAGGTTAAAAGCGGCAACTGGTGACTAATTTTGCCCACCATATTGACTTGAAAGTATATACCTAACGGGCAGGATAAGAACTTAGCAATGTTCCAAGCGCCATAGGATCGCTGTTATAATGAGGAGCGTTCTTTGTGGTCAGCAATCAAACGCTATCACTTTTCCGTCGCTGCCACGTGCAAAATACATCGTTGGAGTCCTGCCTTTTGTGCACTTTCCAGCAAAGTGTAAAGAACCTCAAACGAGGCCTGGAAGAGATGTGGTTATCCCTGTTTTCTGGATGCATGTAAATACTCAGTTCAGCCTCTAACCACATGCAAGCCGTTAATACAAACTTGAAACTTTAATGAAATTTTGCTCTTACTTCCGCTTTTTTAATGTAAAAGCAAGAAACTATTAGCATGTCGAATTGCTGGAAGCACTTCTTGCTTATTAGCGCATCAAACGGCACGCTAGTGAAGCAAAAGCTTATTTCGTGCATGTATCCGGTCCCGTCCTGACGCTTTGTAGTTTCTGAATTTTGGATGGTTACTTGTATTTTGTCCACTAACCAGCTACCTCTCGCCGCTTGCGTGCTCATACTTATTTAAAATAGGCGCATTTACTTTGATTTTTCGTGATTGGGTCCTTTCCGTGGAACAAGTCAGCTATCCTTCGTTTTCCTAATCGTTGCTTCTCTGCACTCCTGCAATGCAATTGTCGTAACATGCTTGGAGTTCGCGACGGCTTTGGTTTGCCCTTCACGATTTGGCAAGTCCATTTTACTACACAAGTTTCGCAGTCTTTCCGACTGGTCCTCTCGGCGTTTGCATAGCTGGTCACCGTAAGCCGGTTCACAACTATTGCTTATCTCGTAGATTTATTTGATTATCTCAATCTTTTCGGACGAGATGGTTGTCCAGGGCTGTCCAAACTCTTCGTGTCCTTCCGACGACTCGTTAGTTATATACAGCACAGCGGAGTGCCTCAAAGGGTTTATATTCTCGTCCGGGGGCATGCAGTGCGGTTGGCTCCATGTAAACCATACTGGCCTGCATCCGATGAAGTATGCCCTTATGGCTATTAGCGAGAGCCTACCGCACAGTTGTGTTGACCACTGTGTGCGTGGGACTGCGCGTTACACGCCAGTAACTAGCAGTCCGGTGTTTCTGAAAAGCCTGGTATTTCTGATTTTTCCGCTGTACAGCGCAGCTCATTAGCATGTGACAGTGGAAGATACTCGCAAGTTGCCAATTCCAGAGTCTGTTTGCTCACCGTCTACCGTTAGTGAACGAGTTAGTAACGACACTTTTGGCAACGTACCCTCAGATACCGTCGTGGATTCTTCTGTTAGCCAGGGACACAAGCAGGCTTCTCCCTTTGTAAAGAAAAGTGGAAAAGGGCTAAAAAGTGCCAAAACGCAAGGCAGATATAGGATGTCAGTCGGGTGCTCTAGCACCTTTCCCCTTCATTTCTACTGCAACTGTGTCCTCCAAGGTTGGTTCGTTTACGACCTTAGGGCGTAAAATTCGGACGCTAATCCGTAACTGCCAATCTACACGGAGCTTTCCATAAGTATTTCGGTCCGTTTTCTCTCTTGTATTCAACTCTCTACACCTAGCCGTTTATACCGAGCCTAATAAAGCGTGTCGCCCCTGTATACTAATTAACCAGGCTGTCAGCAACACCATAACCAGCATTCTACCTGACTTTAACGTTCCACGGTGGATGTCCACCTTAGAGTGGCACACAACATCTTTTGATGATGCTGCCCACACTACAGTTACTACTGGTCCCTTTCTGGGCTGGCTCTACAACCATTTTCTCGCTACAGCCGTAGACTTCAAGTCTTTCTCGCTCCTGTTTTTAACGTTGAATGCTTATCAGAGGGAAGGTTCTTTCTTATAATTAACCCGACTCCTAATATCGCTCGTTCCTGCCGTATAGCTGACTTGTTTGCCGCACTTTAGAAGTCCCTGTCTTTTTCCGCTATTCCAGGTCTCTTAGAGCTGGCTTTGCAACCGTATTACCGCTACAGCTTTAGTACATAAATCTCACTCTCGTCAAAACTTTGACACTCCGTCTCACTCCTTCACTCAGCTGTTTATCTAGCGTCCGATTACTGAACATTGCATCATTACTTTCATGAGTCTCGAACCCGGCGTAGCAATTCCACTGGCTCTCATACAAGTTAGAATGATAAGCTCTACCGCTGTCAACCGATCGTTCAACCTCTACTTTAAGCGTACATTAGACAACGTACTATGCTCTTCTGACTCCTTTAACTAAGTTACCGGTTAACAATGCCCGATACTCCCGGGTCCTACACAGGACGACTTCTGCGTATGTCAAGTCACTTCAGACAGCATTTGTCGCTCACATTCAGCAAATATCGGGTCTCGCGTTCGCACGTAAAACTACGGATATGATGTATAACATATTCGGTCATTCCACTGCTTGGAACCATCACAACCTTACCACAAATTTTATATTTATACAATCACACAGTCCTATTCGGAGTTTCGATTGATAAGCCAGCGGTGCACTTCCTCCCTGCCACAACCCATGCCGGTGGTGCACGCTCCGGGGCTCACGATGTTAATACCTACAGGTGCTCGTCAATAATTTGCTTCGCCTGCGAAACAACCCGTGCAAAGCGGGCGCTGTTATTGACGACCGCCGTCCATGTGCCCTTACGTTCACCCATACGTGTTTTCCATCGGCGTCCTGGACATTACAGTGTGCTTACCAGACTACGCACTATTGTAATTTGACTGCACATTCAATCGTCGCGGAGATTGCGCTGCCTTGTACGTCAACTGAACCCTTATTGTTTTTGCGACGCCCAGTTTTCGCATTCGCAGTTGCTTCTTATCTTCCATCCGTGATACTGTGATTTGTGCAGGTCGATGGTAGCCCCATAAGATTAAGTGTAGTATTATCGATGTTATTTTTGAACATTCGACGAATAGGGGTGAGTAAGAAGGTACATTGGTCGCCTAGACCTAGGCGGACAGAATTTCTGCGCAGCTGTATCAATTAGTTTTGTTACTGTGCTTCTCGCTGTCGACTTACATGCTCCCATGAAGCAGCTCGTTGATCGGCTCACTAGCTTCATGCCGGAAAAATCCTACAACTTTAAAATTTGCTACATTCTTTAGCTTTTTCATGGACATTGTATACATCGCAGAAATCAAAGTACCGGTAGCTCTTGTTTGCCTACAGGTGCAAGCAAAACGACGTTCGTTAGGGAGCGGCGTGTATTGTCTTTGGTACAGCAATTGATTTCCTTGCCAGCGGCTACGCTTAGCAGTCGTGCAAGTGCGCTGTTAGTCGTATAACGGAAAACCTTCCCTAAGGGGTTCAAATATATGGCTCCCCAAGCAGCGTGCTAAGGGGCTTCAACCGAATCCAACTTCGAAGTAAGGGCCTTCATTCCCGCAGTATGTGAGGGTTAGGCAGCGATGACAAAGAGACACATAATGTCTTTACGCTACATCAATTCTTGCTGAATAAATTGTTATTTGATTTGATGGAGAACAAACAAGCGGAGTAAGAAAGCGTATAGCCCGAATGGATGGGAGTTATTCAGCAAACGGCAAACGGAGTAGGCTGAAAAACTATATAGAAGGGTTGTGATAACTAACGACAGAAAAGTGGCGGCGGGTTATAATTCATGTATGCAAGTTATTCGTCAGTGGCCACAATATCCTAATATTGTTTACCTAAAGAATCATTGTATTTCGTTGGAAGTATACTTTCGAGTTGTCTAAACCTAGACAGGAGCACGAGTAATGTTCTCAAGCAAAAGCTTTGGTTCGAAAACCTGACCGCAAGGCAGCGGGTTCGGCAGTGGACTACAAGGAGTCCGTCTTAAGTTATAAAGGGCCACGCTCATTTCAAATCCTTACCTGGAGGGCAAGGCGGTTGAGCTTGGCGTCCCCTAACCATTGACCAATCTCGTATGAGTGGCTCAGAAGATGCACACGACACAGCTCAATGGAGCGCTGAGGAGCGCAGCCCATTGCACTACGGTAAGGTGGAGCCTTATTGTTCCTTCGCCATGCATCCACAAGCGCTATTACAAAGCCCGAAACGCCTGCAGCCAGCATCTGCGCACTTCTTGCCGACAAGGGAAAGTTGGCAATGCTCGTCCAGCCTAATGTAATACAAAACTCGTCGTCGCTTTTGGCGTAAAGTTCATACAACATAACCTTCTCTATCGTGGTGCTGTTTACCCAGGACGCCCTTTGTGCCATCACAGATTACGACAACGGTTGTTCATACGGTTATCCGCCTGCAGGCAACGGTACCTAAGGGCTCTTTCCTGGGGTCACCAAGGCGGAGGCTCAATTGCTCCTGCTCCTGCGGGGAGTCCATCCCAAGAAGCTGCTGTGTGTTTGCTATGCGTCCAAGGCGCAAGTGGGAGTTGGACGGCAGGTAATTGCAAAAGATTCGGCATAATGAAGATGATCCGGAGGTCATGGGGATTATGATGGCTGATATGCTTTTAACACTTCGGCTTTTCTTAGTTCGCACTTGGAACACTGTGTACCTGCTAGTCCCATGTGCCTCGTTCGTAGCAAGATGGCATTTGAGCTGGTTTTGCGGCGTGGCACGGACATGGTGCATGGCATAAAGGAGTGAACGCACCCAGAGAGGCTATGGGAGCTGGTGTACCGCTTCACTCACATTGGTCCTTGTGTCAAGCTTAGTGCTCACGTATGTGAGCCGGGTTATTCAAGTATCAGCAAGGCCCATGCAGCTTTCCAGCTACAAAACTTGGTAAAAGGCTTCGTGATATGAGCATTTTAAGGGTATGTTACATGTATAATGCTGCGGTAGGACCGGTCTTTCTTTATTGATAAGACACCTGGGCTGTTCGCGGTGAGGACATTAAATGCCATACCGTGTTTAACCAACCGGGTTTGCGAAATATTGTTCAAGTCTGGTTGCAACAACCGGTGATCAATGCTAAGGTTTTCCATTTGTTTACTGACAACAAGCCTTCCTGTTCCACCTAAGCTTTGTTACCTAATCCGATTCACTGTCGTTGGTTAGGCCATGTTCTTCGCATGCCCGTTGACCGGCTACCTCGGCGTTCATTGTACACACTAACTGAGCACATTTTGGGAAACTTTGAGGTGGGCGGTACGTGATGTTGCACGCAGACCTCTAGTTATTGACAGGGAGACAATCTGGCTGCCACGCGGAAGCTCCTTGGAGTTGGGCCTAGTCATGGTCAAAATCTAGGGCTGAGGACAGCCTTAGGCGTGGTGCATTCAGTGGCGTACTTGCACTCCACTTCTGGCACCCGGTTTTAAATTCTCGTATCATTATAGTGAACATAATGCACTTCCTGCTTCCTCATTTCTTTTGAATAATGCAATACATGAAGGTATATTTCTAGAGTTGCCAGATGCTTTGCTGCAAGGGAGCAGGACACACACTCACAACAACTCCTCTTGACAGCAGCTAGTCATTGTTGACTCCATGTAGCTTACAAGTAGCCACTCCCTAACTCTCCAAACTTCATTTTCTTCTGCCGTCTGTCTATCTAAAGCTTTGCTCGCATGTTGATCTCTTCATCGAAACTGTTGGTATCCAGTATTGGGCAAACGTCTTAATGATATGGATACACCAGCCACTGATTCATTCTTTTCTAAAGCGGCTATCTCTGCTTAGCAGCAGCTAGTTGCCATAGCTTCAACTTAACTTTGCGGATATCCGGAGCACTGCAGGAGTCGCTCCTTTCCTGCTATACTCATTCCCTTGGATTGCTTGCGTCACAGCTCAGCCGGTTTGTTGATCTATTATGAGCCACCGTAGGATCCACTAGTTACTGAAGGCTTAGCCCAAACTCTATTGCTGGTCACTCTTCTCTCTCCTAGCGCGCCATTATCCGTCATTCATCTTACTCGCCTCAACTTTTCTTGACAATAGCTAGACATTGTTGGCTCCATGTAGCCTACAAGGAGCCACTCCTTGACTCTCCAGCCTTCATTCTCTTCTGCCGTATGTCTCTCTTAAACCTTGCTTGCCTGTTGACTTCTTCATCGAAACTGTAGGTATCCAGTAGTGGACAAACGTCTTAATACTATGGCTGCACCAGCCACTGATTCATTCTTTTCTAGAGCCACTATCTCTGCTTAGCAACAGCTAGTCGCCATAGCTTCCATCTAACTCTGCGGATATCCGGAGACCTGTAGGAGTAGCTCCATTCTTACAATGTTCATCCTCTTGGATTGCTTGCGTCACAGCTCAGATGTTTTGTTGACCTATTATTTGCCACCGTAGGATCCACTAGTTACTGAAGGCTTAGCCCAAACTCTATTGCTGGTCACTCTTCTCTCTCCCAGCGCGCCGTTATGTGTCGTTCGTCCCACTCGCAGCAACTCCTCTTGACAGCAGCTAGTCATTGTTGACTCCATGTAGCTTACAAGTAGCCACTCCCTGACTCTCCAACCTTCATTCTCTTCTGCCGTATGTCTCTCTTAAGCTTCGCTCGCATGTTGATTTCTTCATCGAAACTGTAGGTATCCAATAGTAGACGAACCTCTTAAAACTATGGCTGCACCAGCCACTGATTCATTCTTTTCTAAAGCCACTATCTCTGCTTAGCAGCAGTTAGTCACCACAGCCTCCATTTAACTCTGCGGATATCCGGAGCTCTGTTGGAGTCGCTCCCTTCTTACAATATTCATTCACTTGGAATGTTTGCTTTACAGCTCGGATGGTTTGCCGACCTATTATGTGCCACCGTAGGATCCACTAGGAACTAGAGGCTTAATCCGAACTGCAATGCTGGCCATTCATCTCTCTCCTAGCGCGCCATTATTCATCGTTCACCTTACTCGCCTCGACTTTCTTGACAATAGCTAGACATCGTTGGCTCCATGTAGCTTACAAGTAGCCACTCCCTGACTCTCCAACCCTCATTCTCTTTTGCCGTCTGTTTCTTAAGTCTTCGCTCGCATGTCGATTTCTTCATCGAAACTGTAGATATCCAGTATTGGTCAAACGTCTTAATATTATGGCTACACCAGCCACTGGTTCACTCTTTTCCAGAGCCACTAACTCTTCTTACCAGCAGCTAGTCGCCACAGCCTCCATTTAACTCTGCGGATATCCGGAGCTCGCTGCCCCTTACAATGTTCATTCTCTTGGATTGTTTGCGTCACAGCTTAGCTGATCTGTTGACCTATCACTTACCTTCACTGGCCTATAGATACACTCATCAACCCTATAGGCATACACTAGTGACAAAGCGTCTGATTGGAATAACTGCATCTGGCGACTGAGTCACTCCTAGCGCCAACATCTGTCGGTCGTCATAAATTCTGCATTTCTCTTCAGAAGTAGCTAATGGCCATTGGCCCCATGCATATGCGATGATCCAGTGCTTGTTAGTAGCCACCCAGTATCTGAATAACCTTTACTCCTTTAGAATATCTGGATCCAGTCCTTCCGCTGCCCTGCCACCAATTGATCTTTAATACTCTTTCGCAGCAACCTATTTATTTTCGCTTATTATGCCCCCTCTCGGATTACACTAATTACGTGCTGTTAATGCACCTGACAATCACTACCAACATTCTAACTCTCTTTGCTCTATCCCCACGCAACTATCGACTCATATCAAACGGATACTCGTACTTTACTTACTGGCGCAACGCTCTTGTCTTTACGCAGGCGATAGCAATCCACCTATACGGCTAATGATCCTATAGGATACTCAAAAGACATTTTCAGCATAATTATTGTTGCACAGTGTACACGCTTTTGTCTCAAGCCCAAATGTTATAACACAAGACATTAACAATATTCAAAATGGAGAGAAATAAATCGAAATTCATCAAAGAGCTGCACAATAGTGTGCATCTACACATGAGGCATAACAATACCTCAAGTATAAGCAAGCTCAGCCACCAGAAGTAGAGTTGTTAAAGCCCAACCAATGTAGACCAAAACGGATTTCACGCCCAAATGCAATTAGCTAAATTTTACTAAATTTTCCCATGCTCATTTCTTTATTATTAGTGACAGGCTTCTATAGCTCACTGATGGTAGAGACAGAGCCTCATTAATATATAAAATCTGCTCTAAGGGATAAATCTTGTGATGTTTAGCTAAGTAATGTGTGTATTTTGCAGGCCGAAATCTGTCAACGGATCTGAAAGATCCCCTGAGTTACTCAGGTAGACCTGGCTCATGCGGCCTTGTTGTAAGCTTTAGAAAAGCTTAGAGGCTTAAAAATGCTAAACGCTATTTTACTGGTTGTTTATGTGGCTCAGTATCCCCTGAAAATGGTATGCTGTGGCCTTCTAACCGTGAGTTAATTACAAGCTCCCCTGAATTCCCTTGTAGATATAATATTCCTTGCTGGATTTCTAGCGTTTTCGCGCAAGCTCATCCCTTAATTGCATATATTTTTCATGCTTGCCTGCAACGTTTACTTTTCGGCCACCTGCGCAGTCCGTAGTTGTCGCAGGGTATAACGGGCTAATTAGAGCATTTCTGGATAGCTATGCCTATCTAGAACATACACCGCTTCCCTACTTTTTATACTTTCTTTTATTTTTTCTGCTATCTGCCTGCAAAGCAGAAAGCTATTTTTAGCGAAAAATAAAAATGGCCTTATTCGTAGACCATCGTTTAATGGCGAATAACTCGCAAACCACTGCACGCATGGTGTTGCTTTTACGTTCATCGTATTCAGGCGCTAAAGCTGGTCCAGATCAGTGTAATTTTGTGCTACTTTAAGCGGTATTCTAACTGTAGAAAGGCTTTTTCTATTATCTGAGAATAACTCAGGTTGAAATTTTGCGCCTGAGAGCAATATCAGCGTAAGAAAAGTAGGGCTATATTTTTTGTTAATTTTTAGTTTTCTACTATAGCACGCAGATTTATTTTCTCTCTTAACAAATTGCTTCTATTTATGTCTGCATTTATCGGAATTGTTTTTAACTTTTCGTATGCCTTATAATCCCTTCATTCATTTCTTCCATGTGCGCAACAACAATTGGGGCAACTGAGTGGCCAATTATTGTGCGATCAATTTAAAGTGAACTTGTGGCAAATTGGATTCTGTTCCAAGGAGAAAAGGCAAACTACACCTCCGCGAAGTTTTCACAATAAAAGACAAGGAGCTCAATATCGCCCGAAGGAACCAGAAAAATGTCAAGGTGGGCGCCTGCGACCCAGTAGCTGTATACTAAACAGTGCCAATGCATTTGCAATTGCTAACGATGAACATATATTTTGCCAACTTCCATGCAAGAGCATCGGATAAATGTAAGCATTGATCTGAACCCTTTAGGGTGCAGCCTCTAGCAGGTCTAGAAATATACCTATTTATTTATTTATTTATAACTCCATGCCTGTTCTTGCGGTCTTCTCTCGGTTGTCTCTCACTTTCCCTTTTCTCTGAGGTCCGGGACATCTTGGAGATCTGGGATTGGACTGAGGAACAGTTTTGGCCCAAGACGGACGTAACAACCCACAAGGACTGACATGGAGGATGGTAAAACTCCGCAAGGACCGACCTACAATCACCATAACCCTTGTCCAGTATGGAGAACTTGACATATCCTCATACTCCCATACATTATACATCTGAAAAATCTGGACAGCGGAAAAACTGAAACTTTTGCTCACCTGGACATACAACAAGAAGAAAACCGCGATGTCCCTCTCCTCCACCGACCTCAAAAATCATGGCGACCCAGATCAAAGTACCCGTCCAACTAACAGAGGAAATTAGAAGCCATTACCCCGCGAAAAACCCGAAGGTGAAACCAGTCGTCAAACGGCTTTGCCAGTTCAACATTAATGTTTAAATGCTTTACGGCAGTGTTGCAGGACGTGGTGGGTTTTCGCCTGGCAAGCGTTCTCCCTATAAAAAGCCACAAATGTCTGTTTAACAACACTGCGACGTGTCGGATGTGACTCGCCACTGAATAAAGTCACAGCCCACAACTACATACTGGCAAGTCGACTAGATTCACATATCAACTCTTTTTGACACCGTTTCAACTACACACGATTGAACCCGGAGTATCATCGTGATACACAACAGTTTTTAAACATTGCTCATGCCTAAGTTGGCGCGTCTCTTTGAAACTGAGAATAAACTATTTATTTATTTATTTTATCATGGACATACGACCAATTTTCTACTATTACTGTCACAGTTGCCATAAAATGTTTGCACAGTTGTACATATCTGATCATGCCTCCATGGGCGTGCCTCGCATAGTCGAGAATAAAGTATTTATTTATTTATTTATGTTTTTGCGTGGGCGGTACGAACCATATATGTGTACGTTCCTTTCAACGTGCACAGTTGAATGGGTTCTACTGGCTCATCATGAACTTTATCTGGCTTCCTTAGACAATTTCTTGCTCTTTGATTTTATATTCGCAAAATGTCGTGCAGCGCCGCATTTTGCACTTTTGCTTTTTATGCAGAATGCCTTGTTCCACCAACTCCTATAGTTGCTTTGGACTTGAAATTCAACTGACTTCTGCAAGTGATGTTTTGCTCTTTGATTTTATTAGTGGCGGAAGCTTGCGCAGTGCAGTAATTGTGCAACTTTACTCTGGAATCAGGATCCAATACGTCACGCACTTCATTAAAAATTCATTGCACCATTTTGGCAAGCACAGTCGTTACATTTAGTGGTGCGCACATGGAAAGAAATAAGAACACCGAAATTAAAAATAACGAGTAACCGTTAAAAACAGTTTCCAGAAAGGTAAATAAAAACAGTAGGCTATTTTAAGAGACCTCCTAAGGCGCGCTTAACCAGGAAAAGTTAAGGAAAAATATAACCAACAGATCATGAGCTAAATTTGATTACTTTCGTCAAAAATCAGCTTGTAAAGCACACAAAAGGCAAAAAAGCTTTCTAAAGCTAGAATATCGCAATCGCTGCACAAATATACTGTTTAGCACAAGTGGTAACCACTGTTTACGCCAAAATGGAAAGCAATGCAACACGTACAGTTGTTTTCAAATCATGCGCGATTGCATGGTGATCTGCGAATAAGCCCATTATTATTTCGCTAAATTTGGCTTTCTGCTTTGTTATCAGATATAAGAAAAAGGAAAAGGAAGTGTTTAAAGTGGTGAAGCGTTAGAAGTTCTAAATAGACATACCTGTATAAAAATGTTTTACCTAGCCTTAAATTTCTTGCAATAACTAGATACTACGTACGTGGTCCAAAAGCACACATTTCGGGCCTAGTTAGCAAACATAGGCAACTCAGTAATGATGTTTCTCGAAAAAGTTGGGAATCCAATAATGCATACTAAATATGCGAGACTGCAGGAAAATCTATAATTAGCCTAAGTTCAGGAGGCCTTATTTTATTACTTTCAGAGAATACTATCTCACATAAAGCACTAGGATTATAGGGTTCGGTATTTTTAAGCATCTAGGTGGTTGCGAAGGTTATACCAAGACTGCATAAGCCAGGTCTACCTGGTTAATACAGCAGCCCATTAGGATTATTTGAGCCTCTTGACTGAAAAACGCACTTGTGTTAGATATGTATCGCGTTTTCTACCTTAGAACTTATATCTGTAGCTATGAGGCTATTTCACTAACACCAGCGAGTTAGGGCAACCTGAAGCTATGATAAAAGCAGGTGTAGCGGGAAAGTTAGTAAACTGCTTCGAGGAGTAAAATCCATTTGGATCTGCGTTGGTGGGGCCTTAACAACTCTACTTCTGGGGCTTGAGGTAGCTCAAACATGAAGGAGTATTTTGCCGGTTGTGTTGATACACACCACGGTGCATCTCTGCGATATTCCGAGCAAATACCTCTAAGGTTATGTTCGGAAGCGAGTGTCAGCAAGGTTCAGCCAGGTGGTATTTTTAACTAGTACAGTAACATTAATAGGCTAAAAGTCGGATGGCTTTCCTGATGAGAGCTGTTCTAGCACCCTTAGCAAATAGTGATAAGGTAAAATAAGAGTAGAGAAGCAGATAAATATAATGGGGGCTGGTTTTTAACCCACTATGCTGCTTAACGCATGGTATTCTTTGGAGCCAGCTAAAAGATAAATTTACGCACCGCCGGCCAAGCTAAGGCGAAGTGGCAGTTAAACTTTTCTAGAAGCACAGCCAGCCAGTAAGACAGGCGTCTGTTTGTTGTAGGTTAGGTTTCGTGCCAATGAAATTGAATCTGGTTTACATGATGCCTGTCTACTAGTGTTTCCAATAGTGATCGGCACATGAAAAACTCAGATACAACTATATGGGATAAATAGAGGATACTTGGAGAGTAAAGTGCCTGGATACTTGGGCCTGTAACTTTAGCGACCAGATGAAATGTCTTTATATTATTCTGCGGTATGAATACCGATTATAGTTGAAAATAGCGGAGTAAAATAACAAGTACACATGCCTAATGAATGCGTATCGATTAAATCCACGTAGCACCTGACGCATACAAAGGTTTATAGAAGTACATGTGCCCGTGGTATTTAGATCATATTTTAGACCAGTCAATTGCTACCTTAGGTGCATTAAGTGTATCGACAGCACCAATGGGCACCAACATCTTATACAAGGCTTAGGTCAGGTAGAATGCCTTTACTAGGCGTACTTCAAAGGTCATAAGCCTAAAGTTTTCCTTGGACGCAGCGATCGATGGATTTGAAAAGTGCTAAATGGTAAACCTAAAATCTAAGGAATGAAGGTGTAGGTAAGATAGAAGGATTGAAGTATGCCTATTTGGTTGCATTCGTTACTGCAATGTGCAACCCCTCCATTCCCGTTGGTTATAACATCAATTGGACATGCCCTGACATATGGAATTAAAGCTGGGTAGCTCAGGTAGTAAATATAGAGGTTGAACCCATCGCTGAGCTTGTTAATTTTGTTGCCACAAAATTGCCAAGCCCAGCAAACAGTTCAACAGCCATAGTCTGGGCAAAGCAATGGTTTTCAAGTGACAAGGCCTATTCGCTTATCTTACCCATTAATTTTGTCGTCACATGCACAGCCGGTAATTACTTACCGAATACGCATTAAAAAGCAAGTAGAAATGAATTCTGTACAACTCTTTCGAAATATACTGAAAAGGTGATAAAATTGTTAGACTTGAATATAAATAACTAAATAAATTTTTCATTCTCGATAAATGAGGCTCGCTTTTGGGCTTGATCAGTATAGTGCAGTACTGTACACGGCAGCATGATTAGTAGGATCAAGCGCGGGATTAGTGGCGATGTGGCCATTAGTGTGGGCTTACATGAACCAAAGAGTAAATGATGGATATCTTCACGGAATGCGATGTACGGATAAGAATTAGATCATTATTGCGGAGTGAGTTGGTGAGGAAGTTTTCCGATGAGACTGTGTGCACAGTGCAGTTCAGGTGAGCGAAGAGTGCGGAAAAAGCTGCAAAACCATGTTAAGAATAGTGGCATATAACTGATCAAATATGTAGGCGTAGTCGTATGAGAGCAGCTATTTGCGCAGAATTTGTGAACTGTGTTATCGATCAGCTTGTCAATGCTTGCTTGGGGCAGTGACTTTATTCGGTGGCGAGTCATATCCGCGACGTCACCTTGCTATTAAACCGAGGCTTGTGGCCATTTGTAGGGAGAAAGGTTGCCAGGCGGAAACCCACCACGTCCTGGAACACTGCCGACCGGTGACGCAACCTTGCCAAGGTTGCCTCTAACCGCTTATCCACATGATTATGCGCTGTCATGTTCCGCCACTCTGTTTCCTTTGGCTGTGTGGTTGTTCGCTTCACAGTCGACGCAAGTTATTTGAGCTGTTGAAGTCGGACGACTCAGGTGACTTTTACTGAGTTGATTAGTTTTCCTGGTTCCTTTAGTATGTCAGGACTGCAAAGTGCGGATGGTTTCCTTGTTCTGTTGATTCCGTGGCCAGGTCAGCGTCGCAGATACGTCATCAAAGGTGTTCCTTGTAGAAACAGTTATCCTTTAGAACAAGTGAAAAATGAAAAGCCAACCTAGCAAAATGCCATGGAAATTAAAAAGGACAACGTTATCCTACGCTTTCCCAGTTACTACTCCATAATCAGAACCTATTACGCCTAGCCGTTTTTTGTATTTTTTCTTTCTTTTTTCTGTATCTGCTTCCAAAGCAGAACGTGAATTTAGCGGAGGCTCGAAAATGGCGCTATCCGCCGCCGACCGCTAAAAATGCAAATATCTCCATAACCACTTCACCTAGCTTAATTATTTTAACTTTGTCGTAACCAGCGCCTAAGGTTTGTCCTAGACAGCTTTTTGTTGTCCCGTTTTAGTTAACATTTCGGCTCCAAAACGGCGTTGATTACGCTTGTTTGGAGATTTATACTTTGAAATTCGCGCCAGGTTTGCGGTTCTAGTATGCTGTTTCTGGGCTATATTTTGGCTCCATTTTCCAACATTAGTGTATTTGCTAGTTAAGTGGGCCGGCCTTTCAGTCGTACTTTTCTAAGAAAGGCTAAATTGTTAACCACTACTGTTATTTCCTTTGTTTCCACCCTCCACTTTTACGATCTAATTTTGGCTTGCTTATTCCTTTCCATGAGCCCGCTACTAATGGATGCTCGAAATGCGGTGATGTGACCAAAGAAAATGGATCAAATTTCCTCCAGTGGTTTGGCAGCGGTAGCCGGTGAAAAGCGCAGAATTCGCACATAAGCTACGGAGACCCAAACTACTGCCATCAGATATGTCGAGGCCTACGAAACGTTTGTATTTATCCCTGCTTTACTGTTTTGAAAGATAAACACGATCAAAAGCAGTTGTTAACGATATTTCTTCTCCATGCATGAGCATGGATGTTATGTACAATATGAGCTGATCCCACGCAGGAACAGCATCTAGCGCTTGTCTAGAAATATACCTATATTTATATATTTATATTTATATATTTATTTAATACTGTAATGTCAGAGAGGCTTTAAACTTAAGATGAAGGAATGCATGCGCTGTCATGTCGGATGGTTGTGACCGCTGTGACATCGCAAAACAAATGAAAGTTTGTAGAGACGAAATGGTAATAGGCCACAGGCTAGGTGGTTCCACAAGGCCAAATACTCATTCTAGCGCTATACAAACGTAGCTTTAGTGCGATAGGCATCATGAAACGGAAGCTGGAAGTATCTACTAATAACAACGCGACCTCGGGTCTAAGCTAACTTGATAAGGTTTTCAAGTCGGATAGTTGTGAGCGATGCAGCAACGCAATCCAAATGGAAGCCTGTAAAGAGGAAATATGAAGTGAATCTGAAGAGGACTGGGATGTTATGCTGACGCTAGGGGTACTTAGACCAATATTGAAGAGTTGCGACTTTGACCAGAAGGTGGCCGAGGAATATATAGAGTAGAGTAAGGTTAAGCATAGGAGCGGATGAGACACCAGAAGATCGAGTGGTCAGAAGCTGGTGCTGGTAGCATAAGGAAGACTTTGGTCCGATAAACTGTGGTTTGAACATTAAAGAGTGTGGTTTAGTAAAGAAGTGGTAGTAGAATGGGGCCATATACGGAGTAGAATAAGAAGAGGGTGAATGAGATACTCAGGCGTTAACGGAAACCAAAAAGCTTGGTGGGGAAGCCGGGAGGCAACACTCAAATGGAGACCGGATTTCAATTACGGTAGGGAGAACCCAGCTTACGGATAATGAATCAGGCGGAGACAAGTATTATGAGGCTGTTGGTTTTACCAATGACCACCATGGTCAATGACAGCCAAGGCGCAAAAGAAGGGGGGCATTGGCTAGAGACCCATGAGCACTTGGAGCCTCGGAGGCCAGACTGATCCAAAAGGATTAAGAAGGAGAGGCACAGTAGTGCATTGAAACTAGCGCGGACTGGGACGTTGCGGCGGCGCTAGGGATACCTAGGCCAATCTTGAAGTTGCGATGTTGACCAGAAGAGGGTCCGAATAAAATATACAATAAAGTGGGGTTAAGCAAATTTATGATGAGATATGAGAAGACGGAATGTTCAGCAGCTGGTGCTGGTATAGTAAGCAAGACGTCAGTCCGATAGACGGGGATGGGAATACCACAGTTTACGGTGTATTCAAGGTGTGGTAGTAGCATCGAGTCAGATAGTGAATGGAATATGCAACCATGAGGAAGAGGCCAATGCTCAAGGTTCTGGAAGCAGCAGTAAGTGAAATAGGTGGGTCGGAGAGTCGGAAGTCCTGATGCGATTAAAAGAACAGCAGTCTCGTTTAGGTGGGAATAGAAGGGCCAAAAGTGAGCAGAAGTGCAATTGCTAAGATATCAGAAAGAGCTATGCGACGAAGTCGCAAGGGGTAGGAGTCAGTTGGAGGTAAAGGATACAAAGGAGATGTAGGCTTATTTGCTAGAAACTGTTTGGTCTTGTCTCCCATAGCTCGTCTTCCGGCAACTTGAGGCTTAATAGTTCCGAAACTGTGGGTAAGTCGCGGAATCTTCTAATGACATTGTCTATGTGTGTATTGGTTGCAAATGATCGGATTGGCAAAGGTAACTCAACTTGTCCAGGTATCTATAAAGAACGAAATTATGGCGTATGCCGCAACCAGCAGCCGGCATACTGAATGAGTAAGTCCCATTGCGCAAACGGTATCGGGTATGCCCTGCCATTCGGAAGTGTCGCTTCAGGTGCATATTTGCAACTTTTATACCCTTGTATAGTAAAGCAAGGTTTAGCTTTAACCTGTGTAAGTACAGCAGGTCCAATCCCAGTTGTCGGCACCGACTACAGTAGTCCAGCTTGTTTGAGCCTGGTAGCCGTTTGGTGCAGGAAAGCTGTACGTTCTTCAGTGCCATCCTGTCGCACTTGCGTGAGTTCGTAAGGACCACAGGAGCATTCAAGAATAGGCTAATCGCACGTTTTATACAGTGCCAGCCGCGATCCCAAGAGCGAGATGGCTTTGGATGTGGTTTATTAATGACTGGCTTTAGTTGCACTATAGTTTAATCGTTCCGCAAAGTTGAAGGTGCTAGAGGATTGGACACCATGTCACGAACAGAGTGGCTGACAGTAAGAGAAACGCCACTGAGAGTGTGGGTATTCGGTGACACTAAAGACCTATAGGAGAAAATGCTGCAACTTCCTGTAGAAAAATAGAGGTCCCATTTTGAACCCCAGTTTGCTAACGCCTTAAGTTCTCGTTGTATTGTAGATCGGTTATCTCACAGATCGTTGGAGTCGAACGAAAATACGACTTTGATGTCATCCGCTAATAGGTATGGCGCACCCTAGAGCAGAGGGTGGGAAACGTCATTGCCGTAGAGTAAAAACAGCGTGCGGCCCAGGACACCACCTTGCAAGGCCCGCTAGTGACCGGTTTTCTGGAAGACGTCGTGCCGCACAGGCACACAACTTGTGTTCGATCTAATAAGTGGGATTTAAACCAGGACAGCAGCCTCCAAGCGATGCAAATAAGGGGTATGCTTAGTAGTTTAGGTGTGGTATGCGGTCGAATGCTTCCTTCATGTCGAGTAAGAGGACGACCACTTTATGCCCTACATTTATTGCATCTGTGAGGTTGTTTAAAAATTCAAACCTGCATGTCTGACAGGTTTGCGCAGGCAATAATAACGAGATTTCATGGCAACGGAAAGTTGAGGATTGCTTCGTTTACCAGTATCCCCACACTCGTGATGCGACGGGTGTGTGGCTGATAAGACAATAATTGTCTACGTGTAGACTCGATCGCCGTTTATGTCATGGTAGGACTACAGAGTGCATCCACTCATTGGGGAAGGTATGGGTTGTCGTGGAGTGTGTGGATAGGTTAAGGCAGAGAACTGGTGTGTCTAGACCTCATAGAATCAGCAAGAGCGATGGCATTTCATCGGGACCAGGGCATTGCGAAATTTTGAGCGCGTAAGTAGGTTGCATGAGCACGCGTAGACTGAAATCGCTGCCGTTCAGCCTATCATCCTTATCCTCCTCATGCAACGTTTACAATATCCGACTCACGGTATTGCTGGACTCACAACTGCGACGCCATCGTAAGTGTGCAATCGTTCTCTGAAGCGAATAGTGGTCAGATATAGATCTAACAACGTTTTAAACTGCTGCACAGAGGGTGCATCCATCACGTGTTCGGGCACACTTCCAACTATTTACCACGCTCCGTTTGAACCAAAGTGGGTGATGAACTAGCTTCACGTGAGGTACGACACGTTTGTATCTGTGTCCGTGTGGGCTGCACAGCCCTCTTAAGTGCGGCATTGGCCTTAGTATGGGGAGGGCACAGATGTAGGACACGGGTCATAATGAAGTCGACTCGTACACCATGGTAGGACGAGGTGTAGATTGCTACTTTCTCGCACCGGTCTGCATACCCCAAGCCAAGTAAACGCGGGACGAGCCCGCTTGAAATGGGTTGGACCCGTTCAAGCATTTGTGCCACGCATATTGTAATCGGAAATGAGGCAGGTGAACCGTACTCGACCATTGGTCTAATAATGGAAGCGAAGAGGAGAGTGGTAAGCTCTTCAGACCAGGTGCCGAAGTTAAGTTTGAGCGCCCAAAACATGCGCAGTCCGTTGCTATATCACCTGTTTGTGCAGACCACGGACTTAAAATAGGAGCGCCAGTGTACACATAGGTCCTTCACGGAGGGCGTGAGATAGAGTTGTTGGCCGTCAAGGGTATAGGTTCGGCCGTCAGCACCCTTCCTCAGGCTCATAAATACTTACTTGGCTAGGTTGACCGGGTGATGAACTGCTGCAAACCATGTGGATAGGCGGTTGAGTTGTCGTTGAAGTGTGTCACAGTCGTCATGAACGTCAGTTTCTCTCCAAATCTCCATGTCGTTTGCACACAAGGCACACGGCTGCCGGAGAAGCTGAGGTAGAACGTTGCTGTGGTTCAAGAACAGAGTGAGTCACAGTAGAGTGCCTTGAGGCGGGCCACTTGTGATATAGCTTTTCGTCAGCCAGCGGAGATGCTTCGCTCTGTCCATGCACTGCCAGCGACACCCTACATACACCAATAGAGCCGCGGTTGTTGCTGTCGGTTTCCCCTCGGTTACCGCGCAGATTCACATTAAATGCCAGTAGGTACATTGCAATCCTATTGCTCGTGCCTTGCTTGGTGTGTTTCGAAAAATTCGAGAATAAACTATTTATTTATTTTATTTATTTATATATCCTGTCTCGGAGTACGTGATACAACTATTATCACGATGCACAAACCAGTTTAGCAGTTTGCACGCTATTCATTTTACGAGCGATTTGCACACGCACCTGCAATGTTGAAACTATTTGGGAATGGCTTGAATGGCGTAATCTATTAGGGTACCATGCTCCAATACTTTTAATACCCAATTCCGTCAAACATTTTAATCATGTAACCCTTTACCATGCCTTTGTGATACCTCTGTACTTGACTCATTTGTGTGACTACTAGCGTAACGCAAACACCATTGCAGTAGTCATGCCCCACCTCCAGCTCGCACCATTACGCAGTCTATGGCTATTGATATGCAGTACGTTTCCGCCCGTCCGCAAACCAGCGGATGGCAGCAAAGATGTGTGGCAGAAATGGACACCCCTCATTGCAGAAAGGAACTTCAAGTGAGGTCGTCTGACCACAATGCCTGCACCCTTGGTCTTGGTCACTTTTAGGTTGCGCTCGTCTATATGCACCCCAGTCAAAGGTTGCGAGGTAATACGGCCACGATACGTGATAAAGTGTCTCTCACCAACCTCGCCGTTCTTCTTACTTACAGATACCCATCTAGACATATATGTTGTGAAAGCTCCGCCTTGACTATCTGGATGTGCACAACCTCGGTACCATGAAGCTGTGATTGAATCTTACGTGATAGCTATGCATATTATTTACATGTGAGTTTTTGACACAACTCGCAATAAACCAATCCTTCGTGTTTGCCCGTTGTAGGTCAAGCGCGCAGAAAAAGCTGATTATGACGAGGTGAATGTTTGGAATTGTCCGACGTTCGCGTTGCAACGCATGTTATATTTCAATGCTTATGCAGCAATAGGGATGCAAAACATTTGCATGCGAGGACGCTGGTGTCCCTGTCAACAAGCTGACCAGATTGGGGAACGTCCCTATTGTTACGCCAAATCCGCGACCCCGACTACTTCGCGTGATCTTTTCTACCCCCAGCTGCCGTGCGGTCGCAAAAAGCTGTCCTCCTGCGTTATTCGCCTCAAAATCTTTGGATTTGTTCTCACAGAGACCTACGTGCCATCATTCGATTTGGCTCCGCAAGCTCCTCCTACCACTGTTCATTTGTTAGATCTATCATTCACGAAACACCAACAAACTGTTTCCA
>OX104063.1:83901965-83914400 GCA_944474145.2 Dicrocoelium dendriticum
TTAAGCTGGTAGTCAGTAAGTGAGTATTCCTCCTCTGAAGCGTAAGGGGAAAACCATGTTTCCGTGACAAATATTGCATCAGGGTCGGCGAGGACAGATAGCGGACGCAAGATATGCATTTTATTGTTTAGGGACCTAGCATTTATAAGTAGAAGTGAGAAAGAACATCTGGGGTCTACTAGATTTACGCATGACGAGATGAAGCCGTTGATGCTTACTTCGCTATCTGCAGTAGTTGTAGGAAGTGGGTGAGAAGAAACTGCAGTTGGTAGTTGGGCCACGAGAAGTTTGGTGCCGGGATGAAACTGTCGCGGTTCATCCCCACCTGGTCTAAAAAATGCGCAGGTTGCGGGGTAGGAAGTGGTGGACTATTTGGCCATTTTACCTGGGCTGGCGGCGAAAGTCTGAGGGATGTGGCAGGTACATAACAGCCTGGATGCGCAGATAGTTGATTGGAGCTGCGTAAATTATCAAATGTAGTGCTCTCCGTGGGTGAATTGGTAACGGTGGTGGTACGCGATGCCGTCTCACAAGTATCTGGGGTATGGTTAGGTAGTGTCCTTCTTGGTGGGCCAAAATACAGTTGCCTTAATTTGGGAGCATTGCGGAGTTGTTCACAATTCAATATTATAGTGCGCAAGCTCTACTATCGGCTGTTGTCAAGTTGACTGGGGCTGGGAATTTACTGCTCCTTTTTACCATCCTCTCAACGTGTACCGAGTTTTCCGCGATACCGTTAACTTTAAGGATTGTGCTCTGAAGCTCGCCCGTCGAGATGCCATCCGGAACATTAAATACAAGTACGCTAAACACCGCATTGTCTCAACCCGGCTGCTGCGACTGCTTGTCTACTGATCTTGCGCTAGTTAAGGCTTGTTTGGTTGACATAGCCGTCGTCGGTGAGTGACTAGGTAAGTTTGCTCCGCAAGCCCGTTTGACATTGGGATCCTTCGTAGTGTTAGACACAATGATGTCTAAGCGGTTAGGTGTAGCTCGTTGTCGCTTTTTGGATGCGCCAAGCTCGCGTTGCCTATAGCCTGCAATGATGTTAGGATTAGTTGCAGCCCAACCTAGGCTTCTTTTCAGCGGCCCGAATGTAAGCTGGCTTAGCATTGTTGCACTGCGAAGCTGTTCATGGTTAGCTATGAGAGTACGCACGCAATACTTCCTCATCCTTTGCGTTCCGTTTGATGGGACCCGCAAATTGGGTTACACGCTTAGTCAAGCTTTGAACCTGCAGGGCATTCTCTGCAATGCCATTAACTGCAATGATTGCACGCCTAAATGCGTCCACCGGTATGTCGTCGGGAACATTGCACACTAGTGCGCTGCACAATCCATTCCCGCACGCAGTGTTGTATGGTGCTAGGGTCTCCGCTTTTCTTATTTTCAAAGCTGGTGGCGTTGAGCCCAGCGGCTCAGGTGAACTCGGTGGTGTGGTCCATATACGAGGCCTTTTAGCTCTAGGCGTTGGCGGCTCTGTTCGCTGAGTGTTGGTTATGCTAAGCTCGCTTCGATCGTCGTAACATTTTGCTAACATCGGTTTAACCGAGCTGTTTAAAGGTTGCCTTAGAGGTTCGGCAGCCATTGGCCCTTCCGGGTTGACTGATCGACTTGTATTAGTAGCTGAGCGCTTAGTGTAAACCGAGGGTTTTCCTATATTATTCTTGGGCTAGCTGGTTTGCTCTATGTATGCTGCGGCTTTACGGATAGCACTGGTCCCAGAGTTTGCAGGTTCTTCCAAGCAATCAAGCGATCCAGTATCCATATCAGACGAAATGTAAAGGTCCACAGTACCTGAGCTACTTAGGTGCACTGGCGTCGGAGAGTTGTCACAATTCGTCTGAACACATCTGCTATGTACAGAACTCTCGGTTAGCTTGTCGTAACGTCGTTGCAATGCCGTTCTCGCTGGTACTAACTTTAAGTCAAGAAACGTGGTGCGGGTCTTAAATTCCCTTTGATAGGAGAGAAACTTAAGAGCCGAGCTCTCGTTATCGAACTTGACTAAGAGGGCATAGGTTTTTCATAAGCTTTTTTCTCAGCCTTGTGCAGCACAGAAGGTTGTGTTCCAAGCAGTATTTTACGAATGGTGTGCAGATGCAGGCGGTCTGGAACATTATAAACCACTACCTCTTTAAGACACTTTAGTCGGTCCATTACCTCTGTGCAAAGCGTATCAATGAACCTTCCAGCCAATTCCGCATGCTTAGATTCCATGAGGTCCTTGGGTTGCATCATAGTTTCTATGATTGTCAGTCTATCAGTCAAAGGTTCTAATATGTTGAGGACTCTTTTGAGCTTCACCACTTCATTTTGAAGATCGTCTATTTGAGAACACAAAGAAAAGATGTCCGTTAAGTTAACGGTGCATGGTATAGTTGGTTCAGCTAAGTTACTGCTGCTAGTGTTTGCTTTGGCCGGAGTACGCCCCACTGCTCGCACACCCTTGATAGAGACGTTATGACGACGTCCACTGACCATGTCAAAAAGAAGAGGTGATGAGAAAGGAAAGATAACAGCGGAAAACCCGTGAGTTGAACGTTGAAGAATAGGTGAAGATCGCGTTGAAATATACTCTAGCGACACTAAACGTCTATAAAATCTTAAACAAATTGTGAGCGAAACAAAACGGACCTTGTTCACATGTACATCCACAGAAGTTAAAACTTATGAAACAGTGCGCTGTAGGTGGAGAGAATGTGTGAGGCCTTTCAGGCAAATGGTAGTGGATCTCACCCTTTATTTGTAAAAAGCAGCTAATATCTGAGTTAGAGCATTTGACGATTTTATGAGGAAGATAAGGTTGGCCTGAAGTCTAGGAGGCCATTGTGGCTCTACCTTGAGCTGCTTACACCGGTGGTAGTGGCTGAGTGTAGGGAGGCCTAGTAGGCGCTTGGTAAAAGAGCGCTGTGCATTCTTGAGCATCATTTTATAAAATGCGTGCGTTAGCAATGATTAACGAACAGTATTTCAGAATTGTTCGGACACATAATTTGTAAAGTGTGTGTCGAGATTCTCTGAAACCCATAGATTAGAGGACGTATCCATAATTGCCTTAGCTTGCAGGACTATAGCTCACTTCTTCAGCAAAATTTAGCGAGCCTGCGTAGTGCAGCCCGAGGTCACGAACGGCAGGTTTCCGGAGGAGCACCGTTAAGGATAAGCGTGTTCGTTGGTACAGGACTCCTGTATGAGAGAACGTTACAATTTGATGAGAAAATTCAGGTTTCCATAAATCACACCAGGTTTCCTGTGCGCTTCGGTCATTTCGAATAAGAAAGAGGTTGTTTGGCAGTTCGCTTGGATCGAAGGAACAGGCTTTCACATCGTTAGCAAATAGGTATGGTGTGCCGTGAATTAAAACTCGAAAAATCTCATTTATGTAGAGTAAAAGCAGCAAGAGACCAAGAACGCTTCCCTGGAACACACCGCTGGTTACACGTGACTTCTTTGAAGTGGTGTTACTCAGATGAACTGCCAGTGTTCGGCTGCAAAGTAGGAGGAAAACCAAGAGGGTGGCTTACCTGAAATGCCAAATGCGGCTGCCTTCCTGAGTAGTCCCTTGTGTCAGACTCGGTCAAATGCCCTTTTACTTTCAAGAAAGACAATGCTCAGTGCCTGCTCCATGTCATTAGAGTTCGTTACGTTGTGCAAAATTCAAACAGACGACTTTGGCAGGCCTATGATGGTAGAACGTCTTTCCCTGGTCTGTTAATGCTGTTACGATGCAATAGGAGTGCAAGCATTCTCTCTTTACTTATTCGCCCCATGACCCTGGAGGCAATAGGTGTGTGGCTGATCAGACGGTACTTGTCAACGTATAGACGATAACCTTGTTTGTATCTTTGAACCACAGTCGCGTGCTTCCAAATGTCTAGGTACAAGCCGCTCTTCATAGACAAAGGGGAAACCTTAAGATGGAGGACTGGGATGCCCGGACCCCCAAGCTGCGGCATTCCAGTGGAGACACGGGTTGGACCAGGGTAAGGTGACATCTTCATTGAATGAAGCGCTTGCGTGGTTTTGCACAGTCGAAAGTCGATATTGTACAGCAGATCGTTAGTGAACTTAGGTACGTTAAACGGTACTATAAAAGCCGTGGCGACGTAGGATTCACCGAAGTAATTGTTAACAAAGTCGCATAGAGCAACTGAATCCGTAAGCAGCCTGTTGTCATGGAGCATGAGAGTTAATGGGTATATCGGTGCGGCCTCTCTTAAATTTCATAAGTCTAGTAAGAGATTGTTCTTTGTTGTGGGTACTAACCGCTCTGGGCTCAGCTGATGCCTGTTCCATGTTTAGTGAGTTTCACTAAGTGACCAGGATTTCTTTTGTATGAATTATGGGATGAAGGTGCTTGGGCGCATTTTAGCCAAGGCGCATTTTCTTGAGCTTGGCAGAGATGCTGGGTGTGGTTGCGTTAAAGGAGACTGCATTCTTTTTATCATGTTGTGCATTGGGGCAAATGCGTCTAGACAGTTTGTGAGGTGTTTAAACAGCTAACAAGTTGCTAAATCTATACGGGCCGCTAAGAAAAGTCATCCCAAGTTGCCACTGGGAGAAGTAGGGAAAAGGGTTCCTAACTGATGTAGTGGAGAGGTCTTAGTGAAACTTTCATAATATCCCGGTGAGGATAAAAGTTAGGGAGAAAAACATGCCTCACTATCTTGTGGTCGCCACCGTGGAGATTGTCCAATACCTTAGCCCAAGCGGGGGTATGCCTTTCGTGAATAGCATGTCCAACGTATCAGGTCCACTTGTGAGAGCATGCACATGTTGTGTCCAAGCATATGTAAAACAGGTCTAAACGAAGGCCTTATACCTGGAAGGTGTGGACTGCTCAAGCCATAAAATATCGGTCATAGTGAAATATCCGCTAATTATCTTATAACCAGCAGGCACTAATGATGCTTCATGAAGTAGCTTTACCAGATCGGTAACTCTAAAACAGGCGAAATTATGTGGGTTATAGACACAGCCGATTAGAAGGTCTAGCTGGCCTCCGATGGATTAAATCTAAATGGAATCTTCTGGGTCGCCAATGGAACTAGCTTGGAAAGTTGCTACATGCAAGTCCCTGTTGACCTAAGTAAGACTGTCACCTTCACGTTGCTTGACACGTCTAGTACAGAAAATTGTGTAACCTGGAATGTGCAGCAGCGCATCAGAGGCGCCATGTGGGTGACAAGTTTCTGTAATAAGTACAACATGCTGACTGAACAACGGAATAAAAGGTCTTAGAAGATGCAGTTTATGTTTGCTTGACTGCGCTTTGGGGAGCAAGACTTTGGATGTGTCGTTATGTGGCACAGCTGAGCTGCGGTCAGTGTGCAAATTCAGGGTAGCAGGGATAGAAGTGTCAATGTCCGAGTTATCATAGAGAAGGTCGGGATATAGGTGTGCCCGCATTGTTGTTATGTTGAAACGACGCAGAAGATACAGGCTCGTGGTCGTGGGAAAGGTTATCGGCGATGACTAGGGTATTGGCAGGGATATTTTGGACGTAAACGTTAGGATATAACAACAGATTATGATGATTGTTCAGCCCTGAACGGCATAGTTCAGCCACTTGTGGGTTGGTTACTGTAGTAGCTGTACGGCATGCAAAGAATTGGAGTGGGTAGAGAGCGTGTTTGCATGCAATGGGGAGTATCCAGGTTAAGTCGTCGGTTAGAGATGTAGGAGACAAGTTCATAGGTGTGGCAAGCAGAGGCTCAGGGAAATCAGATGCTTTTGTTACCCATTATACCGGGGCCGTTGTGTTGCGCAGGAGGGGAACTTTTGAGCAGCTTCACATATGGTGGTAGTGACTGATGGTGCCTGCTATTACTAGAATTGGTTGTTAATAATCCGGCACCTAGAGGAGGTGTCGGATACGTTGGTAGCAATCGTTTGGGGGCGTTGTGAGATGGTTAAGAGCCTGTAAAGATGACAGAGGGCAACACCTCCGGCAGTCTCATGAGCTGTGGCGAGCCGTAGCCAGCCATACTCCATAAAAAGGCACTGGAATGTGTAGTGACGTGTTAGGTAGTTCAGTTTCATTGGAAAGCTTATAAAGCGTGGGCCATTAAGCTTTGCACGCGAGGGTGGGGTGGTAGGTTTCTTTACTTCGCGGAGTGTTTTATAAACAGCAGGTTTGTAGCGGAGTTTTCCCTTGGTTACAGTTACAGTCGGCTGGGTAGCACCGCTGCGATGGGGGTATTTGGGTGTAAGGTTTGACTTTGTCCGTAGATCGTGTTATATTCGATCGTCTCTGGTTGAGTAACTAGTTTGTCTGTGGGCGGTATAGTGGGTCAGTGTTGTTGTTCATAGCGTTAGCGATACCGATTGGATTAAGTGCGAGGCTGGCATCGCGCATGTTCTGGCCGTGGGGGAGGATATTAAATAAATAAATAAATATTTTATTCTCACATTCATCGCGGCATACCAACTCAGATATGATCAAACCTTACAAGTAATTCGGTGGCGCAACAGATACGTTACAAGGCACGTAACTGGCTGTGGCCAAAAATTGTACAATTTTCAGAAACAGTCGAAGCACGCAAGAGGAGCAAAGTCATCAGTGGAGTGCTAATAACCGGTTTCAAGTGTGCATAGAGTAAATAAAAAAGCACCGTAGGTGGAATGGGGACAGTATATGAAGACAAAGTAACGTTGTTGTACTTCTCAGTAACATATTGAAAAATAACTAGTGGATATTCCAGAGTGTAACAATGGGTACTGACTTTATTCAATGGCGACTCACATCCTCCACGTCCTGGAACACTGTCGTCGACGGTTTTGAAAGATCATGTACAACTATCAAAGCTTCTTATGAACCATTTGTTCATTCAGTTACTCGCAGTCGAGTGACTCCTCTGTTGGGTTAACAATTGACAGTCAGGTTCCAAACTGGACGTTGAGGTCAGTCGAGGGAATTATGAGGTTGCCAGTAAGTAGAAGTTCCAGGGTATGGGGTCTCACCTTCTGTGAATATATATATTTTCTTGGGTGTGAAGAATCCGTGTCCATGTACGCTCACTGGACACCGGTGGTTAATGTTTTTGGTGTAGATGGTTGGTTTTGAAGTGAACACGTGGTCCAGATAATTCCTTGTTGGTTATTTCGTCACACCTCAGACGGAAGTAGTTTCTCAGCTTAATCCCGGACCTTAAACCTGTTCTTGACCTCAGAGAAAAGAGAAAGTGAAGAACAGGCCGAGATGAGGCCAAAAAGGACTGCCGTTGAACCAAGCATTGGGGAAATCCTACTTTAAGACATTTACTTGAGACAGCTGGTGCACAATGTGTAACAGATGTTAAGCTGAAAATGTCATTTGATTATGCAGCAGAAAGCATGGTCCAATGGGTAAATTACATTTATATACATGAGGATGAAGATCAGGGTTCCGGTAAGAAATTCACGAGGTATTAGCTTACGGCGCCAGAATTCAACAGGAGACTAGACGGTGGGTATATAATCACGATTGATTGCAATCGGAAACCCGAAGATACAGTGATGACGCGGCAATATTTATATATACACCCGGGATGAGGATTAGCTAAGGCCACATAATAACTATTATTTACCTGTGTATATGAGGATAGAAAGGTGAGCATACTAGAAGCCGGCTAGAATTATATGGATATAAACGGAAGACTAGGTGTCGAAGGTAAGACGACCGAGAGATGGCGTTAACGCACTGGGTTTCAGCGGCCAAACGTGCTAGATGGGTTAATCCTTCTCATTGCTAATGGATAACTACAGTGTCAAAGAATAGGTCAACAAACCAGCAAAAATATGTGATGCAAACAGCCTACAAGCAAGCTGTAGGAAAGATACCTACCCAGCTAGCAAGCCCCGAATATGCGCGTGGATGCGAGGAGCGTACGCCAAATCACGGTAGCTAGAAACGTTGAAGGTGAGACAACCGAGGTAATAGCGTTGATGGACTGATCATCAGTAGCCAACCATATCCACTCGATTAAGAAATGCGAGCACATGTGGATACCTAGTGTCACAGAATAAGTCACCGAACCAGCTGCCTTGTAATGCAAAAGCATAACCGTTGTAGGAAATGAGCGACTCCTAGCTAGCTCAGGATATGCGCAGCGTTGCATGGAGCCTATGGCGACAAGCTGCTGCTAAACAAAGACAATGGTGCTAGCGTAGTGAGTAACAGTGGGCAAGTAGAGCTATTCCATTAAGCCTTGGTCACTAGTGGACACTTACAGTGTCACAGAATAGGTCACTGAACCAGCTGAGTTGTGCTGCAACCGGTCCAAGCGAATAAAGTTTGGAAATAAGTGGTGGCTCCAAGCAAGCTACAGAGATGCATGGAGCCAACTGCGACTAGTTGCTGCCAAGATGTGGCGAGCGTAAGGCGAACGGCAGGTAACGGCGGTGGAAGAGAGAGATCAGTGACCAGCAATGGCATTCGGATTAAGCCTACAGTTACTAGGGGATCCTACGGTAGCATAGAATAAGCCACCAAACCAGCTGAGCGGTGATGCAAACAGTCCAAGGGAATAAACGTTGTGGGAAGGAGTGCCTACTAGCCAGTTTTTATATGGTGAGCAGCTGGTGTTGTGATTGGAAGCAAGTGCGGTTACCTGCGGGTGGCCCTTGTTTGTTCGTAGTCGTAGTCTCCCACCGTGGTACAAGTCAGATATTGCCTTGAATGGTGCAGTCACTCTATTCCGAGATGATCACTTGTTGGTCAGCACGGTGGGTGTGGTTT
The DNA here is from genome assembly GCA_944474145.2 of Dicrocoelium dendriticum. Taxonomy (NCBI): domain Eukaryota; kingdom Metazoa; phylum Platyhelminthes; class Trematoda; order Plagiorchiida; family Dicrocoeliidae; genus Dicrocoelium; species Dicrocoelium dendriticum. The sequence continues at coordinate 83,910,688 of OX104063.1, forward strand.
GTCTGGTTTCGTTGAGACGTTAGCTGGGTTGAGGTCTCAGCACGTAGGAGCTGTAAGTGGCAGGCCTTTGGTGCACCTTCTTTTCGAACGGTTGCTTGAGGGTTCCTCGTTAGTCAGTGGAGTGCGTGTCGCAAGGTTGTTGGAGGTGTTGACAATAGCTTTTTTGTCAGAGGTTTTGTATCCTTGTCACACAAGTCGGAATCGTGCAGTTTATCAGCATCAGCCTCCACTTGGCTGATGGCAGCTGCATAGTGCACTACCGAGACGGCTGGCGTCTTTACTGCGTTGGACGAAGTTATTTAAGTGATGTAGGTAATTTTCACATGTGAGTCCACATGCGGTTACGACAGATCAAGGTCAACTGGGAATGACAGCAAGTCCAGTTGCGGTGGAGGAACCTCTCTCCATTTGCTTAGGCAGAAGCTTATTGGATGATGCAAATACCCTTTGCAAAGGTGTTTTGTACGGCTTGATCACGATCGGTCCCAAATTACTGTCTCATACTGATTTGTTTTGCTATTTGCGGCTTGCTCAGTCCTTGAGCTATAAAGGTGCTAAGTGTAGGGCACGATTTACACTTAGATGTCTTTCGCAGACGTTTAATTTCGAAGGTGTCAGGTTGCAGATACTGAGGAGTGCGTGCTTCATCTTCTGTAATTTAGTGTTGTCGGGGACTTTGAATATTATAACGGTATGGGCCCGACTAAGTCGTTCTGAAACGTAATTAGTAATTTGTATATGTAGCTCTGCTGCCACGTTGAGTTCATCCACAGCATTGGTCTGTGTGGTTCCCGAGAGCTGAGCTAGGGGCATGAGTTTTGCTAAGGTTTCCCTCAGTACAGTGATGGTGATTATGAGTGCATTCAAGTTGAGCGCAAGGATGTTAATCTTATTATGTTCCTATTTCCGTGGAGCTGAAAGTGTTACCCTGCAGCCAGAGGTTGTGGGCAATGTTTGTCTTATCAGTTGGTGACTTAATTGGCCTGGTCAAAATTTTAGCAGGTCTGAGCGCCGACCGCCTTGCACGCATTGTCTTACTTGGATCTGACAAGAGATTGCCAAGTCAGATTCTAACTTTTTTATTAAACAGTGCGGTCTAAGTAAATTCACCCTAGAAACAAGATGGTACGACAAGCCAGTTGGTCCAACTATTCTACTGGATAGAAGCAGGGTGTCAGGATAACCAACAAAAAGACGAAAACGTGCTGTTTCAAAGTGCTTGGTTAAGGTACAGGGGCTTTGTATGAAGTATGTGTAATGACATTGAGATCAAGGAGAACTTGACAAAGGTTATGAACAGGGAGGAACCTAACTTCATACATGTATACTACATATACACTTATGACCACTTATTACCACTTATTTCTGCGTGCAAGGCGGGTGCATAGTAAGGTCAGGTTAGTGCGTCTGGGTGTCGCATTAATGTGGAAAATGGACCGAATTCCAGTTTTGGCGTTACTTGCCTGCATGAGCAACGCATGGAAAGGTAATATAAGTACCACACCATAGCGAGATCATCTTCTATGTAACTGTGTTGCCTTTGATGGGTTAAGCAAAGCAAATTCAAGCTGTTTAATAAGGCTGTCCATGTCCCATAGGGAGACGTTATTATTTCCGGGCTTGCAAGGTATGTCGTTGGCTGCACAAGCTTCCGTGAACGGTGGTTAGTTACCACAATTACGCTCCATGTAACGTGCGACAATATTACCAATATGGAAACAATATGCATATATTAAACACGGTGATTTCTACAAATCAACTCAAAGTAAAGGAAGCGGTGCACTTCCAGTTATTAATGGTAGAGGTTTCATGATGTATATGTTTAACGGAGGGTTGCACGGAAAACTACGGTTTCTTTCTGCAGGGAGGTGTCAGTACTGCTGTTAACCGTTAAACAGGACAACTGGATACTAGGGAACAGATGCTCAAGTTCTTGGTCTGAGAGCAGAGGACCGCACGTGGCGGTACTGTGGTCATAGAAACTCACCTGTGCAGCACGATCTTATTGAAAACGCGGTGATGTTCATTTGTTACTAAGGGAAACAATGCTGCGCACCGCTTTGCGGACAAGCGGTAGATGCAATGCATATAAATAGCCGGTTACTTCGTTCTTGTTCATGGGTTCGAGGCAATGGCACAACTGCAATGGATTAGGCGACTCGGCAGTTGTCATGTGTTAACGATAAATGCGAAGGCAAAAAGGATACATAGTAACTTGCAGGCCTACAAGTAGCGGTGGATGCAAATGGTTACAGACACTGGAACACGGGATGCAATAAACATGATCCACATTCAAACCAGTTAGGCATATTCACCGCTAGGTGAGTAAACGTGTATGCAGCTTGGAACCCACCAAGGCGAAACATTGAGTAATGGCTTTGCCAGCCTCATAAGAGGCCACTGTAGCAGCTCAACCTCAACGTGAACAGGATACTGGATAAGAGGAAGAGTCAGGCAGTATGAACATGTAATTTTTTTGAAAATAAATGTTACATACAAACAGTTGGTGCGTAAAATATGCAGTGGTGCCTGGATGCATGCCATTATGCATTGGTCTGCAAGCGACAGGACGGTCAGAGCCGCCATGCAGACGAAGGGAATATGCACGCGTTTTAAAAGCCGCATGTGAACCGATATTACATTGACCAGAGGTGCGAAGGGGTTTATGCGGTGGCACAGGTCACTTGGAAGCAGATCAATAGTGGCGGATCACTTAAGTAGGCATCACTGATAGACGTGTTCTAACTGAATAATGCGAACAAGCAATACAGTTACCGGAGGTGCAACGGCCTATATAAGCCGCAGTACATGTTACGTGTAGTAAAATCAGTAGTGGCGGATCAGTCCTCGCTTGCTGATCATGTCCGAAATGCGTGCCACGCTTTGTCGAGAATAAAATAGTTATTTATTTATTTATATACCTATCTTCATCTGTTATGTATGTGCCTATCACTATTGGCAACACTAATAGACAGGCAGCATGAAAACTAGATCCTCTTCTTCAACCGCTTTTGCTAGTAAAACACTCGCTCTTACAGATTCCACTTCTCTGACCCGGAGCCTAACAAGAGTCAAAGAGGCCCCTGTCACACTGACTAGCTGGATATCCAGAAAACTTTGACCAACACTTGGCCTCATATTACCCCTTCAAGAAACGCTTTGACATTACCCTGTCACATTTACACTGCTTGCTATAGCCTATGACCACAAGATGCTGGCACTAAGGCACAACGGACGGTGGACAGTGCCATAACCCTACTCGAGAATGAGTCACTCCAAACCCCTTGCATAAAAGTTGTTAAACGTTACTACTATAGAAACTGGGTTTGTGCATGCCGTCTGCCCAAGATAGTTGCACCGGAGCAAGCGTTGTCCTTGCTCTACTTTATTTTTTCCTCGCCTATTACGTGAGCAGTAACCACTCCCCTCGTTGCTTTGTGTGCGTACATTCCCATTTCAAACTCCCTGTATACGGCAGCGCAGTTAACTCTGTACACGCCCGAACCGACGACTCTATTATCCCTTGCTCTATCTTCTCTCGCTCTAAACACCCTGCAAAACATGTGAAGCACCTAATTTTTTGCTCGTTATAAAGCATGGTTGAGTTGGCTTGTACCTGACTCTAAAGTCTATGGTGCATTATGCGCAATAATGCGTGAACAACCAACGCCCACATTTTTGTTACTTACTATCCTACTCTTGTTTTACCTTGG
>OX104063.1:83914895-83981847 GCA_944474145.2 Dicrocoelium dendriticum
GTGCAATGGTTAGAGGCCAGACAAACTCAGCCTCCTGGTCCTCCAGGTTGGGGGTTGGAATGAGTGTGGCACCTCATTCCTTAAAATGGACTCCTTGTAGCCCAACGCCAAACCCGCTGCCTTGCGGTCAGGTTTTTGAACCAAAGGCTTTGGTTGAGAACCCTAATCGTTCTCTTGTCTAGGCCTGGGCAACCTGACAATATCCTGCCCACGCAATACTATGAATTTTCCTTCAAACAATTTCTTGATGCTCTGGCCACCGCAGAGGATAATCAACGGTGCCCTATCCGCTGCATCGAGCAGGGTGGATAGGGGTTTGGATGCTACTGCTCAAGCCTTCCCGTCTTATTATTCCCCTCTTACGCTTGTTCTCTCTTACCGTCCCATTTCAACTTCACTTATATCCCCCAGTTTTCAACCCCCGATTCTTTGCCCTCCCCCAACATGCTTTGCTAGGCATTTACCTTCTGATTTCAACTCACATGTGAACGCGGAGCGTCACTCCTCTCCTGTCGACAAGCCCATGTCCAACCAAGCAGTCCAATCCAGTTCATCGGCTTCCATTTGGAGCCCTCGATCCTCCTTCAGATTGGCATGCCTCAATGTACGCACACTGCTACAAATCGGTCAACAGGCAGCACTTGCCCGAACATTGGAGACCCTCTCGATCGATATCTGCTGCTTATCAGAGACTCGCCTGCAAGACTCGAGCACTGTGCTCACTCTACGATCCCCTTCAGGGGACGCAAGCAGTATTTTCTCCTTGCGCCTATCTGGTGACGATGCAGCTTCGAGCACCGGCCAAGCCGGTGTTGGTATTGCCCTGAGTCCCCGGGCTGAAGCTGCTCTGGTTGATTGGATTCCAATCAGTAGCCGGATGTGTGCGGTCCGATTGGCTGGCTCGTTTAAAGCTTCGAAGTCGCGCGGGACTAATAGATGTCTATTCATCATCGCTGCCTATGCGCCCACAAACTGTAGCGATGATTCGGTAAAGAACGACTTCTACCGCCAACTGACCCAGCTCCTTCGTTACAGAAGAAGCACGGATACTCTTGTGCTGGCGGGGGATATGAACGCACAAGTTGGAAAGTTGTCCACTGATGAACTGCATCTGGGCGGTCAGCACGGTGTAGGCTCCCGTAATGATAACGGTGAGCGGTTACTTCATTTGTGTGAAGCTGCTCGCTTATTTCTTGCGAGCACTAATTTCCGACGCAGCACCCGCCGAAGGGTGACTTGGCGCCCACCAACCTCGAACCAGCCTTGCACGCAGATCGATCACATTGCGATAAGTTACCGCTGGAGAGGCTGCATCCAGAATTGTCGCTCGATTTGGAGCACATGTGTGGACACCGATCATGCACTTGTATGTGCTGACACGCGGATGCGTTTTGGCGGACGCCCACGACGACGCTGTGAGCGTATTGACACCAGCCAACTGACAAAACCAGCTGTTCTGAATGCGTATCGAAGTACGCTAACATGCGAGTTGAGCAAGCGCTCACAGGCGACCATTGATAGTCACTGGTCACATGTTCGCCAGACCTTACTAGCAGCAGGCAAATCCTCATGTGGTATATCTAATAGACAACATGGACATTGGGTCTCTTCGCAGTCTTTGGAAATTATAGATGCTCGCCGGCAAATCCCGGCTGGAAGCGAGCACAATGAAACTCGCAAAGAGCTCCGGGCAAAACTCCGTGCTAGCCTGAAGAGAGACCGCAATTCTTGGTGGTCTCATCGTGCGTCAGAGATGGGAGTGACCGCTGCCCTTGGCAACCATCGTAAGTTATTCCGTCTGATACGGGAAACGGGCAGCAGGAGGCCTGGTGTTAGTGAAACTATACGTGACGAGAGTAGACAGCCTATCCACAATTTGTCAAAACGTCTGGAGCGTTGGGCTGAGCATTTTGAAAAGCAATTTAATCGGCAAGAATTGTTCGATTCGCCGGTCACTGATCGCCCCGCTCCGTGGGCTGTCCCTTTGGATCCACCCTCTCGCTCAGAAGTCGAACGTGAGATCGAAATGTTAAAGTTGAACAAAGCCGTGGGACCAGATGATTTTCCTCCAGCCCTCTTCAAATTTGGAGGCTCTGCTCTTGTTGATGCTTTGCATGGACTACTAATGAAACTGTGGGAGCAGGAAACTGTCCCAACCGACTGGAGCCGCTCCGTTATTGTTCCCATCTTCAAAGGCGGCTCGCGCTCGGAATGCGGCAGCCATAGAGGAATCAGTCTGATCTCCATCGCCTCCAAATTACTCGCCTCCATAATTCTCCACAGACTGACTGGCGCTCGTGAAAGCCAGATTCGTGAGGAGCAAGCCGGGTTTCGTCGGGGTCGTGGCTGCATCGACCACATCTTTACCTGGCGTCAGTTGTTGGAGCACCGTCACACATATTGGCGGCCCACCGTAGTCGTGTTCCTCGACATCAAAGGTGCCTTCGATTTGGTTGATCGATGTGCCCTTTAGGACTGTGTACTCAGGAAAGGTGTGCTCGAGAAATATGTCAATATTATCCAAGCATTATATGCGCGTAGCACGGGCAGAGTAAGGGCTTACAGCAGTCTGTCGCCGCCCTTCAATATCTCCAGCGGTGTGAGACAAGGATGCCCGCTGTCACCTTTCCTAGTCAACTTCGCTATTGACGAAGTCATGGAGATTGCATTTACAGGACATGACTTGGAAGGTGTGGAGCTACTCCCAGGAGAACGACTTCTTGACTTAGAGTATGCAGACGACATTGCCCTAATCTGTGACAGCTCCCAGACGTGTCAATCCGCGCTGGACAGATTAGCATTGGCTGTCAGTCGCTTCGGGCTTTGCTTTGAACCACCGAAGTGCAAAGCGTTCCTCCAGGATTGACAGGGTTCACCCCCTGTGCTGACCCTTGGTGGGGATCAGCTAGAAGTCGTTCAGAAATTCAATTACCTGGGAAGTTGTATCAGCGCCCTTGGGATCGAAGACGAGATCACGAACCGCATAGCGGAAGCTCGAGGTGCTTTTGCTAACCTTCGCCACCTATGGCGACGGCGCGACATTACTCTCGCCCTGAAGGGTAGAGTGTACACTGCAGCGGTACGTTCGACCTTACTGTACGGTTGCGAAACCTGGCCCCTAAGATCGGCGGACATGAAGAGACTACTTACGTTCGACCATCGGTGCCTTCGCAGTTTGGCTCACATCTGGTGGGAACACCGCGTGAGTAACGGGCGTGTTCGACGCCTTGTTTACGGCCTAGGAAAAGAGAATGAACCGCTCAGCACCGTCATTTCACTCACCAGGCTCCGATGGCTGGGCCACGTGTTGCGCATGCCAGCCCACCGACTCCCTCGACGTGCGTTGTTTGCTCACCGGCGATGTGGGTGGAAGAAGAGGATAGGTGGCCAAGCGATGACTTAGTCCAGAGTAATGAAGGCCGTCACTTCGGAGCTGGCCTCAGTTGGAGCTTCGTGGCTCCATGGTTGGGGTCCAAAAGACGGTGAACACGTTTGGCTGAATACACTTGCTGATATGGCAAGGAGCCGACCTCAGTGGCCTTCCTGCTGTGAGTTTCTTTGTCCCTCCCCATCCCTTTAGCCTCCCCCTCCATCTACGATCTTGTTTCGTAGTAGCCGGCTAGTATCTTACCGGAACGATGCGTATCCGTTGCTGGTAGCCCAGCTGGCATTCAACTGTCGTATTTATTTTCCCTTTATGTATTGTATGTATGTATGTATTTCCTTTATGTATTGCGGTACAATAGCGGAGGTGTTTTACCATCTCTAGCTGACATGTATAATGATGATGATGAGTAGTCAGCGCACAGCGCTCCTTTCTAGATGTTCATCTATCTATTACTCGCTACGTCTGACCCCTACTTATACTAAAGTCCAGCTCTCTCACCGGCTTTTCCCGACACAAGCTTCCTTGCTAGATGCACAGCTGTCACTTACTCATCTGCGACACCTAACTGATTGTAGTTCAGCTCTCTCACTGGCTTCCCCCGGCTCAGGCCTCCTAAGTTATATTCCATTAGCACCCCGGTATGATTTGATTAGCTGCGCGTTGATGCGTCTTAGTCTATTATGCTCTGAACTATTTAACAACCTCATTGTATGCTTGCGCTTCTCTTGTCCGCTGTCCTTCTATTACGAAACCTCTCTTAGCTTTCTTCTGTCGTGCAAGCATATCCATGTATTCAGCGCAAGTCGCTGTTCTGCCTCACATTTCTAGATCTTCATTTATCCCTTACTCGCTGTATTGTCTTAGGCATTTTTACCTGCAATCCTCCATGTCTCGGGCTAGCATTCCCTGGCTCTATCCAGCTTGGTACTATTATCTTAGCACCCTAGCTGCTGCAGTTAGGCCTCAGGTTCATATATCCTCAGCAACCTTAATGTACGCTTGCGTTCTGGCTATTCGCTGTCCTTCCGTCATTTAACCCTTCTTAGCTTTTTAGTTCATCACTCCTCTCATCTGATCAGTACACAGACGCCCGTTAGCTTCTCATTTATAGGTGTTCATTGCTCATTTACCCGCTGCTATGTTTGCGACACTTACCCATGTATGAGTCCAAAAGACTCACTTGCTTTTCCTGGGTCAGTATATTCTGCGCTCCTTATCGAAGTAGGTTGGCTACCTGCTGGTCTTTAAATTCTTCTTTCTGTCTTCCCACGCAATAGTTGCATCATAGCAAACCGATACTGCGTTTTTTGCTCAATGGCGCAACGCTCTGTATCCCGTGTAGATGGTAGCAACCAACCTACGGGCCATTGCTTTCGTAGAACATTCAAAAAACACTTTCAGCACAATAACTGTTGCAGATTGTACATCATTTGTTTCCACTAAATGTTATACCATAGGACTTAAACAATGTTTGTTCCCACGCCTGTTCTTTGCGGCCTTGTTTGTCTCTCACCTTCCATTTTCTCCGAGGTCCGAAACTTCTTGGGGATCTGGGATTGGACCGAGAATGAAATTTTGCCCGGGACAGGGCATAACCCACAAGGACCCACAAAGAACATGTTTGTACAACAAATGAATATAAATGCACTCACTACCACGACCGTTGTCCAGTAATGATAGCTGGACACAAGGCCTTCACACTCCTGAAAAGTATACATAAACCTGAAAAATCCAGACGCAAGAATCTGACGTTTTGCTCACCTGGACACACAAAGACCACTAAGGTCCCACCCTCCATGGGCCTCAGCCATTATGGCCGCCCCGACCAGAGATACCTGATCAGCTAACAGAGGAAATTGGAAGTCAATTGACTGCGGATAACCGAGGGTGAAATCAGTCGGCGAGCTGCTCTGCCAGTTTAACATTAGGGTACAAACGGCTTTCTGACAGTGTTCCAGGACGTGGTGGGTTTTCGCCTGGCACGCGTTCTCTCTATATAAAAAGCCACATATGTCCGCTTAACAGCACTGTGGCGTGGCGGATGTGACTCTCCAATGAATAAAGTCACTGCCCACAACTACATACTGGCAAGTTGATTCGAATCATAATTTAATATCTTCCTGACACGTTCAAGAGTAAGATATTCCCTACCTTCATGTATCCTTCGCACTACACACGTAATGCCCAGACTGTTTACACTACGCACGCTAGAACCCAACGTGTCGTCATGCATTGACGACTTTATTCTTCATGATTAATTTTACAATTTCCAAAGCCTGTACAACTTTCCGCTTACGGTCGATTACATATATAGCAACGTGTTTGTTGCGAAACATAATTGCATGTAAATGTCGATCATGCCTGGTTTGGTGTGTCTCGACAAATTCGAGAATATACTATTTAGTTATTTATTTAGCTGCATCCAACAACTCAACCACCGATGTCCAGTGAGGGTAGTTGGACACGAATTCTTCGCTCCCCGGCAAATATACATAATCAGAGAAGGTGAGACCCCATGCTCTGGAAATTCTACTCACCTGCAAAATCATACTGTCTCCTCGACTGACCCCAACGTCCTTGTTGGAACCTGCCTGTGCAATTTGTCAGGCCAACAGAGGAGTCACTCAACTGCGAATAACTGAAGGAATTACTGCTTTATAACCAGCTTTGCCAGTTGCACATGACCGACCATAGCAATCGACGACAGTGTTCCAGGACGTGGTGGGTTTTCGCCTGGCAAGCGTTCTCCCTGTAAAACGCCACAAAAGTCCGTCCATCAACACTGTGACATGGCGAATGTGACTCTCCACTGCATAAAGTCACTGCCCACTGTTACACACTGGAATATCGACTAGTCATTTTTCGACATTCTACTGACACGTACAACGAAATTAATCTGTCCTCATATAATGTCCCCACCCTAACTACTGTGCCATTTTTACTTACGCTATGCACACTTGAAACCATTGTACTCGCACTCCACTTTTGATTTTGCTCCTCATGAGTGCTTCAAATGTTTCTGCAAATTGTACAACTTTGGCCACAGCCAATTACGTGCGTTGTAACCTATCTGTTGCGCCACATAATTGCTCGTTAATTTTGAGCACACTTGAGTTGGTATGGCTCGAGGAATTTGAGAATAAAATATTTATTTATTTATTTAATACCGCAGTTTCCATCAATCAGTGCTCTGCCTCATGCACTACGAATTCGGTTAAGGCAAGCAAAGGTTCTGCTGTAAAAGGCGTCCTGAATAAAGTGCGCACTTTGCAGTGTCGTTCTATTAGATCCACTGAAAGATCCACTTAAGAAAATCAGGGCACTTTCAACTGAGATAGCTGATATTAAATGGAAATGGCCGCTACCAAAGCAGATCTAGTAAAACTTGTGCCATTGGCGTAACCCGCACACACAAGAAAAGTGGCAGCGTTGACAACCGCATGGAAGGTAGTAAGCTACCTTCACAAATGTGGTAAACGAACGAGCCGGTCGTGCCCGAAACGTGAGCAGCTTCAACGTTCCAGACTAAATTCCTTTGGAGAAAGTCACCCGTCTACTGTCGACACCGTGTAATATCCCTCTTGATACGTGTGGGAGTAAACTGCTCATAAAATCGATGGTCAGTCGTAACTGCCTAATTCTTATTGCTTTCAAAACTCAGGAACTGGCTAGACGCTCTACAGCAAATAGATTTACTTTACGAAAAATGCAAATCTTAGGCCTGTTTTTATCAAGTCTGAGCTAACGCCGCTGCAAACAGCAATCAAACCTGATACAAATACCTGAACATAACAACGGCCACTTGATTCATCGCCGATCGCCGGAGCGACCGCTTGCTCTACGACAAGCACTAATGTTGATATGGTCCTAACCCCCTGCGTCAAACGTCGGCGATAGCGTTGCATTCTGCCTCAAGTCTTACAGCCCCGATAGGTTCAAAGTCAACCAACCTTAGGGATTCCTCCCAACTAACGATAGCAGAAGCAGAGACAATGAACGCCCTATTGCATACCGCCTCCGACATCAATGATGCGGATGCCAAACCGACCAATGTAGAGTTCCCGCTGATTAACTCACTACTCTTTCACTCACGCATAGTAGAAACCACTCTCGCTGCAAAACAAACTACGGAGAAAGCCAACAACCGAAAAACGCCACGCCTCATATTACAAAACACTCCTTGCTGGTGCATCAACTTGACAGTGATAATCGCACACAAGCATAAGCGGTTAAATGATAAGCACCCAGCAACGTCTGTACAAATAGATCGCATAAGGCTGAAATCATTTCGACCACAAACACCACCTTCCATGGAAGTTTTGACCCAACCTGCCTACTTACTGCGTAAGCCGTACCTACCCAAGGAGACAAACAGTGTTACCAAGCCCCAGAAATATGACAATCACCGCGGTTTCCCCTAACTACCAACGTTCCACCAGTCACGGAATCCTAATGGAATATTGAGCATTTCGGGCAGCGTCGGTGCAGTGATTTTCCTATATCTAATACGGCTACCTATCCGCCCTGTACGCTATCGCTTAGTTGGCCATACCAAAAGCGCTATCCCCTCGCAACGTCAACTGCACAACCCCGCTACCAATCCCCACTACCTCTCGAAACCCAGGGAAACCAAACACTCAACCAAGGACGACACACTTCTTCCAATCTCTACCACCTCAGCAACATGAACACCACCTCGCGCTCTCTGACTATTCGCTCTCCCGTACAAAAAATATATCAGGATGCCAAGCACTTCAACAGGGCTGCACCTTCCACAGCCTCTTTTATGGGATGCAGCACGGCACGACCCACCTCCCTCGTTCCACCAAGAGTTCCTGCCAGCCCTCTATTACCTCCGACCACGCATATGTTCACTGCACCTAATCCCGCAAGGTCGGCTTCAGCCCTCAGGAGAGGTTCTTCAGACTAACGTACTACCAGACGTATTAATGGCCGACTGCTATCAGCTTCCTACTCAAACACCTCCTGAGCACATTCCTGTAACACCCCAACCCCTCTTCTTCCCACCTCCATGTGCCCTGCGCCAGTTGCACACTATTGTGCAACCTACTTCACACAGAAACTCCTCTAACTCTCCATGCGCTGAATCATTTAGCATGTTTTTTAACAACGCACGACCTATTACACATAAGCTGCACCTTATTGGCCCATTTATCCAACTCTCATAACCACAGCTGGTTCTCATCACCTAAACGTGGCACCCCTCATATACCTCTGACTACCTACTAAACATTCCTGGCTGCACCAAATTCTGTAAAAGACGAGACAAGCATCGTGGTAGTGGCTGCCTTATCTATGTCCAGGACGATGTTGATGCACCTGACTGCGAACTGCTATCTACAGGCAACCCTGAAGACTCCATCTGGATCCAGACGACAGGAGGTCAACTTGACCTACTTATCAATTGAGTATATAAACCTCCACACATCTAGCGGAAAGATTAATGAACGCATTGAGCTTTTCACTGAAATCTCTTTCATGCCTCCACACCACAAGGTATTAGGTGGAGATTTCAATATGCTACTTACCCCCTAAAAGGATCAGGCTGTCCCACTCAGATACAGATGTTTTGGTTAAACCGTCCACTCAAACAACTGGATCCAACACTTTCACGATCACACCAGGCTTTCTAACAATCTTGGCTTAAGTTGTACGCAAGTTGTCTCTGATCCAATCGCTCGTAGACTAGACGAAATACATGGCTGCGGCCACGAGGTAGTCAAACTCATATTTATACCTTCTACTCCCCATTGCGCCTCTTCTTGTGCTATCGAACAGTTTCTAAGGTTAAACATATTAACTGGAACAGCGTTGCGATATTAGTGTGGTCTGCGAACTGGGGTGACCGCTTTTAGCTACTGAGATAGACACAGCCGCATATGTCCTATATCTAAATTTCTATAGCTGCCTAGATGTGATCGTCCCACTCACTTACAGAAGCCGAGCAAAGATGACAGCGAAATCAGACAAGACCAACGGTACTTAGGAGGAGCAATGTGCCATCGATACTCCAAAACTAAGGAAGTCCACACCCCTGTACGCATGAAGGAAATCCTAGTCAACTGGCGCACTGTTCAGGAAACAGCCAGGAGTGCTGAAGAGGATGCAGCTCTTAAATCTAACGATAAAAGCAAGTCACTCACGCAACTACTCCGACAAAGAAGCAATCGGAAAACTACGCCTGTTGCCTCAATAAGACTCTCTGACACCTCCGTTATCAGCGATCTAGCTGAAATACGTGAGATCCTCAAAGATACATCTGCAATACTTGCATAGCCGTTAACGGGACCTCATCAGCTGTGCCACCTTAGCGCACCAATGACTTAATTGACACTATTAACTTTGACCTACGTTCTATCATCCGAGTAACCAATTCACGCAAAAAGTCATCACACCCTGGTCGCAATGGTCACCCCTCTACGCTGATGATATTCAGTGGCCAGGACATACCAGTTCTACTTTTCAATCTATTCACGCTTTCCATGGCAAAGGGGATCAATCCAGCCACATGGAAACATGCTATCATCATCCCGCAACACAAATAAGGCAGTCAGCAAACCATTGAAAACTATCGCTCCATCAGCCGTACGCCTATTGCTTCAAGAGTAATGGAGCAAATAGTCAAAGAAACCACGCTCATCTTGCTGCTTACTCGCACCCTCCTCAGTCGACAACAACATGGGTTCCTGTCGTCTAAACCCTGTCAGACCGGCCAATATGAGTTCCATAACCATGTAACTCAACAGATTGGCAACAAGCAAGCACTAGCCCTCAGCTTCGCAGATATGACAAAGGCCCTTTGGCAGAGTACCACATGCCGAACTCTTGGTGAAGCTGGAATCATACGGTGTCTCTGACAAACAGCATACATGGTTCTCATCATATCTTACATATCGCTCACTATCAGTAACGGTTGGGACCTCAAATCACCTCAAAAACCAGTCAAAAGTTGTGTACTTCAAAGAAGCGTTTTAGGCCTACTACCATTCCGGCTCTATAGCAATGACGTGTTCCAGGTTTTTAAACCTAAGACACCCTACCTGTCTGCTGTTTTATCATCCGTATCCTAAATGCCAATGTCTGTCAGTACTAAACTCCATTTGTTTCTCTCTGGTATTACTGCTAAGCCTTGACGGACTACCTAACATGTGACCTAGTCTCAGTTTAGCTTTACAGTCTGTCCTTTGAATTGTGATGCCGCATAGCTCACAACCACCTGACTTGCCAAAACCTTCATCTTCTCCCCTCATGCTTGCTGAGACCTAGACCTTACATCCATATCATCTTCCGGATTGTGAACGTCGTTGTCCGCAGCTTCTCATTACCTGCTTATTTCTAGCATAACTGACACGCCCTTAAGAGGCATCTAGGTTGCTGCTTATTCCCATTTCACCTTTACAGGCCACTATTCCCATTGTGCTGCCTCACCACTCACAGCCATCCGAATTACCAAACATTTTATTTCTTCCTCCTGTGTTCCAAGTCTCCGTAGCCTTACATTCCTATTGCTTTCTCCATTGTTGATGCCTGCAGTTGCTTAGCTACATCACTTTATTTCTAGTATGACCGACATGTCTCATGAAATGCCTAGCAGGCGGCACACTTCCACTCCGACGTAACAGGCTTCCTTTAGGACTAGGATGGCGCGTCGCACACAGCCATCCCATTCGCGAACGTTTCCATCCCTTCACCTACGCCTAATGGTACTTTGGCCTTACATAATTAACAGTATCTCTCATGAGTCAGAATGTTGTTGTCCGCTGCAGCTTATCCACCTGTTTCTATTTAATATAGCTGCTAAGCTGTAGATAGACTTTTAGCTCCCGGATGGCTCCCATACTAAATGCACTTCCTTCCATTCGTATTGTGCTGACGTCTTGCTCACAGCCATCTGACTTGCCGACAGTTATTCCCCTGCACCTCAAACATGAGATCTCCTTGGTCTTGTCTCACTCAAATATGTCTCTTAACTCTTTGATCTGGCTTTCATTTCCCCTTTTATCTAAAAACCTCCAATGCTCCACCGACGCATACTTGCCATTGTAGCTTCGTGTTTTGTGGGTATGACCTCAACCAACTGGCTATGTTGCCAGTCCGATCCTTACTCCCAAACTGACATTGATAACACTGATACTTTTTCTCACACTTACCTTAAACAACACTGAAGTTTAGCTTTACCTTGTTTTGTATTCCTTTGGTCTCCGTGCTCCTCCACTTCTCTCTTTGGTTTTAGCTTTTCTCTCCGCACTACATGGTCCCTCGTCCCCTTGCGTCCTATCCATTTTTACCTCCTACTTCTTCACTTATACCTGTTGCTCTGGCGTTCATTTCATCTTGCGTGCCACCAAACACCGAGGCTCTACCGACTTTCCTTCCACACGGGTAGCTTCGCACCTTTGTACGTAGGACCTCAAGTATCAGGTTTCGTTGCCTACTTATATCCTTATGGCCAAGGTGACATCGTTACTACTTGTAATTATTAATCTATGAACCACTACGCTACTGAATATATTCTCTTTTCCTGGCTTTCATTTATCCCATACTCCTATCACTTCTCTTACCTGTTTGACTCTGGTTTTCCCCTCCTCCTAAACACCATCTACCCACGGTGCTCCAACAACTTATCTTTCGAGCAGTAGCCCAGCACTTTGTGCGTGGCACCGCCGCCACGGTTTTTCACATTTACAGATTCATAGCATTGCTGGATTTTCTTTTCCTTCTCCCCTTCAACTACAGACAATTATTATGTAAAGCGACGCTCCTCTTCTCATGTCTAGTACTCACTTGACTAAGGTCAGATTCTTCTGCGTACTAAATCCCGCAACTTCCCTCTCAGTTATCTCTGTCCATCTGACATACCTATGACACGGTAGTGCTCCACCTTCGGTTTACTTAGTCTATTGAGGCGCTGCGGCGCCATTTCTTTTCACAGTTAGCTCAAACGCTTTGCTGACACCGCCAAGGTTCCAGTTCTGCAGCATTTGGTCTAACTACCCACCGCTCCAATGAGGTAATCATTTTTGGCACAACTGTGTACTGCACCTTCTTTCCTTCGATGCAATGCTCCGCGTGTTCTGACACCTAACTTCTGTACACGGGTGTTCTATGCTCACCCTCAGTATTAGAAGGCACAGACATACCGATGCCGCCAAAGTTTATAGATACATGTAGAAAACGGGGTAAATATTTTGGCAAGGCTCGAGGTCTCTAGACATCCTTACTCCTTTAGCTTCTCTCTCTTTCTTCCTTGTTCCCCCGATAGACCTGCATAGAAGTGCTGAATACAATTACCTAACTCGTCTACTCTGTAAGTATGACCCATGGACATTTGTGGACGGCTCATGCTACCACCTGGGACACTTTGACCCCTGATATACATCATCTATTGGTTTGAACGACTGCGTTCAAATCATTTTCATCTTCGGAACATCACCTCAAGAAAGCTTCACTTCCCTGCAAGTGTGCAACTTATTTGTGACGTCATGGCGTTATATTCTGTCCACCTTGCCAGTGGATTATCCTTTTGGTACGAGATCCTTCATATGCTTGACGCCAGTATCTGATGAATTTGTTACCCACATCTCCAGTGTGGTCTGCCACCAATTGTAAGCCTCTGGAAGCTTATCTACTATGGAAGCTATTTGATTTATACTTTCCACTGGTTAGAGCACTTGGGTTCAAATCATGATTGCCCCCGGAACATTACCTATAAAGCTTCATCACCCTGCAAGTGATCAGCATGCGAAGCCATGGCGTTATGCTTTCGCCGCCTCGCCAGTGGATAAGTTCTCTTGCAAGCCTTTTGATCCGTACCCCCTATGGGTGTGAACAATTTTGCTCGACTCAGTATCACGTATGAAACATCGTCTGAAAAACAATTTCATGTCCCTGCAAGCGTACAACTGACTTGCGATTCCGTGGCGTTATGCTCCGTCTACCTCGCCAGTGGATTATTTCTTTCTGGTATCAGGATCCTTAACTAATTGGAGCCGTTATCCAATAGAAAATCCAACCACCTCGCCATCGTGGTAGACATATATTACACTCTTCGGATGTAAATTGTCTTTGGTCTGTACTACTACACTCGGCAGTACTTGGTTCCGAAGCTCACGGCGAGCTCCTCGACCGTTTGAAACATCCTCCCTATGCAAGTGTCCCACATAGCTGCGATGATTATCGCTCGGGAACCTGCCAGCAACACCCACCTGGCCCGTGGGTTATTTACTCGGACGAGGATACTGTTTGTGGGTTGAGTTTCATACTCGCCTGTGTAATGCAGCGCACCAGTTTATACAGCCTACCTACGAACAGTACCGCCCTCCCCAACCCTTACTGGTGAATCCTGACAACGCGTTCCGCTGAGCCAACGGAAAATCGCGTGTAAAATGACTGCGAGTAACCGTTCGAAAAATGGATCCTACAAAAGCGTCACAAGTATCTTCATGTTATTTACAGCGTAGTCAATGGCAGTGTTCCAGGACGTGATGGGTTTTCGCCTGGCAAGCGTTCTCCATATAACAAGCCACAAATGTCCGTTTAACGACCCTGCTACATGGCGGTGGTGACTCACCACTGAACTAGGGTCACTGCCCACGACTTCACAAGGAGAATAATCACAATATACGATATTTGCGTGCACGTGTATATCAAACACTCCATCGGACTCATACGTCTCCGGAAAATGCAGGGCCACCTCCGGAACCATTTGAACCCCACTCAGCATTTCCATAACAGGAACACTTAGTGATCTTACAGCGCTTCGGTGCCAAATTGCTCTGACACCATTGGCCATTCCTTGGGTCTCTGCATCAATCCTATGCAAAAGTATGTGCAAGTTCCGAGCCAGGTATATTACCAACAGGTATTTCTGTCTTGTGGTGTACACGCGGTTTTAATATTTCTGTGGCTCTGTCAACCACTTGATCACGCCTGTACGGGCCAGTCTCGTTTCGTCGAGAAGCTAATTATTTAGTTATTTATACAAGCATGCATTCGCATTAAACCGACTACCATTAACAATAAAATCCTTAGAGTCCGTTGCGCGTGTTCACTCAGCCCTACATAGCTTCAGCAGCGTTCATGCCGTTGCATAGCTTCTCAAACTTAACACCCCTGTAGATCAGTTTCGCGAACAGGAGCCTGGCCACACTTAATCAGGCAAAACACTATAGGTACCACATAAAATCTAAAGAAAGCTGGGAATACCAAATGGCCTGTGTAGCGCAGAACCACAGCATTATATTTCTACCAGCCTCCCAATACGTTACGTACTTCTGCTTCCTATCGCTAGTAACCTGGCACTTGCTCACGTTGCGCAACGCAGCACGTTATCGTTACATTACCTAACTCGCCTATTGCTTTTTGACTGCAGCACTTCTGGAATTTAGCCTCAACCAATTCTCCAACTTTGCTTAAGCTGTCCCCTTCAGACCCATCAAAACGACACCGAAAAAGCGCGACGCAGCACAGTAGCCATGTAGCTTCAGCCGTTCACTTCCTGCTTACTTAATAAATAAATAAATATTTTATTTTCAACAAATCGAAGCAAGCCTTTTGGACGTGAACAGCATATTGCAACCGTTTACATGCTAGCATGGTTAGTGAGGCCAAGGGCGGGATTAGTACGGATGGAGTCAGTAGTGTAGGCGCAAATGGCCCAAAGATTGTATGAAGTCTATCTTCACAGAATGCGAGAGGTAGAGAGGAGAATCAGCTCATTAATGTGTATGTGGATGAGAAACTTATCCGACAAGTTTGTGTACACAGTGCGGGTCAGGTGAGTGAAGCATAAGGAAAGAACTGCAACAATATATTAAGAATAGTAGCATGTCACTGATCGAACATCTAGGCGTAGTCGTACAAGTGCCACTATATGTACAGAATTTGTGAAACGTGGAATTGGTCGACTTGCCAATGCGTGGTTGGGACAGTGACTTTATTGAGTGGCGAGTCAAATCTGCCACGTCGCAGTTTTGTTAAACAGACATACGTGGCTTTTTGAAGGGGAAGCGCTTGCCAAGCGGAAACCCACCACATCCTGGAACGCTGTGGACTGGTGATATGACACTGACAAGATTTCATCTGACCGAATATCCACCCAGATTTACGCCGTTACGTTTCGGCAATTTGTTTCCTATGATCGTGTAGTTGTCTCATTTGGAGTGGATTGAAAGCAGTTGAAGCTGTTGAGGTCTGACGCCTTAGGTAAGTTCTATTGATTTGATTACATTTCCGGGTCCCTTTAGTGCGTCAGAATTTCAAAGTGCGGATGGTTTGATTGTTCTGTGTTGCTTCCGCGTCCAGGTAAGCGTCGCAGGTATATCCTCAAAGGTGTCCCTTGCAGATACTGTTATCTTTCAGCACAAGGGAGAAAATAAATACCGACTGAGCAAGCTGCCAAGGAAATTGAACAAGACTATGTTAATGTTTAAATATAATATGTTTGGTAGCGTTGCGCTGAGTAAAAGCAATGGCATGGCTGAATATGTGATACAGCATATTCGTTGGTTTGCATGCAAGTACGAGACCCGATGTTTGTTGAATGTGAGAGACAAATGCTGTCCGAATTGGCCTAGGGTACGTAACAGTTGTCCTGTGCGGAAAACGGGAGTATCAAGCGTTAACCGGTGAATGAGTTGAATGGGTCAGGAGAACATAGTAAGTAGTGCAATATGCGACTAAGGTGTAGCTTGCGCAAGCGGTTGACCGTGGATGAGCGTATCGTTTGAACATGTATGAGGGCCAGTGAAGTTGCTACGCCGTGTTAGAGACTCATGCGAATTATAGCGTAACATGTTCAATAATCGGATGTTAGGGAAACAGCTGGGTGATGGTGTGAAGGGCAGTGTCAAAGAAGTTGTGATGAGAATAGGAGCGACTATATAGGAGCGACCATATACTATATATATCACACCTTGTAACTTATTCACGATGGTAGTTGCCGTCCCCCAGTGGTTCAGTGGTCTCAACCACGGACTGGCAACGGTCGAGTTGCGGGTTCGAGCCCTACCAGTGTCCGATGGAATACGCAATGCTGACTATTCCTGAAAGGATGAAACGCGTGTACAGTGCTTTTCCAGACGTGTGACGGCTGTCTGAGTGAGTCTAGATGTGCCGAATTTCTACCTATACCAAACTTGTTAAACTCTTATGTTGCGATACTTTCTGTAACTGCGACTCGATTTTGCGCACAGAAGTGCTGTTAGTCCGTGCAGTCCATTACTCATCTGCGCTTAGCAGAGTCCAACTTCCCCATCCGTATTATTCACAGCAACTCTGCTCTTTTACTCCCAAACTTGTTTACTTAGATGGGCGCTGTTTATCAGTATAGGGGAACCCCACTAGCCCTTATCCTCCTAGTGGATGGCGCCGTTATTGAAAGCATACGTAGTTCTAACCTAACTCACTACTAAGAATGAATAAAACCAGTTGGGCACGAAGTTTCCGAGTCAAAAGTAATACTATGCACACCGTCAGTTGAGTCATGGTCTCCTAAACCGGACACTTGCACTCCAATTTGTCTTTTCTTGGCACCATATCTCAGCTTTTAGCTGAGTCGTACATTCGCCAGTCACCATTGGTAACGCTGGTAGACGGGCGGCACGGTGAACCCGATCCAGTTTTGATCGCCATTCATGTTATCTTAACATTTAATGTTTCATGTCCTCTGACACTGGCGCGCAAGCTAGCCATGTACCAGAGACCCCTGTCACACCGGCTAGCTGAAACTCAAGCTATTTCCAAGCACTCATTGCCTTATCATGGTCCCCGCTTCAAAATTTAGCTTTAACCTGCTCTATTGTTCACCCTGCGTCATGCGTATAGGTGGGTGCACAACCAGTTCACATTTCCTGTTTACTTTGCAGTTCCTGACTTGCTATACTTCCATTGTGTTGTCTGACGTACTATAATAGCTCACATTAAACATACACCGTGATATTTTTGTGACATAAACACCTCGTTTTTCATCGATATCACCCATACTGAACCTCTAAAGTTGGAGAGAGGAAGCTCATAAAGAGCAAGCAGTTGCACAGTAGAGCCTCTCATCACATGAGGCACAAATTGCTTCATTTCTGGAAATCTCTAACAATAAAAACAAAGATCTTGAGGTCCCAGCCATGCAGGCTCTAGCGAATTACACGAATAGAAGCATTTTGCCATTCCTTCTGAAGCCCATTAATTTATTATTGACGATGGACCTAGGTAGCTTATTCATAGTGTGGGTCCATGTATAAGGGATGCATAACATAAGCTAAACTTGATAAATCATGCAGGATTTGTCCAATACATTGGTGGGGTGTACAGGCTCACTCGAGTCTAAAGGACACTGCGCTGTCCTGGCTTATCCAACTATACAAGAGTCAAGTATTTTCAGGACAACGTTCGCCACCGTTTGCAGTTAAGTAATTTCGGACATTTTTCTTATACACTGGTATCTTCCAGCAACTAGTCTCTGAAAACCACACACAGGGATATTTTGACCATGGTCTACTTACAATGAATCCCGTAATTTTACGCAGGTAAACCGTACTATAGTGTATCAAGAGCTCTGCTTTGTATATTTTTAAATATTGGTCCAAGTTTTATTACATATAAAGCGAGAAGCAGGAGCGGTACGCTTTAGAACCAATACGCGAATATAAGGACAACCTCCGATGAGTGGAGAACACCAAAAGTAACGCTAGGAAAATTTATTAAGTGGGGCGAAACGCTATCTAGTGCTAAAATAAGGCACCGGAAGATAGCTAGCTAGGAGAAAGGTGTGGTCGCGTGCGCGTAGAGCACAGATGGCCGCGGAACCGATGAGCGTCGCGCCGTTCGAAGGCTGATGCTATGTTGACTCAAACAAACGCGAGCAACGTTCAAACGGGCGAGCGGCTAATTTGCTATGTACATCGAGAAAATATAATTTTGTGATTTTGTAATATTTTACGCAGCATGCGGCAGCCAAACAGGGGAATCTCCATGTCACTACACAGCCCCCTCTTAGAAGGGAACCGTAGGTGACCCTTCGATCTACGTGAGGACTGTCCGTCGCCGGCCAGCCATCTGCGAGACCAGACGGTGAAACCTGATGCAGCTGCTGGGGAGAACCAATGCGATCGGACGCTAGGGGCTCCCACCCGTGTCCTCCCTACAGGTGCCAAAAACACAAATGGGGGAAATGTTCGTAGCGTTCGAGTGCGTAGTGTCACAGCACATGAGGTTTGAGCACATAGTGTCCGAAAACGTAACGTTCGATTGTCGTTGAACGTCCGCGTGTCGGGGATATG
The DNA here is from genome assembly GCA_944474145.2 of Dicrocoelium dendriticum. NCBI lineage: Eukaryota > Metazoa > Platyhelminthes > Trematoda > Plagiorchiida > Dicrocoeliidae > Dicrocoelium > Dicrocoelium dendriticum. Next base: position 83,933,580 of record OX104063.1, read on the forward strand.
AAAAAGAAGCGGAAACGCGGAGTGTCAAAGAGGTGCGAGCGACAGAGCTAACAAAAGGCGATAGCACTTACCGAGTGCGATAAGCGAATAAAGCGAGAACCATTTTGTGTTTTCAAAACGATTTTCTCCCTTTTTGGGTTTTCAAAACGTTTTTGCAGTTTTTGGGGTTTTCAAAACGCTTTGCAAACTTTTGGGTTTTCAAAACTGCCGTTTTGTTGGGCGGGTTAGGCCACAAGCAAAAAGGAAGCGGGAAAAGGAAGAATGAAAAAAGGACTAATCTTTTAATCGCGCTGGCCAAGGAACCCGCCTACCTGACCTAGTCGATTTTGGACGTTCGGTCGGAGGCGTTGTCGATCCAGCAGTTTTGTCGGATGAGGAAGCTTTCGGCTCGATAGAATCGGAAGGAACTGAGTCGGAAGGGTTAGTCGGAGAATGCTTCCTAGCATCGGTAGTAGGCGTGTCATCGATCATAGGCTGCGTTGACTCGTCCGAAGGTGGACGGGAGTCATCGTCGATCTCAGGTTCCACACGGGCAACCTTGAGACGGTCGATAGGGACAGTTTCACGTTTACCGTGGCGGTCGATAACGAATACGCGGTCCTTATGTTTAAGAACCTTAAATGGACCTTCGTAGGGTCGTTCGAGTGGTCTGCGTAGACCATCGACTCGAAGGAAAACGTAAGCGCATTGCAGTAGACCTTGTGGAACGAACGATTTACGTCGTTATTCTCGCACGTCGGTTACTTTGATATGGCGCATGCTCGTGGCTAACTGCCGAGCGTAATTCGCGTCGTAGCGGGGTGTTCTGGGGTTTCCAGAAAAGAAGTCCCCAGGTAGTCGAAGAGGTTGTCCATATACCAGTTCGGCGCTGGACGTGTGCAAATAAGCTTTAAGAGCTGATCGGATACCAAGTAGTATCATGGGCAGTGCTTCGGTCCAGCTTAGTGCATTAGCGGCACTGAGTGAGGCCTTCAGCTGTCGGTGGAAACGTTCCACCATGCCGTTGGATTGCGGGTGATAGGCGGTAGTCCGGATGCGTTGACATCCGAGGACTTTGAGAAGCTCGTTGAAGGTCGAGGATTCGAACTGCGGACCGCGGTCGGTAGTCACGGTGGCTGGACAGCCATGTGAAGCGACCCAGCGCCCAACGAAAGCGCGCGTTACGGTGTCCGCGGATACGTCGGGTATAGGTACGGCCTCGGGCCAACGGGTGTATCGGTCGATCATGGTCAGAATGTAGACCATTCCTCTGGATGGTGCCAAGGGTCCAACTATGTCGAGATGGACATGGGCGAGGCGAGCTGAGACTTGCGGAAAACGACCAAGCGAAGCGGACACGTGCCGCTGTATCTTGGCCTGCTGACACGTTAGGCAACCGCGTGCCCAGCGCTTAAGATCGCGTTGCATTCCGAGCCAAACGTATCTCTCGGATATGAGCTTGATCGTGGCTCGGATGCCTGGATGAGCGATGTTATGAAGTGTGTCGAAAACTAGACGTCGAACGGTTTCTGGATCGACGGGTCGAGGTCGTCCAGTAGAAGTATCGCACAAGATTGTGCCATCAGATGACGGCAGTGGATGCGATGTGATTCGTAGCGAAGAACCTTGTTTGATATTCTGACAGTCAGTGTCGGTTAGTTGCGCGGTAGCCATGGCAGATAAGTCGATTGCCTGGCCAGCGGTGTGGATTGCGGAGACGCGCGAAAGAGCGTCAGCAACGACGTTATTCTGATCTGAAATGTGTCGGAGGTCAGTAGAAAATTGAGCCGCGAAATCCAGCTGACGAACCTCACGTGGTGAGTGTCGAGCTGATTGATTTCGAAAGGCGTAAATAAGCGGCTTATGATCGGTGAAGATAACGAACGAATTACCTTCTAAGACGTGCCTGAAATGTCGGACGGTAGAATAAACTGCCAGCAGTTCGCGGCTGAACGTGCAGTACTTGACTTCTGCCGGTTGTAAGCGTCGGGAGTAGAAAGCGAGTGGTTTCCAGCATCCCTCAGTGAATTGCTGCAGGACGGCGCCAATGGCGGTGTCCGATGCATCGACTGCAACGCTGAGTGGAGCTTTGGGGTCGAAATGGTGAAGCATAACTGCTTCAGCCAAGGCCTCTTTGCAGGCCTTGAAGGCTTCGGTTGCAGCGGGCGTCAACTCGACGTTGCCGTTCTTGCGTCCACGAAGTAAGTCGGTCAATGGACTGAGCATGTCGGCACAACGTGGCAGAAATCGACGGTAGTAGTTGATCATCCCACTAAAACGGCGGATGGCGGCCAAAGTAGTCGGAACGGGAAAGTCCTTAATAGCGCTGACTCGGTCTTCGAGCGGCCGTATGCCATGCTGGTCAATTCGATGACCAAGAAATTCGATAGCTGGTTGCTGAAAGATGCATTTGTCAGCGTTGACAGTAATGCTACTAGAGGCTAACCTCTCGAAAAGCATCTTGAGGTGCTCCGCGTGCTGTTCTTCGGAAGAACTAGCTACTAAGGTGTCGTCTATATAAGGATAAACAAAGTCGAGACCTCTCGTGACAGAGTCTATGAAGCGTTGAAAAGTCTGAGCTGCGTTGCGAAGACCGAAGGGCATTCGCAAGAATTCGAAAAGTCCGAAAAGCGTGATGACTGCGGTTTTCAGAATGTCATCCTCGGCTACAGGGATCTGGTGGTAAGCGCGAACCAGATCGATCTTCGAGAACACACGGGCGCCACGTAGACTAGCCGTGATGTCCTGAATGTACGGAATCGGATAGCGGTCGGGGACGGTAGCGTTATTGAGAGCGCGATAGTCGCCACATGGACGCCAGTCTCCTGACTTTTTAGGCACCATGTGTAGAGGCGACGCCCACGGGCTCTTAGACGGGCGAATAATGCCTAAGTCTAGCATGTGCTCGAATTCGGAGCGTGCAATTTTGAGCTTGTCGTGGGTCATGCGCCTGGCTTTTGCGAAAACAGGCGGACCTTTCGTAACGATGTGGTGTGTCGCGGCGTCGGTTGCGGAAGGCAACGGGACGGCAGGACGGAATGTCTGCGGAAAACTATCGAGCAGCGTTTGCCCGACGGGTGAACTAAGTTGAGTCGCGTACACGGGACTGATTGACGCGGTGTCGGTCAAAGTCCCAATGACTGCGAGATTCGTAAGGCGGTCGACCAGACGGTGTCGCTTAACGTCGACGAGTAGGTCGTAATGACGTAAGAAGTCGAGACCAAGGATAGGCGATTGAACTTCCGCAACGAGGAATATCCATTTGAAAGCGCGTCGGAGGCTGAGATTTAGCGTGCGCGAGCGTTGACCATATACGCGGATAATGGTCCCGTTAGCTGCGCGCAATCAGCTAGTCTCCTTTTCGGTCGGGTCGCTTGGATCACGCGGGAGAACGCTGACTTCTGCGTCAGTATCGACGAGATAGCGAACTCCGCTTCTACGATCGGTGACGAAGAAAAGGCGACTGCGTTGACCAGCTACGCCCGTCGCCCCTACGTGCTGGTCCGCCCGTTTCCCTGCTGCTGTCGTTTGAAGGAACAGGGCGGGCGACATGATTTAGCTTGCTGGCCGAATCGTTCGTGGTACCAGCAGTAACCGTTTCTATTCGGTGATGGCGAAGGAGAGTTCGAACGTGAACGCGAACGGCTCCTAGAGCATTTACAGCGGTTATGTCCGGAGGCCGATAAGTCTGCGAATTGTCGAGTCAATGTTGCCATCTGGGATTTAAGCGTGGCGATATCGTCGGCCGGTTTCGTCTGGACCTGCGAAACCTGGCTGTACGACTCCCAAATTCGGTCGGCTGTATCGGCCAGTTTGGATAAAGGTGCATCCTCACTAGCGCAGAGGATGTGTAGCATCTCGCGTGGAAGTCGTTGCAACCACATTTCCCGAAGAAACGAATCATCTATCGAAGTGGGTTTAGCTAGGCTCTGCATTTTTCGAAGCAGCTGAGACAGCTTAAGATCGCCAAGATCGGTTTTGTTGAGGAGTTTCGTAACTCGTTGTCGATCGGATAAGCCTGTTCTTCTCAGAACAGCTGTCTTGACTGCATCGTAAGTCTTATGGTCGTCAGGAAGATCTAGAATGTCACCAATGTCATTGATGACATTTAGCAGAAGCGCGGAAACGACAAGGTGGAACTTGGTCTTTCGGACCTAATACCACGCAAAGAAAATTGCGACTCTAGCTGACCAAACCAAGACTTAGGATTAGTCTCGCGAAAAGGTGCGATGGGAAGCGTAACTGTGCCGATCTGAACGTCAGAATCTACGCGATCAGTTTCCATAGCGAGCAAACTAGGGAGCCAGCGAGATTAAACCGGAAAATAGAAAGTGAAAATCAGACGGGTTAGCGAAAAAATGTGGCCAAATCTGAAAAGAAAGTTTAGCGAAAACTCACCGGATAATGACCAAAAGTCGGGGTCACCAATAAAGCGAGAAGCAGGAGCGGTACGCTTTAGAACCAATACGCGAATATAAGGCCAACCTCCGATGAGTGGAGAACACCAAAAGTAACGCTAGGAAAAATTTATTAAGTGGGGCGAAACGCTATCTAGTGCTAAAAATAAGGCACCGGAAGATAGCTAGCTAGGGGAAAGGTGTGGTCGCGTGCGCGGAGAGCAAAGATGGCCGCAGAGCCGATGAGCGTCGCGCCGTTCGAAGGCGGATGCTATGTTGACTCAAACAAACGCGAGCAACGTTCAAACGGGCGAGCGGCTAATTTGCTATGTACATGGAGAAAATATAATTTGGTGATTTTGTAATATTTTACGCAGCATGCGGCAGCCAAACAGGGGAATCACCAGGTCACTACACATGCGCTTGGAAAGTGTGGTTTGCGGCCACCGCGTTGTACTTCGTAAGTAACTTTAGAGCTATAGTGTAAAGTTTTAGACACGCAGCCCTAGTACGAGCCTAAAGCAATGAGCTACATATTATAATTTTTATGTTCACCGTATATGCTTGAAAAGTTATACCGCATTGTTAGCAGGGTGTTTGTCTACCGTTTTGGCAATCGCTCCAGCATTCGTGTAATACTGCAAACATGGGGATAACTTTGCCTTTTCATGTAGAGCAATCAAGCCATTTTCTGACTACGCAATCTGTTTCTTTTTTAGCAACATTTATGCTACAAAACTGGTTTTTAATTTTTGCTGCGATTAAAAGCATTTGCGTTTGGCTCTCGCAGTCATCCGTTAATCAGATATATTTGTTATATTCTACGTTTATGATTTCCAGCTAAGTGCGCTGAAGTGCCATCCGCTTATGGGAGATATTTATTTTAAAATTTTTTCATTTATTTTTACTAGAAAGGATCCAAATATTTTTATAATTCTGATTGCATAGCTTTTTTCTTTATTTTCATGAGCCCATCATTTATCGGGAACGTAATTAACCGAAAACGGCTATGTCGCTGGAATAATTATCCTTGAGAGACGGTTCCTACGGCGTTGGTGCAGTACACGCGCTGAAGGAGCACATAAACTTTACACCATTATTACCCATGCAAGTGCATGTGGTTACTGTACATTATTACCTGACCCCTAGAGGGCACAGCTTTTAGCCAAGTCTAGAAATATAAATTTATTTATTTATATATATTTAAGCAACGAAGCGCAACCATCTTTAAATAGCGCCACCGGAATACCATCAGTGCCGGTAGCTTCATAAAGCCGCATGTAGCGGAACTCGTGCCCGATTTCCCGGTAACATGGAGGATCTGTGGGGTAGACTACTTGACCCCAGTGCGGACGCCACAGTTGCAGAGGTAGCTGTGGGCCAACAAAACGGCCAGCCAAATTGGTCGGCCCATCGCCTCAACGGTCGTTGAAGCTTGGTGATTAAGGTCCCATCCGCTTCGCATATTGTTTCACTTATACCGGAGCGAACACCTTCGCTGACTCGAAAAAGATGGAAAAGTTTTCTGGTATTATTAGACAGACTAGGAAGCTCCATCTCCCTAGCACGTCTACACCACCAAGCTTCGCGGTCCATTTACAGACTCCTGCGCAACTGTCGACCGAGCGATTGGCGTTCTTCACTGTGCCTGGAATCCGACGTGGCCAAGCGGCGTTTGTCCATCAGCGACAAGGAATCGGCGGAAATGCAATGCTTCGGTGGGTGACGGGCAACTCTACAAGCGTCGATAACGGCGGAAACTAAAGCATCTTTGATATGCGCCCACTGCGAATCGAGATCACCGTCCATATCTGAGGCAAGCAAGGTTGACAGTGAGGCTTGGTACCTGGTTAAAAGCGCAGGGATTTGTAGATTTGCGACGTCCGGTCGGCATTGAGCGCCCTTAGGTGGTCCTCCGAAATGCATACAAATCTCAGCAAAAACCAATGCGTGATCGGAGTCTAGAAGTTGACCAGTACGATCGGCAGTCCGTTACTCTTCCGCGCCCTCTGTAGCTGATTGCTATGTGGTCAAGCTGGGAGCAACCCTACGTTTGTGAGGGCGGGCGCCAGGTAGCAGTGTGTCACTTCGATTGTCGAAAACTAGTGCTCGAAAGAACAAGCGATGATCAGAGCAAAGAGCAAGCAGTCTGTCTCCATTGTCTGATCGACGGCCACCATGACCAAAGCTAGCCCCAAGGTGGAGCTCGCTTGGTGGAGGGCAACTCACCCATGCGTTAAAGCCCCCGGCATAAGTGACTATATCAGACCTTTTGGAGTAAAGTAGAAGTTCAGGTAGCTGCTGGTTAAGGCTATCTTTAACTGCATCCAGGCTGTAGTCTGTAGGGGCGTAGGCGGCGACGACAAACAAGACACGCTTAACGACTCGACGCCTGCTTACGTTACATGAACCACGCAGTCTGACTGTACATAGCCGCTCCTTGCCTGGGATCCAGTCAAGCAGAGCTGATACAGCCCTGGCACTCAGTGCAACCTTAACACCATCTTGGCGAGAGGCGGCAGCTTCTGGGTCTCCGGAACGCCGCAAGGGGTATTTGACGTCAGGGTCTACCGGAGAGTCAATTCCGGCGATGACGCTACAGTCTTTTAGTCTGGTCTCTGAAAAGCAACAGACGTCTAGCGAGAGTGTTCCAGGAGTAGAGCCAAACAAGCTTTTCGTCCTATCTGCAGCAAACTTTGAACATTAAGTACTGCGAGGATGAATGAAGAACCAGTTTGAACAAGTGCCAGAGTTTCGGTGGAGTGAGAGACGGTTGTGCTCGCTGGACATTAACAACGGGCGCTTGGCTTTGGTTTCCATCATTCGTGCGACGCAGGTCGTTTGTGACGGTGACCGAAGAAGGCATAAGTGTACATATAGGTAAAGGGCGAGGTGGGTTGGTCTGTAAGTGGTGGTTGAGGTTGATTTAGCATGGAAGATAGGCATAGCAAGAGCAGTAGTAAGCAGTGTGGTCCAGGCTTCGTCAATGGGCGTGCTACTACCCGGTTGCCAAGACCGAAGTACAGGGTTGTCTTAGGGGCGCTTCCCCGTGTCATTGCTCAAGGATCTAAGCTACAGGGCAGCAGGGCAATGTGAGGGTGTCGCAACCGGTTGGGAGCCGGTGATCAAACTGAAGGTTCATGCGCCTTTCGGTCCGTGAAAGACCAGGGACCGAAAGCACGGTTGAAGTATAGTAAGAGGCAAAAGGCGTCGGCTTTAGTTAGTGGCGGGTCACGTCCGCCACCTTGCAGCGTTGTTAAACTGACATTTGTGGCTTTCTATAGGGAGAACGCTGGCCAGGAGAATATCCAACACGTCCCTGAACACTGCCGCCGAACCATTTGCTGGCACGGGAAAAACCCAGAACCACCCAGCAGGCACCAAGCGGCGGTTGTTCAGCCAACCCTCCAGCGGATCACTTAGCAACTGGGATGTAAGGAGACGTCACAAATATAGTGTGTGCGCAACGAATGCATATAGCACAGATAGGAGTTCAAGCGTGATTCCTAACTTTTCAGTACATGGGATCTTGATGCTTGGCGAACCACCACGGTCACTCAGATTGGTAAGCAGCTGAAGTTGTAACAAACGTACCTGGGACAGAATTCGTATAAGCACAACGCGGCATAAGTGCGGGTACGATGGAGGTCCTTAGTTATACCTGACCTCTCCCATCATGCGTGGTCCCGATGTCCAGACAGGCAGACGTGCCATACCAGTCACGTAGCATACGCACCGCATATTGTAGTAGTGGGTGCACCTAACCATTAAGCGGAAGCAGATGCGTGCTACTAAAGGTATAACAAAAAGCATGTAAAAAGACGACTTACAAACACCGTTGGCTGGTGAAATGCTCCTTCCGTTGTCCATGCGCACAGCTGATGATACCACTTAACCCAGTCAACAACCTGTCCGCCCTGTGCCTCGCAGCCTGTTTGAAGGCACAAAGCACACTTGTCAGTGTCGCAATTTGCTGTGAGTTTTACCTAGCAATGACACTTCCGTGGAGGCTTATACAACTTGGCGGTGGTGGTGCGCAAATATATAAAACTAAGTAGGCTCCTTTCTTCCCCTGACCTACTGACACATCTGGAATAAGCACTAGGCGCTGGTTACGTCTTCTGCCTTCTTTGGTAGGTTAATCAATCCTTTCTGCTGCTGCTTTATTTATGGTTCCTGGGGCAGGATTCTCCACGGTACCGTGGGAACTGGTTAGGTTGTGCAGAAACTCCCGCAACTGATCCCTCCCCATCCTAAATTTTGCAGCGCCAAGGCTACAAGGCTGCACCTGGTTATTACCCAGAACCCGAATGCATTGGCGAAGCTGTTGCTTCCTAGTCATTGGTGCCACTATGGCAGTGGGCGTCAGCGGGATGTATGGTAGACGACGTGAATGCCGTTACTCGCGGATGTCGCGCGTGTGACACAACCCAACGGCTGTTGCGTAATGTCTCGTCCACCGATCGATCAGCAGCGTGCAATGCGTGCACTATGTAGACGCAGGGAAGTAGCCGTTACCGACTAAAGCTGCACTGGCCTGTCCCTTCCACACGCATTGCCACCGTGTATTGCCTCCGGCAACCTTGCGATTGACATCCACTATTGGACAAGTTAGTCACACTCACCTTTTCTCTTGTGTAGTGGCATCGCAAACACATCTTAGCCTACCCTAAAAACTGAGAAGCATCCTGTTCAAGGCTCTCAAAGCAAGGGTCCAATGCTTGACCTGCCAAGTCCGTTTTACCCATCAACCCTTGTCACTGAGACTGGGCATCAAGCACGGGGGTAACGACTGCAGTAAACAGCTCTAATAACGTTGTTCACTCTGCATGGCGGCGCTCGAGATGCCTATTTTTGTTCTCCACCCTGTTTGTCGCACAGGAGCCGAACGAACAGGTTGACCCCTGGCGGTGCGCTGCCCATGATGAAACAAATGGCAAACAAGTCCTTACTAAGTACGTGTGCGTCCCGGTGTTTCGCTGCTTAATGGCTGTCAAGCGCCTGTCCGACAACGGGTAGCTCCTAGCATGCACCAAGTTCCGCACCCGCTGCTTGATGAACATCCTGTCCGTCGCAGTTTTGACTGATAACACGTTGCAGCGACGAGTGACAGCCCGCAGTAAATAGCAACTGCACAAGTCAAGGCGCTCAGAGGGTGCATGAGTTGAAATACATGGACTTAAGCCATGCACTTATCAAACACTACTCACTGTGCTGCTTCAGTCGCTGATAAGCTAAGACGCATGATGCGCACAGTGTTCACATAAGATGCCGTTGGCTCATTCGGAAGCGAAGTGGAGAAAAATGTGCGTCCTATAAATGTAGACCTATCAACATGCAGTGCCACAGTACCTAGCCACCGCAATTCATCTGGTGTGTCGCATCCGCCCGTAGTACTTCATTGTAAGGCTCCACGATGTCAAGTGGGTACCTCGGGACAAAAAATAGGAACCGTATCTCCGATTCTTAGTATTCAACATTACCTTGACCGACACTCTCGAGCAACTATACTACAGACTTCAGTGAGTTCGCACCCACTTTCCGACTCATCTTAGATCGTATAGCCAGCAGGTTGTAACGGTTCATTCTTCTAACGTAGTACGAGAACGTATGGGCGCGTGAGTAAACGGCTTAGAACATCGAAGATTGGTCGTAAATGCCTAATTCTTGTCGCCTTCAAAAGTCACTAACCGGCTACACGCTTCACATCAAATAGATTTATCTTACAAGCAAACGCATACCTTGGGCCTATTCTTATCAAGCCTGAACTGAGGCCGCTGCAAAGAGCTTTCCTGCTTGATACCATTACCAAAACAAGACAACCGCCACTTGATTCATCGCCGATCGCCGGAGCTACCGCTTTCTCTACTACAAGCACTAAGGTTGAGCTGCACCGAACTGCGTCAAATGTCCACGATAGTCTTACATCCTGAGTCAAGTCCTGCAGCCCTGGTCGACAAAGTGTCAAATAACCTTCCGGATTTGTCCCAAATAAAGATACCAGAAGCTAAGGCAAGAAACACTTTATTGCACAACTTCTCCGACATGAGTGACACAGATTCCGAGCCGATCAATGAAGGCCTTCCGTTGATTAACTCGCTTCCCCTCACTCGTCCAGAGCAGAAACCGCTGTCGCTGCACAAGCGAATTCGTAAAACGCCAACAGCGGAAACGATACACGCCTGGTATTATCAAATACTCCCAGCTCGTGCAGCCGCTTTACAATGATAATTGCATCCAAACCAACTTCTTGTGGCATAAGCGGATAACTGCTAAGCATCAAGCAACCTCTTTACGAATGGATCGCATGAGGCTGAAGGCATTCCGATCACATACGCCACCCTCCCTCCAAGTTTTGATCAAACCTTCCCAAGCACGGCGCAAGCCGCACCTACCCGAGGCGCCTAACCGTAATATCAAGCCCCCGAACTATGACAATTACCGTGGGTTTCGCAAACTGAAGACCATCTACCAGTCACCGAAGCAAAACGCTATGTTGAGCAGCCAGCGCAGCGTCGGTGCAGTGATTCCCAAATATACACTATGCCTAGATTTCCGCCTGGTACACAGGCGGCCATACAAAAATCCTATCCCCTCGAAACGTTAAATGCACAACCACACTACCAATCACTACAACCTCTAGAAACACATGAAAACGGAACACCAATCCAAAGACGACGCCTTCTGATAAGCTCTATCGCACCATCAACCCGAACACTACTCCGCGCCCCCGACGGTTGGCTCTTTCGAATGAAAAATATATCAGGATGCCAAGCCCTTCATCAGTGCTGTTCCCTCCGCTGCCTCTTATTAATGGGATGCAGCGGGGCACGATCCAATTCTCCCATCCCACCAAGAGTTCTCACCAGCCCTCTATTACCATCTACAACTCATATGCTCACTGCAACTAACTACGTACCGTTAGTTGCAGCTTTCTGCATAGGATCTTCAGGCCACCATACTACTAAAGACTCAGCGGCTGCGGATTACCAACTGCTTCCTATGCAACCACTTCCTGATTGCATTCCTGTAACACACTCTCTGCCTTTTTGTACCACCTCCTTATATCCTACGCCAGGTACGACCTACTGTGCAACGTACTTCACACAACCTAACTCCTCTAACTCTCCCTGCGTTGAAGTATACAGCATGCCTCTTATCAACGTGCAATTTAGCACATAGCAAATGCACCTTATTGGGCCATTGATCCTGCTCACATATCCACTAAATTGTAGAAGTCGATCAAAGATGACAGCAAAAGCAGCCAAGGCCAAGTGGGTACTTAGGAAGAGCAAGTAACTACGCCATAGCTACACCAAAACTAAACAATTCCTCATCCCTGCTCGCACCAAAAGAATTCTAACAAACTGGCGAACTGCTCTTGTAACAGCCAAGGTTGTCGAATAGGAAGCCGCGCTTATATCTAACAATAAAGCCAAGTCCCTCACTCTGATACTCCGACAACGAAACAATCGAAACTCTATGCGGGTTGCCACACTGAGAATCTTTGACACATCCGTTATCGGCGGTCCGTCAGCAATACTTGAGACCCTCAAAGATACTTCTGCAATTCTATCACCGAATCTAACGAGACCTCAGCAACCGTGTCACCTAAGCGCATCAATGGCTCCCTTGACACTATTAACTGAACCACGGTCTATCACCCGAGTAATCAATTCACTCAAAAGATCATCACATCTTTGTCCCTATGGTCTCCCTCTACACTGCTGATATTTGGTGGCCAGCACCTTCCAGTTCTACTTCTTAACCTATTCACGCTTTCCACAAACACGGGATTTATCATGCCGAATGGAATCACGCCATTGTCATCCCCAAGTACAAAAATGGCAGTCAGCAGATCATGGAAACCTATGCCTCCATCAGCTGCACGTCTGTTGCTTCCAGAGTAATGGAACAAGTAGTCAAAGAAAACATGCCCACCTTCCTACCTACTCGCAACCTTCTCAAGCAACAACAACATGGATGCCTGCCGTCTGAATCCTGTCATATCTGCCAATTTGAGTTGCACAAACAAGTAACTTAACAGACTGACAACAAGCAAGCACGAGCTAACATCTTCCTAGACATGACAAAAGCTTGGACAGAATGGCACATGCAGAAAGCTTGATGAAGCTGGAATCATACAGTACCTCTGCTAAACTGCCCACCTGGTTCTCATCAAATCTTACATCTCGCTCATAATCAGTATGGTGAAGACTTCAAAGCACCTTCAAAACCAGTCAAAGTTGGCATAATTCAAGGAAGCGTTTTAGGCTTAGTACTATTCCCGCTCTGTATCAATGACGTGTTCCGGGTTTTTAAACATAAGACACGCTGTCTGTTTGCCATGCTAGCAAAGTTGTCTTCTTATTTCCTTCGTTAAACTTGCACATCGCCCTCTCCTATATACTGCACGACTTAAGAGATCTAGCTGCTGGGTGTGACAAATAGAAGTTGGTATTCACACCTGCAAAATGCATTGTCCTCAAGGACAGATGCACCATGCCACCCAATACTTTAGTGCTACAAGACACTTCACTAGGGAACTGCCTAACAGTGCAAGACAGACTTTTACTATCCCTGTTCGCTAAATGGGGCGGAACAATTACTTTGTTCCGCCTCAAGAGCGCGCAGTTTTATCGGATACACCTTCAAATCCATGCGAATGCAAGAACCTAGAAATACGCTCTACAAAACATGTACCAGGCCTCTGCTAGAGTACTGCTCTGTAATATTCACCAACCTAAATTATGTGACAGCATAGTCCTCGAAATAGTTCAGCGTACGTTAACGAAATGCCTTTTGCGGCGTCCAAGTCTCCACTACTGGATCGATGCAACGTACTTAAGCTCCACCCGTTATGGTTGCGGCGACTGCGAACCAGCCTCGCCTTCCTATGTTCGCTTATTAACAAGCCTTATGGAAGCTCACTAACCCTTGTCTCGGACGCATACTACACTTCTTGCCCCCTACGTTACAGGCCACATTCCATTGTCCTCCCAAGAACGCGAAGAAGGATATCTCTCCAACTTCTGCCTCTACAGATACGCTTAGGTATGGACTAGGTTACCTCTCACTATAAATAAATAAATAAATATTTATTCTCGGCTATGCGTGGCATGCCCGCAAGGGCATGATCAAGTAAGTGCAATTATACGGCCATGTCATGGCAATTGCAGCAGTGACATTTGGAGGTTATTCAGATGTTCCTATTTGAAACTGTACAAATAAGACAGAAATAAATATAAAGAAAGCCCATTGTTGTGAGTTCGGGCACGTTCGTGTGGGCACAGCCGGTCTGCCATCGCTCAGTCGCGGTTACACGATATGCTGGGTTCATGTGAGTGTGGCTTAAAAACAAAGGTGAATACGCAGAAAAAGACGTGACGACGAAATATGTATATAAGAAAGTGTCGGGACGTATCAAGCCTAGTAGTATGTAGTCATGGTCATCTTGTCAGTGTGAGTTTATTGGCTGTGACTTTATTCACCGGCGAGTCACCTCCGCCACGTCGCAGTATTGTTAAACAGACTTTTGTGGCTTTTTATAGGGAGGACGCCTGCCAGGGGAAAACCCGCCACTTCCTGGAACACTACCATCGTGTCCTTCAAACAACAAGCTGCAATTAGCAATGCTTCTTATTGACTTATTGGTGCTGTTAGTCGCAGTCAGGATAAACCCATTATTTTCGCTTGCTGATGCATGATGAGCGCGGCACAGTATCATCCATGGGTCCTGTCACTTCCTGACGAAATTGCACCGTCCGTACGGTGAGTAATCTATAAATCGAACATGTTGGAATGTTTTGTATTTGTCGCCTGTAGAACCGCGTAATGCCTCCGAGGGATAACCAGAAATATCCAGTAATATGTTGTTTAATCAATTACTAGGGGAAGGGGAATGGTCAAACGCAATCGTTTAAGCCCAAAAAGCTGCAAGTCGTCCGGCATAATGAACCGGAAACCCTCCCAGAGTAAGTTCTGTTGATTGGGGACATTGGCATCCCCGACCATACGGACGGTAAAAGTAGTGTGGGCTGCTCCAGATGTGGTACATGAGAAGAATTTTAGTAGTGTAAAGAGCCGAACTCATTTGTTCTTGCATCTGTAAATACAAACCAGTTCCGCTTCTATATAAGCAAATACCTCACTGTCACACAAGTTTCCCAGCTAAGTAATATTAACTTTCTGGAGGACGCGCGTTTGAAAACGTCCCAGACCACTTATAATCGCATTTTCTTACATTCCCACACCACCTCCTTTCAAACTCTGAATAGTACCACGTGCCTGCTTCCTACGACAACATCTTTTTATCTTTCATCATATAGGCAACAGCCACCGGATATTTAGCCAGTAGCCTGTAGAAAATGTTCAGAGAGCTATTCGAACAGGTAAATCGGGCTGCATGGAAACTAGCCATAGGAAAAGACACTATTGACGCTATAGATATGGAGCCGGAGCATGTGCAGCCCACGGGGCAGTTGCGCATTGCAACCAAAACGAGCGCCAAGCAAAAATGCGGTGAGCAAGTCAAGCATTCGAACTCAGCAATCATTTTAACTAAGCAAATCGGTCGCCTAGGTGTACAATGAAATGATGTTAGGTAGAATTTTGCACAGAAGAACCGGGTAACCTCCTTAATGCTGCATAGCCCTCCCCCAGATGGGACTGTGTAAGCGGTCATTGGATCTATGTGAGAACGGTCCGTCACGGACCTGTCTTCTGCTAGACCGGGTTGCGGAACCTGGTCTGGCTGCTGGAGAGAACAATGCAATCAGACACCAGCGGACTCCCACCCGTGTTCTCCTTACGGGTTCGAAACGGTAAAAAGACTTTGTGGGAGGCAGTTAGTGAAGTTTCCGTAAGCGTTTGAGCAGGAGGTTCGTTCCATGTACAGTTCATTTGCGGTGGTGGGGCGAACAGTGAAGCCAAGGTGCAATCAACCGACGGCGAATATGGAAGGCAAAACGAAAACGCAGCTTAAACGCATAGCAATCCATACTAGAGTACAATGCGAAATACGTGCAAAGCTGTTTTTGTGTTTTCAAAACGTTTTGTCCTATTTTGGTAGTTTTAAAACTTTTTGGTTCTTTTTGTGGATTGGAAACCGTTCAGTAAGTGCAAGAAAATTTCAGGTGCACGTTCTATGTAAAATAGCAAGTGTTAACAGAGTCCGGAAAACGAACTGGAGTTTTGAGCTCCCTGCCCTCGTCGAGTGACAGTGAAAAGAGTAGGTATGCTATCCGCTGAGGTTGTAATTTCTGCTGAAGCGTACTGACTAATCTGAGGTTGCGATGCTAGCTGTGATGGCGCAGGCCGTTAAGATGCCTTTTGCTGAAGTGTCAAACTTGTCAAGGATCGCTGGCTTAAGCCGATTGACGTTGACCGTCTCAGTCGTACCATTGTAGTAAATGGTATACGTCTTGTCGCTGAGCTGATGAAAGCGCGAAACCGCATCCACCACGGGATTAAGAGCACCTGAGACATGTGGTACGTCGGTCGTAAACTGAGTAACGTAGCCTAGGTGGCTACTTTCCTGCGGAGATTATTTGTCTGTTGCTTCATTGATTGCATAGACCAATAGCTGATGGTCAGTAAAGACAGTGAAATGTCGGCCTCCTAGATAAGGACGGAAATGTTTGATACTTAGGTAGATAGCTAACAGATCCCTACCAAAAGTGCTCTAACGCGGTTTGGCAGGCTGAAAAGTTTCGAGAAAAACCTAGTGGTATCCATCGATGATCGACGAGTTGTTAAAGACCAGCACCGACGGAATTGTCTGATGGGTCGGTTGTCATGGGGAGTGGTGCAGATGTATCTGAGTAGACGAGAGGTGCTAATTAGTAGGTAGCGTCTTCCAGCTTCTCAAAAGACAAGCCAGCATTGCCTGAAAAGGGAAAAGTGCGTTGTTTACCGCGGAGCAAGGCAGTTATTTGTTAAACAATGCTTGCGCAGTTGGGAATAAAGCGACGCTAATAGGTGAGCAGGCCAAGAACTCGGCATACTTGTTTGAAGGAATTAGCAGCAGGATAGTCTTTCAGTTACTGCATTTTGGCTTGCAGAGCCAGTGCCATAGGAGGTTATTCTGTGGTCAAGAAAATTGATGGAGCTGTGACGAAGCACGCATTTATCCGGCTTGACGATAACCACATGTTGCGTCAAGCTTTGGAAGAAAGTTTCAAGGTGATGAAGAGGTTCATCGTCATAAGTGCTGGCGATGATAACGTCATGTAGATAGTGAGCAAAGCCTCCGAGTCCTCGCGGTACTTCATATATGACGCTCTGAAAAGTTGCAGAAGCGTTGCTGAGGCCGAAAGGCATTCTGTGGTACTCGAATAGGCCGAGTGGCTTGACGATCGTTGTGTTTCCAACGTTGTCTGGAGCCACAGCTTTCCGATGGTAGACGCGAACTAGGTCTACTTTGCTAACCATAGACTTACTAGCTATAACTAATGTTAAGTCGTACATGTGCGAAATGAGGTCGTTATGCGGAACGGTTACTTTGTTAAGTGCCCTGAAGTCACCACAGGAGCACCAGGCGCCGAATTCCTTCGGCACCATGTGTAATGATAATGCCCATTGACTTTTGGATGGGCGGGTTACGCTTAGTTCGAGCATTTGTCCGAATTCCGCCTTGGCAGCTTTGAGCTTGTCCGGACGAGTTTGCGAGGGCGGGCCGAAAAAATGGACCCTTAGTGCAAATGGGATGAATGACGGCTGACATCACAGGAGGCAAATCGTTCGGAGCAAGTACGAGTTTAGGATGCTGGTTGAAAATTTCTATAACAGGCTGAGAAGCTTGTGGTAGAACACAAATAAGGGTGCTAGCAGCGACATTGGCGCTAGTCCCGATAACACTGTGCTGTGGCTTAGGGTCGATGGGCTTCTACCTTTTGTCGTCGCGTATAAAGTCGAAGCGCTGAAGAAAGTCTATGCTTATGATAGCAAAAAGGACGGATGGTACTATGAAAGGCCAGCGAAAGGTTCACCGGAGGCCGAAATTGAGCGTTAGCAGCCTTTCGCCATAAGTTGCGATTGGTGTGCCGTTGGTGGCACGCAGAATGGTCTGCGAGAGTAAGGCTAGCTCATTTGAGCTACGGGGTGTAACACTAATTTCGGCTCCTGTGTCGACTAGAAACCCGGTGCAAGAAGTTAAATCCCTAACTCGAATGAGGCCACTTTGTTACTGGCCGGTCGCGTTCGTCGCTGTTACGGGCGAGAGGTTTCCCTGCACCTCGGCGAAATTGCAAGGCTTGCTAGATTCTCGAGCTGCGGTACTAAAGCGCTGATGATACCAACTGCAAGTCTGTCTGTTGCTAGGCTTGGAAAGTTTGAAGGGCGAGTTTGTGCGACTATGACGACGATTGTTCATAGTAAGCTGTTGAACCTGGCGACGAAGTGCTGCAACTTGGGCTTGCAGGGGCTTCTGTGGTTGACTGTAAGCCAGTAATAGTAGTGCGCTGGGAAGCGGCGGCATTGCTCTTGCTGGTGTAGGCTTGGGGCTGTGATCGTTCAACGACTCGATCCGCTAAATCTGTTAGTTAAGTGAGCAAGACGGAGCTCACGATAGCAAGAAGCGCTTACGTGTTTTCTTTTAGGCGCTGTTGCCGTAGTTTGCGAAATAGTCACGTTCATGGTTGAGGAACCAAGGAGTTTCAGCATCTCACATAGCAGGGTTGAGGGCAGTTTGTCGCCCAGCTGCAAATCCATAAATAGCCGTTGCAGGCCAACTTCCCAGAGGGCGTGACGTGCCTAATCATGGCCTGCTTGCTAGCCTCGAAGCGGTTTTCTGTCTAACAATGATAAGGTTCCGAACTCCCATTGATACCTTGTTGGGTAGATAGGACATGCGCTTGTTATTTTTCGTGTAGTCGGAAGTAATTCTGTGGTTATAAAACTCAAGCTCAAGATGAGCTAACCAATAAAGAGGATCTATGTCCCAAAACATCATCATAGAGAGAAAAGACGCTAAGAAGCGACTCTACCTCAGGGTCTACATATTTCATGGTTTAAAAATGCCACAAAGATATGCTGCCATATACAAAATGAACCGAAAAATATAAAAAATTAATGGAACGAGCTCAACAGAGAAAAGTTCGAAATAATCGGCGCTTAAATTCTTCTGGAGTCTGGGTCACTAATTTAGTGCGTAGTCTGCAGCGATAGTTCGGATAGCGATTCGAAGGCAAATCCGGTTGCAGGAAACCTAGCTATGAAGAACGAAACTATTGACCCTCTAGCTAAAGCAACAGAGAATGCCCAGCAAACAGGGTAGTTGCGTGTTGCTACCGAAACGATCGCCAAGCAAAAATGTTGCTGAATAAGTCAAGCAATCGAACACAGCAATCATTTCAACTAAGCAAACCGGTCGCCTAGGTGTACAATGAAATGATGTTAGTTAGAAATTTGCACAGAAGAACCAGGGAATCTCCCTAATGCTGCATAGCTCTCCCCCAGATGGCACTGTGTATGCAGTCATTGGATCTATGTGAGAACGGTACGTCACGGACCTGTCTTCTGCTAGACCGGGTTGCGAAACCTGGTCTGGCTGCTGGAGAGAACAATGCAATCAGACACCAGCGGACTCCCACCCGTGTCCTCCCTACGGGTTCAAACGGCAAAAAGACTTTGTGGGAGGCAGTTAGTGAAGTTTCCGTAAGCGTTTGAGCAGGAGGTTCGTTCCATGTACAGTACATTTGCGGTGGTGGGGCGAACAGTGAAGCAAGGTGCAATCAACCAACGGTGAATTTATAAGGCAAAACGAAAACGCAGCTTAAACGCATAGTAATCCACACTAGAGTACAACGCGAACTACGTGCAAAGCTGTTTTTGTGTTTTCAAAGCGCTTTGTCCTATGTTGGTAGTATTAAAACTTTTTGGTACTTTTTGTGGATTGGAAACCGTTCAGTAAGTGCAAGAAATTTCAGGTGCACGTTCTATGTAAAATAGCAAGTGTTAACAGAGTCCGGAAAACGAACTGGAGTTTTGAGCTCCCTGCCCTCGTCGAGTGACAGTGAAGAGAGTCGGTATGCTATCGGCTGAGGTTGTAATTTCTGCTGAAGCGTACTGACTAATCTGAGGTTGCGATGCTAGCTGTGATGGCGCAGGCTGTTAAGGTGCCTTTTGCTGAAGTGTCAGACTTGTCAAGGATTGCTGGCTTAAGCCGATTGACGTTGACCTCCTCAGTCGTACCATTGTAGTAAATGGTATACGTCTTGTCGCTGAGCTGATGAAAGCGCGAAACCGCATCCACCACGGGATTAAGAGCACCTGAGACATGTGGTACGTCGGTCGTAAACTGAGTAACGTAGCCTATGTGGCTACTTTTCTGCGGAGATTATTTGTCTGTTGCTTCATTGATTGCATAGACCAATAGCTGATGGGCAGTGAAGACAGTGAAATGTCGGCCTCCTAGATAAGGACGGAAATGTCTGGTACTTAGGTAGATAGCTAACAGATCACTATCAAAGGTGCTCTAACGCGGTTCGGCAGGCTGAAAAGTTTCGAGAAAAACCTAGTGGTATCCATCGATGATCGACGAGTTGTTAAAGACCAGCACCGATGGAATTGTCTGATGGGTCGGTTGTCATGGGGAGTGGTACAGATGTATCTGAGTAGACGAGAAGTGCTAATTAGTAGGTAGCGTCTTCCAGCTTCTCAAAAGACAAGCCAGCATTGCCTGAAAAGGGAAAAGTGCGTTGTTTACCGCGGAGCAAGGCAGTTATTTGTTAAACAATGCTTGCGCAGTTGGGAATAAAGCGACGCTAATAGATGAGCAGGCCAAGAACTCGGCATACTTGTTTGAAGGAACTAGCAGCAGGATAGTCTTTCAGTTACTGGATTTTGGCTTGCAGAGCCCGTGCCATAGGAGGTTATTCTGTGGTCAAGAAAATCGATGAAGCTGTGGCGAAGCACGCATTTATCCGGCTTGACGATAACCACATGTTGCGTCAAGCTTTGGAAGAGAGTTTCAAGGTGATGAAGAGGTTCATCGTCATAAGTGCTGGCAATGATAATGTCATGTAGATAATGATCAAAGCCTTCGAGTCCTCGCGGTACTTCATATATGACACTCTGAAAAGTTGCAGAAGCGTTGCTGAGGCCGAAAGGCTTTCTGTGGTACTCGAATAGGTCGAGTGGCTTGACGATCACTGTGTTTCCAATGTCGTCTGGAGCCACAGCTTTCTGATGGTAGACGTGAACTAAGTCTACTTTGCTAACCATAGACTTACCAGCTATAGCTAATGTTAAGTCGTACATGTGCGAAATGAGGTCGTTATGCGGAACGGTTAGTTTGTTAAGTGCCCTGAAGTCACCACAGGAGCACCAGGCGCCGGATTCCTTCGGCACCATGTGTAATGATATTGCCCATTGACTTTGGATGGGCGGGTTGCGCGTAGTTCGAGCATTTGTCCGAATTCCGCCTCGGCAGCTTTGAGCTTGTCCGGACTAGTTTGCGAGGGCGGGCCGAGAAAGATGGACCCTTAGTGCAAATGTGATGAATGACGGTTGACATCACAGGAGGCAAGTCTTTCGGAGCACGTACGCGTTTAGGGTGCTGGTTGAAAATTTCTATAACAGGCTGAGAAGCTTGTGGTAGAACACAAATAGGAGTGTTAGCAGCGACATTGGCGCTAGTCCCGATAACACTGTGCTGTGGCTTAGAGTCGATGGGCTTCTACCTTTTGTCGTCGAGTATAAAGTCGAAGCGCTGAAGAAAGTCTATGCTTATGATAGCGAAAGGTACGGATGATACTATGAAAGGCCAGCGAAAGGTTCACCGGAGGCCGAAATTGAGCGTTAGCAGCCTTTCGCCATAAGTTGCGATTGGTGTGCCGTTGGTGGCACGCGGAATGGTCTGCGAGGGTAAGGCGAGCTCATTTGAGCTACGGGGTGTAACACTAATTTCGGCTCCTGTGTCGACTAGAAACCAGGTGCAAGAAGTTAAATCCCTAACTCGAATGAGGCCACTTTGTTACTGGCCGGTCGCGTTCGTCGCCGTTACGGGCGAGAGGTTTCCCTGCAGCTCGGAGAAATTGCAAGGCTTGCTAGATTCCCGAGCTGCGGTACTAAAGCGTTGATGATACCAACTGCAAGCCTGTCTGTTGCTAGGCTTGGAAAGTTTGAAGGGCGAGTTTGTGCGACTATGACGACGATTGTTCATAGTAAGCTGTTGAATCTGGCGACGAAGTGCTGCAACTTGGGTTTGCAGGGGCTTCTGTGGTTGACTGTAAGCCAGTAATAGTAGTGCGCTGGGAAGCGGCGGCATTGCTCTTGCTGGCGTAGGCTTGGGGCTGTGATCGTTCAACGACTCGATCCGCTAAATCTGTTAGTTGAGTGAGCAAGACAGAGCACACGATAGCAAGAAGCGCTTACGTGTTTTCTGTTAGGCGCTGTAGCCGTAGTTTGCGAAATAGTCACGTTCGTGGTTGAGGAACCAAGGAGTTTCAGCATCTCACGTAGCAGGGTTGAGGGCAGTTTGTCGCCCAGCTGCAAATCCATAAATAGCCGTTGCAGGCCAACTTCCCAGAGGGCGTGACGTGCCTAATCGTGGCCTGCTTGCTAGCATCGAAGCGGTTTTTGGTCTAACAATGATAAGGGTTCGAACTCCCATTGATACCTCGTTGGGTAGATAGGACATGCGCTTGTTTTTTCGTGTACTCGGAAGTAATTTTCTGGTTAGAAAACTTAACCTCAAGATGAGCTAACCAATAAAGAGGATCCATGTCCCAAAACATCATCATAGAGAGATAAGATGCTAAGAAGCGAGTCTACCTCAGGGTCTACATATTTCATGGTTTAAAATATGACGCAAATATATGCTGCCGTATACAAAATGAACCGGAAAATATAAAAATAATGGAACGAGCTCAACGGGGAGAAGTTCGAAATAATCGGAGCTGAGATTCTTTTGGAGTGTGGTTCACTAATTTAGTGCGTAGTCTGCAGCGATAGCCCGGAGAGCGATTCGAAGGCAAATCCGGTTGCAGGGAAAATGTCGCGCCACCAGCAGATTCTTCTCACGCAATGTTATCGGTGAGCTGCTAATTCCTGCTTAACGAAAGATGTCACGGCTACCATACTGAGGAAATCAGTCCTGGATTCAACGGAGGCGCTGACAAGTCTTGACTGATCGTAGATTCCGACGTTAGTGTCAACATTTAACAGAGCGGGATTGCTTGGATACCCGACAAAAGGATATGACTAATGTCAACGGACTGTCGTGTTTGTAGGAATATGAGCAATGATGACCCATAACAGTTTCGTAGTCTAGTGTTAGAGTGCTCGTCTCGTACTCTGGTCGCCGGAGTTCGAAATTGGGCAGGGGCGGGGATGAATTAAGCGGTATCACTGGATCGTGTGGTTGTGCGGCAGGTTGTTGTGGTTGCGCCTATTTCCTCCTTTCGCAGTGTTCTGGTGAGTATCATTAGGAATGTAAACGCGCTTTCCACACTCTTCATGAGGCAGTTGATGGTTGCGTTAACGAGCTACGTTGAGGCCAATGTCATAGGTACTTTAGGCTATGCGTTGGGGAATACACAAAGGGGGGGTGCTTATGAACATTGCTCCGACAATCCATTGACGGACCGAAACGTTCCTTTCGGAATTATTTCAGAATCGTAGTTGTCTGTCGGCGGACTTTCGTGCTGTTAGGGTTTCCGGATGTTTGGTATTGTAATAACGTGCAATCAATGATGGTGGCAGGGGAATTAATGTTGCTAGATTATTCCTGCAGAGGGCGAAATCTGGAGAAAACCGGGCGTTGGAAAGAGGAACAGCACAAATTTTCTTGGCGAGCATCCGATGAGTGACACAATTTTATGCCATTCGGGCGCCCATCGGGCGCTCCATCGGACAACCAACGGGCTTTCGTCGGACACTGGTGCTAAGTGGGCAATGGAAAGCCTGCATTGACACAAGAAGCAACAAGATCCGAGTTTACTCAACAGGTAAGAATCCAATCGATATTTCCAACATTCATCCGAAGGCGCTTCAACGACCTGCACAGGTATATTGTTCCACACTCTTACTACTCTGGTAGACAAAGTGACGTCACAACGGATCCGAAGTCTCCTTTGTTTAAAGAATTTTCATTGGTCACCCTGAGTCGAACTGAAAGAATTGAGTGGAATGAAATTCTGCAGTTCAGCTCCAAGTTCAGCTCTAGCGATGCGCGGTGTAAAAATCAAATCTCCACGATCTCGACGATAACCTAGGGAGAACAAGTTCAGGCGCTGAAATCGATGTGAGTAAGGCAGGGTTCGTAACTCCAGGATGGATTTAGATTCTCTCCGCTGAACTTTTTCAATCAAGTTGCATTCAGATTTGGAAAGAGGATAGGCAGTGGGCTGTCCATACGCAAGAATCAGACGTAGATGAAAAGGAAACATGAGCCTGAAGATCTTCCGAGTCAAGCGGCAGAAGGATCCTTGTATGGCGAAAACCTCCTGTTGGCAGAAGCGACTTTTCTCAAGGTATCTTCAGTCGATTTTAGGTCTGAGGTCACAACGACGCCAGGGTCCCTCTCACTATTAGGATTTGGCAGCAAAAGTCCACCGATGCGATCAATTCCAAATGGTTCGGAGGCACCGATCGGAAGAACGGAGCATTTATCGTGATGTATGGGTAATTGGTACCTGATCGACCAATCATGCAGCGAATCGAGCCTTGTTTGTAGTACATCAGCTTCATCCATACAGGAGACTGCCATTCATAGCTTTAAATCATCTGCGTAAATCAAACAATCTGCCTATAGTACAGACGCCGGGTGGTGAATAAAGACTTTAAGAACTTCAGAACCAAGAACACAGCCTTGCGGTACACCGCTGGTCATTTTTACAGGGAAGGAAAGAGACTCATTTACTTGTACAAGGAAAGCGCGGCCATGCAGGAAATCAGTAGACCAAAAGAGGATATTTCCTGAAACACCAATACTGCGAAATTTGTTAAGCAAAATTTCGTGTGGAATCTTGTCAAAAGCTTTACTGAAATCCACAAATCTGACATCCAGCCGCTTACCAGCATCCATGGATTTAGTGCACTTTTCTCGAGCTACCAGAAGATTGGTGACACAGGAATGCGAAAGACAGAACCAATGCTGCGCAGCTGAAATGATCTTGAGGTTCTGGAAATGCAGGTTGAGAGGTCGCTTGAGAATCTTCTCCAAAAACTTTCGGGTTATTATTAAGTAAAAATGGATACATTCCTAAAAGAAACGGCATCAACTACAATACGAATTAAAACGTAAAGGCTTAAATGGGAAATAAACACATAAAACTATCGATTAGGATAAATATAAAAACTCGCGAGGAGACATGCCCTACAGGTAAATCCTATCTTAGGGGGCCCATCCGGAGCAAAAAACCCAAAAGAGGATTTTAGTGACAGTATTTTACATACATAAAAAATAGCTCAATCGAAAGAGCGTAAAAAATTGCATAGGATGAGTATAAAAGGAGGGATAAAAGAGATCCGAGCTCTACGGAAACGCCCTTTAGTTCTGCATAGTTTTCACAGAAACCGTTAGATATACTTCCAACCATTTTCCAGCTGTGGATGAAGCACACAAAGGGGAATCGATTGATGTATAATACTCCACGATTCGTAGCGGTTGCACGTAGAAAACAACAAATGTCAGAGCTACCGGCATTACCAAAGGTCATTAATACCATTATTCCTGGTACGCTAACGACCAACTTGGAAGCGTTGAACCACCTCGCAACAGAACAGCAAAGCTCCCGACGAAATCGATTGTACACTACAAATTTACTACTAGCACAATCCAGCTGCACCGAAGCGGTAGATTCTGTCACTGTTGTTGCAGTTTTTCTCGACTTTTCAAAGGCGTTCGACCTGTTAGATCAAGTCATACTGCTCTTCAAACTCTAGACCTTTGATATTGATGATCCTCTTCTAGGATGGATCAGAAGCTTCTTTCTACCCCGGTGCTTGGAAGCACTTTTGGGTGAATCGCTGTCAGATCCCATCCAAGTTGGATGCGGAGTACCACACGAATCGGTACTAAAGCCGCGTTTATTGATGACATTTACTGACGATAGCACACTCTTCATATGCTGGAACTGCCGATAACATCAAGAGGTGGAGGGCGACCGATGCGCCAGATGATATCACAGTACTTCAAGCTGATCTGGATAGGGTATACGCCTGGTCAATCCAGAATCCACGCCGATTCAATGTGGACGAATGTAGAGTGCTTCACTTACTGCACCAGCTGATGTGCTCCTACAAACCCCGCAAGCAGGAGCTTCAAACGTCTTTTGGCGAGAAGGATCTGGGTGTTTTGGTCCAGGTCGGCCTTGGATCATCGAATCAGACAGATTTAGTGACAAGAAGGGGCATCCAACACGTGGGCCTCCTGAAGTGTGCATTCGGACGATTCGACCCTTCGATTTTTCCACAGCTTCTCGACTCATACATACGTCCGCTTTGCAATACTCATTACAGTTCTGGCAGTCGTGGCTGAGGAAAGCTCTTACAGCTTTGGAGATACCCCAACACCGAGCAAGCGAGAATGTCAAGGGTCTGCATAAATTGCCGTATGAACAAAGACTTCAAGTGCTCGGTGTCTTCAGCGGACGGTATCGGCGATTGCGCTGGGTCCTCATTTTGACTTACCTGATTTTGGAAGATCCAAAAGACACATGCCCCTATTTGCTAAAACTTAGTCACAATAGTAATTTGAGTGGCCACCATCTCAAGCTAGCAGAGCGATAAAGTCGTTTGGAATACCGTCAGAATTTCTGTTCCGCACGCGTTTGCAGAACGTGGAATACCCTACCGGAAGCTGTCATGTGCTCCCACGATGGTTGATTTGAAAGCCCTTGCCCACATTTCGCTTCATCATGTCACATGCGTGATTGCCAGAGCTAAACACCAATGTATGTTGGAGGATTCTCTGGCAGTCAAATCCCAGATTTCGTTCCACTTTTTCACCTCGTGTATGTGCACACCAGGAGGCGGCACGATTTTTACCAACATCCCATTTGTCGTTATTCCTAATGGATTTACAGTGGATTTAGAGTTTGTATTACGTAAATCGCGGTGAGTCCATCGGTATGAACCTACTTTTGCTGATAAATTTTTCTATATTTCTGATATTCACCAAGACCATCCTAAGGGACTTAATACAATTTAGTTTTGTACCCGTAAAAAACCACTATTCCTTCGCTACCTTCGCTGTCTCCCCCGATCACAAACCAGTGACTTATGTGCTTACCTCAACTACAGAACGAAACTCTCCTAGTTAGTCGCGCTCCCTGAATTGTATCGTCCAGTTTGCTACCTAGATACGCC
Source organism: Dicrocoelium dendriticum (assembly GCA_944474145.2). Classification (NCBI taxonomy): domain Eukaryota; kingdom Metazoa; phylum Platyhelminthes; class Trematoda; order Plagiorchiida; family Dicrocoeliidae; genus Dicrocoelium; species Dicrocoelium dendriticum. Next base: position 83,960,270 of record OX104063.1, read on the forward strand.
ATTTTGCAGGTATGCACAACACCGTCGCTGACGCACTTTCTCGAATGCAGGCGCTCTCCGCTGACGTCAGCACTGTTATCGATCTAGCAGCCATGGCAGCCGCACAAACCAATGATCTTGAGGCAGATCTATTACGCAGGTCCGTCTCGCTAGAAATACGACTATTATTGCTGACATCATCAGAGGGAACTATTTTTTCGACTCATCTCTAGGCACACCGCGCCCAGTCGCACCAAGCGAAGTTCGACAGATTGTGTTTATCACTTGGCGGGGTTTATCTCACTCAAACATACTTGCATCGGGTGGACCTGTAAAAGCACAATTCGTCGGGTGTAACGTCAATCGCACGTTCATAATCGGGCTGGTGCTTGCCTTGGAGACGATGGCGCGCCCTCCGGCCGCTAACGGCATCCTACGGAGATTACACCGCCAGTTGAAGGCAGGCTAGGAGACCACGCAGATCCTTCATTGTGCGAAGCCGTTCTACTCGTCCTCCTTGGATTGGGGAATACAGCAAAGACCGATTGCAACGCGACAACAGAGTAGCTAGTCTAAAGCTGCACGCTGCGTTTACCCGGAGGACTGGATGTATCAGCATCGTCCACATACTCCTTTGACTAAGAAAGTAATACCGATCGGTTAACTCACCAGTTACATGAACTGCACCCGACCGACCCTCGGTTTCAGAAGACACCGGTATATGTACCCAAAAAGCTGTCTACTTGCCCACACGTACTGCTTCGCCTAGACGGTGTGTGAGCGCCTCTGCAGTCGCCGTACATCGGGTCTTTCAGAATAATCAACCGTGCAAATAATACATTCACAACGATCGCGGTGGCGGGACGAAGTTGTTATCCAAATGTTTCAGAACGGCCTTCACGGAGGAAAACACCTCGACTCCATCGTCTAGAAATGCTTCGTGCGACATTATAACGAACCGCACTAATTTTCCTCAGCCTAGCATCCTCGATTTAGTCGCCGATCTCAGTTTCCATGCATCATCTGTCCCAAATTCATCTTCCACACTTAATGTGTCGCCTCTCACGATTAATCGGCGTGGTCAAGTTGGTAAGCCAGTTCGTTTTTCCGATTACGCACAGGTGCAAATACGCTTAGGTTGGTAAGTATTGTACTTATGTACATCATTTTTTCGTTGAACGGCATGTTGATAAGCAGAAACAATCCAAAGCTTCATAAAACCTTGTTAAGATATCCAAACACCCAAAACTTCACGAAAATGTTAAACACCCAACAAAATCTAAAGTGTGTTGCATGCATGCCATTTGTTGGTTCTTTCTGGAAACTTTTTGCGTATGTTGCTTTCTTGAATACATACCCCAACCCTCCCTTCCGATCGTCTGGACCTCGCCATCTACGCCCTCGGGGATCATCACAGTTAACGTAGATTCAAAAGCGAAGGCTTGAAGTTCTTTGTCGGAGGAGGGTCTTCTGGGTGTGGAACAGGGGGATAGACCACTCCCAAGCCCAAGGTTCGGCAGCAGCAGCGGTTGAGGACACGTCGGCCATTTTCTGGACTAGCCAGTTTTTCCTAGTCCGACAAGCCGCTCCAACGGCCCGCCGTGATGGACCCTGTCATGCAAACAGTTAAATAATAAAATACGAATGGTATAGGGGTCCCCGATTCCCGCCGAACCCTTCCGATACGAACCTACTCAGTCATTGTTACTCAGCAGGATTTTGGCACAAGAACCTCGGCTTATCCAATCTTTTTGAACTCGAAGGTTTCTTTTATTCAGCATTCTAGGGAGCTATGTGACTCCAGAAATGGTAATTACCTATCTCTTATGCACAAGGTTATTGTTGCTTACTTGCACAATATTCGCTATGGGCTTCATGCTCCTTAACGTATGGCTAGGTTTACGTACCTCCGGCTCAACACTTTACTCTCTGTGAGTAACGACGCTGAGGTTCGATCCCAGTTGCTTACTTCTCTTAAGTTAGTTTGTAACCCATCACGAATACAATCCGCTGTGTCCGATCCTGCTGCCTTCTGGTATCCGCGGTCCATTATGAGCCCCATCTCGGACCAGTATTTGCTAGTCCTGTAGAGTGAAGTGAGCGATTAAAACAACATTGGACATCAATCCAAGTGATAACAGAATCAAAAAGCGTGCACGGGTTCAGCGAAGGGTTCAGCGGAACGTTTGACAATCACAAGCTTCACATGTCCCGTAGGTTGGTAAAGAAAGGAAATGCAAATTCGAATACCACCTAAGTGGACCAAATAAAACGCGCATCGGTGAAGCGATCGAGTAATTTTATAGAACTAATATGGTTGTCATTGATGAGGTGGTGCCATGTAAAACGGCTTAATAAGGTGTTATGGTTAATGCTAGTAGCAAGTAACAATCGGATTGTTTACCAGTCCGCATCAATTTAGCTGCGTCAATGTGGGTTATAATTTCAAAGAATCTAGTTACCCGAATATATCCAGAGTATTCGTTCATGAAACAAAGTGTAGGGAGCTCAGTGCGAAAGCCAATCATTTGTTGGAAATGACAATGGTGGGGACGTAGACAACTGTGTTTTGGAAGAGCTTTCCAGGGTTGGCCGACCCAGGGGGAGAAATAAGTTCATAGACAATTCAGATGAGTGTATTGTTGAGTCGGTTCCAGGCTGTTACCTCTGATGTTGGTATTCGGACTGAGTTTCAACAGTTTGAGGCATACGTGACTGGGGTCGCTCAGTATTTGGTATACTAGTATGAGCCACCAGTAGCCACCAGTAAGGTCCGCTGAACACTCCGAGTATCTCCAATCGTTGCTGGTACGGCAACTTATGCAAACCGTTGACAAATGTCGTTGACCGACGTTGGGGGAGTTACTTACGCTGCCAGCTCACGCTTTATCCAAGGTTACCAAGCCTGGATAGCGTATTTCATCTGGGGACGCACGTAGGTTTATGTACTAAAGTGAAGATGGACAAATCCAAACATCCGGATGTCCTCTGAAAGAAACCAACATGCTAGTTACCTCTATTTGAAGCAGGTTCGGAATGTCTGGAATAACCGAAGTCTTCACGCACAGGCACACACAAGTCACGTTCCTGAGTGATGATCTTCAGATCGTGCGTTTCAACCTTCTAGCAAGTGGGATATCGATGGCGGATGTGGACAACTTGGTACTTGTTCACACTGAATAGCAATGCGTTCCTCCCAGCCCAAGTCCAGGCGTCTTAGAGGTAGTGCTGGAGGAACTCAGGATCGTCCAGTTCCTTCATTGACTCCCAAAGTCTAACGTAGTCCACAAGCAGTATAAATTTTGAGGTGTTAACTTTCGTTAGACCGTCAATAACAACTAAGAACGGGTAAGGCCCAAGTACCGAACCCTGCGGTATGCCGCACTCCACACGATTCTCGTCGGACAATTGAGTTTTGACTCTAACCTTCATTTTCCTTTTGAGGAGGAAATTTCCGATCCACTCTAATACTGGCTCTTCCAAGCTGTATTGCTGAACACTGTGAAGCAGGATTCAATGATCTAAGCGATGGAACACTTTCGAAAATTCCAAGTATATTAAATCGGTTGCTGTCCCCTTGTCGACTGTTTCGGTCCAGTTTCGCGTGCCGCCATTAGCTTCGTGGTACAATATCGATATTGACGAAACCCGTGCTGATCAAGCGCAACTATGCCGCAGCTTTTCAAGCAGCCATCAGTGCGTCTGCGATGATCGTTTACATGACTTTGGTCAGTACAGGGAGAAGCGTTACTGGGCGGCAGCTCACAAGCTCAGAGCGACTTCCCACTTTGCGAATAAGGATGATGATGCCTCATCTCCACTTTGACGGCACTGTGTTCGCGTCCAGATAAAGATGGAAGAATTCAGCTAATGATTCGGCTATATGGCTGCTATCTGCAGTGCTCTGGGTCAATTGTTTTCCGCTCCAGTAGAGCTGTGAGCACGCAATGGAAAGTAGCATTTTCAGTGCTGTTTCTTCTGTGAGTGTGACGCTGAACAAAACTGATGGTGGAGTGACGGAAGCAGAAATATGATTCGAGGCTTGCACCTCTTGGAAAGTAGGTGAGTATCGTGTCAGTATGGCTTCGGCCGGCTCCCTGGCTGAATGTGTAAAACCGCCAACTGTAGTGAGTGGTGGTATTCTGCGCCGAACCTTACGAAGTCTATTCACGAGTTTGCAAAAAAGCGTTTGGTTTGAACAGAATCGTTTCGCTAGCTCCGGATGGTGTAATACCTTGTCCTCAAGAACCAATTGCACGGAAGAAAAAATATGTCCACTGTACATGGCGACGGCTCTTTGCTGCCACGCAACTACCACCAGTCGTGCGTGGGCTGAGTATACTGCGAAGACGCCCCCTTACCCGGATTCGAGCCGGTGACCTTATGGTTGCAATACAGACGTGCAGAAGACTCGGACACCGGCAGACTGCACAGAATAGTTGTGTTGAAGCACATACGATGCCTAATTGTTTGAGCTAGAATTGCAATTGTTAACATGTCATATCCGGTCCCCCAAAGCCATATATTTTCGGGTTCGGCTTCTTAAAAATGACTTTTGAGGGGAGGATGAAAGCTCTTGGCTGTGGTGATTCAGTGACTAGTGGAGTGGAAGTTTTTTAAGAAAGTTTCGCAGGCTATTTCTGGAGTGCAATCAGTCATGAATGCCCAACTAGTGTCCTCTCGCGTACTGTTTCGGGGTAGTCAGCTTGGCAAATACAATCGAACACTAAAGTCAGGTGATCGCTTCGACCCAAATGACTGCATACATTTGACCCATCAACAAGGAGATCGTCGCTGGTGAGCACTAGCTCTAACATTGCTGTCTTGTTCGCTGTTCGGAACCTGGTGGCAGTGATGCGTGGCTGTACAAGGGAGTGCCAGAGCTTAGCTCTTGCAGATACGTTTTGAACTGTTCCCCCTCGGTTACGGGAGTTTCCAGATCATGAACGTTGAAACCTCCTGTAACGAGGACACGGGTGACTTGCTGAGTAATCACAAGTTGAAATGCATATATTATGCTGTGATTCATTTTCGGAGTAGATTTGTGTGGTCGGTAAACCGCGGACACAAGGCACGTGTCGTCGTCCTTCAACAACAGTTTGTGCCAAAGGAGATCCGTGGAGCGTTTTCTGTGATCATTTATGAACACAGCAAAGGTTTATTTATATTAGATGAGCACTTCCCGTATCCGTGTTGTAGTTCCGGAGAAGTGATACACCGAGCAGTGATCTCAACGTCGATAATTTCACCAGTTTACTAATAAGACCTTGTACAAAAGTATACAAGGATGGTAATTTCTTTGTAATCAAAATTGAGCTAGCGTATACTGCACTAATAATAAAGGTTGTGCCGACCGTTAAGGGATCGATCGCTAGCTGCTTTTTTGAGGAGTCGTTGGCTTTTGAATTTCGGTCTGGTTATATTATTGCTTTTAGCTGTCCGCCCCCTGTTCGTCTCTCCTACTTAGTCTTATTCCGTCGGATGTTGAGGTTGCCGTTAAGTCAATCCCTTCACATAGCTGTAAGAGAGGAAAATTCACCAACTGGGCCACTCACCGTGAGTCGTCAACCACCAGCGGCCGTGTGCCCAGCTTCTTTACCTGAAATCTGTAGGCAGCATCATGAGGAATTTATACCGGTTTCCTGTATAAGCGAAGTCATTCGCTCAGGTTGAAACATCACCTTCATCAACCGGAGACCGTTCCCCTTATGGGTGAAGAATACTGAAATTCTTGTCAACGGCTTTGCAACGTTATTGTCGGGAGAGAGCTCCTGGCGGATGTAACTCCACTGCTTCCGGTCGGGTCTCCGCTTCCTCAGAGGAGAATGTTTGAAGCTCAGGAACCCCGAAAACAATAATCGTACTGGTTTTACTAGATTTACGAACTTCCTCATGGTTATATTCCGCTTTCGGACGTTCGTTCCAATGCATGTCCGGAAGAATGCGCACCTCAGGTGATGCGTTACAGAGCCAAATCGGTAACAATACAATGGTCTCTGTGTCGTTGGCGGAACTCATTGTCACCCGGAGAAGTCGAGGTTCACAGTAATACCCTGAATTTCAGCGATCTGGGACCTCTCTCAGTATCTTGGACTCAACTGCAATGCCACCTGCAACAAAATGGCCTTTCGCTGATTCCGGTCCTCCATCAGTTTCCTCTCAGACCGCTAGACTTTGATTCCGGAACATCTGTGCACACAACAGTTAAAACAGCATGATACTTTTGTCTGCAAATCTGCGCATACTAAAGGATACCATTTTAAACCATTTAGTTGGTTGTGGAAGCTGCGTCCGGTACACACACCGGAATCAGGAGTGTTATTGTCATCATCATCCTCATCATCATTCTCATCATCATAACCATTAAGGCACGTTAGACGCGAGTGCGAAACACACCAAAAAAGCTGTGTCGCAGAACACGAACATAAGAGATTAAACCTTATAACCTAAAAAAGATTTTAAAAAAGTAACATAGTGCTAAAACCACATTATGCATTTGCTTGAGATCGTTACTGAAGGGGAATCTAAAGAAGAGGGGGATGGACAAAGAAACTCACAACACACATACTATTAGAGCCGGCTCCTAGCCATATTAGCAAGTGTCTCCAACTAACCCTGTGTCACCTCACCTCATCAAGCCCACAGCCTTTTTCTAAACTTTCTCAGAATGATCAAAAAGTAAATGTTGAAATTAGTCCTACACTACCAACAAATTGCATTCCTGCTCAAAACTACTCCAACCATGCGTCTGCAACTTATAATGACACATCGCCAGATATCTACCCCAACTTATTCAACCAGTCAGTGTGTTTACCTATCCAGACACTAACACTAAATCGCCTCTATTCAATGCCCGCTCACTTCGAAATAAGGTGCCCACTCTTTGCTCCTTGGTGTCTCTCTCTAAACCTGACTTTATCCTACTGACAGAGACATGGTTTACAAGCGAAACACCACAGTCCAGCTTCCAAATTGACCATATCCAATTTTCTCGCTTGTCGAACCTCGGCAGCTGGAGGTGATTGCATCATATACGTCTCTGATAACTTTCAAGCATCGCTGTTATGCGCTTACCTTCAACACGGTAATATTGACAGCATAATTGTACATGCTGCTTTAGGTAGAACCTCGATGATTTTGGGTTGCATGTACTCCCCTCCGATTCCCAGTGAAGATTAGTTATAAATCCTGGAACACTTGATTTGCTACTTAGCAGATCTACTCGTTAACTGCAAAGTAGTAGGAGATTCCAATATGCCTGATATTGACTAGAGATTGTGCGCCGCACCTACTAAATATTCAACACTGTTGTCTTCTACACAAATGCATGGATGGGCACAACGTCTATTCACCCACCAGAGGAAGTCACATCTTCGATTTATTCATTACACTAGGTCTATCCAATGTCTCTGCTGTTGTTCCAGGCAAATTCTCTGTCAGAGATCACAAGGTGGTTCAACTCACATTCGAGAAGCAATGTTCTAAACCTACCCGTACTCAACCTGCAGTCCTCCATAGACCATGCAATCCCATACCCCTGGAATCGTTTTCCGTGCTTCTGAGATCTTTGCAATGGGAAAATTTCTTCCTAACGAATGATCCGCGAGTGGCTGCCAATGAGTTCTACAAGAATATAGTGATTTGTCTAGACGCGCTAATACCGATGAAGTATCGGCCTCTTCCCAGTAAGACAAAATCAGTCGCCACCCCCGAAAATTTTGCACGCAAACTCACACGGCGACGAAATTGCTATTTGAAAACAAATGACTTCTCCCTAGTATTGCAACAGTAAACACTCATCGCCGAACTTGAAAGACTTAGGCTTACAAATGGAACAATGATGTATTAAGGGTAAAAAAGTACTGCTTAACAAGTCCCGTGGGATGGAAATTATTGCGAAAAGTAAATTGCATGATAAAGTGAAAAGCTTTTTGGTGGACTCACCATAGATTTATGTAGAATAGCAGAGATGTTCGCGTAGTAAATGTATAAATCCCAAAATCTATTGGTTGGCAGCTTGGCAAGACACCGTTTGATTGCATTTCTTAGCCCCTGTCTAACAATCAATAAAAGGAAATGTAAATAAGACAATGCATCGCCAACTCGCTTTTTAAGATCGCCAGATTGGGAGCGGAAATGACGTAATTATGGAGGGTGTTCTAAGGCTGGCACACCTGAAGGAAAAGAAATTTCAACGGCATTTAAGCCGGCTATACAGCATTGCCAGTTTCAGAGGGTGACCTCTTAGGTTAGTGTTGGGGTTCAATTCCAGCAGCGGACGGCAAATGTGGTTTGGGTTCTTCAGAATCTGGTAAACCATTATAAGATCCCCCCGCAAAAGCCGATATCGACTGCTGTACATTCTTAGAGATTTCACTCTAAGCTGCGAGGGCAGATGAAAGAGCCCCTGACGTTCTTGGTTGCCCTTCCTTGAAGAGTTCTGCAAGTAACGCAATCCTGTTTCTGCCACGGTTACCATGCCTGAATAGCATATTCCACGTGCGATTGTACGTAGGCGTCAATCATTTGGGAAAAGATTGAGGGTTCAAACCCACCGAAGGCTCTGCGAATCAGGTCGAAGTGTTAATTTCCGCTTCTGGTCGCCTTCTCTATTTGTTTTGAACACCCGAGATCTTCCTGTACCAGTACGCCCAGGTCATGCTCATGAGATGCGTTCTGCAACATGTGCTCCCCATGCTTGTAAACGCTCACCGGCTAGTGACGCTGATGAATCACCTTGCACTTAGCTAGGTTCAACCGAAGTAGGTTCCTCTTTGACCATTCGTAAATGCAATCTAGGTCATGTTGGAGCAGATCCTGATCTGGCTTTTTGCTAACCGCCCGCAGTAGCTTGACAGCGTCGATGAAAAGCCGGAAATTTGGGGAGATAACTCTTGCCAGGGCGTTGATAAACACCAGGAATAAGCGCGGTCGCAGTACTGAGGCTTGTGGAACACCACATGCTACCTCAATCGGGTTAGAGAGTGATCCTCTAACGCGTACTTGAAGCTTCCGTTGGTGAAGAAAGTTGCCAATTCAACCAAGTAAAGGTTCTCTGATTCCGTAGCTCTGTAGCCGGTGAAGTAGAACGCGGGGATCCAGGCGGTCGAAAGCTTTGTAGAAGTCCAGGTAGATGGCGTCAACTCCGATGCCATCATCAGCCACTTCTGTCCAACTACCTCGTGCAATCAGTAGGTTGGGGGTGCATGACCGGTGTTGACGGAAGTCATGCTGCTCCGGTACCAAGATGTTGCACTTTGCCAGGTAGTTCATTAAAACCTCAGTAATGACCCCTTCCATCACCTTCGCGAGCACAGGGAGCAGAATCCCTGGGCGATACTTTGCAGGATCTGAACGGCTACCGTCTTTAAAAATTGGGGTGATAAGACCACGCTTCCACACAGTCGGGATTTGTTGTCCATCAGTTCACCTCTGGAAGAGCTGTGACAATGGTTCAACTAGCTTGTTGGCCACAGCCTTCAGTGCCTTCGGGTGGATGTTATCTGCTCCCGAAGAGCTATGATAGCGCAGTGAGAGTAACTTCCTTAGCACAATTGATGGGTTGAAAATTACATGTGTAAACAACGGAGTCAGTAATGTGCATGACATTATGGAACAGCTAGAGGCTGCGAGTTCGAAAATTGTGGCGTATTGTAGCCGCAGGACGTTAGTTGCTTCTTGGGCGCTTTGTACTCTATCGCCTGTCGTGAAAAGTAGTGGGATTCCATGCTTCACTTTAGGAAGATTATTGACATACCTATAGAGCAGTTTGTTGTTTGCCAGGAATATTTTGGCTAAGCGCTGTTAATAAGTTACTTTGTCCTCACGGACAAGTGCAGTGCAATGGTTGCGATGGGTCAGGAAATTTCCCCAAGTCTCTGAGTCGGGGTTAATCTTGTAGGCACACCATGCCACAAGCCTTATCGCCAGGCATTTTCGAGTCCTGCTCCTTAGAATTGAAGACATTTTTGCGGGACGAAGGGGCTCGGCCTCTGATGCTATGTTGACGACGTCGCTGAGTATATCAACGAAATCTGTCCAAACGTCGTCAAGGGGACTGTTGTTTGAGAATTCCCGAGCAGCTGCGTCGACGAGTTCTTTCAATACGTAGTAGCGTGTGCTTGTATGAGTTAGTTACATGTGTTCAAATGAATACTCTTCATAGCAGACATACTTGAACGTTATTACTACATGGTCACTGAGACCTAATGGACTAGCCAACAATAACTTGTCGACTATGAGCTCTTCATTCGTGAGCACAAGCTCCAATATGGACGGTTTGTTTGCTGTCCTGAACCTAGTGGGCGCGGTAACACGATTGTACAAGGGAATAGTAGCAATCAGTTCATGCAAGTCTGGTTTGAACTGCTCACTAGATGATGCCGAAACCGCCAGATCGTGTAGATTGAAGTTCCCGGAGATGAGAATGGGGCTGTACCTAATGCGTGTTGCTCTGTTCAAGCCAAGACCAAGCGGGAATCCATTTCCGGAGTGGACGTTGGGGGCGGTAAACGACAGCTACGAGACATGCGTCCTTGTGTCTTAGTCGGAGACGGCACCAGAGTGAGTCGGTAACGTGTGTTTCCAGATCATCAACTATTGTACATTGCAGGTCGCTGCGGTAGTAGAGTAGGACCCCACCTCCTCTGCTGGGGCTGTCGTTCCGGATGAGTGACATTTCGGCTATCTCAACCTCAGCATCAGTCACCTCTTGGTGTAACCAACTTTCGGGAATAGAAATTAGGTCCCAAGCATTCGCGACCTGACGTAGTCGAGGTTCGGTAAGTTAACTGAGGAGCCCTTGGACGTTAGTGTACATACATGAAAGTTTTTCAGATTTAAGCAGTGTTTAGGAGGTTGTGCAATTCATGCGTAAAGTTTCGCCGACCAGTGAGCGGCCGGCGACTAATCGCTTATTCGGTGTGTACTTGGTGAAGGGTTTACCCTTCTTATTCATCATCCGCGTAGTTAGTCCGATGTCTAATCTACGTACAGTGTTAGATGTATGGTCAATATCATCTTCTACAAGTTGTGTGGGCTTATTCGACACACTACTAGTGCATTGTTCTTCTATCGATCCCATCGCGTTTGGTTCTTTGAGTGACGTATCATCTCTTGGAGGCATATGGCTGACTGTCATCAGCCGGAGCTAAGATGATAGCCTGCAAGGGAACAGGTGCCAGCTTTTTAGGAGTCGTGCTGCCATATGTTTTGACTGAAGGACCACCTTCAATACTCTCGGGCCACTTCCTTTATAGTTCGATGAGGTATGCAGCCGTGACACAGATTTCGCCAACACACCATCCAAGCAGAGTGTTTCATAAATATAACACCACTGTTCTTTATCATGGGTTGTCATTTCATGCTCATCACATGTTTCATTTTCAAAACCCCGTGAAGAAGTATGGTTCGGGTTGAAGTTTCCTTCCAGTAGTCCTCTAGGGTGCGATTAACTCGACAACGCTCACCCCATGAGATTACTGGTAAGATATCGAAGGAGCAGTGTTCTTTACTGAGACTACCTGTCGACATCACCACTGAGTCTACTTCAGTGATGGAGTCCAGCAAAACTACCAAAAGTCTTGGATCTACCAAGTGCTTAGAGTGTGGGTGTCGCGTAATAGGTACTACGTGTACAACTTCAGTACAACTCCGAGTAGGTTACTAATAATATCCCACTGGTTGAGGTCATCTAAATGCCTGCCTCTTATTGATATTGACTTTGGTTCTGGGATATTGCAACGCAGTACGCTCAGTACAGGTAGTCATCTTTTTCACGCCTTTCGACATTCCGCGGTTAGTGAATGAAACAATCGGAGATGTACCGCAGTAAACCGGTTATGCTTCCGAGAGGAAAACGTTGCTATGCTCCTCAGTATTCGATCAATTTGGGGATGATGGTATTTTTAAATGACGGTTCTTCTTGAAAGCAAACGTAACCCAACATCGCTGATATAAGCTTGCCCATTTGCTATTCACTCCGTCAGAAGTTAGGAAGTAGTCTTACGTGTAAATCCATCAGAGAAATATGTACCGATTGTGATGGACGCACATTGCCGCACATTGCGCTCCCTGAGGAATTTTAACGGCAGTGCGCATATCCAATAGGATCTCACACGATGCACCGACGCACACAATCGCGGCTCCCTCTACCACAAATTCCGCGGTGTTGCATGTGTCTTCTCAACGAGGCACAGACCATCCACATGCGAACGATCGATACATCCTGACCTGTGTTGGAGGTCAAATGTTTCGTGGAAAACTGGATGCCTGTAGGCGATGTACTGACCGATGTTTAGCCGTAGCACTGAAGTAACTGTTATGTACAGTGTGGTAAAAATTGGACATCGCCTTTTCGGACGAACCTACACTTGATGCACAAGTGCCGCACACCAGAGCAATAAGTTTTCGATGTGCCCGTAGTTGTAGCAAAGGTAATGTTAACACGCCGTTGTGGTGGGCACGCCGGTAGTCTGAAAACAAGCTCCCAAAGAACCACTGTAGGAAAAAGACATCACTTTCAACTGGGGGTTTCACATTAGGAATAATAACGACTTGATAGATGAGTAGTTTCGCTCTCTCCTGTTAAGTGAGCCAAGTTCTATCTGGAATTTCTCTTTCCCAACTAACCAACCAGAACTGACGACAGACTCGCTCACAAGCGCAAGCAGACATTGACCACGAAACACAAGGAGTCAAGGTCAAAGGTCATCTACCCATCAGCCAGGCTGAAGGCGGATCAAACTCCCAACCAATAGGATTGCTCGCCTCCACAGGCAACTACGGCGGTATAAAAACGCGCGCACACCACGCTCAGCGCACTCTCACCGAGGCTGCCCTACGCTATTCTACGCCGCTGCACGCCACTCAACTACGCACTGATTATGTCACATCGATTAATGACGGAACGTTTGCAACCAAATTGCCAAGCTCAGTGAACAGTTCAACTGCCACATAACCCGGAATGTTCAAACGCAGAACATTTGCGTGGTTTATCTTATTGTAACTCATAAAATAACCCAAGATACACTCCAACGATCTCACTTTGCAGTGACGATAACCACATGCACCATGCGGAATAGAAAACAAATTCAGATACGTCAACCAAGTTTATCGCTTAGCCAACATCAACAGAGAAAAGTGACCTTCAGCCATTATCGAATGGTGATCGCTGCCAGTTTAATGGAGACCTAATCGTAAAATATCAAATTCGCTTAGAAGAAAAAGATTTGCTTACCATGAGAATACTGAATAATTTAGAAAGTAAGGAAAACGAGATCTCTGTGCAGCTGCATGTTGGTGAACATTCTCGATATTTCATGTCTGTAAATTTATGTCCAGGAATTTGCTGAACTCCCACACCTAATCGATGTGCCGCACATTCAGTACTATCCGTTCGAAGCATAGTTGGAGAACGACTAGTTTCAAATCCGCTACCACAAGCTTGAACCCGTGTCCCTTTTGCTGCTTGGTGTGCGCTTGATGCCCAAAGGACTCAATATTAGTAATCCCCTACTGCGGTATCATTACAACATTGTTTAAGAGTGTTCACCGTACATATAGGTGCCATTGGTGCAAATATTCACCAATCCACTTTGAAGCCATAAGTAAGAGAATATTGGAAGTATTTACCGCTGTGTCAAGGGTTGCTCGCGGATCTTAGAGCCATAATGGTCAAGTCGACAACCTTTGAACACTAAGCCTCGAGGTCCACATCAGCTCAGGCTATCTTCTTCTAAGGAGTCCAAAGGAGGACGAAACCGGTTGTGGGGTGTCAGGGTTGGGATGAGCAACACCGAATCAACAATATTGGCGTTTCCAATACATCTTTTATAGACCAATTAGTTATCGGTCATGGTGCAATTGCACACGGAGCTACTTGCTTGTAGCAGAGGCGTCCGTTTGGGTATCATGCATTTTACCGATCCGTGTCAATACGCCTAGTCTATGCAACCTCAATGACTCATATTTTGCTCCCTCATATCTACTTTTGTAAGCGGCTACCCAGATGATCGACAGACTTGGTCAAGCAGATACTTCAACAAGCTGGAGAACGACCTGGCTCAGCCTATCGCGGTTACCCCAACCGTCGCTGCAGCAGCTGTTCCCAGAAGTGAAACTGTGTCACACACTGAGCCATTGCATGCACGCTAACCCGCCGCCGACGAAAGCTTGACGAAATACACATCTATTGTTGCTGCGCGTAAAGGCAAACCTTAGGGAATGGCCATCTCGTTGACCGCCTTAGAGATCGCTAAAATAGCAGGAAAGCTGTTGCGATACAGAGAAAGTCGATTATCACGCCGCTAGCAAAAGAAAGCACACGCATCCTTATAATTTTGAACATCAAAAAGCAGCATACGTCGCTAAAGAAAATAAGTTTTAGTGTGCCTAAGTCGAAAGCAAGCTCAGTTATGGACAAGTTATCGGACGATCTGAAACAGTGGGGACATATATGTCAGCAAATGGGAGTCCCACCTAAACCGGCCAAACTGGTTCTCATTGTCCGCCACGCTAACTAAACTCTCTATGTGGAACCAAGATTACTTAAAGTGGCACTTCAGTCTGCAGACGAGGTGGAGACAATTCTTTTGTCAATTCACCATTTCCGTGATTCGATCTGGTCGGAACACAGGATGAGCAATGCTGAGGTCAGCCAGTTGGTTTTGGCAAGAAATCCTCTGGTGCTTCAATTCAGTGTCTACTGAAGTTGAATCGCCAACATTGGTTTGGTCATGTACTCCGTACACCAGTTAACCGCCTTCATCGGCGAGCACTATACGCCGTCGCCGTACCAAGTCGGGCGAAATCACGAAGTGTTCAATCGATGACGTGGCATAGGGGTATGAAGAAATTGACAGAGAGACTTGGTCAGGCAAGTACTTGCCGTCTTCGTGAATGGGGCCTAGTGTTAGTCCAAACCAATGGTTAGAGACTCTATCGGACGTGACGCATTGTCGGAGTCAGTGCTGCCCCTGCATTCGTTCTCTTGCGTTTAACTGTTCATACTTCAATGCGATTAGCTTCATGCACCTCGCTCTGCTTCCATTCTGCTAATACTATATTTAAGTCTAACCGCGTTTACTTATCATTGTTCCTTATTGCCAACCTGGCGACGCGAGTCGTGACAACTGCATCCACGGTACTTTGGTGCCCGGATCATGGTTTAGCAACTGCACTGAAATGAACTGAAACAATCGGGTAATCTTCAACTATCGTAGGTTAGTTGGGAAAGAGAAATTCCAGATAGAACTTGGCTCACTTAACAGGAAAGCGAGAAACTACTCCTCTACCGAGTCGTTATTATTCCTAAAGTGAAACGCCTAGTTGCAAGTGGTGTCTTTTTCTTACAGTGGTTCTTTGGGAGCTTGTTTTCAGACTAACGGCGTGCCCACCATAACGGTGTGTGAACAGTACCTTTGATACAAATACGGGCACATGGAGAACTTATTGCTCTGGTGTGCGGCATTTGTGCATCACGTGTACGTTCGTCCGAAAAGGCGATGTCCACTTTTTACCACACTGCACCCTGTACGTAACGGTTACTTCAGTGCTACGGCTAAACATCGGTCAGTACAGAGCCCACAGGCATCCAGTTTTCCACGAAACCACTGCCCTACAACACAGACCAGGATGTATTGATCGTTCGCATGTTCGTGGTCTGTGCTTCGTAGCGGAGAAACATGCAGCACCTCGGAATTTGTGGTAGAGAGAGCCGCAATTGTGTGTGTCGGTGCATCGTGTGAGATCCTATTGGATATGCGCACTGCCGTTAGAATTCCTCAGGGAGCGCAATGTGCGGCAATGTGCGTCCATCACAATCGGTACACATTTTCCGGACGCACTGTATTTTCTCCGATCAAACTGGGAAGCGCATTATTCAAATTTGAGCCACGTCTGGTAATGGAACGGCAGTATATTTTCTGGGTGCTTGGCGTGTTACCACCAATTCTTCTCGGGATAGGAGCAGTACTTGCGGGGGAGGTATTTGTTGCACCTTCCTCTGCGCTTACGCCAACCTTAGTGATTTTGGTGGTCACTATTTCTTCAAGCTTGGCAGTAGCTGGTCGTGCTTCTGAGATAATAGCAGCACGCTATTTCTCAGCGAAATAGATGTGCATTGCACGCGGAACCATAGAGAATCTGTTTTGTTGAATAACTGGGCCTGACTAGTTTTCATTCGGAGGCAACGGTTGCGGCACAAAATACCCCCCTTAACATATTTGGTACATGCTCCACATAGGTCTTGGGACTGTGACACACTGGGCATCGCGCTTGGTGAGGATTTATTACGAACCATCTGAATGACTCACCCTCGATGGTAAAAGATTATTCTATTACTGCTGTTGTCGGTAAGGTCAAGATGTTCACGGTACAGTTGTGTGCTCGCAGACTGTCCTCTCTGACGTGTCAGTCGAATGTGTCAGCTTGAACGTGGGGCAAATTACACGACGGTGTGATTGAAAATTTCCATGGTTAAGCCTATGGATCGCGCCGGGTGAATTTGACTTGAGACTTATAGCTGCTCCAAGCAATGTTGGATTTGAACGAGTGACAGTTCGTTCGAAAGCCGTTGCAATGGTATATCGGGTGAGACCAAACAATGTCTCCGATGGTTGGAGTTACGCAACTATTGACGCACGGATATCGACGAAACACGGCCCGGAATTTAGAATTCAGAGTAAATGTAGAATGTACTGGAGTGTGCTCGAGAAAGTAGTATCACAAACTGGCTTTTAAAAGTACGACGAATGAGTACGGATCCAAAGGTATGCGACAAAATGCCGCTGAGCCGCAGTGAAAAAACCACGAGCGCACAAGTGAGCGATTTGCATGCAACTTCGCTCAAGGTCACACACAATATCGGTATGAATGCTGAAAGACGCGCTCAATAGCCATTATAAAAACTTTGAACTCGCCAAGCTGATGAAAAGTAGAAACAGCAGTACGGAAACCCCAAACATCTTGAATCATGATAACCAAATAACTAGCAATCCAACTATAAGAAGCAGCGGCTTTAAGAATTACTTTTATACTACATTTAACGCCACTACTGAAGTTACCTCGCAAATCCTCCTTCCGCTTACTGATGACTAACTCTACACAGTTGCCTTTGAACTCCGGGATATATGTCGGCTTATTTCCTATGCTAAATTTTCATGGTATGCTGAGCCTGACAATTTACCATCAACACTGATAAGAAAACGATGAATCCGACATCCCTG
Source organism: Dicrocoelium dendriticum (assembly GCA_944474145.2). Classification (NCBI taxonomy): domain Eukaryota; kingdom Metazoa; phylum Platyhelminthes; class Trematoda; order Plagiorchiida; family Dicrocoeliidae; genus Dicrocoelium; species Dicrocoelium dendriticum. The sequence continues at coordinate 83,977,474 of OX104063.1, forward strand.
TACTACCACTGAATCCTTTTTCGCTCTCTTTGAAAGCCGGTACTGTATCATAACAATGGAAGAAGGGTGTAGTCATTCCTTGCTATAAGTCAGGCTCTGTGCATGAAATGAGCAACTACGCCCCAATAAACCATACTTCTATACACTCTAAAATGATGCAGTGTCACAAAAATTGCAAAACAGTTGACCATTTGATGACGCGCACTCTTCCCAACACCTCACAACACGATTTCCTAAGTGCGCGATCCTGCATCAAATGTCAGATCGATTTTCTTGATCTCCTGACTAGTGCGTTAGATAGCGGTTCATCAGCAGTGATCATGTACCCCGATACGCACAAGGCATTTGATTGTGTCCCTCATAACTACCTCTTATCCAAACTAACTTTACATGGCATAGGCAATCCTCTGCTTTCATGCTTTGATTCTTACCTCACAAATAGCACTCGAGTTGTTCAAATTCTACACAAAACAACCACGCCAAAGCCTGTCACCAATGGAGAGCTACATGGTAGTGTTCTGGGTCCCTTTTTATTCCTACTATCTGTAAACGCTATTTTTGACATATTTTCCTCCGGCAAACCTTTCCTATTTGCTGATGACATAAAATGTCTACACTTTTAATCCAACTGTCAGTGTAGTGCTTAGCGAAATGCAGCGCGACTTAAGAGCCCTCGACTCATGGAGTTCCAAATGGGTGATGACATTCTCTGCTGATAAATGTCACGTAGTATGCTATAGTTGTGACATCCTACCAGCTTCGCTTACTATAAATGGTAAACCATTGTCCCACTGCCACACAATCCGTGACCTAGGGAGTCACTACTCGAACGCCCTTAACTTTGCCGGACACGCCGCACATACTGCAGCTCAAGCCCGTCGGAGTATTGGACTTCTGTTCAAAACATTCAGCTCGAAAGAATCAATTAACACCATGTATAAAAAACACATCCATTGCTTGATTATGGCTCCATCATCTACTGTAATTATGAGTGATCAGATGATTGGAAGGTGTACAAGGATCATCTACTAAGCGTCTACTACGTTATTCCACCACCCTTTGTTATATGGATTGGTACATTGCCTTAAAACTTGATCCACTTTGGCTGCGAAGCACGAAATTAAGCTTCTCTTCTTCTTTGATACACTTACCCAAAAATGCACGCTTCACACCCAACGGTACAACGAGCAATGTACCGTACTCGAACTAATAACAACAACAAAGTAAAAGTGAAGAGATCACGAAAATTCTGTCCGACAACGTATTCCTTAACCGATACTCCATACCATGAAACAGACTTCCATCTGTGAAACGTGAAATTCAGTCAGGGATAAAGTACTGACACGCTATACATTCGTTTCTAAATGCAGAAACAGCGGTTGCTTTACTGCGACCTACCATGACAAATTAATCCCCGTATGAAATTGGTGCAAGATGGATATAGCCTCAATACCTGGATACTTTTTCTTTCTGTTGTTACCAGACTTTGCTACCCTCCCCATGTCTATCAGTAGATAAAAGCTGTTTTCTACAGAAAAAGATCCTGTTTGCCATGAATTTTACCCTTATCAAAGCAGAAATATGTCCCAAACTCCTCCCTAGCACACTGCTTCATATTCGTTCTGCAATGCCAATCAGTCTACCTTTTCTTGGAGCTCGCCCCTTAGGCACGTGCTGCAGTTCTTCGTGCTCCGAGAAAGCAATATTGATATTATCTGTGCTTTTGACTGGATTCGTTTGAAGTCACTATCTGAAAACCTACCAGGATCATCCACGTTTGCAATCACCATGAACGCATAGCTCTTTCAAAATCATCTTACCGAAAGCAGCTAAACTGTTGGAACGACAGTAAACTTGCTTTACACTGCATACAGATTTCTGTCCCTCCCCGGAGGAAACATTTTGTTCACCTACGGCATCTCTCAGGGGTATAAAATTGATTTCACGTCACCAACCACCCAAATTTGATCTCCTACAATTGTTGGGGCAATCTGAATTATTTCCTCTGGACATTCCTTTTAAAACCATGTATATTTCTGAGAGTTTATGTCTCCATGCTCCCCCCCCCCTCATGGAGGGTTTATGTCTCCATGCAGTGCCCCATGCTGAGGCTGATGTTGCATTCTTGATGCTTCCTCACCGCAGTTAAGCCAAACCAACTTACACTTAAACTAGGTCTTTTTAAGCTGGATAAATTTCATTCCGCTTTATTTGCTTTGTTCTGCCTACCTGAATAATGTTCTATTAACTGGCCACGTTGCTTACACTAATTGCGCTTATCTTCGGTACTTTTGTTGCCTTTGTAGCATTTTTAAGCAACTTGTGGAAATTTCTTACTTATCACGGATTTGTTGTTAACCAACTTACTTCATATGATAACTTAGGGAAGAGTTATGCCACCGTATCTGTATGCATTGTTGGATTTATTTTATTTCAGCTTGTGGTTTAAAGTGAATGGCTGTTGTTTGATATCCCCGGTGTGGTTGCGCTTGATGTGTATGTTGACAAGGTGCCTACCTGTCTATTACCCACTACATCGTTCATACTGGCTCCAGGAGACAGTTGGTCGTTGCTGGAGGGGACGGGGTGCACGGTTCTTGTGGCCGTGCTAGGCTCAAAGAGCGGTTCCATGCACTCAGTGTGGAGCAGACCTCGGTCCAGCCACCGCCTTGTGTGCGTTTGATTCCCCAAATACAGCGTGCTTGTGTTTGCCTGTGAAGGAGTGTGGGCCGGCTCCGTTGATGAAACGTGGCTCCCATCCGCATGCCTCCCGGTCTTATTCCTTCGGGTTTACACTGGATATGGGGTGTGTGGTTGGAGCTGTGGGTGGTGCAGCGCAAGCCACCCGTGGTCCCTCTGTAGGCGCAGGCGTCCTGTGGCTTGCCACAGTGACAGGCAAATCCGAAACCGGATGCCGCCAACCATGTCTCCAGTGATAATTTGTGCAAGCTGATTGTGCAATCTGATTGATAATTTCGGACGAAAACCCCTCATCTTTTCATTACTGTTCCTTCATACATTTTCGTTATTTTTTATTTCCCTCCTACAACTGTTGGCCACGACTGGGCCGATCTCCCGAAGTGACGGATAAATGTTTCCAAAAATGCAGTACACTCATGCCATGTGTGTTATTACGAGCTCACTGGCGAATGTTAAAAGTGCTAGACACGGATTAGCTAGATGATGGCTGCGTGATGGGGAGATCTGAACATATTATACAGGCCCCCACATAAATTTATACATGTTTATGTATAATGTGTCATCATGATGCTGACAAAATTGCAAATGAAAACAATCAACAAGAAAAAAATGAGTCACAATATACATTGGTTACTTACTTTAAGCCAATACAGCCCATGGCCAGATGAGATGTGTTACTGAAGCGTGGACACAGGTCTCCGGGAGACTGTTCCATAAAAGGTCATATTACTTTACTTGACCTGACGGCTATAACTACTTTTACTTCTACTCTGAACGTCTCTATATTTTACTGATTTAAATGGTTGAGCAAAAACACTTTATTGCGAATATAGCAGATCTTGAAGAACCCTCCACTATCCAACTTTGTTGTACCAACTGATCAGCCTGGTATTTTGCCAGTGTCTTGCATGTCTAGAAATATACTTTTATTTATTTCTTTATTTACTCAAACTTGTTCATCGCCGTTCGGACACCAGCCCCGTAGTATGGAAACACTAACCGACGCCAAGTTTGAAGTGTTATTTTTCATTCCTCTCGACCAAGTTATCGCTTGGTCACCCCTCCTCCTCCTCCTCCTTCTCCCTCTCCTCCTCCTCTTCCATGCAGACCCCGGGCGCGCAAACAGCACACGTCGCAGTAGTCGGTGCACTGGCATGCGCAAAACGTGGTCCAGCCATCAGAGCCTAGTGCGTGAAATAACGGCGCTGAGCATTTCACACGCTTTTCCTGCACCAAATACACGACGCCGAACGCATTTATTTCTCACACGGTGTTCCCACTAGAAATAAACTAAGTTGCGAAGACAGCGATGGTCTAAGGTAACTAGCCTCATTATATCTGTCGACTTCATTGGCAAGGTTTGACAACCGTGCAGGAAGGTTGAAAACACGACTACACTGTAAACTCTGCCCTTTAGTGCGAGAGTGATGTCATGCCAGCGCCACAGATGGCGAAGATTGGCGAAAGCGCCCCCGGAATTTTGCTATACCATTCCTGAACTCACGTTCAATCCCACTGGCGCTACTATAGCTGCCCAGATGCTTAGATTTCCGGATGACTTCTACCTGATCAACGCCATGGGGCAATGCACGAGTGGGTGCCTGTCAATTTTAAAGGAGCTTGCATCTCGCGAGTGCGAATGAACAATGATAATGATTTATCACGTTCTTTGCT
>OX104063.1:83982314-84084701 GCA_944474145.2 Dicrocoelium dendriticum
CTTAAGGAGTAAGATACTGTTAGGAAGGAATATGCGAGTCGAACAAGGCAGGACCCCATCGCCGTGGCCGCCGATCCAAAGTCATCCGCCCTGATTGAGGCGAACAGAGAGCCAACCGGGAGAAGCGGCCAATGAATGCGAGGTCGAAGTTCCTTAGTTGGCTGTAAGTTGACCTTTCCAGGTCTTTCCACTGTCGCTTTAAATACTATTCACGAACTTTCCATTTAATTTTTATACTGAACGGAGTGATTCGCTAATACATCCATGCTGCTCTGCTCGTCCGATCCGGTCTTCTCTCTGTCCTGTTGGGGGCCAGCGACATCGGGTTTTGATTGGGAATCAAGCGTCCATTCAGGCGAGGGACGAACACTTCAGCTGGCGAGGGGTTGAACCCTAATCATGATGTCCATATCGGTTGACGAGCTGAAGGCCATTCTGTTGCAGCAAGAATCACAGTTTGAGGCATACCAACTCAGGCTGATCGAAGCTCTTACGTGCCAGCTCTCAATCCTGTCCGGTTCACTGTCTACAACCTTCAAGCCGTCCGCGTCGGTAGACACTATCACTAACAGCATTACCGAATTTTCGTACGATCCTGATGCTGGCCTCACTTTTGAGTCTTGGTTCAAGCGTTATGACGATGTGGTCCGCGTTGAACTTGGAGACCATGATGATGATTGGAAAGTCCGATTGCTGTTAAGGAAACTTGGAACAGCAGAACACTCCAGGTATGGCAACTTTATGTTTTCTAAGAACGCTCGAGACTGCACTTTGGAGGAGATGGTCAAACGCTTGGGCCAAATACTTGGAGAGCAGTCATCCATCTTCAGCAAGCGATATCAATGCCTGAAGATCACCAAGATGGACGCTGAGGACTACGTCACTTTCGCTGGCATCGTCAATCGCGAGTGCGAAAATTTCGATATCAAATCCATCACGGCAGATCAGTTCAAATGCCTGACTTTTATCTGTGGCCTACTTTCCCCACGGGATGCAGAGATTCACACCAGGCTGCTGAGTAAACTTGAACAAGACCAGCAAATGACTCTACAGACCATAACTACTGAATGCCAACGATTGCTGAACCTCAAGCATGACACGCTTATGCTGGAGGAGCAACAATCAACCCCAAGTTTCAGTGTATTAAAAACCATCTCAAAGAAACTGCTCCCAAGTGAAACAGGTCATGAAAAGCCCAGAAAGATTCCCAAACCCCTGACTGTCTGTTGGAGATGTGGTGAGTGGCATTTTGTTCGAGTGTGTCCATTCCTGAAACACATTTGCCACAAGTGTACTAAACGGGGCCATAAGGAAACGCACTGCCGATGCAGACTGCAGTTCAAGCGTGCAAGAGATACGCGACCGATTTCAAATTTTCCCAAAAGATTCAGTAGATTTAGTACCGTTCAGGCGGTCTACTCTGATGAACATGTGGCTCGCAGAAAGTACGAGTTCACCTGAACGGGCAACAAGTGCGTCTTCAGCTAGATACAGCCTCGGACATCACAATTATCTCCAGCAAAACTTGGCAGTATACTGGTGCTCCGTCAATCAGCCGAACAACACATGTTGCACTTAATGCTTCAGGAGGTCAACTTAATCTCATTGGTGAGTTGCAGTGTGAAATGCTTTTTGGTGCTACTCGGGCAAACGGTGTCGTGTACCTTACAGGGTTGTCACATTTGAATCTTCTTGGATTCTACTGGATCCAGAAGCTCTACCGATTCGACATTCCCCTGAGTCAAGTCTGTAAAACCCTCCGGCTCGGATATACGAGGCCCTGTTCGGAAGGCGACGAACCAAACAACAACCTGGTCGAGCAGCTACGAAGGAAATTCCCGTCTGGGTTTCGCAACGACTTGGGAAGATGCACAAAGATCAAATCAAGCTTTACTCTCAAAGACAGTGCCAAACCCGTATTCCGACCCAAAAGACCCGTACCAAACGCTGCGCTTCCGATTGTTGATGCGGAACTTGATCGTTTGTAGCCGGCCGACGTCATCCAACCTGTGAATTATTCAGCGTGGGCAACACCAATGGAACCGTTCGTATCTGTGCTGATTACTCTACGGGATTGAATGCTGCTTTGAAAATGCACCAGTATCCTTTGTCAGCCCAAGAAGATTTATTTGCTGAGCTCAGTGCTGGCGCTTACTTTGCAAAGCTAGATTTATCAGATGCTTATCTTCAAACTTAAGTCGACGATGCTTCGAAGGAGTTGCTGGCAATCAATACGCACCGAGGTCTTTACCAGTTCAATCGTTTGCCGTTTGGTGTCAAATCAACTCCCGCGATTTTTCAACAAATTATGGATACGATGTTAGCTGGGTTATTAGGAGTCACAGCTTACTTGGACGATATCATAATCAAAGGGTCTACCTTTCGAGAGCTGACGGAAAGACTGGAAGCAGTTCTCCACCGCGTTAATGACTACGGTTTCCACTTGAAAGCAGAAAAGTGCAATACCGGCATGAAGTGTGTAAAGTATCTTGGCTTCATCATCGACAAGGGTGGTCGTCGTCCGGATCCTTCCAAGATAAGTGTCATAAAACAGATACATCCCCTGACAATGTCGCGAAGCCCAGATCATACTTTGGGTTGATCAGCCATTACAGCTCTTTTGTGCCCGAAATGCATCGGCTACGAGGAGCGCTCAATGAACTTCTGGTAAAGGATCGCAAATTTGTGTGGTCGCTTGAATGTCAAGCCGCATTTGATAATCTCAAATCTGTATTGTGTTCTGACCTATTGCTAACGCATTTCAATCCGGAGCTGGAGATCATAGTTGCTGCTGACGCGTCAGACTACGGAATTGGAGCAGTCATATCCCACATTTTCCTCAATGGTTCGGAGAAAGCTGTGGCACATGCAGCCAGATCACTCACCCCAGCGGAACCTCATCATCATCATCAACAGCAGTACATCAGCCATTTGAACTGATGCTTCGCTGCCATACAACCATGAGGACCTATGAAATAAAAAATAAGAAGAGGGAGAGAAAGGGGGACTTACCTGAAAACCTTAATGCCCTAAGCAAACATTCAGGGTCAAGGCGCCTACACCTTGTGTAGACAACATACCGTCACAAACAGCTGGCTATCGTGCAAAGATGAGGTGGAACGTAACTATGGACAGATCGAGAAAGAAGCTTTGGCTATAGTGTTTGCAGTCAAACAATTTCACAAAATGCTCTACGGACGAAAATTCACGTTGTTCACGGACCACAAACCCTTGGTCGCAATCTTTGGATCAAAGAAAGGCATTCCAGTCTGTACGGCCAGTCGTCTCCAACGCTGGGCAACTGTTCTACTTGGTTACGATTTCGTCGTCAAATATCAATCTACACACAACATTGGTCAAGCAGATGCGTTATCTCGTTTAATTGGTACACAGCATCAAGAACCAGAGGATTTGGTAGTTGCTCAAATCTCTGTAGAACCCCAAGTAAATCAAGTTGTGTCTGACATTTTCGGTGCCTTACCAGTAACGTTCAAAATGGTGCAGGAAGCCACCCATCATGATTCTACCCTACAACCAGTGATCCATTTCCACCTCAATGGCTGACCTAAGAGAGTTACAACGCCGGAGATTCAACAATTCCACTAACAAAAGGAAGCACTATCAGTCGTCAGCAATTGTCTGCTGTTCTCAGATCGCGTCGTCATTCCTGTCATCCTTCAAGAGAGAGTCCTCCGACAATTTCATACTGGCTACCCAGGAATGAATCGCATGAAATCGCTGTTACGAAGCTATGTGTATTGGCCCCATATGGATTTCCAGCTTGAGAATTGAACGAAGAATTGTCCCCGAGGTGCCAGTGCATTTAAACAGCCAAGGAAGGCGGAATTGCAATCTTGGTCAATACCAACGGAACCATGGTCATGGTACACGTCGATTTTGCAGGTCCAACTGACGGTCATCATTTTCTCATCATTGTCGATGCCCACAGTAAATGGCCGGAGGTGATTCCAATGGTGAGAACCACCGCAGCAGTCAATATCTCTGCTCTCCGACAGATATTTTCTCGTTTCGGTGTTCCCCACACGTTGGTTTCGGACAATGGTACACAATTTACCTCACCTGAATTTGTCGTCTTCTGTCACAGAAACGCGATCGTCCACGTAAGGTCCCCACCTTTCCACTCACGATCGAACGGGCAAGCGCAACGCTTTGTGAATACTCTCAAAAGAGCTTTGCTGAAAATGAAGGGGAAGATACCTTGAAGATTCTTGCAACATTTCTTCTGACGTATCGCACAACTCCGAATCCGCAGATACCGAACGCACTGTCTCCGGCTGAAAATGCTTGTGCCGCATGATGCCCTCAGACTCAGGAAGGATCAGGTACTGTCCCGGAACTATCAGATGGAGCGTCAATTCTACATCCGACACGGTGCTCGGAAGCGAACCTTTAATATTGGTCAATAAGTTCTGGCGAGAGATTATCGAACCCACTATCCTAAATGGGCCATGGGCCATGTGCTATGCAAACGTAGCAACGTGATCCACGGTATCCAGGTTGGAACGGCAATTTGGGTAAGACATGCCAATCAGCTGCTAGAGGCAGGGACTGGAGAACAACTGCAACAACAAGTAACAGAAGCGCAGTTACCTCTGGACATATTGGGCGACGCGGGTGAAGCGAAGACTCCCCAACATGCCCCAACACAGCAAGCACAACATTCGCCCCGAAACCTAGCAGCACAGAGGCCGAAGCGGCGACGCAAATTCGTGTCACCCATGCAAATCAACTTCAAGCTGAAATCGTACAACGCTACTCAAAGGGGGGAAGTGTTAGGAAGGAATATGCGAGTCGAACAAGGCAGGACCCCATCGCCGTGGCCGCCGATCCAAAGTCATCCGCCCTGATTGAGGCGAACAGAGAGCCAACCGGGAGAAGCGGCCAATGAATGCGAGGTCGAAGTTCCTTAGTTGGCTGTAAGTTGACCTTTCCAGGTCTTTCCACTGTCGCTTTAAATACTATTCACGAACTTTCCATTTAATTTTTATACTGAACGGAGTGATTCGCTAATACATCCATGCTGCTCTGCTCGTCCGATCCGGTCTTCTCTCTGTCCTGTTGGGGGCCAGCGACATCGGGTTTTGATTGGGAATCAAGCGTCCATTCAGGCGTGGACGAACACCTCAAATACCATCTGAACGTTCGCTTTACTCATGTCAGATGGAGTCTCTCCATGATATTGCTGATGATAATTGTGTTGCTCCCTCAGTTTGATGAGGTTGCCTATCAACTCAATAGTCCACGAAACCTGTCAGAAAGTCGCTCATCATATCGCTCGAAGAAAGCCAGCTCTTTGTCACGGCATCCACATCAGCATGCCCACAGCACCCCATCATCTCCTTCCAGTTGTTTCTGGCATTGCAGCAGTTCGTATATCGCACAGTCCTTCTTGAAGCGGTTGTTTCCCCTCGGGTTCTACGCCCGAGGGGACAATCCGTTTTTTGACGTCGTTTCATTGCCATTTATCACCTGAAAGGCTGGATCAAGGTTGGTCTCTTGTAGATCATCACGGAAGGAATTCTTTTCTGGTTTCATCCGACTTGACTAGTTATAGCACATGACCGGATTCTTGCTCTTTAACTTGGTAGGTCCAATAACGCTGCCTTACGGATTTTCTGCAAGATCTACTTTGGGAAGTTTAGAGTGTTTGTTTCCCATACGTATATGTCAGACGGTCGTCGTCGCCATGGGCTGTGGTGCAGTTTTTGTGGTACGCGAATTTTAAACTGTTCTTGGATGCTCCACCTAAAAACTTGTATCCGTACCCTAGCATCTTTCCTCGGATAACGATATGAAAGTTGCGTTACAATCCAGTGCAATTTGCTTCTATACCAGATTGATAAATTCATCATCTTAAAACTGTCTATTTTGTTTTATTATCCTCAAGTTGTTTGTTCAAATGTCAAGTAATAGTGCTTACATTAGAGTGAAAGTTCCATCACGTCAGAGAGATCGTGTGTATGAGATTGCATCAAACTTTCGTCCAATCGGACGACAAGTGAAAATCGGTCGATTTCGTGTAAGCGTGTTTGAAAGTGGGCTAACTTGGGTTGTCTTGCGTGCATTCAGTTAGAATTGCCGCATGTGCAAATAAACGTTTAAAGCAGGGACATATTTGCCTTTCTACTACTAAGCAAGAGACATAACCGTTTAACGACATAGATGGTTGATCAATGCGTTATCATACAATGTTGCCAATCCAGCAACGCCAAGTGGATCAACAGCAGTACCGATTTGAAATTCCAGCTCAATATATTGTAGCTCACAAAACAGTGGTTCCAGGGAACCGAAGCGATACTCATCTCATAGGTACAATGGACAATTGAATGCAAAAATACAACTATAACCCAGACAGTGGCAATACATTGCAGACGGTTCAGCATTCGATGAATTATCAAAGATACAGCTGCTAATGCAGAAACATGGATGTTGTAGGGAAGGGTTAAATATGCACCACAAGTAAGTCAAAGAATATGTTCACCTCACGAAAGAACTCCTGCTTCGGTTCGTCGTCGGACGAGGGCAGAGCTCAAAGTAAGCGGAGACATTCACACATATATTTCTGACAGTCCATCATGCAGGCAGCCAAGCGTACAATTCACAAAGACACTGGCAGCAAGCAATGCAAAACCAGATGAAGACTAGTTTGAAAACGTACTGTGCATCTGTAGTGTACATGACTTCTAGTGAAATATAAAAGCATAAGCATAAAACATAAGCAAATAGGTTTGAATAGCTGCAATACTCCACCCTAGAGCGTGCACTGATACGCAACGTTAACTACACGAACTACGGAAAGTTGTGAGCAAGGCTGAGCAGGAGAGAAACAATACGATCAAAACGTCTGTGTGTAGAACTGCTCGTGGCTGGAGGGCAGAATTCGAGGTACTAATGTCAGCAGGTTGCTTAAGAGCGGGTAAAGGGTTAGAGACGGAAGTTCTCTTAGAGGATGAAACAGGGTCGGGGTTATCAACTACTAGTTCGAAGTAAGCAGTTTTAAGGCGATCAATGCTTAGGGATCCTTGTAATACATTTTTGTTCAAAACGAAGTGCTTTTGCTTTCCGTGATAAAAAGTTGAATGGGCCTTCCTAAGGCGGAGTCAAAGGTCATCGAACAAGGTCGATGCGGATTAGGCAAATGGACAGATGTGCAAATGGGGGTGAATTTGCTGTTCACTTAAGTTTGGTCGAGTAGAAGTCGGTTTAATGGATTGGTAATGCTGTCTGAGGCTTTCTGCAAACGACGTGGGTCTAGTTCTCCGGTGAAGCGAAAGTCGAGTACCGTTTCACCAGGTAGTTTGAAGGCAGTCCCAAACACGAGTTCTATAAGGCAGGACGCAATGTCATCTTTGACGGTATTATTGTCGTGGCGCGGAAGTCAAGTTTTTCAGGCAAGTCCGGAAGTCATGGAAACAAAAGTAGAGAGTGTCTAATGATGGTACCAGGGATGAAAGGCTGCAAAGCAGCTCAAGGCCTCAGGAACGAGCCGGGAATCGTTCACAAGCGACAAACGACGTCGGGCTCACGCCGAGAAAAGCGCGGAAAGTGGTGGTGGCGAGTCCGAGTTTCTGGGGATATACGCCTTTGGCCACACTCCCAGGAGAAACCCCAAGGACAGCTTCGCAACGTCAGATTGAGCAAATTAGGAGTTATCGAGCGAATGTTAGTTGACGAAAATGGGTAGGATAGAAGAAGATATATGGGGTGAAACTTGAAGAGTTATGCAACGGCGCAATCTGAGTAGGCGCATAGATGTGACGCGAGCGGATTCAGGAAAAAGTGCTACGTCGTGGGATATAGACATGACCCATGCTTGTATGCCTGCGTGAGTGAGTTACTTGCCTGTGGTCGCGTCATTAAAGATTGTGCTTCATTGCCGCTTCGTTCTGCGACATTATAGATGCCAAGTAGGATGGTATGGAGGCGCTCAGACCAACGTGAATCAAATGAACTAGCCATAATGGCGGCTTTTAATTGTCGATGGAAACGTTCGAAGAGGCCATTGTGAGCGGGATGGTAAGCGGTTGTTCGTATGTTAGTACAACCTGGCAAACGACTCACATCACGGAACAGTGTGGAACTGAACTGCGCTCCTCTGTCGATTGTGCTGATGGAATGCCAAAAGGGGAAATCCACGATTCGACGAAGGCACATGCAACGGACTCGATAGACTAGTCACACAGAGGATCGGCTTGAGGCGAACGGGTAAAAGGGTCAACACACGTCAAAAATTAAGTGAAACCTTTGGAAAAAGGTGACCGCCCATGTATACCAACGTGAACGTCTCTGAAACTTGCGTCAGGCCATGAAGACGTGCCCGGAGTAGTGAAAGTATGACGATACACTTTACTTATCTGACAACTAAGACAACGTTTAGTTCACTGTCGCTTAGCAGAACACATATCGTGTCAAATGAGTCCATCGGTAATGAGCTTCACGGTAAATCGAATACTCGGATGTGATATTTAATGTAGGTGATCAAAAACGGTTAGAAGGAATGACTGTGGAACAAATGGCCTGGGCTTACCAGTTGAAACGGCACAATGAACACTTGTGTCGGAATTAAGCACAGGTAACTACAAGAATTTTAATGAGACGTTTGCTCGAAGCAGGACAACTTCTGGATTATTTTCTTGAGCGGCAGATATTTTCTCCAGGTCATTGTGTGCAGGTGATAGTCGGTGCAGATGAGCACGTGATAGCACAGCAGCAACTGTGTTGTTAGGACCCTCGATGTAACGGACGTCGGCACAGAATGGTGAACGATAGTCCAGATTTCGAGTTTCCCTCGGTGAGTAAAAGTTGGAAGCAGTGCGGAAGACAGTTACCGGAGGTTTGTGATCTGTCAGTCATCTGTCGTTCCTCCAATAGGTGACGGAAAGGTTTCGCGGTTAATTGCATGGCGGGAAGTTCCCACTGAAGGTACTAAATCTGACCTGAGCAAGTTTCAGCTTCCCGGAGTAAGAGGACAACGGTTGAAATGCCTTAGCAACGAATCGGTGCATAACAACGTCAAGAACGGAATTTGGAGCATCGGTCTTAAGGACAAGTGTAGCGACTTCGTTGGTTTTTAAGTGAACAGGGGAAGCTAGACTCGAATTCAGGGGTTAGTATGAACTTCAGCAAGTCGCTCAATGGATGGATTATGTTGGCAGATTTACGTATGAGTCTGTCGTACTAGTTGATCATGCCGAGAAAACGGCTTAGTCTTCTGACAGGCTGAGGCATAGAGTAGTCTAAGATGGATTGTGTATTATTTGGTAGGGGTTTGATATCATCGCCATCGATCTTGCGACCGCGAAACAACGCTGCATTGGACAAATGTTTAGTTATCAAGGTCGATAGTCATACCATGGTGTTGGAAGCGTTCAAACATCATTCGAAGGTGCGCCAACTTCGTCAGTTGTAGCGCTTGTTGTAAAGACATTATCTATGTAGACTTAAACGAACTCAAAGTCACGGACGACCTGGTCCAGAAAGCGTTGGAAAGCTTGTGCGGCCTTACGGAAGCCAGCTGGAAGCCGCTTTTTGTTTGTCAGAAAGTAGTGGTCTAGGTTTGGTTGTTACTAGCGGACCAATTGTAACGATGTTACGGCGAACATTGTGTTTCGGTTCTGAGTTGTCGCTGCCTGTTCGAATTAGCGACGGGGATTAACGTAGTAAGGAAGGGTATTGCGATCAATCGGGTATGGGTATTTGAACCCCTACGGAGTTGACTGGTGTAAGTTTGCAGAAAATGCTTAACGACGTAGTATCGTCCCGTACCTTCCCGCAACGCAGGTCGACCAGAAGACCGAAGTTGCTGATGGGATTTTACATACGAATAATAGGAAATATGAAGGGAAATTCACGCCATAACCCAAGACGTCAGGTGAGAAGCTTCTAGCCGTAAGTCGGGATTTTAGTCTAGTTGGATACCTATAGCATTAATCGAGCTGGGTGCAGGGGGCATTTTTCCGAAGCACTAGTGTCCGGAAGCAGCGAATGTGGCGAACTTGAACTTGACTTTTTTGAGGCGAGCTCTCCGCACTTTTGAGCGACCGCTGGTACCACTGTTAATTAACATATCTTCGTCTCCACGTTGAATATGCAGTTCAAGCCTGGCACCCATGGTTAAAACGAGGCATTCGTCTCTTGGAGCTGTTTCAAAGAAGAGCCAACAAGGCAACATCTGGACTATCCTGTCTCGGTTACGAAATGCGTCTTCCTTTATTTGGTGCGTTCGCCTCAGAATACCGACGGCTTCATGGAGATCTAGTTCTCACGACACTGAATGCTAACTGAGCACGAGCACACATGCACATCACTGCTGAATCTATTCTCTTACAAACGATGCCGTGGCCACCACCCGAAACTAGTTCCGTAACACTCGCCTTTGGAATGTCGAAGGTATTTCTACTCTCTTAGAATCTGTTCCTACTAGAATGCGCTACAAACACGTGGTGAACGCACCAGATATCGCGAGATTCAAAAGATAATTGGACTTTCATCTTAGTGATAAACGCCACACAACAGTGTGATAAGGTGTGACATTTATGCTACTGATGACTCACGTTCCAGGTTGGAATAAGTTCCAGTATAAATTTCTTTTGCATTCTCCAGCCTGTGGATCTTGTACAGTTATACCTTTTATCCCATCCTACACTACTGAACTACTGATCGCAAGGCATGCCGAGGAATTCGCACGTATACTTCTGGCAGTCCATCAAGCAGGCAGCTGAGCTAACAATTCACAACAACACTGGTTGCGAGCAGGCAGAACCACATGAAGACGAACTCGAATAAGTTGTGTGTATCAGTAGTTCATTAAATCAAGGTGTATATGGACTGCAGCGAAGTATGAAAGCGTAAGCATAACAGAAGCAAATTGTCTACAATCGCTGCAATGTTCCGAACAAAAATGTTCTTGCAATTATGTTTTGCCAAAACATCAGATAACTTACAGTTTGCAAGCAACAGTGGATAAACTCAGAACAATTTTTGGGGAATGGACGTCTATGTGTAACACTCGTTACCATTGTTTAAAGATTACTAGAGCCGAAGAAGAAGAGATGGTGACATATGCAGGAAGAAGGTGAGAAGTTTCTGTACAGCACACTGTCAGATGATCAATTCAAGGCATTGATTTTTATGTCTGGCTTGACGTCACCTGTAGATTCGGATATCAGAACGAAGTTACTATCAAAACTGGACGCCAGCTGCGACTTTTCCTTGTGTGATCTATCGACGGAATACTTAAGAATGATGAGCCTGATACATGATTCACAAATGTCACGACCAAACAACTCTTATTCAGATTTGCTTTCTGTTGATTAGATCACTCAATACAAAGCAGAAAAGTACAAATTTCCAAAGCAAAGAGCATGGTTCCAACGACCACCAAAGCCACACTGGAATTGTGGCGCTTGGCACATTGCACGCATTTGTAAATTTCGACTCCATAAATGTTGTGGCTCCTTCGTTCACAAATCTGGACGCTGTACACTTGTCCTAGCGGTATCAACCCACGCGATTCAGAAGGCAGTTCAATCTGGTGTTCACCACATATAGTCCAGACAGAAGGCACGGTGGAAAATTTATCACGTTATTCGTTAATAACACTGTGCAACATCATTTTTATAACAGAAATGAAATAACATCTTTCCAGTAGTACCAAATGCGTTGATTACGATTATGCAAACCAAATGTTTCTATCACGCCAGGTATTTTAATTTTACTTTTAATTTCAGCTAAGCAGCACAATCTATGCATCGAAGGCTTGTCTGTGATTGATCCACTGGCTCCGTGTAGTCGTGGAAAAGATGTCCTCTTGTCTATACCATTCACCTGGTTGATAGCTGTGTTTCCTTAATTGAAATCTTGATCATGAATGAAAGACGCTGCTATGTCAATGACCGCAATATTTTTTACGTCTGTGGTCGGTTTATGACGAAGTCGCAGTGCAGACCCATTTCTCCACTACTGTAGTCTGCCTACCACGCATATTTCGGGATGAAACTGGGAGATCTGGATAAGAAGTGGGCATCGTATAGTGTTTGTGTGTCATGAAATCTACGTCAGACTCTGGCTCAAAGGCAAAGGCAGGATGTCCTTTGCAATCCCTTAGTGTGGATGGAGCCGAAGGATCACACGACAGCCTGCTACTTCTGCATACCCAGAGTCATTGGAATCTCTAACCGAAACGAGGATAAAACTCATTACCGCGAGCTTCCATCAGCTATTCGACTTGTTCCAAATGATTGAACCTTACCCATTCCAGTGCCTCCAGTGCGCATCTCACTGCTGATGAGTAGTGATTCCGCATCGTCAACTTCCCCTGATTTTGATATCTGTGGAAAATTTGAAGCTGATGATGTCAACCCACATCTAAGTGAACAATCAGAGCTGAATGACTTGGTACGTGACCTGGGCTTGCCTAAAGACAAGACCGAGTTGCTGGCTTCTCGGCTGCAACTGTGGCATCTACTTGCTGCAAACACTAAGGCTAACTTTTACAGAAAACAAAGTGTTAAACTGTCTGGTTTCTGTGACAAGAGAGAAACCTTTTGTTATTATGCCGACATGGAAGGACTGATGAAGGAGCTTGGCAAGAGGCGTATCATTGATGAATGGTGTTTGTTCATTGACTCATCCAAGAATAGCCTTAAGACCATACTGTTCCATAATGGAATTGTGTACCCAACTGTGCATCTGCCGCATGTCACCAGTGAAGGAGACTTACAGAAGTATGCAACAGATACTCACTGCACTGAATTTCGATAAGTATTATTGGGACATCTGTGCTGACTTCAAAGTCATTGGAATCCTAATAGATATGCAAGGAGGCTTAACAAAATATTACTGTTTCTTGTGCTAATGGGACAGTAGAGCAACTCAACAGCCTTACACAACAGAAAAGTGACCAGAGAGGACGGAGTATGCTGCAGAGAAAATGAGTTTGAAGCATACACCTCTTGTGCAACCTAACCACATCGATCTATCATCCCTGCACATCAAGTTTGGTTTAAGGAAAACTTCGTCAATTCCCTCAAGCGAGATGGTTTTGCGTTGCAGTACCTGGAACAAGTGTTTCCGAAGACCAGTGATGCGAAGCTCGAAGTAGGGATACTTACTGGATCAGATATTCGCCGAATACTGGCAGACAGTGCTTTTGAATGCCAATGGACTTCATTTGAGTTAGAAGTGTGGCGAGCATTCAAGACAATGTGTACATGATTTTGGGCAGAACGAGGGAAGAGAACTACAAAGACATCACAAAAAGCTCAGTGAGGACTAACAGGCTGTTAGCGCTCGCATGTCACACAAGATGCCCTTTGGCATAATCAACTCCACTTTTTCCATGAGAACTTGCGATTTTTAGCGATGAGTGTGGGGAGTGCTTTCACCAAGACATTTCAGTCATGGAGCAGCGATACTGTAGCAAGTACAGACCTTCTATGATGGGTGCCTTTTACTGGTTTCTGCTACATGAGAGCGTAGTATCGTACAAGTAACCATGTCGGCGGTCATCATTTCCCAGTGCCAACCTGCAGCCAGTATTTCAGTACCAAGTGATGCAGTAATGTTTTAAACGTATTTGCCACGTAGATATATTCTGTATATGTTTTGATTCAAAACATTTGCATATAATTCATACCACGTAGCCTTGACCTTACTGAAAATAATCATTTGCTTATAACATTTCTAGGCAACATCGGAATACATTGCTACGATTAGTGTAAGGTAGGGACATTGACAGTTTTGTAATAGAAAATAAATTGTGGTTGTTGCACAGTGTAATTTGTATGTTACCTTATAAACCGACACTGCTTCTGACACAACATACATTTCATATTCAGCTTAAATAGGCATTATAGAACCAGAGTATTTTATTACTAAATGCAATGCGCGTAACAATAAATGCAGGAGAATATGATATACTGCAGCGGCAAATAAACAAAGTTTTTCTGGTATTGAATGGATCGATGAGTCGCAATTATGGGATGTTTCAATCAGTTCAGTTGGCAACTCACAAACGTATAATATGCGAAACGTGTCTTCTAGTGATGTTGCAGCTGTGGCGGGGTCCTTAACTGGGCAGTTACGTCTTCACTGAAACATCGCTCTTACTGTATCTGCTACGGATTTATCAGTTTCCACTGTATTTTCTAACAGTTTCGTCTGGTAAATTAGTTAGACTATTTACAAGGTCACGAACTCTGCCTCGCATTAACTAGAACCACCCAATGAATAATGAACAATGAATTTATACGGTTTAAGAAGCGTTGCTTTACAAGTCCCGTTGGATAGTTGGTGGCGATATCGAAATAACAATAATATTAACAATAATACTAAGATTAATAATAAAAATAGTAAAACAATTAGTACTTCAACTACGAAATAAGGACTTAACGTTTGATACGCTGTAGTCCTGCAATCCGCTTAGATTCACAGCACCCACAGTTAACAACAAATAAATTCACGCTAAACTCCAAGTGTAGGATGGAGACTTAACGCTAAGTGACAAAGTGTAAGCGGATGAGTGTGTCATCCAGCCGTCTTTTAACTACTGTTAGTGTCGGTGCAGAGACGACCGATTCTGCGAGTCTTCCACGGGTGAAATGGAAAAAATGGAAAAAATGGATAAAATTTCTGCTGTATTCCAGATGGCTATACTGTTCTGCGAGTTTCAATGAGTGGCCCCTCAGATTTGTATTGCTACTGAGTTGCAGCAAGGAGCGGCACACATGATGTGGGTCTCGCAGAATCAACTATGCCAAAATCAGGTCGTCTCGTAGTCTGCAATAGTTCCCTCTGAATACCCCCAGCCATTGCAGCCTCTCCTCTTACGTTAGGTGCCCGACGTGGTGGCTGCTCAAGTGCATTAAAGTCGTGTTTCAGCCATGGATGCAAGGCTTGAATTGCGTTTTCGACATGGGGGCGAACATACGCACCGAGCATTTGTCAGAATATGGAGCTGTTTAATTGTCCAAACGCCCGTCGCAACAGCTCGACGTGTTGGTTTCCAGTCTTCGAGGCATTTTCGGATTGATTAGAGCAACCCAAGTCATCTTTAACCAGCACACGCAAGATATGTTTGACAGTTGCTTGTTGCAGTACGTTCCTTCCGAGGCGGTATGAGTAACTGCTCTGATATCGGATGGAAAGCATCTTGCATTTATGACGTTGAAAGTTTTGGGTTGATCATTGATACACCGTATCTAGGTCTCTTTGAAGCAGAGTCTGGTCAGCGTTCGTCTGGATCCTGCGCCAAATCTTGATCTCGTCGAAAAAGGTAGGAAGTCTGAAGCGATTACCTGTGCAGGGTCATTAATAAACACCAAAACAAACGTGGACCTAAAACTGAGCCTTGCGGCACACCGCACTAGACTTGTATGGGGTCCGATACAGGGCTCCGAACTCTGACCACTAATCGCCGTTGAGGTAGAAAGTTAGCAATCCAGCTTACAAAAGGGTCACCAATCTCTTAACGCCAGAACTTGGAGAGTACTATCCGATGGTCTAAACGATTGAAAACCTTCGGAAACTGCAGCTAAATCACATCAACACCTTCTCCAGCTTCAGCTACGTGCGATTAGTAAATTCGTTGTGCGTAACTGTTGTCGACGGAAGCCGTGCTGCTCAGACGTGATGATGTTGCGGTTTTCCAGATAATACACCATTGCATCGGCAACTATGGATTCCATGACCTTGGAGAGTATAAGAAGTAGGGGATACTGGGCTGTAGTTGGAGGGCTCAGTTCTGCTTCCACCTTTATGAATCGTGGTTATTATTCAGAGCTTCCACATATTATGAGCTTGATTCTGGTCTAAGCAGCGCTGAAATAACTGAGCTAAGGGTCCTGCCAGTCGGCTTGCTGCTGCTTCCAGTGCCTCTGGACGAATGGTGTCGACACCCGGCGAGCTGTGTTTGCGTAGAGAAGTCAGCTTTGCAATGCACCATCCGCGGTAAAAGTGATGTGGGTTAATCCTGGCGGAGAGACGACAAAGTTTGGAAGCTCGCTTAGTGACAAGACCTTCTGAAACATGGGGACGTATTGCATCCGCAGAGTGTTTGCTGATTGTACAGCCGTTCTTGTTGGTCCATCGGCCATCCTGAGTTGAGGAAATTCTTGCCTCAACTTTCGTAGGCTATTGACGTGTTTTTACAGCAGTTTGTGGTTATCGCTGAAGGTTTTTGCGATGTTCTGCTGATAGGCGTCGTCGTCTTCTCTTAGCAGTTGTGTGCGGTGATTATGTTCGGCTACGTGGTTGTTCCAAGTTTCTGGTGCTGGAGTTTCTCTGTACACACGCCGTGCTGCGCTGCATACTGTAATCCATTTTTCAGTTCTGCTCCTAACGAAAGAAAGTGATTTGCACTTATTACAAACTCTTATCTCTGAAGCCTCTGTATTCAGCTGACTGAATTTGTTGACGAACTCGAGCCAGGCGACTTCCGGGGGTTCTTCGGCAGGGAACAAACAACTTGTAGCACTGACGAGCTAGGCTAATCGATCGTAGCTTGTGATGGTTCGCACAGTATCATCGTTATCGTTCCGATATTCTGCATAGCAGACGAATTTGAAACTGATGACTGCGTGATCAGGGCGACCCAGCAGACAGTCTAAAACCAACACATCAATGCAATGCTCCTCGTTGATAAGCACAAGATCTAACACAGATGGCCTGTTACCAGTTCTGAACCGAGTGGACAAAGTGACGTGATTGGATAGAGGGACAGTGGTTACGAGATCGTGTAGATCGGCTTTGAATTGTTCTCCGATATTGGCAGGAGTTTCTAAACAATGTACGTTGAAATCACCCATGGTATGTGAGTGTACTTTCGCTGTAAGCTTTATCTTAAAGCAGTCACTGGGTGGCAGTCGGTTTCGGATGTAGAGTTAGGGGGGCGGTACACCAAGACAATAAGGCAAGCGTTTCTGCCTTTTAACTGCAAGCGGCACCAAAGAGAGTCAGGGAACTGCGAGTCTGAATCCTCCACGGCTTCGCATTGTAAGTCGCTTTGGTAATACTGAATTACCCCTCCTCTTGTGAGCCTATCTTTCCAGAGCAGCGACATGCCTGGCAGCGAAACTTCAGCGTCCGTCCTTCCCATGTGTATCCACGTCTCGGTGATATCAATGGCATCATACGACCCGGAAGCTTGGCGATCTTTCAGTTCGGCCAGTTTATTAAAAAGACCCTGAACATTCGTATACAGGCAGACCAGTTTTCGGTCTCCAGGAACCCACAGAGGGCTAAAGTGATCAGGTGTGTGAGAATGCTGACCGATGGGAGGTCGGCAGTTATGCAGTTACTCACAGATGTAGTGCACATGTCCTTGCTATTGTATTCTCGGCCAACGTTCGTGCTTCGTTCATGTCGATATAAATCGATTGAGTACTATCCTTCGGTTCGCCTCTGCAGCGACCGACCAGCTTTCAAACTGATGGCTCGAAACCGTTAAGCTCGACCGTTCGATAAACAAGCGGAATGCTCAGTGTGGCATCTTACCACCACATGCTTCCCTTCTTTCACAGTTATTGTGTTGCAGTTTCTATATATTCTTCCACTGCGAGCGAGCTTTCTGTTTGTTTTGTGATTGTATAGAAGCAGCACTGGATCGTTACCGAATTCTGTAGGGGAATTTTTCTCCAGTAGCATTAGATAAGGACCCCCCTGCGTCTTTTTGACTTTGATAAGTCGATTCTTTGCTTTCTTGAAAACCTGCATTACACATCTCATCAAAGCAGTGCTGGAAGAATGGCGCCAAAGATTCAGCCAATTTCTGAGCGGTTACAGCAAGCGCCTTCGGGCGAATATCACCAATGCTGACGAAGCTGTGTGATCGCATAGATAACAGCTTTCTCTCTACATTGTCTGACATAAACTGGATATGACTAAGTTTTGATGGTGGCACAAAACATTCCAGTGGGTTAGCATACCGCGGAACCCATTGTAAACTTGTCGTGTACTGCTGCTGCAGTTCATGCACAGCTTATTTGACGATCTGTATTGATCCAGTTGCTGTGAGAACAGGAGAAAATCCCCCCTTCACATTGCGAACGCTATTCAGATGCATGTTTATGGGCTGATATGACTCATTCTGAAGTTTCTATTGCATACATCCTGCTTCATCACCGCAGTTGGACTACACCGACTTCTCCTGGAGGAAGAGTATTCCAATTTATTTGCTTTGCCCACTTCTGCTATCCCGCTGCATATGCTGTATCAACTTTGCGTGTTTATTTTCCTTCAAATTCCATGTTTCTTGTTCGATATCCCGGTGTGGTTGCGCTTAGTTTAAATGTTAACAAGGTGCTTACCTCCTCTAACACCCTCCACCTCGATCACTGGATTCAGGAGAGTGAGAATCGTTACTGAGGGCGCAAGGGGCGCACGGTTCTCCTGGCCGTGTTACGCTCAAACAGTGGTTCGATGCATCAAGTGTGGAGCGGATTACGGCCCAGCCACCGCCTTGTGTACGTCTGTTTCACATGATTCACCAAAGGTATAGACTGGGCTGCAGCTGTTCTGCATGTAGAAGCAGAGTGGGCCGGCTCCGTTGATGAAACGTGGCTCCCATCCACATGCCTCCTGGTCTTATTTCTTCGGGTTTACACTAGATATGGGGTGTGTGGATGGAGCTGTGGGTGGTGAAGCGCAAGCCACCCATGGTCCCTCTGTAGGTGCAGGCGTCCTGTTGTCCCCATGGAAGTCGCAGTGACATGCAAATCCGGAACTGGATGCCACCAACCGTAGAGGCTAATGCTTCTAAGTAAGTATTTCTGTTAAACGTTGTTGATATACCACTTTATTCTCGCGCACAGACTGAATTCAACGGTTACGGCGGACAAAGTAAATCTTCCAGGATTTCTGGCTCGAGTCTGTGTGGTGAGCAAACCAAGCTACTTTTTGAGTAGCGATGCATTTTTGTGTACTGCTCAGTACAAAAGAGGCTATGCTGCTCAAACGGATAGCCTTAGTTTCCGATGCATTGGCGGCTAGATGGCTAAACTTGCCTATGAATCTGTCCTAGACAATATCCGGTGCATCCTCGACTAAAAATCTCCAGTAAATCGTTTCATACGGCTTACCTATGTTGTTGTAAGGTGTTATTTGCTGTGTTGTTTGGGTTCCGTTCCTGGAATGTTATGCATGGTACGGGTACACGAAGAGCAAGTTTGTATGATCACTGCGACCCAGAGGAGCGCCAATAATCACCCTCTCTATTCCGATTACTTGGTTAGCGAATAGCAAGTAGGTAGGTAAGTTGTCTTTTCTGAAATGCTAAGAAGATATTTCTTGCAAATCAGCGGCGGACACTTATGGTTCAGATCTACTAGAGCTAATGTTTTAACTTCTGCTGCATTGATTCGTAAACCTCTCCACCAAGTACCTTGGATCTTTTCTTTGCGAAGTCACTCGATTTCGTAAATGACCTTACATACTGACCATCTCTAAAGGCCAGCGACAATGGCCGCATATTTTTTCGATGTTCTCTTTCTAGTTATCATCAGACTACTTCTGGGGCATACCAAAATATCTGACGACTGTACTTCGACGCAATGTGAGCTAAGGCTTCAGTTCTGCATCGTGAGCTTTCCGTGGCGGACGCTTTTCAGTCGGTTTGGGGGGAAGTTTAAGACATCTTTAACCGAAGGGTCTGCTCCCTACATCCCACTCAGAGAGGGAATACACGAGCACAATCTCCATATATAGATTTCACTGGTAAATACTTGCTCAGGAAGCCGTCTCGACACCGGTAATACTACCAAGCGTCCCATTTGACTAGCATCTCTAATAAATATAGGTTGAAAATAAATTTTAGGAATATCAGAAGAATGCTGGTTCCTACTACAAGAAGTGTTTAGCTGACTCAGCTTTAACTCATTCTGAAAAGTTCTTCGCCTACATAAACAAGCGTAACTGCGCGAATACTTTTATACCAGCGTTACTGCGAGAAGGAGGGGCGCTTGCGCACACCGACAATAATAACGCTTATTGAACAGTATACTGGAATATCTGCGCTTGGGGACCATTTACTGCAGGTTGAGCTTGTTTCAAGAGTTTCGGAGAATTCCTGTCTAGCTGATTTTGGTGTAAGGAGGACCCAGGTCTTCGAGCTACTAGAGAGGCTGAATGATCCTAAAGTTTCCTGCCCTGATTCTATTCATCCGAAGTTGCTTTCATGAATTGGCCACTGAACTAAGTGATCCTCTAACGTTTGTTTTCAAAATCGCTTGACAGCCGCATTTCACTTCGGAATGGACGTAGGCCATCATCAATCAGCTTTTAAGTACGGTGACAGTAATCTGCATACGAACAAACGGCATGCAAGTTTGACAAGTGTTATGGTCAGGTTGCGTAAAAAATGGGAGATTTAATGGAGAATTACATGAATGAATTTGTTTTTCAATGCTGCTCAACACGGATTCTGTAAGGGTCTTCCAAGTCTGGCTAGTTTACCGGTAGACTGTGAGAGCTGAACTGAGGCATTGGACATCGGCCGCTCTATAGCCGTGCTTTTTGTTGACTTTTTAATAGCCTTTGGCACTATCCCTTATCTGCGATTCTCACTAAAGTTGGAGTCTGGAGTTGGAGCTGGTCATACCCTTACATGCGTGTTTACATTTCTAGAGAGAAGAACAGTGTGTACGCATGGTAACTGTTATTAGCGGCGCTCCGCAGCGCTCGGTTTCAGGACCGTTGCTGTTCGCAATTTGTGTAAACAATTTGCTTGAGAAGCTTGAGGTTGCGTGTCTATTGTTTGCTGATGACCTATAGCTATGCAAGAATGTGAATGTCCCTGGGGGTCCAGAAGCATTTTGGAGTGTCTTGAACATGCTCTGGTAGACACGCGTTAATTACAGAATATCTTCTCCCCTCCCGCGAAATATGTTGTTGGCGGGAGTAAAATACCTGTTGTAAGTCAACTGGTTGATCTAGGGTCTACAGTCTCGCGACATTTGCAAGGAGGCTGTTTGTAGAGAGTCGCGCATGATGTCAGTTAGTCACCGTTACTTTGGAGCTTTAACGAGCGAAGTTTTGTGAAGTTATACTCGGCTTTTGTGCGACCCCAGTTAGGATACTGTGTCCAGGTTCGTCCATCATGCCTCATACGAGACAAAGTGGAACTGGACTTTGTTTTCCGAGTAAATACTAGGTTAGTGCAGGGTTTACGGAGACAGAAGTATCCAACACGTCTGCTTAGTCTGAGAACGTGATCAATGCACTAAAGGAGAGTTGGAGGGGACTTGATCCTCATAGCATACAGACGAGATAGATTGACTCAGAGTTGTCCCGTGAAGTTGCTCAGTCTCTGCGATCAACCACTGAAGCTGCACAAACTGTCTGCTGACTGGATAAGGAGTGAAACTAGCTTGTCGTGCTGTGTTAACGAAGGCTCGAACTCTCTGCCTGAGTACGTGGCTATGAAATATACGGTTGGTGTTGTGTATATATAGCGAAAGCAAGCCTTCACCTTCGCTTAACCTACATGTGTCTTTAGCCCTCTAAGGTTTCGGTTTCATTTTCTTCCATATCATGATGTTATCCTTATTTAATTCACTTTTCTTACCTTCGGAGTTTACCACTCACTTTCTTACTTTACGGTCAGGCAGGGACCGCTGAAGCAGGAAATGTCGGCAGCAACTGGTTGGCCACAGCGCAGTGGCGTAGTAACTACTTTTACCGCCCGATGCAGTGGTAACCTTTCAGTCTGAATGAGGGTCGAATAGGCACGTGAAGGCCACACAATCGGCTCAGGGTAAAGTGCACATTAGTTTTCGATGAAATGGATGATCGTTTGGGACACTGAGGTAAATGTGATGGAAGTGACCACAATGGGATAAGTAAGGGGATTGCTTGGAAGAAGGTTTGCACAGATGTGACGCAGGGCGCAAATGTGTTGCTGGTCATGCGGCGCAACATTAACCTATTCACTCCTCAGCTTGTACGGATATTTTACCTTTTGTATTTGATATCGAATAATCGACGACACTAAAGATTTTGCCCCCTGTCACACGCCGTCCCGGCTTGACCGCCCTGCCCTGCGGTGACTGTATGAAATGGGCTAATCGATCAAGTGACTGCACAACGCTGTAATGCAGCTGTGTTTACGGTAAGGAAGACACAGCAACTACACGAACAAGATATTGTGAGGCTGATCACAATTGGTCCAAGAAGGCATTTGGCATAAATTGTGCTGCCACCGAATGCTTACCTATGCTAGGCTAGTTTTGTGAAATCCCGAGGTCTTCACTAGGTGCCGACAGAAGAAATATGAAGGAATGGGTCGGAAGACTGGAGCAGAATTGGCTCACGTTGTTTTCTTGAATGGGGTCTTCGCTATCGACCACACTTATCGCTGGAAACCCTATCAGACTGTGAAGTCAAATTGTCGTTGATGTATTTGTATCCACTCCTTTCTTTCGCTCGCCCAATTCTTCCATCAGCCGGATACGTTGCTATTCATTTATTTGAAGGAACCTTACTCCCACAACGTCTACTTCAAAAATGACGTCAACCTACATCGTTAACCGTTGTGCCAAGCGTTGCCCGTCATGACCTGGTGACTTAGGAGTAGCGGTCATAGCTAAAAGCCCAATGGTTTCGAGCTCGATGCCTGCTTTCTCTATCTGATGAGAGGAAATAACATGGAAACGTGTCTTAGGAGTGCAGTGTTTTCGGGCGGGCTATACCCAGTTATCATCAACTTTATTCCCACGTTTCCGTGATACCTCAGAGTACTTCGAATGATTACACTGTATAACAACATTTTGTTTGCAAGGAAACGGACAGTGTTTCTTGTATACTTTGAGCACGCTGAATTCAAAGCTGACGTTTGTTTTTCTCTGTAAGCTACAGACTTTTTGTAACTCAATCATAACTACTTTGCCGACCTTTTAGCTACATTGCGCAACAATATTTGGCTGCAAAGAATGTAACAACAATTCATATATACTTCGACAATGCCGAATTCAAATCTGACATCGATGCTTCTCTCTAAACCTCGGAGTTTTGAAAAACTGACCATAAATATCTTTTGCAAATGATGAGTGTTTACATTAGTGGTCTTTGAGTGGATAAATGGTAAATACATAAATTAATGTTGGCCTGTGTTATCAGTTGTAGTAACTGAATCCAACGAAATCTGGTGCACAGCTCACGGTTGATCAGCTCAGCCAACCGCACTTAGCTCTCTGTGACCGCATCTCCATGAAAAATTTGCATGCCGAAGCAGCCAAAAAACGGTTAACCTAATAAAACTGACCTGAGGCTGGACCTCAATGGCAAGTGATGTAGACAGAGGCTATCGATGGCATGCACCAAATGTAACAAAGCTTAACTGGCTTACAGACACTGTCGATCAACACAATCATAAGCATGACTCACAACAGTGGTATAAATGAGGGATTCACATGTCTCTTCTAACAGTTACCATGACAACCAGCTAATCGTAGTTGGTAAATCATTTTATTTCCGTTGTCTTACTTCTGACTGGGCGAATGCACCTATGATTCCGTGCGATTATTCTTTAGGCAACTGAGGACTAGAACATTGTTATCCGTTAAGATGAGAGGTGTTTCCATGGAGATAACACATTGTTATGAATGGTCATGGGAACTCTAAGCATCACAGAATCATTCCTGGCCACACCACAGCTTGCGTTACTGGATCGTCCGTTGTTAGTGCCTACCCGAAGGGATTAAACGAGGTAGATAAATAGCTAAGACATCGATCAAAATGGTTGCGGCTGAACGGTGGACTGTAAGATTCAGCCGCGTATAGTAGTGTATGCCGCCAGTTCACGGCTGTTCTTCCAATATCCAACCCCGCATAGCATCCAGTTTTGCAGTGGCCGTCACAACCGCTACCAATTGGAAATCCACGCTTACGAGTGGTGGGCCCAGAATACGCTTGGGCTTAATCTTCTCAAGTTTAAAGGAATAAATATACGTCACCAGAGTACTTACGAATAGCGACCAGGAGAACACTTTTTGTAGCGTGCTGCTCATGTAAGTGATATTGAGGTGCTCGTGCAGGACGATATCGCATGCTCAAGGCAGGCTGAGAAAGCAGTGAAAAAAGCCAGCCAACGCCTAGGCCTACTATGAAGGGCGTTTGACCGGTTTGATCCCGCCATTTTTCACAAATACTAAACGCTAACATGAGGCCATATGTAGAATATGCCATCCAGCTGTGACACCTTTAGCGAAAACATGTCCTCACTGATCTTGAGAACCCCCAACGGAAGGCAACAAAATGTTAGGGAATTACTCCACCAGCTTTACAAGTTCAATAAAGACTAGGTTTGTTATGAGAGGCACTTGTCCCCTAAATGGCTGTGCAAGTAATGACCCACCATCGTACTTTGTGAGTTCGAACTCCAGGGACACCCACATTTCACTTGTTTTGACACCCACAGCATTGTGTGTGAATTCTTTTGTCCCGTACACGCCCAGTATTACTGGGACCCATTTCCTGGCTTTTCCCTTGTATTGGCCTCCACAGTCTGTCTCAAGTCTCGATATAAAATTAAAGCTGTATGGCTATGTAATCGTCATCCCGCCGGGTCCTAAAAGCGCTCTGCTGACGGCCCTTCTTCTCGTTTCTCCTCTCGGGGTTCGGTGCGCAGGTGGCAAGGGGCAGCCATCGCGATTATCGACTAGTGCGTTCCGTCTACTTCGAGAGTATCGATAAGTGTGTTCTGTCTCGTTCGTGGGACAAGATGCCCGGGGTCCGTACCGTTCGTGCGGACCAGGACAATCTCAGCGACCAGACTCACATACTAATTCTCCAGTGGACAAAATCGTCTTCTGCGAGGATCTCTGACATCGATGTATCAGGTCATCAAGGGTTCTAACCACCCATACCGACCCTTATTAAAACCCAACCACAACCCCACACTAAGATACCATTAGCTGATGTTGGCCACACATTGTAGCTGGTTGGAATGTCGCAGGAATGTCTTCTCTATTCGTGTATCCTAGCCGTGGAAGTTATTTCCTCCTTCTGTCCTCTCCGCCTCCACATTAGTTGAATTCGAAACTGGACTTGCCGCTACATTACACCATCTGCATCACATGGTTTAACCCAAGTTACTGGGACACAGGACAACGTGATCATACTGTGTGTACACGAGGAAGTTGCCGTAAGTCCACGTTCACGTACGATTTTTATCTCGATGTATTCCTTTTTAGTTTACTTTTTTACCTACGAACAATACACAAACAAATGCTTATATTTACCGACAAGCGGTATACTACCCCATAAGTGGCATCGATCATTTGTACACTGAATGGGTTTCATGGTTTATGCGACATAAATTCATAATGGTAAAACAAATTTAAGTAATAGAATTTCGGATTATGCATTTTCCCTCGAGTCCTAGACCCGATCACCTAATATGTAAAATGTACCGATATTTGTATCACCAGTTTCTAGTTGGTGAGGCTCAAGAGTGGATAATAATGGGAAGGGGATAATACGTTGCACGGACACATTATTTGGTTTTGTGGGAAGTGATGCGGAATGGGCAAGCTGATTCTAAGTAACTAACTACTCATATGTTATTTATGCCAGCTTCCGTCGATGGTTCTAGTGATTGTTGTGAGCCAAAATCTTCAATACATTTGATATAGTGAGGAAAGTCTGTAGGGAATTTCGAAATGTGACATGGTTTGCACTCTTGTGTATCTGTAGGGATAGTTTGTTCCACAGATCAGCGTATCTCACTAAGAAGAAATTCGACCTATTTTTATGAGTTGCACGCTTTGAGGGTAGCAAGTAGCCGTCACTTTATGTGGGGTAGGTTGCGGTCTTCCGCAGCTCAAGTGCAGTGCTGTCTGCGTAAATTCGTCGGTTATTAATGTTTTAGAAGAGAAGCGGGTTGCTCTTTTAGCGTTTCAGTTAAACAGGATCCACTTGGAGTTGTCGACAGCGACCATAATCTCATATTTGTGCAGCGCCCCATGACCAGCTTGGTAAATGATCTTTGGACATTGTTTCAGAGCGGTTCAGTCTTTCTTTCTCAATTGGCTGTGAACGATAGTAGAGTATTGGAGAGTCAGCTCTTTTATCCATGATAACTCCATTGTTCCATTGATCCATTGTGCTATCAAGCGGGAGCTGATGCATGCCACCAAGTCAATTTTCTGCTGCAACACCGAGGTAGATTGTAAACGAGGATGGTGTGTGCGACTTTGCAGCAGAAGCTTGTGTGTCATTGCTTCCTCTACGCGCCAGATATTCTTCGTAGCAATGACAGCGGCCTAAAGATGTAATTGATCCTCACCCTTGATCTCTCTAAACGAAAGACCCCGATATTTCAGACTGATTCACATTTGTATGTCGGATTCACTCCCGTCGGTCTTGTCATCCACAGGAGTCGAAGGGTGATGTAAATAAATAACTAAATAAATAGATAAATGGGACATTTCTCTGCGATGCGAGGCACAGTCCAACTATATGGTCTGATCAAGGCGTACAGCAGGATTGCACAAAATAAGCCATTGTTCATGCTTTATGCAATGGATGCAAAACGGGCTATAAAGTTATTGGCAGGTTCAAGGTATTAGAGAAATTAAGAAGCTGGGAACAACAACAAATACGGATTTAAACAAATGTTCAAGTAAAGTAATACGACCATCCGGGGAAACGTCCCCAGTGGACCTGCTTCCATGCACGGTATTCCGTCGAAAGGTTTGGACCGCACTTCCATGTCCGGTGGGAGAAAGTAGCAAATAGGCCATCACCTGTTTAACATAAGTTGTTTTAATTTTGAGGATGCTTTTAAGCATACAGTATGGGCTATGAAGCCTCAGCAATTTCCGTCACGCTGATCATTTCTCTTATGGTACCTTTTCTACACCAGTCAGTCGCCGGTAATACGCCATGCATGGGTATCGTTTTTTATATTTTGGAAGCTTCAGTCCGTCACCTCATGAGACCCGCCGAGTCAGGGAGAACAATGAAATAAGGAAGAATGTAAAATAATGAAAATTGAATAGCGAAGTATAATATCAATAATGCCAAAAATAAGCGGATAGCATGTTTTACAACAGCGCAAAATGGATCGACAGATCATACGGTCAAATTGTGCGGCATGACAGCTGAAAACAGATAACTGCACGAATTGTCTATAGGTAAAAGGGTACTAAAATGAATTTTCTGAGTCATTTTTAGTAGCAGGTATTCGTACCATAGGGAATCCGATATCGCCAATCACGTAAATACGGTATGTGTTGCTGAACTGTTAAATCCGAACAAGAAGGGGAAATGGTTAGCGGTACAGAACAAATGTAGCGAGGAGAGTCGCAGAACGAATATTACGTTTTAGTCAATTTGATGGAGGCATACAAAATGGTTCCTGGTCCCATGCCAGTAAATAGTTTGACTCTCGGTTTTAAACAGGAAGACAGTTAGTAGAAATTGAGTTTGAATGGAGTAAAATCGCATAGCAGGTTGCGTTAACGAATAACATGCGAGGCGGTTGCAACAGCTCAATCTAGATGATCATGATTGCGCTGGCGCACTTGTTGAATATGTTCCCAGTCGATGTTCTCCTGTATCACACATGACTTGGCCCTTCTCCAGAACTTTGCATCATCAACCTGAATTTTTACAATGCATTTCCCTCTGTCAGTTGACAGATTAACTCTCGAGTGGGACAGCCGAGCCTTACAGTGGTCCATCTTCGGCTGCCGGACTTCAGCCATGGGTGCGAAATGAAGGGCTTTCAGTCCGTTAGGGACTGGAGGTTCATCATGTGATGCCTATTTCTCTCCACTTTGTCTATTTATCCATATGAGACACTGCCAAGCACATGCAATTCAATGAAATCTATTCAAAATGCATTGCGTCATGCGATGTGTTGGGTCATATAGCTATGGCTCAAGTTCGAGATAATCCAGTAGTGTGTGAGGGGATAAAGGCATAACTTTATAAGACCAACAGGATAGTAGACGTAAAATAAAGTTGAAATCAAAATGTTCCTGCTTGAAGTGTGATTAACCAGTATCCGAAGCATTACAAAAACGATATGTGCATGCTATCCTAGCGTTACGATTATTAGAACAGCAGGCCACACAGCTGGTGATGCATCTAAATGCTGCGCATACCAACTTGAGGGTCTCTTGCAAAGTTGAGTGGCAGAACTGCCTCCGTCAACAGAAAAGCAACGTGGTTTAACCAGTACTTGCATTTTACCAGCTTCCCACTAATGCGGTGCAAACAGACGCATGTGAAGACCCTAGTAAGTCGTTCCAGACGAACACGTTCGATCGATTAGCTGCTTGACGAACGAGCGCTGACTACTACTGTAGCGAGAACGCCAAGACAGGGGGGGGTAGACGTTTATTGCACACCGAAAATGGGCACATGAGGGTCTCGCGCGCACCATCGAATATCGACTAGATTTCCGTCCCACCACGCAACACAGGTACGGATGTTGGAGACGAGCCAGTCCTTTCGCCTCGGGAGCTCTGACTTGGAAGATCCGCCTTCCTGTTTTCGCCTCGATCTCCGCTTCTCTGCACCCGATTTGGATCGGCCAGGAGTCGTTCGAGAGCTCTCGACTTGCTTGTTCTGGGCTGTGTAAATCGGCTCGGCCTCGGTCCTGTGGGCTGCGCTAGCGGCGTATATGTCTGATTCATTGCGCTGTCCACATATTCCCGCTCCGTAGTTCCGGGCCCAGGCTCGTCGCTAGCCGTCTTTCGCGATCCGCTCTCAGCTAGCTCCGAAGAGCTCCCCAGAGCCATTCTTGGAAGCGGCCCCTCTACACCCGCCCCTCCTCCAGGACCTTTCTTCCTCTCGTACCATGGTCGCAGGAGAGCAGCATTCACCCAACGTTTCATTCCTCCGCAGTCGATTAAGAAGTTGCCCGCTTTCTGGTCGATAATGG
Source organism: Dicrocoelium dendriticum (assembly GCA_944474145.2). Taxonomy (NCBI): domain Eukaryota; kingdom Metazoa; phylum Platyhelminthes; class Trematoda; order Plagiorchiida; family Dicrocoeliidae; genus Dicrocoelium; species Dicrocoelium dendriticum. The sequence continues at coordinate 84,011,221 of OX104063.1, forward strand.
TGTAGGGGCCTTTCCAGCGTTCTCTGAACTTGCTTGCGCCCGGCTCGTCATGATCCGGCCGAGCGTTGTTCCGTAACTTGACCCGTTCTCCAATCCTGAATGGCCTCCACTTGTGAGCCTCATGCCTGGCGTCGTAATTTCGCTTATTCCGCGCTTGTCGAGCTTTGGTTTCGCTTCTAGCTTTCCCTCGCAGTCGCTCTTGATGCTCAGCTGGATGTTTCCACTCACCCTGGTTCGGTAGGCAAGTATCGAGTGCAATCCGTGGTTCTCTGCCGAACAGTAATTCGAATGGCGAGACCTTGGTGGTTGATTGCATGCTGGTTCGATACGCGATCAGAACCTGAGGCAAAGCATCTTCCCATGCCAACTTCGTGCAGTTTATCCACGTCTTCAATGTCCGGTTGAACCGCTCGGTCATCCCGTTGGTTTGTGGGTGGTACGGTGAAGTTCGCCGTCTCTGGATGCCCCACTTGTCCAACACTGACTTAAACGCTCTTGACTCGAAGCAGGGCCCTTGGTCCGTGATGATACACTGCGGGATCCCATACCTTGCAGGCACATTGAATTCGAATACTTGCGACACTGTCTCGCCTGTTTGGTCCTTGATTGGTATGGCTTCCACCCATCGAGTGAAGTGGTCAATCATCACTAGGATGTATCTGTTTCCTGTCCGACTCACTGGTAAGGGCCCAAAGACGTCCAGTCCCCAACACTGAAGTGGCTCACCAACCTCCATCGATCACATCGGCGGTCTCGGGGACTCCATCTCCCTACTCGTTTGGCAGTTCGGGCACTCCCGAATGTATGCCGCGACGTCCTTTCTCATGGTTGGCCAAAACACTCGCCTCCGCAGCAATTCAAAGACCCGCTCGAATCCCATATGAGCGCCATCATGAGTTATGCGCATCACACGTTCTCGCTGATTTGGTGGAACAAAAGGCACTTTGCTTCCGTCTATCGCCACCACCACGTTATCGTTTTCGACCTTCAACCTGTCCCAGATCTTGAGGAGTTCCTCCACCTCCTCCGATGTAGCCTCCGGTTTGGTGCCAGCCCGTAAGTGAGAGCACAACACATTCACGAATTCTTCTGTCCTTTGATCTCCCAGCAGGTTCCTCATCCCCATCGCGATCGCACGCACCGGTATGGCATTGTCTGGCATGATGTCGTCCAAACACGGGCGTGACAACATATCTGGCAATACATTTTGCGTTCCACCCACGTGCTCAATGGTGAAGTTGAATTCCTGCAATCGGTAGGCCCATCGCGCAAGCCGTCCCCGCGGGTCTTTCGCCGTCATCAACCACGAGAGCGGTTTGTGGTCAGTGACGACCCGGAATTCATTCGCCAGTAAGTAATTTCTCCACTTCTCTAACGCCCACACGATGGCCAAGCATTCTTTCTCCGTTGTTGAATACTTCTGTTCCGCCCCCGTCAGCACTCTGCTCGCGTACTCCACCACCCAGCCGGTTGAGACAAAACCGCCCCGATGGCCACGTTGCTTGCGTCGACAACCACAGTGAACCTCTCACCAGGATTGGGTAGCCGTAGACATGTCGGGGCTTCTGCTATGCCTGCCTTTAGATGGTCAAAGGCCTGATCCGCTTCAGCTGTCCACACGAACGGCACGTCCTTGCGAAGCAGCTTCAACAACGGGCTGACCTTCTCTGCGAACTGGGGCACAAACTTTGAATCATATGCCACCACTCCCAAGAACGAACGGAGCTGACGCTTGGATTTTGGTTTTGCAAAGCACTTGATCGTCTCGCGTTTCTCCGGAAGTGGATGGACTTGACCATTGCCCACGATATGACCCAAGCATACAATTGACTTTTGGGCAATCTGCGACTTTTTACGACTGAGTTTCAGACCAGCTTCATCTAGCCTCTGCAGTACTGTTCCAAGTCTGGTCACATATTCCTGTTCCGTCTCAGAGAAAACGATGATGTCATCACCGTACACAACCACGCCTTGCAGGTTCACGAGGACCATCAGCAACAAACGTCTGAATGTAGCCGGGGCGTTGCACAATCCAAACGGCATTCTCAAAAACTCATACTGCTGGCCATTGACACTGAAAGCCGTCTTGTGGCGATCTTCTTCTGCGATCGGCAGTTGCCAATATCCCGAGCGGAGATCAATCAGAGATATCTGCTTCGCACTGTGAAGGCTTGAGAAAATTTCTTCCATCTGAGGCATCGGGAATGCATCCTTCACCGTCACCCTGTTTAGTTCTCTGAAATCGATGCAAAATCGATAGGTTCCGTCGGCCTTCTTCGTCAATAGCACGGGTGATGAATACGGGCTGTGCGTTCACCTGATGATTCCCTTCCATTCCATCTCGGTCACCTGCTTCTGTATCTCCACCAGGGTGTTCTGTGGAATTCGTCTGAAGATTGGCTTGCATTGTCCTCCTGGGATCAACGGTATTCGGTGTTCAACCCAATTGCAAAATCCGTAATCATCTTCCGCGTCTGTGAATAAGTGGGCATACCTGCTCAGTACGTTGCGTATTGCACGGTTCTGACAATCAGGCACGGCTTTGAGGGCACCAACCCGGTCGGTTCTCCCCTTGTTTATCTCGATCGTCTCGTTAGCCACGATCACCACATCGTTTTTCAGGTCAATTGTGACACCGAGCCGTTTCAGGATGTCGGTTCCGATGATGGTTTCGGTCGTCTCCTCCACGATGAACATGTCATGGCTGATGAGCGTTTCTCCTATCCTGATTCGTAACCGCTGCGTGCCCGTCACTTTCAAAGAATGCCCGCCGATCGTCTGCATCGTGATTGAAGATGGGTTTACTGGAACCCCATTGAACCTCTTCGTAATTGACACTGCTGCTCCTGTGTCTACTATGGCTCGGACAGACACACCTTCTATAGTTACCTGGAGGACTGGTACTCGCCACCGACTCGGCATGGATAGAGAGAAACAATGGGGCACATTGACGTTGGTGCAGAATCTCGCCACATGACCACTCTGGTTGCATCGGAAACAGCGGCGACCGTTCCGGATTACCCGTACATTGCGTTGTGAAGTGGTGCTTGAAGACTCTATCGACAACAGCTGCTCCACCATTTCAGATAGGCGATTTACTTTCTGTTCCAACTCAGCATGCTGGATGCTTCTCACTGTCACTCGTTCCGACAAATTCTGGGCGACCGTCACCAGATCCAACGCTTTGCTGTCTCCCACCAGCGACGCCAATTTCACCTGATCATGGAGTGGACCGGGCAGACTTCGGATAAACTGCTGTTTCAGTAGGCGCTCTCTTGCTTTGCCCCCTAACTCGGGGAGCCCAATCGTTAGATGTCTGTCCAGCTGCTGGAAAAGCACCATCAAATCCTCCTGTTCGTCCCACCTGGCTGCGTGAAAGCGTTGCAGTGCTCGTTCTCTCTCCAGATCCTTCCCAAATTCTGCACACAAGGCAGCCCTCATCTCAGCGAACGAACAACCGGGTTTGGCCTTTCGAGTGAGCAAATACACCGCCTTGGCTCGTCCACTCAACCGTGTGCCCAAAGCAATTAGCAAATTTGCATTCCCCCTCACACCCGTGCAAGCCGCAATTCCGTCGAACTCATCGAGCCACGCCTCCACGTCACCGGCCGCAAATTGCTCCAACCGGGTCAACTCCATCGCGATTGGTCACGGCACCAGTGTAGCGAGAACGACAAGACAGGGGGGGGTAGACGTTTATCGCACACCGAAATGGGCACATGAGGGTCTCGTGCGCGCCATCGAATATCGACTAGATTTCCGTCCCACCACGCAACACAGGTACGGATGTTGGAGACGAGCCAGTCCTTTCGCCTCGGGAGCTCTGACTTGGAAGATCCGCCTTCCTGTTTTCGCCTCGATCTCCGCTTCTCTGCACCCGATTTGGATCGGCCAGGAGTCGTTCGAGAGCTCTCGACTTGCTTGTTCTGGGCTGTGTCAATCGGCTCGGCCTCGATCCTGTGGGCTGCGCTAGCGGCGTATTTGTCTGATTTACTGCGCTGTCCACATATTCCCGTTCCGTAGTTCCGGGCCCAGGCTCGTCGCTAGCCGTCTTTCGCGATCCGCTCTCAGCTAGCTCCGAAGAGCTCCCCAGAGCCATTCTTGGACGCGGCCCCTCTACAATAGAACCAGGATTCTTCTCAATCACATGATAGATGTTTGGGCCGAGAAAAATATAGTAATGAAAGGGGTTGTTATCAGAAATGTTATGTGTACGTGTTTCGGAAATTTATTCAGACCCCATGGATACCGTTTTCGAATGCGTTATCTAGGGACTGTGATGTCCCGAACATCTGAATCACATTTTGAACCGTTAGATGCTTACTAATCGCAAGCTGAAAATTGCAAAGTGTATAGCATGTTCTGATATCACTTGGAAGTTTGTTCCAAATCTTTGAGTAGTGGGTTCGAAAGAAACGTTCTCTGATTCTCGTAGTAAATTTTGGAATCATGACTTTGACCTCTTTGTTACGTATTGGATATCTGCTGTTTAAATATACGTGAACACTGTTATCAAGACTGCAAATTTGACAGTTTATGACTCTGTAAAGAAAATATAGGTTCAGTTTCATTATCCGAAGCCAAACTGGGTCAAAGCCAAGTTTATCACATCGCTCTCTGTATGTCAACTTTGAGGAATATCCACATAGCTTTTTCGTGAAGCGTCTCTGGACCCTCTCAAGAGCATGCTGGTCAGATTTTCGCAGATTAGACTGGACCACTGAACAGTATTCCATACACGGCAATATCTGTGTTTTGTAAAGCGATGTGCGAGATTCCGTGAGGTAAAATGATGGCAGATATAATCGATGGTCTTCATGGCTTTCGAAACTTGGAAGTCACAGGGTTCAGAAAAGTTAAACGTGACTGAATATCGCATGCCCAAGTCGCAAACTGCCCTGCATTACGAGATTTATGCGTCTTGTAGTAATAAACTGTCTGGCGATACTTGGCGTTTGTATGACAAAATATTACACTTGTCCACGGCAAATGACATCTGCCACAGTTGTTACCAGGAGTCGAGGGCAGATAGGCCATCCTGAGTGAGACGTACGGCTTCCTGAGTATTTGTACGTGGTTGTGAGTGGGCAACTTTAATGTAATCAGCAAAGATAAATGCAGCACCATTTGGTATTCTCTGGAATATATCGTTAATATAAATTAGAAAAAGAAGTGGACCAAGAACACGCCCTTGAATCACTCCACTAGTGATTGCTTTCTGTTTAGAGCAATGGTCGTCTATGCGCACCACCTGCTGTCTACCAATTAGATATGAAGACAGCCAAGAGAACATCGGTTCTCCAATGCCTATAACCTTCAGTTTGTTTAGTAACCTTCTGTGAGGCATTCTATCAAGAAGCACTCTATCATCGGGAATTATAGCCAGATCGGCCGGTTAAGCGATCCACTGTTAACCGTATTTAACAAGATATAATGGAAAAATGGTTTTATACGGGTAAAAAGCTGAAGCGTAACAGATCCGCAGGAAAATTCAAAATATGGGACAAACTGTTAGCACAAATTAGGTTCATACCCGTGGACTCACCGCGATATTTGTAGTATGAAGTGTAACTCCACTATAATTCAACTGATGTTCGATAACACACATGTGTATCCGTTTACATACGCATTTATATATCCGTTTACACGGCTTTCATGAGGGCTGGAGAGCACAATGTTTGTCTACGTCCTGTTGTCAAGACGTGAACAGAAGTCAGGTCTGGTAATTCAGGTGTTGTAATGCATCCTCCAGTCGTTTTTTAAAAACAAGTAGCGTGTGCGCAGTAAAGAAAAAAGGCGAAAGCGTGGTCAAAGGGTGACAACTTTGAGGAGAAATATTGTTCCGGCGACATTCCAGCCGCCTGTATTGCATAGCCAGTTTCAGCTGGTGACCCCTCAGTTTTGTGTCCCGGCTGTTTCAGAAGGTGGCAGCAAGTGTGACCGAGGTTTCTCAGGATCTGGAGTGCCAGAATAAGGTCGCCCCATAGACGGAGATAACTTCCGCTGTACACTCCTAAGGATTTCCGTCGCAGAGTGTATGGCAAGTGTAGTATTCCATTCACATTTTTGGTTGCCCTTCGCTGCACAGTCTCCAGTGTAACCAGACCGAGTTTTAACTAGGGTTGTCAGGCCTGAATGGTGTACCTCATAGAGGGCCTCGCATACGCATTGAGCATTTGGGGGAAAGATGGAGGGGTTGAATCTACCGAAAGACCTCTGTAAGAGACCAACGTGTTGGTTAGCGGTTTTGGGCGCCTTCAAAGATTGCGCCGAACAGCCGAGGTCGTCTTGCATCACCACCCCAAGATTGCGCTCCTGTGAGGCGGTTTTCAGCAAGTCGTCTTCAGGATTAGATGCGTAAGTGGGCTTATGACGTACATGTAGTCTTGCCGTAGTCTGCGTTAAACGGAAGTACATTTGGCTTTGACCATTCAAAGGCACGGTCTAAGTGTCTCTGCAGTACATAGTGGTTGTCCTGACAACTGAGCACTTGCCATGTCTTGATGTCATCGGCAAAAGGTAGGAAACTTGATTCGATGACACGCGCGAGGTCATTGATGAAGACCAGGACTAGACGCCGCCCTAACACCGATCCCTGTGGGACACTGCAGTACACGTTGATAAGAGCAAAGGAACTCGCCGCTGGAGCAGGAACTTTCCTATCCATCCAAGGACCTGTTCTCCAATTTCGTACGTATGCAGATTTTGGAGAAGGATTCGGTGATCTAAGCGGTCGAAGGCTTTAGAAAAGTCGAGGTTGATGACATCATTGCTAGTCCCACTGTCGGCTATTTCGGTCCAACTGCCACGCACAATTAGCAGATTTGTAGTTCATGACCGATGCTGACGGAACCAATGTTGTTCCTGTGCTATGATGTTAACCCTTGCAAAGTAGCCCATTAGCTCCTCAGCCATGATCGACTCCATCACCTTTTAGAGCACCCGGAGGAGAATCACTGGACGATAGTTGACGGGCTCCGAGCGGCTACCACCCTTGAAAATTGGGGTGATGACGCCCTGCTTCCACATGTTGGGGATCTGCTGTTCATTCAAGCATCTTTGGAAAAATCTCATTAATGATTCAGCTATCCTCCGAGCTGCCATCTGCAAGGCTTTCGGGGGAATGTTGTCAACTCCGGGGAACTATGGGTGCGCAAACCTATTAGCTTCCACAAAACGGTCGTTGAACTAAAAGTGACCTGTGTGAATATTGGCGTCTAGGGGAATGGGACAAGTAAGTGACATGTGCTTGTGACGCGCCGAAATATTGAAGCACATTGCAGCCGCAGGACGTTGGCTACATTCCCTGGCAGTTTGAGCACATCCAGTTGCTGAGGTAAGTAGGGGAACACCATGCTTCACATTCCCGAGGCTGTTCACCTGTCTGTACAGAAGCCTGTTGTTAGCACAAAACCCTTCTGACAGGCTCTGCTGGTGAACTAATTTGTCCTCACGTACAAGTGTGGTACAGTGTTAACGATGCGCTACATATTTGCTCTATTTGTCGAGGCTAGGGTTCGCTCTATACACTTGCCACGCAGCGTCTCTTACTGTCACGTGTTTTCGAGTTCTACTCCGAATGAATAATGGTGCTCTTGTAGAACGAATGGGTCTATTTAGAGATGCATTTACTCAGGCCGCTGGACTTGCCAGCAAACTCCGTCTATGTAACAGCAATGGAGCAATTGTCCGAAATATTCGAAATGACATCCGTAACCAGTTCTGTACGTGTGTCTTAGTGTGTGATTGTTCGAAACAAGTTACTATGTTCTTGTGGATATACTGCATCTCATACATAGTTGTAAAGTAAAGTTACATGATCTTTTCGACCTAGAGGGCGCTCCATCTTTGGTCTCTCGATCATGAGCTCTTCGTTAGTGAGCACTAAATGCAGCACAGATGGCTTATTTCCCGTTCTGAATCTGATGGGCAGACTGATAGGGCCAAAGAGCGGAATGTTTGCTATATACTCTTGCAGGTCTGACTTGAATTATTCGATGGGAGAATTGGAATTTCCAAATCGTAAAGGTTGAAGTCGCCTGAGATGAGAACTTTACTGTATCGTTGTCGTAGGGCCCTTCCCATAGCTAATGTTAGGTGGGAGGCCATTTCTGGGGTGGACATTGGGGAACGATAAACAACGGCCAAAAGGCAATTGTTGTTATGTCTCATTCGCAGACTGTACCACAGTGAGTCTATGATCATCGTTTCTGCATCGGCCACCAGTTCGCATTGCAGGTCGCTGCGTTACTATAACATAACCCCCACCGCTCTTACTAGTGCGATCGTTTAGGAGAACGGATACACCATGTATCGTGAGTTCGGCGTCCGTAATCTCTGAGTGAAACTAAGTTTCTATAACGAATTTGAGGTCCCAGGCACGTGACGTTTGACATAGCTGCAGTTCAGCAAGCTTACTCAGTATACCTTGCGCATTGGTATACATGCAGGCAAGTTTCGCTGGTTTTAACTATGACTCGTGGGATATTCGTTTCGGGTATGATGTTGTGCAGGCTGATGAAAGGTCGGCAACTAATCCTTTTTTGGAGGGCGCAATTACGAACACATTTGTGGCAGATCCAGAGATCCCGTCATTACCTATATGCACTTCTCTTTATATGTAGTGTATGGGGCGAGTTTTCCAGTTTCGTTGGCTGGTTGGGTGACGTTATCCTAACTGTTATCTGAAGATGGTCGACTAAGTGGCTGCTTTGGTCTGTTTGCTTATGAGAAGATGCTTGATCCAGAGCTTGGAAGGAAGGATGCTACTGCCGACATACCAGCTCTATAACACCGTCGTCGACATTTGTCTGGATTGCAGCACCACTTTCACAACTGTCGATTATTTCCTTTGTAGTTTGGCTACTTACGTAGCCTGGAGATTGATTGTCTTATGATATGTTCCAAGAACAGGGTCTATAAATCCAGCTCCACTGGTGTTGGTCAGGGGCGGTGGCCTCGCAGTCATCATGATCTCTAGCCTCGGAAACACAGTGTACGAGGCTGATATTAACCGCGAATTCCTCTCGGTGTTCTTCCAAGTCGTGTTTTGCCTGTTTGCGCTCGCTTTGCGGAATATCCGGGAAGCTGCGGATGGAACATGACACGTTACGAAGGCGCGGTTTTGGTAGCAGAATAGATTCTGCTTCACCAGCGGAAGTCAATAAAACACGGAGCATTCTCAGTTCATCGTGGTGTTGTGAGTTTGGGTGACGCATGATCCATGTCAATTTGGCGGGTTTAACTAAAACACCTAAGATGTCACATATGGAGTTCCACTGATTCACATCATCTAGTTGTCTTCCTTTTAAGGAATTTGACGTTGACTCCGGAACGTTGTTGCAGATTACTGATGGTAGCCTATGTGCAGCTGGTTTGCACACAATCGGTGGTCGTGGACTTACAACCGCCTTCTTCATTTACTTTAGGCCCAGTGGAATAACCGAAGACCTAAGTTTCCGGTTGGTTTTGGCAGCAATCATATTCCAAGCACCAGCAATAGCAACCTCCTTCTGAACTTTTGGAACAGTTTGGAGGCTGGATGAAGCTCTGACCGTACTTATTCATATCGGACTCATCATCATTATGCACATTTGCTGCAGTTGGAAAACACCTCAGCTATTATGTTGCAATACCAAAGATAAAAAAAATACAAGAGAGGCACGCCGACTGAGACCCCAGTAACAGATGAACATCGTTCCGCAGAGGTACCAGCCGGCTGCCGTGCCGCAAAAGGAGAGGTATGTTACGCCTAACGAATGAGATAGTGATTGGAGGGGGAGGATAAGCGGGAGGGGGATGGACAAAGGAACTCACAACACAAACGCCACTGGGGCCGGCTCCAAGCCATATCAGCAAGTGTGTCCAACCAAACGTGTTCATGGTCCTTAGAACCCCAGTCAGGCAGTCGGGATGCACCAACGGACGCCAACTTCGAAGTGCGGGTTTTCATCTCTCTCAACCAAGTCATGGCTCGGCCTCTCCTTCTCCTCTTCCAACCGTACCCCCAGTTGCGCAAACAGTGCACGTCGCGGCAGCCGGCGTGCTGACATTCGCAATTCGTGGCCCAGCCATCGGAGCCTGCTTCGTGATATAATGGCGCTGAGCGGATCACTCGCTCTTCCTGCATCCAATACACCACGCCGAGTACGCTCATTGTTCACACAGTGCTCCTACCAGACATGAGCTTAGCTGCGAAGGCAGCGAGGAGCGAATGTGACGAGCCCCTTTATGTCTGTTGTAGTGATGGGCCACGTTTCACAAACATGTAAGAGGGTTGAACGGACGGCTGCACTATACACTCTACCTTGCAGAGAGAGAGAGAGAGAGAGAGAGAGTGATGTCGCGTCTGCGCCACAGGTGGCGGAGATTAACAAAAGCAACTCGAGCATTTGCTATACGGTTCGTAACCTCATCTTCGATCCCAGCGGGTGCTAATATAGCTGCTCAGGTACTTGAATTCCTGAACGACTTCTAGCTGATCACCACAAAGCGTTAGCGCAAGGTTGGGTCCCTGTAAATCTTGGAGAAGTACTTTGCATTTCGATGGAGCGAAACATAGCCCCAAACGATTGACAGCCAGTGCTAATCGGTCCACTGCAGCCTGGCGCGTTTGGGAGCTGTCACAGATTAGGGCAATATCGTCCGCGTAATCCAAGTCAAGAAGTCGCTAATCAGAAAGCAGCTCAACACCTTCTAGATCGTGTCCAGCGAATGTTGCTTCCATACTTTCACCAATGGCGAAGTTAAATAGGAGTGGTGATAGCAGGCAACCTTGTCTCACACCGCTGGTGATGCTGAAGGGTGAGGACAGTTTGCATAAACCCTCATTCTGCCCGAACTATGCGCGTACAGCTCTTTGCTAATGTTTACCTATTTATCAGGCACATCTTTTCTCAGCAGACAGTCCTAAACGGCACATCGATCCACCGAATCGAAAGCACCTCTGATGTCGAGAAACAGGACAACGGCAGGTCGCTAATAAACATGGCGGTGCTCCAACAATTGACGCAAAGTGAAGAGGTTGTCGATGTAGCCTCGATTTCGAAGAAACTCGGCTTGCTCTTCTCGCATCTGGTTTTCTCGAGCGACAGTCAGTTTGTGGAGAACGACAGAGACAAGTAGTTTAGAGGTAGTTGAAATCAGACTGATCCATCTATGATTGCCACATTCCGAACGGGAGCCTCCCTTGAAAATTGGACAATGACAGAACGGCTCTAGTCTGTCGGGACAGTTTTCTGCTCCCAACTTTCCCTTTGCAACTAAATAAATAAATAAACAAATGAACAAATGGTATATTCCTTGGCGATGTGCGGTGCGGTCCAACTATGTGGTCTGATCAATGTGTACAGCAGGATTGCAAAAAATAAACAATTTGTTCACGCTTTATACATTGGAACTAAAGCGGGTATTAAAATAATTGACTGGTTTAAGGTATTAAATAAATTAAAAAGCCAGGAACAATAACAAATGCAGACTCAACCAAATGTCCAGGTAAAGTAATACGGCCGCTAGTGGTACCATCCACAAGAGCATGTCCCCCGAATTTGTAGAGATCTGGAAGAATTCTATCTGCACCAGCTGCCTTATGCAATTTCGGCAGTCTGATCTCAGGTTCGACTTCTGTGCCTGAGGACAGATCTAAGGAGCCGGCTTATGGAGAATGGCACTCAATGTTCGAAACAGAAAGCGATAACGCAGATTGGTTAAACTGCCTTTCAAAGTGTTGGGCCCAACGCTCCAAGAGTTTTGACACGCTGTGGATCGGCTGCCCACTCTCGTCGCGTATGGTCTCGCTAACACCAGGTCTCCTGCTGCCTGTTTCCCGTATTAGACGGAATAAGTTACGATCATTGTCAACGGTTGCGGCTTTTTCCATCTCAGAGGCACGATGAGACCACCAGGTTTCGTGATCTTTCTTCAGGCTAGCACGCAGTTTTGCCCTGAGATTTTTGCCAGTCTCATTGTATTCGTTTCCAGCCGGAATATGTCGGTAATCATCCATAAGTTCCAAAGACTGTGTAGACACCCAATGTCTAGTTTGGCAAGTTGATTTGCCACATGAAGACATGCCTGCTGATAGTAACGTTTGACGAATATGCGACCAGTGACCTACGACTGTGTTTAGGAGGCGCTTACTCAGCCCAGATGTCAGCGCACTTTGATACACATTCAGAACATCTGGCTTCGCCAGCTGGCTGGTGTCAATCCGTTCACATCGACGTCGCGGACGTGCACCGAAACGCACCTACAGGTCGGCACACACGAGAGCGTGACTGAAGTCCGTGCTTGTGCCCAAAATCAAGCGACGTTTCTGGACACAGCTTTTGCAACGGCAACTGATCGCGATGTTATCGAGGTGCGTCTATGGCTGGCCCGAGGCTGGTGGCCGCCAAGCCACGCTTCTGTGGGTGTTGGGTAGAAAGTTTGTGCTCACGAGAAAGAGCAACTTCACACAGCTGTAGCAGCCGCTCACCGTTATCATTACGGGAGCCTACACCATGTTGGCCGCCCAGATGAAGCTCATCAACGGACCATTTTTCGACTTGGACTTTTAGATCACCAGCAAGCACTACAGTATCCGTGCTTCTTCTGTAACGGAAAATACCGTTAAGTTGGTGATAGGACTCATCTTTCACCGAAGCAAGGCTGCACTTTGTAAGGGCTTAAGCCGGAATGACAAGCAGGCACAGTTTTGACTTCGAAGCGCGACTTCAAAGCGTGGCACTAGCCAACCAACCTAACGGCGCACATCCGACTGTTGACTGGGATCCAATCAATCAGGACAGCCTCAGCCCGGGGAATCAAAACAATGCCGACGCCAGCTTTACCCGCATTTGAAGCTGCATCATCGCCAGACAGGCACAAGGAGATTGTACCGCCAGTGTCGAACCTGAGGGACCGGGGAGTAAGCTCGGAGCTCTAACCTTGTAGGTGGATTTCCGATAAACAGCAACTATCGATCGATAAGGTCTCTATACCATTTCCCGGCCAAGTTGTCCTCTTGGGCAACAGAAATAATCTGAGAGGGCATTCAACATGAGTCTACTCATATTTCAGTGGTCAGGCCAGGTGTCAACTCGTCCTATTGCTCTATCATCGCCTAATACTAAGTACGTCCATTCGGCCGTGCATGTGCTCCCCGGTCGCCATATGGAATTCGAATGAGTTGGTGTGACAAAACTGTCCACAACCAACTGGACGAGGCAAGTTACGGACTTTGGTATCCGATGGCAACAACCGGCGTTATGCACAGGAGACACTGAGAAGTGTCGCGAAATCCTATGCTATGTTGCAAGGGTAGTGTGTGACTGACGTAACACGGAAACAGCAAATTCCTCATCCTTGCTACTTGGAGATGTCTGTATTTTTGGATGCGTCCTCTTGTTACAACGCGATGGCACAGTATCACGATCCCCAAGTAGCAAGGATGAGGAATTTGCTGTTTCCGTGTTACGTCAGTCACACACTAACCTTACAACATAGCATAGGATTTCGCGACACTTCTCAGTGTCTCCTGTGCATAACGCCGGTTGTTGCCATCGGATACCAAAGTCCGTAACTTGCCTCGTCCAGTTGGTTGTGGACAGTTTTGTCACACCAACTCATTCGAATTCCATATGGCGACCGGGGAGCACATGCACGGCCGAATGGACGTACTTAGTATTAGGCGATGATAGAGCAATAGGACGAGTTGACACCTGGCCTGACCACTGAAATATGAGTAGACTCATGTTGAATGCCCTCTCAGATTATTTCTGTTGCCCAAGAGGACAACTTGGCCGGGAAATGGTATAGTGTGCGGGCAAGTGCTGCCTGTTGGCCAAACTGTAGCAAAGTGCGCACGTTGAGGCACACCAGTCTTAGCGAGACGCGAGGACTCCAAAGGGAAACGGATGAACCGACGTTGTCCGCTTGGTTGGAGGTGGACTTGTCGACTGGATTGGAGCGACGCCCTGTGATTGTGTGTGAGTTGAAGCTGGAAGACAGGCGACTATTGAAGCAAGGTGGGGGAGAGCAAAGAATTGAGCCGATTGAAAACGGGAGTGAAAGTGAAGTTTGAACTGGACGCTAAGGATAAAAAGCGCAAGTGAGCAAATTATAGGGCGGGAAGGCTTGAGCAGTAGCATCCAAACTCCTATCCACCCTGCTCGGTTCAGCAGATAGGGCGCCGTTGTTTATACCCTGCTACGGCCAGACCATCAAGAGATAGTTACAAGGAAAGGTCGTGGTGTATTGAGAAGAAAGGATACTGTCAGATTGCCTAGGCCTAGACAAGAGAACGATTAGGATTCGCAGCCAAAGCTTTTAGTTCAAAAACCTTACCCCAAGGTAGCAGGGTTTTGGCTTTGGACTACAGAGAGCCCGTTTTATGGAGCAAGGAGTCACCCTCACTCAAACTCCACCCTGGATGGCCTGGAGGCTGGTTTTGTCTGACCTCTAACCATTGCCCAGTCTGATATGAGTGGCTCTGAATGTGCAAAAAGCACCACTCAACATAGTTCAATGGACTATTGAGGTGCGCAAACAATCGCACTGCGTTAAGGTCCAGTCTCATCGCCATGGAAGGTCCAGTCGCATCACGATGCTTAAGGTCCAGTCTCATTAGACTGGAGATGATTGTTTTAGGCGTACTTGGGCAGCTGGTGGCCTCGACTACTAACGCCACAGAGGATGCATTTTTAATGCTCTATCCGCATTCTTCCGCTGTTTTGCACCGGGGCCAAATGGAAAGGTCTGGGGTTTGCTCACTCTCATCCTTTCCTCAAATGAAACGACTTTGGTTTCCCTCATTTGGTAAATCATTGTTACCAGTCTTTGGTGTTGCGGCGCTAGTTCATGCACAAGCTCAACCAGTGGGATCATCATACATCTTTCACAGAACCATGGAGAATCCGGTTTACTATCATGTATCTTCAACTGGTTCACTGTGAACTTTGCACATTTAGAATGAGACTTGCAGCGGCAATTTGTACACTACATTACGGTTCTTAGCTTTTTGTAGTATGAAGGAAAGCCACATATTACTGTCAGCCTTGGTGTGAAATAAGAGCCAACAGTTGTTTGGTCTTTAAAAACCATTGCTTCGATCGGTGCCTCTTCGGTCAATGATGTTTTTGCCTACCTGGCACTGTATTTTCAAGCTTAGCACGTTCAGTGCGTCCACGTCAGACAAACTACGAGTAAGCTGATGGATGGTTTACTCGTTAAGCTTTGCGATTTAAATAAAGCGAGTAAGCGATGGGGAAAATGTCAGATAACTAATTCACTTAGCGGTCTAGAGCTGTGGTTGTAGACTCGTCGTGTAGGTCACTGAGTTTGCTTTCGTTTAAGATCACAACTATGGCGGTGTGGTTTGCGGTTCGGAAAATTCCTCGATTCCGTTTCCGCGGGAAAAATACAAAAACCGCGATGCTGAAATTACGGTCGGTCCACACAAGTTAGATCCGGGAGATGGAATGCACTAAATAGCTCTGATGAAGCTGGATCAAATGAGTGTACGCACGCGTGTGTGTGATGAGAGGTATGACAGTAATTCCGATTAGAGTACGACGCCGGAGATTTTACGTCCTGGTAACAACACAACAAAGTTGTTGTAAGAAGTACCCTTTCAGAGTAACTGTGATATACTGAAGTGTACCAGGCGTCTGATCTCTACCACGCAGAACACTGCAGCCGAAGTTATCAACACCGACCTAACACAGAAGGTGCCGCCATCTCCACTGAAAGAATCACAGCCTATCGGGGCTAACCCACTGTGTATGGCAATTTGTGTCTAATTGTGGAGCTAGTTTCATAGGCAGAACCGATAAGACCTTTGATTCCCGAATGGAGAAGCTGGTTCCAATGTGGATCTAATATTAGATGGCGCAACAAGCATGCTCAGCTCAAGCTGCGCGTTCACACAGGCCGACAGCATCTTCGAACGGCAGGCACTTATTGAACCCAGGTCATCGGAGCGGGTTAAAGCGTCATTCAAAGCGCTGCAGCGCATACCAATTCGAGCCTCCTCCGTTTCGCCAAGGTGTTTGCGACAAGCCGCGTCAAACCAATACCTTGTGAACAAAAGCGACTGTTGGTCAACCTCAGGTTGCCGTGGACGTACGGACGTATTTTCCGGCTTATCCTTTATGTCTGTTTGTAAGTTTGCACCACCCAACATTTGTATTTAATTCCCAGTTCTCGTTAACGGAACAGGAGAAGATAAAAACTGCGTGCGTCTGAAGTGCTCTATCTCCTCCCTGTGTTCTTTAACTTGTTCAGGAGAACTAATTGCTTCGTATACTTATCGTCAGAGATTTCGCCCAGCGCACCCCTATGTATCCAAAGACATGGACTATCTAGTTGGTTATTAAACTCACATTTCGAATAAATTTCGTCATAAATAAGACGTTCGATGAGCTACCATGAATCTAAAGGACACGTATCTTCAATGAGTTTTGCAACTCCAGTGGCAGATATAGGGTGGGGTGTCTACCTACGAAACTCTCTCGGTTACTACTTAACGCAGTAAACCAAAGACAGAATAAGATAACGGCACCTTATTAAGATCACCAAATTATGATCAAAAGAAATTCCAGTCCGGTTGCCAGCACTGAGAAAGTGAAACAGAAGGTAGATTTATTGGCTCACGACGGGACTTAAGCTAGAACAATTAAAAAATTCCCGTTTTATAGAATGAATCAAAAGAAAACAGATTCTGGGTAGCTCTCGGTAGCTCTCATCAGACGCCTACGTGAGGCCTCACGTGGAATATGCGATCCAGACCTGACGTTCCTGGCGCAAGCGTGACGTTGATGCACTAGAAACTCCACAAGGTAGAGCGATCAAACTCTTTGAAGGATTGTTTCATCTCTCCTACCATCGCAGGATTCAGTCCTGGAGATGGTAAGGTGGTGAAAATCGACGTCAGCTTGGAGACCTGGTCATGGTTTACTTAATACTGACGAACCCAAATCACCCATTTCGCAGTCTGTTGCGGCTGAGCCAAAATATCAACCTGAGAGGCCAGCAGCTCAAACTGGCAACGTAGTACACTAGACTTGATTGTCGACGAAACGTTTTCTCCCTCCGTGTGTCCCGGGCATGGAATTCCCTTCCGACTCACGTTCTCCTTGCGCATACATTAACGCTATTCAAACAACACCTTGATGAAACGCTTTCAAACTTGTATTATTTGATATAGTCCGTTCCACTTGGAGGACGAAATGACGCAAACCTAACCATGTGCTTAACGGCCCTCTCCACAATGTGACGGTGAGGATACATGCAGAAGTGTCCATGTGAGTAGCCTGAATGTATCTAAACCGGATTAACATGCCACATCTCTCAAATGAAGAAAATAAGAGTCAGCGTTGTCTTTTCCTTTATTCTTTCCCACGCATTTAGTGAACTATAACGGCCCTATATACTAGCTGCTCCTTTAAATTTTAATTTTTACTCCAACCATCCTACGGGACTTGTCAAGCACATGCTTTTTACCCGTGATCAAGCATTGTTCATTGGTCACATGATGATGATTACATGCTACAAGTGCCAGACAGTGAAGCATATTGATGAGCAATTTTCTTTCCAACGGAAACGGATCGATGAATAACGCGGTCACTGAGCATAGTAGATTATGTACAAGGACAAATTACTTTCACCAGCAAAGAATAACAGGGACATAAATCACAGAATTGCACAACGTCAATGTTTAGCCACGTTAGAAGTAAGGGGCGTACAAATTACTTGTGTCCGCACAAGGGAACAATAGAGTGTTGCGGATTAAAAAAGCAATGCTTAGCATGTCCCGTGAGATCAAAGTTGATGCGAAAATGAAAACGCATGATAAAGTGAAAAGCGGTTTGTTTGACTCACCATAGACTTATGTAGAAGAGCGAAGAATTTTATGCATTAAAACTATGAATCCATAAACCCATTGTTTGGGAGTTTGGAAACACACCGTTTGATTGCGTTTTGTAGCCCCTGCCTAACAAGTCATAAAATGAAATGCCAATGAGACAACACATCGTCAACTCGTATTTTAAATATCGTCAGATTGGAGGCACAAACGACGTAGTTAGGGAGGAGGTTCCAAGGTTGGCACAAGCGGAAGGAAAAGAAATTTCTACGACATTCAATCCGGCCATACTGTATTGTCAGTTTCAGAGGGTGACGTCTTAGTTTAGTGCTGTGGTTCCATTCCAGCAGCGAAGGGCAAATGTGGTTTGGGTTCTTCAGAATCTGGTAAACCATTATGGGATCCTCCTGCAAAAGCCGATATCTATTGCTGTACATTCTTACAGATTTCAGTCTAAGCTGATAGGGCAGATGAAAGAGGCCTCTGACGCTCTTGGTTGCCCTTAGTTGAGGTGTCGCGAAAGCAACGAGATCGTGTTTCTGCCACAGCTGCCACGCCTGAAAAGTATATTCCACGGGCGGTCGAACGTAGGGTTAAACCTTTGGGGAATAATTGAGATTCAAACGACTGTTGGCTCTGCAAAGTAGGTCGAAGTACTAATTTCCGGTTCTCGTCGCCTTCTCTTCCTGTACCAGTGCACACAGGACACGCACCTGAAAGGCCTTCTTCAAGGTGTGGTCTTCATGCTTGTAAATGCTCACCGCCTGGTGATGCAGATGGATCGCCTTGCACTTAGCTATGTTCAACTGAAGAAGGTTCCTCTTTGACTATTCATAAATGCTATCTAGGTCATGTTGCAGTAGATCGTGATCTACATTGTTATTAATCATCCGCCATATCTTGATGTCATCGGCGGAAAGCAGGAAATTTGAGGAGAAATTTCTTGTCAATTCGTTGATAAACACCAGGAATAAGCGCGGTCCCAGCACTGTGTCCTATGGGACATTGCATTTCACCCTGATCAAGTTAGGGAGTGATCCCCTACCACGCACTTGAAGCTTCCGTTGGTGAAGAAAATTGTCAATCCAACCAAGTAAATGGTCTCCGATTCCGTAGCTCTGTAGCTTGTGAAGTAGGATGTGGTGATCCAGGTGTTGGAAAGCTATGGAGAAGTCCAGATCGATGATGTCAACTCCGATCACATCAACAGCCACTTCCATCCAAATAGCTCGGGCAATCAGTAGGTTGGTGGTGCATGACCGGCTTGAGTTGACGGATATAGATGGATTCCGCGATGGATAGTGGATGCTTCCGGAAAGCGCGCGAGAAACGCTTAGGGATGGATTAGATATCCTTGTAGTTTTTTCCGAGGATGCTTGACCGCACTCTAAGAGGTGCAACATGATGTAACTACTTGAAGACCTCGCTCCGCTTCTGTAAAGCCATCATCTCGTACCTCTCAGAGTGCGGTCATGTCTAATATCCGTGGTCAATTACAAGACATCAATTAAGCAAACCGGTAGACTAAACGACATGGCTGAACAACTGGATTTATTAATGAAAACCTGTTAACTTTTTTCCCAGAGCATTCACTGGGGTCAGTAATGTAGCTGCGATTATTTGCAAAACCGGTGACTTCCGCTGCCTTAGCCAATCAACCTTTTAAAGCTTACGGCCAAAATCGGCCTGTCAGCAAGGCAGTAACACTTCATAAAATCGCCAGTAGCGTTCACGATGAGAACGAACCAAAGTCCTTATGTAGGCACACGGCAGTGAAACGTAAACGGCCTAACCACTTGCCTGCTCAAGCCACTTGGTTTTAGCCGTTTCATAACCAGTCGAGGTTAGATATTTGGTTACTTAGTACTGAGCGATCCCGTTTATCGACAACTACAAGCAAGCACATATACTCCGACAGCTGGCATTTGTACGAAGACGCGGCAACCATCTATCAGTATCTTTTCTCCAGGTAATCTGATGAGAGTGGTGACTAGCATAACGTAAGAGACAGTCAACATAGCTCCTTCATCTGACAGCGCAAGCTGTGATGCGTGAAACGTAAGACAGTTGCAAGTGAATTGACAACCCTGGTCAAGCCCCCTTCTCAAGCCGTTACTGCGTCGTGCCCCGCGACTGCTTCCACCCACTAACGGTAGTGAGAACACGAATCAACAGGAACAAGATCCAAACTCCTATTCCTCGGAAAATAACCCTGTTATGTAGCCTCACAGATAGATGTAAAACCAACCAGAGCGCTAAAAGCGTGCAAAAAGGCAAGGCCAATAACGATTAGACAACTAAGGAACCAGCCAGATTCACACAAACAAAAGAAAGTGATAGGGGAATTGTGATCCGCACTTAGAGACCACGATTATAAATAGTTGATGGGACTAGCGAACTGACAAGTTAAAACAAACGTCAGTGAATGGGCAGAAAAGTGCTAATAACAAGGATAACGCGCTAAACAATAGCACAGGGGTAACAATAAGTGCTAGCATTCAATGAATGCTCCGGTTTACAGGATAGGATAACGATGCTTGAAGGAGCAGTGAGAGACTTGACAGCAAGAATGACTGCTATTGCCCCCGCACCTATTATGAAACCAATTTTCCACGTACATGACCCCTTCATTCAATTCCTCATCCGACCACCTGCGTATCGTCTGCACATATATTTTCGTGCGTACCACGAAGTGACCGAACGGATAATCCGTAAAGTTCATGCATTATTCCCATGAGATCAGAAATTAACAAATGTGCGAAGCATCTCCTTTAGTATAAATCACTTAAGACATCCATAATTATAAATAAAATTTTGCCACGAATAAACTTGTGGAAGCCTTGATAAAATTGGATAGGATGTACATGGGGGAAACCACACTTCTGTCCAACTGGCAATCTAAACACTATGACATAGTTACCAATGGTTTACTCACTCAGACAGCCATCAAACGTCCGAAAAAGCACTGTACAGTACACGTTAGCTGGAGGTGGGGAACACCTCAGCTACTGTGCCGCAATACGCTGTACGCGCTGTACGCATTTCATCGTTTCGGGAATCGTCAGCAGTGCGCATTCCATCGGATCCTGGTAGAGCCCGAACCTGCAACTCGACTGTTGCTAGTCCGTGGTTGACACCAAGGAGCAATAAAACTCCGCCTACTGTTCCACTGTAATCAGTACGCAGACCAAACTGCTTATAATGCCATAGGTCGATTGGCGGTTTAAATTTGGTATGTTCTTCGCTTGGTGAGGGGGAAACCCTGTTCACTGTACGGTGGTAACGTGCCAGTCAGTGGATAATGAGCTGGGCAATAACACATCTAGTAACTTATTCACGACCGTCGCCACCATCCCCGGTAGCTCAGTGGTCGCAACCACGGACGGGCAAAAGTAGAGTTGCGAGTTCGAGCCCTACCAGGGTTCGAGGGAATTCGCACTGCTGACGAGTCCCGAAAGCATGAAACGCGTCCAGAGTTTTTCCGGGCGTGTGCTGGCTGTCTGGGTGCGTCTAGGTGTGACGAATTTCTACCCTTCCCATTCAACTCCCCCTACTACTCCTGTATAATGTTTTACTCAATAAGACTAGGTGGCAAACGCAAATGCAGGTGACCAACTCTGCACACTTACTGCTGGAGTGAATTTATGGCCACGGCGTCATCAACGCATGCACCAGAGTTCATTGGTTGCACAGTTTTGGTTTCAAAACTCTGATCGTGATGGCCTCTGCGATGATTAAAAGATGTTTTTGATGGTACTGTACTGTTTTTGTGGTACTGTAGCCACAGGTATTGAAGAATCCATGATGTGGAATGCTTTTTAACGAATTGGGTGGGAGAACCGTTTTCTTGCAGTGGACTGAAGAACAGCCTTGTTGCACTTTCAATCGTCTTCAAACTGCAGATGGATCTTGCGCGATGGTACAGACAGCGAACAGAATTTTTCTTGTACCTCAGAGGTACAAACTTGTGAGAGTGGGTGTATTGACCTACCAAGATTGCTTTGCGGGAAACACTCCTTTGATAGTTCCGTCCTCGCTTCCGGGTAATAGAACTTCTAGGAAGGCTAGGCAGTCATCTTGTTCGACCCTGGTGATAAATGTCAGTGAAGCATGTACTCGGGCAAACTGGTTTAGTAGGCTGGTGCAATCCTTAGCAGAGTCACAGACAATGAATGTGTCATAAATATATTCGTAGTAAGAATGCAGTGAAGCGATAATACTACGCAAGTGCGTTCATTCGAGTATTGCAAGGAAAGTGTCTGCCATGAGTGGGCCTAGAGGACAACCCATTGAGCTTCCATCGATCTGTCTGTAATAGGTCCTATCAACCAAGTATTAGATCTTGAATGTGCATCTATACTTTTATTTTCCGTATCGGAATCCCAAGATGTATGTTTCTCTGAGTGACGTAGTCATAAATGAAGTTCACATTGTCTAACACGGGCCCGTAAGTTAAAAGTGATACCAGGTCAAATAACAGCATTAGTTTATCGTTCACGTTCAACTTTTCTTTTCGTTTAGCAAATTCGAATATGCCTGTCACCGTATACATCGACAATTCCATACGAATATGCCGCTCTGCCAGTTTGAGATGGTGGCCTCTCAAATTGCTGTCGTGACTGATCTCCAGCAAGCAGCAGCCCGTGAGGTTGAGATCTCTCAAAACCTGCTACGTCATAGTACCGTCCCCGTGCAATCACCCATACTGTCCGCTGAAGACACTGAACACTTGTGGCCTATTTTCATACGGCAAAATAAATAAACCCTTGTGATGGGGCTGGAAATGCTGGTAATTGGAAATGGTGTAATACAGATCGAATCTCACAGACCAGACCGATAGGGATTGAGCATGTTGCCGGGAGCAGATTGGTCAGCCAATCAGGAAATAGTTGGCCAGTGATTGCGTCCAGCCTGCAACCATTCACTAAACATGCAAGTGACCAATCAGGCGCCTGCACGCAAAGGGACGCATACTCCTTCACCCTTGAGCCAAAGCTTGTGGCATTGGACCTAGGGAAGAAACGCGTGGGCCCAATCCCGCTAATCGTGCATCCACTAAGAAAAGCAATGTGATTTTAGCCAGAGTGAACGGGGCTAGCAAGCACAAACCAATGGAAAAGGAGCCAGTGACCCCATGCAAATAACAGGCATGAGCCATTAAAGCGACTGTTGTAACTAGTGTATATACTCTATAAATATTCGAGCGTAATCTTAACAAACGACTTCGTGATCGCGGCCTAGTCTTCTTGCTTCCCGCATTTCAAAATGACAATCCTTTACAGTTTTGGGTGCCATGCGTTGGGTATCTCCAAAGCGGAGAGATCTATCCGCAGACATGGCTGCCAGACCTGTATTGCGTATCCCCCATGTGGCCGTATGCATTAGCAGAGTCGAATCATCCGAATGCAGGCTTCAGGATGCCCATGTGCTTGGTGCCCCTTCTTGACGCCGTTTCAGCCTGACTCGAACATCCAGGATTGACCTGAACAAAATTACCAGTCCATTCTTGCAAGACGACGTCTGAAGCTCTTGGTTGTCGAGTTTGTGGAAGTTCACCAACTTGTACCTTAAGTGCAGCACTTTATATTCGCCCATATTGAATCGAAGTCGATTCTGTATTGACCGTGCGTATACCCTATCCAGATCGGCTTGAAGTACTGTGATATCATCTGGTGTGTTGCTCAGCCTACACACCTTGATGTCATCCGCATGCAGCAGGCAGTTTGAGCTCAGGAGGCGTGTGATATCGTTAATATACGTCAAAAATAATGGCGGTTTAAGTGCCCATCGCTGTGGTACTCCGCATTCAAGTTAGGGATGTGGGATTCATGGGATTTGGGATTCATGCATTCGTACTTCAAAGTGACTGTGTAGAAGAAAACGTTTGATGCGTCTTAGGAGAGAGGCAGCAATGCCAAAGGTCTGTAGTTTGATGAGCAGAATGTCATGGTCTAACCGGTCGAGCGTCTTTGAGAAGTGGCTACAAAATACTACAGCTCATGTGCCAGAGTATACTGCTTCAGTCCAGCTGGATCGTGTTAATAACAGATTTGTGATGCACGATTGATTTCGTTGGAAACCATGCTTTTCCGGAGCAAGGAAGTTAAGTTATAAGTTGGCCGTCAGCGCACCAGAAATGATAGCTTCCGTGACGTTTGGAAGGAACGGTAGTAAGATTATGGAACGGTAGTTGGCTGGATTAGAACGACGATCTCCCTTGTGAATAGGAGTAATCATCCCGTGTTTTCACATGTTCGGCAGGTATATTTTGTTAAAACGGTGTTGGAAGAATTGAGCCAAAGGCTCAGCTAAGCTCTCTCCTAACGCTGTTAGCGATTTCATGTTTATATTATCAACTCCAGGAGAGCTGTGCTTGCGCATACTCAACAGTTTTTCAGTACGGATTCTGCCGTTAAGGACGTGTGAGTGAATCTTTGGGTGAAACAACTATTTTATATGGTTATGTGGCCAGTGATCGCACTGAAATGTTGCAGCGTATGTTAGGTACAGGGTATTCGCCGTCTCCGGTATCCGTGTGTTTCTATCGGTTGTTAGAATAGGAAGAATTCCACGTTGCAGCTTACATAGACTGTTGGCGTGTTGATACAAAAGCTTGTGGTTTGGGGTTATACGCACTTCCAACTTCAGCTGATACTCCATTCACTCCCCGCGATCAAGTGGAGTACAATGGTTACGTTGGGTCGCATAGCCCATCCAGTTCACGATGCTCGGGGAGAATTAGTAGATATGCCGGGCTGAGTTTCGCACCGCTATACACTTGCATGTCCTGCTTCGCAGAAACGAGACGAGGTTTCTCTGGTGGAAGGTCTTAGTCGCTGATACTTCGGTCAGCAAAAAGTTAAACTGGCTGACGAAATGTTCCCAAGCATTAGCTGGTGCCTCGTCTGTCAGAAGCTCCTTTTGGGCGTCTAACCTAGTCGAGCTAATATTATGTAGTGTATGATCGTGTTTGTTGCGTCCGCAATTTCCACGGGATATGCTGCATAGCAAATGTATCCGAAGGATAAGACCACATGAGCGTTGCGGCCCAATAGATGTTGACGATCATCCTTCTGATCGTCAGTTCTTCGTTGGTGAATAACCGAACCAGTATTGACGGCCTACCTTCTTCTCGGAATCTGGTGTGAGTGTTGATATGGCCATACAGCGGGTAACTGAGGACAAACTCTTGTAGATGGACTTTAAACTGTTCTCCGTGAACTGCTTGGGTTTCCAGAGCCCTCAAGTTGAAATCGCCAGTACTGAGAATGTTACTGTAAGTTACGTTTATCACCCGCTTTTGTGCGAATGCCTGATGGGAGTCCATCTGGGTCATGGAGGAAGGAGGGCGGTAAATGTGCGCCACTAAGCAAATGTCGTCGCCTTTTAAACGTAGACGGCACCAAAGGGAATCCTGTACAGCGCTGACCAAATCCTCTATGAGCTTACGTTGGTGCTCATTGCGAAAGTACAGAGCAACCCCTGGACATTTGTGGGTCGGTCGTGCCGAACAATGGATATGACTGGCATGGCGATCTCCATGTCACTTGTGTCAGGGCGTAATCATGTGTCCAGTATGGCGATGAGGTAGCAGACTTTTGATCATTGACACAGCCGCATTTTGGAAAGTTCACCCAGTAAGCCTTGAGCGTTGGTGTACATACTGGAAAGCTTCTCGGATGTCAACAGCTGTTAACCAGGAGCACATGAATGATGTAGATTTGTGCTGCCCGATGAGAGGCCGGCATCTAATGGTTTTTTGATTGAATTGCCAAATCTCGATGGGGATGCAATTTGTTTTTGGTTTCACTTGCACCTGAGGTATGTAGTCCATCGGCAGCCTTATCGATAGCTACAGGCCTTAGCGCACCGATTTCTGAATCGTGGATGGTGTCGTTTCCGCGAGAACAGCGATCGGCTGCGGCTCTCCAACTGCTCTCTCCAGTCGTAATTCCGAAGGAAGTGTGCTGCGTAGTAACTGTCAGCTAAGGATGAAGTTCACGGTCATGTATTGTGACGGCACCGTTAGTTTCAGTATCCTCGGGCCATTGCTTCTATCCTGGGTACCGGGCAATGTCGCTTGCACAGGGAGCTTCAGGGATGTACCGCCATTCTTCCATGTCATTAGCGAGAGTTTCTTCCCTGCTGGTTGTCGGCAGCTCGTTCACACCATGAACGAATACAATTCCTTTGCTAATCTCCGCAGGGTGATGATTTGAGTTATTTGTGTCACACTGGCTGTCGTTTCATGGAACATCTGGAAATATGCTTATCCCACTGTTTTCAATCTGCGGGCGGTATGCCAACAAAAGTATCATCTCGACAGCATTTGTTGATCCAAATGATACTCGCATTAGCCAGGTGTTCCGGAGAGCCAGCGCACAAGCCGAGCAGCGTGGCGCAAGAGTGGATCGATCTGCTATTGAAGATCGCACTTGAGTAAAGATTAAAATGCAAATCTATGTGAAATCAACGGCAAGTCGGACCATACACTTGAACCGTTTGTTTTGTGTTAATTAATACTAATTAGCGTCTTCAATTTTGTTGTGTTAGTAGTTTCCTACAACATATTTATTGCGCCATGCTAGCATACAATAAAATCAGAATCAGAATCCGGATCCAAATATTTCGTTCCGACTGATCTTGGCGTTCTTAATTGGTGGCGGATTGAACTGATTGGGGGCGGCACAGGAGATTCAGGCAGGTTATCGGTAATGTCAAGAGAAGCCACAACACATTTCTGGCGACGGTCAGCTGCACGGTAGCAACAGGTTATCCGTACATTCAGCGGCACCACAACATATTTCTGGAGGCAACTACAACACCAGGACTCCCCATAATGAATCGAGGTTGAATGTCTAGTGCCGCACGTTAAATTTGTCGCGATGGTTTGAACTCCGATTCTATCACAAAGGAAATTCCATTGCTTTAATTCATCCAGCTGTTGACCCCTTAAGGAGTTTGCTTTGGACACAAGAACGCTGGGGCATGTAAGTGTCAGGGAACCGTTGTTTCACCTGGTCTTCGGTGATGTGGGAAGCACGGTTAACGAGGGCTTTAGTGACGTCTGCTGATTGCAACTGGTCCTTGACCCGGTTTGCGGTTGTACCGGGTGAGGCTACTGAAGTCGCTCTTTGGTCATACCGAGCAGCAACAGGTGCATGGGTAGATCGGTCTTTAGAACGCTTCGGAGTTTGTTGGTCAATCAGAAGGGTGGGTGTTATCGATGTTGCACTAGTCGATAGTCTAGATAAGAGGGTGCAGGCGATGGGGTTAGGCACGCTTCGATTGGTCGCGACGAGAACTTGGTTTGTGGTTCCCAATGTTTCTAGTACTGCTTGGCAGTACGAACGCCTGGCCCTTTCTCGTGGTTTAGAAGCAACAATTGAAGGAGAAGGATGAGGTGCAGGATGTAATATTTTCTCCTCGAGCGAAGCAAGTTTTGCATTCAAATGATGTCCAGTTTCGACGAACAGATTATCGCTCTTTTGTGTTAACGCTAGCACGCATTTTACTAATGGAACCGCCGTGCACTTACTACAGAACCAAAGTAAACAGGGCGTCTAGTATTTCTTTAGGTCGGTTGTAAAGATCTTGAGGCCCTTCGTATGGTGCCGGTCAAAACATTGAGTACATGGTAACCACACTGTAGCTATCTTAGCACCAGTTTGATTAGCACAAAATACTTCGTTTCGAGTTACCCGTGTGGTGGTCATGAGGGACGATTACTGTAGAACAAATTCAAGATGGCGGACATAGACGGCAGTTGGGTCAATCAACGAGATCTCCGAAATTAGCAATAGCATACCCACCAACTTTGCACAGCTTAATAATACACCAAAATAAAACTATTAGTGCACAATTCCCACAGAAGAACATATAACATAGTAACCCCGAAGCAAAGGTAGAATCCAGCCCTGTGTAGCAGCCTGAAGATTCCCCTGGATTGCCTGAGTATGCTGTGTAAAATACTAAATAATATACCTTCTTATTGTACACATAGAGACTGTTTGCAGATTGCTGATAGGTATGTTGCAATTGTTTGCCTGACCCAAAACACGTGAGATACACATACGGCGCCACGGTTGGATTCAACGCGCCGCTCCATCACGCGTTCCACCACATCCTTCCCTAGCTAGCGCACATTGTCCGGTGTCGTTTTTTAGCCAATACATGGGAACAGTGTACTACAATACACTTTCGTCCCGTCACATCGTGTCTTCTCTTTTATGACCTTGTTGTGACCTTGAGCGAACGCGAATGCAAATCGCTCACTTGTGCACTCATGGTTTCTTTCGCTGTGGCTCAGCGGCATTTTGTCGCACTTTTGGGTATATATTCATTCGTCGTGCTCTTAAAAGCTCCAGTTTGTGATACTATTTTCTCGAGTACACTCCAGTGCATTCTACATGTACCCCGAATTCTAAATGCCGGGCAGTGCTTCGCCGATAGCCAAGCCCCAAAAGTTGCGTAACTCCAATCATCGGAGACATTGTTTGGTCTCACTCAATAGACCGTTGCAACGGCTTTCGAACGAACTGTCACTCGTTCAAATCCAACATGGTTTGCAGCAGCTACAGGTCTCAAGGCAAATTCACCCGGCGCGATCCATATGCTTAACCACGAAAATTCTCAACCACACCGTCGTGTAGTCTGCCCCATGTTCAAGCTGACACATTCGACTAGCGGGCCAGAGAGGACAGTCTGCGAGCACAAAACTGCACCGCGAACACTTTGACCTTGCCGACGACGTCAGGAACAGAAAAACCTTTTACAATTGAGGGTGAGTCATCCAAATGGTGCGTAAAATTTCCTCATCAAGCGCGATGCCCAGTGTTTCACAGTCTAAAGACGTATGTGGAGCATGTACCAAACTTGTTAAAGGGGTGTTTTGGGCCCTAATTGTTGCAAGATTTCCATGCGAGACGCCTCCGAGTGAAACCTAGTCAGGCCAAGTTATTCAACAAACCAGATTCGCTATGCTTCTGCATGGAATGCACATCCATCCCGCTGAGCAATAGCGTGCAACTATTATCTCAGAAGTACGACCAGCTACTTCCAAGTTTGAAGAAATGGTGCCCACCAAAATCACTACGCTTGGGGTAAACATAGCGGAATGTGCTACCGAATACTCACCCATAAGTGCTGCTCCTATCATGAACAGAACGGCTAGTAATACCGTAAGCAACAGGACACAAAGAGCCCAGAACATCAACTGCTGTTCCAATACCACAAGCGGCTCAAATTTTACTAATGCGGTTCCCAGTTCGATCGGAGTAACTACAGTTAAGGTTACTACCAACCACCCGACGGGGTGCGTAAAAAAAGAGCAAGCCCGTACTAACGAAAGTTGATTTACGGTTGCTTCCAACAAGAGCTGTCATTTAAAAGTAACCTCACTCCAGCTGGATCGGAAACTGAGGAGCGTAGCGGAGTTTTCCTAGTACAAGCACCGCCGGTTTCCTGCGGTACATCTCCGAGTACTTCAATCACTAACCGCGACATGTCGAAAGGTGTAAAGAAACAACTACCTGTACCGAGCCTACTGTTCTGCAATATCCTAGAATCAAGGTCGACATCATTAAGAGGCAGGCAGTTGGATGACCTCAACCAGTGGGACGTTATTAGTAACCTAATCGCAGTTGTGCTGTAACCTGTACACCTAGTGCGTACTACGCGACACCCCAACTCTAAACATTTCGGAAAGCCAAGACTTCTGTGCGTTGGGCTGAAGTCCATCACTGAAGTAGAATCAGTACTACTGTCGGCAGGTAGTCTCAGAAATAAACACTGCTCCATCGGTATCTTTCCAGACATCCCATGGGGTGAGCGTTATCGAGTTAACCGCAACGTAGAGGACTACCGGAAGGAAACTCCAACCAGAACCATATTTCTTCACGGGGTTCCTGAAACTGAAGCATGTGATGAGCATGAAATAACAACCCATGAAAAAAAACAGTGGGGTAATATTCGTGAAACACTGCATGGATGATGTGTTAGCGAGATTCTTGTCACGGCCGCATACCTCACCAAACTACAATGGAAGTCGCCCGAGAGTGTTGAAGGTGGTCCTACAGTCAAAACCTATGGTAGCACGGCTTCTAAAAAGCTGGCACATGTTTCTTTGCAGGCTACCTTCTTAGTTTCGACTGAAGACAGTCAGCGATATGCCTCCTGGAGATGATATGTCATTC
Source organism: Dicrocoelium dendriticum (assembly GCA_944474145.2). Taxonomy (NCBI): domain Eukaryota; kingdom Metazoa; phylum Platyhelminthes; class Trematoda; order Plagiorchiida; family Dicrocoeliidae; genus Dicrocoelium; species Dicrocoelium dendriticum. The sequence continues at coordinate 84,041,257 of OX104063.1, forward strand.
AAAGAACCAAACCCGATGGAATCTATGAAAGAACAATGCACCAGTAGTGTGTCGAATGAGCCCATACCACCTGTAGAAGATGATAATGACCATACATCTAACACTGTACGTAGACTAGACACGGGGCTAACTAGGGACGATGAATAAGACTTTAAACTCTTCTCCAAGTACACACCGAATTAGCGATTAGTCGCCGGCCACTCACTGTTCGGCGAAACTTCACGTAAGATTTGCACAACCTCCGAAACATTGCTTAGATCTGAGAAACTTTCATGTATGTACACTAAAGCCCAAGGGCTCCTCAGTAAACTTACCGAACTTCGACTGCGTCAGGTTGCGAATGCTTGGGACCTTATTTCTATTAGCAAAACTTGCTTACACCAGGAGGTGACTGATGCTGAGGTTGAGATAGCCGGAATGTCACTCATCCGGAACAACCGCCCCAGCAGAGGGGGTAAAGGCTTACTCTACTATCGCAGAGACCTGCAATGTGCAATAGTTGATGATCTGGAAAGTCACGATACCGACTCACTCTGTTTACGTCTCCGAGTACGACACAAAGACGCATGTCTCGTAGCTGTCGTATACCGCCCTCCCAACGTCCACTCCGGAAATGGATTCTCGCATGTTACGTGTTGTAAGGTCCAAAAGGAACTTTGATGTATCCCCAACCTGGATTGCTTACATGAGGACACGATATCTCTATTCCCTAATTATTCTGCTCATTTTACATTGTCTTACCGTGTCCTACGATCGATTACCATATCGTATATTTATTCCTTTCACTCCATCACTGACATATCCTTGACGTTTCAAGGTCATGCATATTATTAGATTACCGTGACACTGTCCAAATACTCGCACGTTGCTACACGCTGTACAATTTCTGCCCTCTTCAATAGGATTACAAAACCTATTCGTAAATCATGTACTGTATTTAATATGCCTTATGGAACCATGGTTACAGGATACTTCGCTTTATTCTTCTGCCCAGACGGTGCATTAAGTCTAAGTTAATTTGTTCGTAGTTTCTAGTTTAGTTTTCGTACGATTTCCTTAGTTTACACCTCGTGTCGTCGGTACACATGTCTTGAACAAAGTAACAGGCAATAGATACAGCCACACTCTCATTTCCGGGGCTTCAATCTAGGCGATCTGGAGGTTTCGGCATCACGCGGTGAGCAGTTCAAAGCAGACTTGCATGAACTGATCGCTAATATTCCCTTGTTCAATCATGTCACCACGCCCACTAGATTCAGAACAGCAAACAAACCGTCCATATTGGACCTTGTGCTCACGAATAAAGAGCTCATGATTTACAAATTATTGATGGAGAGTCCATTTGGTTTCAGGGACCATGTAGTAAGAACGTTCAAGTATGTGTGCTATGCAGAGTATTTTTCTGAATAGATGTAACTAATTTATACAAAGCTACCACGTCTTGAAAGAACTCGTCGAGGCGTCCGCTTGAGTATTCTCAAACAACATTCTCCTTGACAACGTTTGAAAAGAGTCTGTTGAAAGATTCAGAGACATCGTCAATAGAGCATCAGAGACCAAGCCCCTTCGTCCGGCAAAAGTACCTTTAATTCTAAGAAGCACGACTCGAAAATGTCTGGTGATAAGGCATTTGGCATGGTGTGCCTACAAGATTAACCCCGACTCAGAGACTTGGGGCAATTTTCTGATCCATCGCAACCATTACACTGCACTTCTCCGTAAGGACAAAGTAAGTTGTTAACAGTGCCTAGCCAAAAAATCCCTGGCAAACAACAAACTGCTATATAGGCATGTCAACAATCTTCGGAAACTGAAGCGTGGAATCCCACTACTTTTCACGATAGGCTGTAGAGTACAAAGGGCCGAAGAAGCAGCTAATGTCCTTCGGCTACAATACGCCCCAATTTTCGCACCCGCAGCCTCTAGCTGTTCCATACTGTCATGCACATTACCGACTCCACTGTTTACACATGTAATATTCAGCCCATCAGTTATGCTAAGGAAGTTACTCTCACTGCGCGATCATAGCTCTCCGGAAGCAGACAACATCTGCCCGAAGGCACTGAAGGCTGTGGCCAATAACTAGTTGAACCATTGTCACAGCTCTTCCAGAGGTGAACTGATGGACAACAAGTCCCGACTGTGTGGAAGCGTGGTCTTATCACCCCAATTTTTAAAGACGGTAGCCGTTCAGATCCTGCAAACTATCGCCAGGGATTCTGCTCCCTGTGCTCGCGAAGATGGTGGAAGCGGTCATCACTGAGGCTTTAATGGACTACCTGGAAAAATTCAACATCGTGGCACCAGTGCAGTATGACTTCCGTCAAAATCGGTCATGCACCACCAACCTACTGATTGCACGAGGTAGTTAGACGGAAGTGGCTGATGATGGGGTCGGAGTTTACGTCATCTATCTGGACTTCTCCAAAGCTTTCGAACACCTGGATCAACGCATCCTACTTCACAAGCTACAGAGTTACGGAATCGGAGATCCTGTAGTTGGTTGGATTGGCAGCTTCCTTCACCAGCGGATGCTTCAAGTGTGTGGTAAGGGATCACTCTCTAACCCAACTGAGGTGGAATGTGGTGTCCCACAAGGCTCAGTGCTGGGACCGCGCTTATTCCTGGTGTTTATCAACGACTTGACAAGAATTTTCTCCTCAAATTTCCTGCTTTCCGCCGATGACATCAAGATATGGCGGGTGATTAATAACAATGTAGATCACGATCTACTGCAACATGACCTAGATTGCATTTATGAATGGTCAAAGAGGAACCTTCTTCAGTTGAACATAGCTAAGTGCAAGGTGATCCATCTGCATCACCAGGCGGTGAGCGTTTATAAGCATGGAGACCACACCTTGAAGAAGGCCTCTCAGGAGCGTGTCCTGGGTGGTGTATTGGTACAGGAAGATTTCGGGTGTTTAAAACAAACAGAGAAGGTGACGAGAACCGGAAATTGGCACTTCGACCTGCTTTTCAGAGTCATCAGTCGGTTTGAATCCCCATCATTCCCCAAAAGCTTAACGCCTACGTTCGACCGCAGGTGGAATATCCTATTTAGGCGTGGTAGCTGTGGTAGAAACGTGATCACGTTGCTCTCGAGACACCTCAACGAAGGGCAACCAAGAACGTCAGGGGGCCTCTTTCATCTGCCCTATCAGCTTAGACTGAAATCTATAAGAATGTACAGCAATAGATATCGGCTTTTGCAGGAGGATCTCATAATGGTTTAACAGATTCTGAAGAGCCCAAACCACATTTTCCCTTCGCTGCTGGAACTGAACCACAACACTAACCTGAGAGGTCATCCTCTGAAACTGACAATACAGTATAGCCGGCTTGAATGCCGTAGAAATTGCTTTTCCCTCCGCTTGTGCCAACCTTGGAACTTCTTTCCTAGCTACGTCGTTTGTGCCCCCAATCTGACGATATTTAAAATACGAGTTGACCGTGGGTTGTCTCATTGGCATTTCATTTTATGACTTGTTAGGCAGGGGCTACAAAACGCAATCAAACGGTGTGTTTCGAAACTCCCAAACAATGGGTTTATGGATTCATAGTTTTAATGCATGAAATTCTTCGCTCTTCTACATAAGTCTATGGTGAGTCAACCAAACCGCTTTTCACTTTATCGTGAGTTTTCATTTTCGCATCAACTTTGGTCGCACGGGGCATGTTAAGCATTGTTTTTTCCCCGCAACACACCACTGTTCCATTGTTTCTATCATTGAGAATAGTACTTGCAAATAGACTATCGCGAATACTTCAACTATTTTACCGTAGCGGCTACTCTCGCTATAACGGTAATTCAAAAATTTGCGGAATCCGTGGTAGTCCATATATTCGGGGAAGATGTGTCACATGTTTTTAGATTGTTATAGCCAAAGTGTCTAACGCTTTGACTAGGCCTATGCTAATGTTTTCGATTAAGACACCAATAACAAAGCGGTGCTTGTCCCACTGTCTATACAAACTTAAATGTATCTGTGGAGATAACCACCTCGGGTGCATTGAAGGAAGTCTATGTGTCAGAATCAATAAACACATCCCAAAGTGGTTACGCAGCCGCATGGCATATGTGACAAAGGAATAAGTTGACCTGGGAAACCGAGCTACCTCAGCAGTTACCATGCACTTGCCGACTAGTGGAAACCGGATCAATCTTGATGAGTCCTTCACTGTCCTAATGCGCGATCAGCGGCCGAAAATCCTTAGGCTATTGGACGCTATCGTAACTCATCGCCAACAACCACCGCTGTGCAATCCAAAGCAACTGTCAGTGGACCTGAGCCTACCGTGGTAGCCCACGCACTTTGCTATCTGTGATCACCGTTTGTTATTGTTCCAATGTTGCATGCCTTCTGTGATTGACGAGAATGCACAAATGGCGGTGTCATCTCTCTCATCGCAGTCTCTAGAATTTATCGATGCTCACCGGCACATAACCATTGGAAGCGAACACAATGAGACTCGCAGAAACCTTCGGGCAAAACTCTGCGCTAGCCTAAAGAGTGATCGTGAACCTTGGTGGCCTCATCGTACATCAGATATGGAAATGGCCGCTGCTCTTGGTAACCATAGGAAATTATTTCGTCTGATACGGGAAACGGGCAGTATGATACCTAGTGTTAGTGAAACTATACGTGACGAGAGTGGACAGCTTTTCCACAATGTGTCAAACCGCTTGAAGCGTTGGGATGAGCACTAAAAGGAAATTTAGTCGTTCGGAATTCTCAGATTTCTCGCCGGCCACTGATCATCCTGTTCTCTAGGATCTCCCTTTGGATCCGCTCTCTCGCTCAGAAGTCGAACGCGAGATCGCACTGTTGAAGTTAAATAAAACCGCGGGACCAGATGATCTTCCTCCACCCCTCTTCAACTTCGGAGGATCTGCTCTTGTGGATGATTTACACGGGTTACTAGTGAAACTGTGGGCGTAGGAAACTGTCATAACCGACTGGATCCGCTCCGTCATGCTCCGGATTTTCAGAGGAGGCTCACGATCGGAATGCGGTAACCATAGAGGAATCAGTCTGAACTCCATCGCCTCCAAATTGATTACCTCTGTCAACCTTCACAGACTGACTGGAACACTTGAAAGTCAGATTCGTATAGAACAAGTCGGGTTTCGTCGAGGTCGTGACTGCATTGACCACATCTTCACTTTGCGTCATCTGTTAGAGCGCCATCACATATATTGGCGGCCCACAGTTTTCGTGTTCCTCAATATCAAACGTGCCTTCGATTCGGTGCATAGAAGTGCCCTTTGAATCTGTCTACTCAGGAAAGTTGTGCCCGAGAAATATGTAAATATTATCCGAGCATTGTACGCGTGTAGCTCAGGCAGAATGAGGGCTTAAGGGAAGCTATTGCCGTCCTTCAAGATCCCCAGCGGTGTGGGACAAGGATGCCCGCTGTCATCTTCCCTCTTCAACTTCGCTATTGACGAAGTCATGGAAATCACGTCCATAGGACACGACTTAGCATGTGTGGAGCTGCTCCCAGGAGAACGACTTCTTGACTTGGAGTATGCTGACGACATTGCCCTAATTTATGACAGCTCCCAAACATGCTAATCGGCACTGGACAGATTAGCACTGGCTGTCCGTCACTTCGGACTTTGCTTCGCATCCTCAAAGTGCAAAGCGTTCTACCAAGATTAGCCTGGACCGCCTCCTTCGCTGACCCTTGGTGGTGATCAGCTAGAAGTCGTTCAACAATTCAACTACCTGGGAAGTTGTATCAGCGCCCGTGGGATTAAAGGTAAGATCACGAACCGTATAGCAAATGCTCGAGTCTCTTTTGCTAACCTTCGCCACTCACGGCGACGGCGCGACATCACTTGCCCTGAAGAGTAGAGTGTACAATGCAGCGGTACGTTCGATATTACTGTACTGTTGGGAAACCTGGCCCCTTAGATCAACGGACATAAAGAGGCTAGTTAGGATCGACCAACGGTGTCTTCGCAATTTAGCACACATCTGGTGGGAACACCGCGTGAGCAACGAGCGTGTTCGACGCCTTGTTTACGGCACTGGAAAAGGAAATGAACCGCTCAGTACCGTTATTTCTCGCACCAGGCTCCGATGGCTCGGACACGTGTTACGCATGCTAGCCCACCGGCTCCCGCGACGTGAGTTGTTTGTGCGCCTGGTGTGTGGATGGAAGAAGAGGAGAGGTGGCCAAGCGATGACTTGGTCGAGCGGAATGAAAACCCTCACTTCGAAGCTGACCTCGGTTGGAGCGTCACGGCTCCATGGTTGGGGTCCGAAAGACAATGAACACGTATGGCTGGATACACTTGCTGACATGGCAAGGAGCCGACCTCAGTGGCGTTCGTGCTGTGAGTTTCTTTGTTCCACCCCATCCCTCTTAGCCTCCTCCTCCAACCACTATCTCATTTCTTAGCACCAACAAATATTGAATAATAATTATTTTTGCTGCATAGTAGCCGGCTGGTACCTTACCGGAACGATGCCCATCCGTTACTAGTAGCTCAGCTGACGTGCACCTGCTTTATGCACATTTCTTTTCGTATGTGCCGAGGCACGATAGCTGTGTTTCCCACCTCTAGCTGACGTGTATAATTAAATGAAATGAGCATTTTTGGGTAACGTCTAGGGATAGAATAGACTAGTTTATAAGCTGATTCATCCGAGCTTCATGACCAGTTTCAACCAAGTCTTGCCGTATTGAATTATTGATGTTCTTCACCGTGCCCCTTCGCAGTGACGCAGGACAGTGCTCAGCAATCCGTTTGGACAAGCATCTGGTCGTATGTTCAAGGTACCTTACACCACAGGTGCAAGTGAACTGGTATACGATGAAATATTCGGACCGGACCGGGCGTTTGTACTTTAGGTGCTGAGGAACTAAAGGTCATCTTTCAGTTAAAAGTTTTAGCTTAACACCTGGATACTCATAAGTTATTACGGTTGAAAGTGTTTTGTTCAACAGCTCGAAGGCAATGTCACCTTTAAAAAGAACCGTAAGGAAAACATCCTTCTTTTGTACTGTAACCACAGGTATTGAAGTAGCAGGTGATGTGGAATGCTTTTTAATGAATTGGGTGGGAGAACCGTTTTCTTGCAGAGGGCTGAAGATGAGCCTTGTTCCACTTTCAATCGTCTTCGGACTGCAGATGGATCTTGCGCGATGGTACAGACAGCGAACAGAATTTTTCTTGTACCTCAGAGGTACAAACTTGTGAGAGTGGGTGTATTGACCTACCAAGATTGCTTTGCGGGAAACACTCCTTTTGATTGTTCCGTCCTCGCTTCCGGGTAATAGAACTTCTAGGAAGGCTAGGCAGTCATCTTGTTCGACCCTGGTGGTAAATGGCAGTGAAGCATGTACTCGGTCAAACTGGTTTATTAGGCTGATGCAATCCTTAGCAGAGTCACAGACAATGAACGTGTGAGTTTGATCCGCAAGGACAAGATGACGCATCAGCAGGTTAATGAAGATTCTGCACGAACCACAAACTGTTATACAGGCATGTTAATGGCCTACCTAAAGTGCAACGCGGAATTCCAGCACTGATCATGACTGACGGGTGCACGCGATCAGCAACGGAAGCAGCCGATCCCTTACGATTCCATTACTTGTAAACGTTCCAGAGAGTAACGGGCGCAACGGTTATTCCTGTTTCTATGGTCCAACCGTCAGCCTTAGCCAATATTAAGTTTACTGCAAAAAGTGCATCAACGAAACTGTTGTCCCTGCGTATCCACATCTTTCCTGGTGCCGATAACATTCGACCGAGGGCTTTCCAGGCAGTAGCCAGTGATCTCGCGAAAACTCTGGTTATATTCTATTAGCATTCTATGGAGGAGAACCATATTCCAACAATATGGAAGCTAGGGGTCATCACTCTTATTCATAAGGGAGGTAGCCGCACTGACCAAACTACTTACCATCCTACTCCCTGTGTTTTCCAAGGTTATGGAGTCTATCATCTCTGATGCAGTCACTCATTATGTAGAAAAACACAAGATGATAGCACCAGAGCAACATGGCTTCCAACAAAAGCACTCATGTAGTACGAACCTGCTAATTGCACGCAATAGTTGGATGTAAACAGTTGTTGGTGGAGCAGGAGCTGATGTCATTTACCTGGACTTCTCAAAAGCGTTTGATTGCTTAGACCACCGAATTCTCCTCCATAAACTTTAGCTCTATGGCACTGGTGACCCACTGCTGCGTTGGATAGGCAATTTCCTGCACGAACATCGGTTGGAAGTGAGAGTACGAGAATCCCTGTCCGACGCAATTGAGGTGGAGTGTGTCGTACCACATGGCTTGATGCTCGGGCCCCGTCTATTCTTGAGTTTCATAAATCATCTGTCGAGGGAAATTACTTCCGAGTTCCTATTCTTCGCGGATGATCTCAAGTTATAGCGAGCGATCAAAGAACCGATCGACCACGAAAAGCTCCAGCGTGACCTTAGTACGATTTCAAACTGGTCACTTCTGAATACACAACCGTTCAATGTGGAAAAATGTCACATGTATTGCAAACAACTTCCCAAGAACGCGACATTGGTGTGCTCATTCAAAGTGACCTTAATTGTTCAAGCAGTCAGAGGCAGCTGCGAAGAGAGCCAACCAGCACGTGGGCTTGCTGCGGAGAGCATTCGGAAGATCCGACCCATCCATCTTCCCCATGATGCACAATTCTTACGTGCGCCCACAAATTGAATAGGCCATCCAAGCTTGGCAACCCTGTTTGAAGCGTGACTCAGAAGTGCTAGGAAAACCACAACGCATGGCCACAAAAACGTCAAGGGCCTACGAAATCTGTCCTACCATCAAAGGCTGAAGTCACTGGGTTTTCATTGGACGCTACCGAGGGCTGTGCGGCGATCTCACATTAGTCTACCAAATATTGTGTGACCCTATTGTGTGACCCTAATTGCTGAGATCCAGCCATAGCACCAATCTCAGACGTAACCTTCTGAAATTGTGTGCACAGTATAGCCGCCTGGAATACCGGCGGAATTATTTTTTCTTCGGGTTTTCCAATCCTGGAACTCTCTCCTAAACATAGTTGTTTCCTCCCCCACCTTGGATTTGTTCAAAAAACGATTGGATCTTGCCCTTGGCCCTCATCACCTCGTCGCGTAAGCTGTGCTACATTGCAATATGTTAATTATTCCTTCAAACCGGATTAACATGTTACATAAACCTGAGGAGGTTGTACAGAAGTGCGTATTCTCTATTTTACTTTTCTCACGGAGTACAACAACTATAACTGCCCCATTTTGCCTCGTGGTTTCCATTCAATTCCCACTTACACTACTATTATTCAGCAGCCTATCTGTTAGATAAACGCTCAAACAGACAACTTATCTATCTTTTGATAATGGTGGATTTACCCCCACCATCCTGCGGGACTTGTCAAGCAACTATTTTTTCACCTGCATAAATCATTATTCATTGTTCATATATCCTTATAACGGTATTAAGAATGCAAGGAAACGATAATGCTACACAACTGCGTTCGTTCGACTTTTGCAAGGAAAATGGCTGCCATGAGTGGGCCTAGAGGACAACCCATTGCGCTCCCATCGATCTGTCTGTAATAGGTCTCATCAAACACATATTGTATATTGTATGTGCACCGAAAATGCCAAAGAAACATCTATTAATCATCGCCGAGGCCATCGCGACCAGAGTTTTGAACCAAAACCCTGGTAGCAGCTTTGACGTTGCCCCAATCATAAAGCCGCTCCAGCATTAATTGTTCAAGGTTATCGAAATAAAAATTCCTCTCACATTTTTTAATCCCTAAAGTAATTTTTTCCTGTTCAATGTCCAAGTAGGTGACTACTTGAAAAGCCGAAGCACGTACTCTTCAAAAATGTAGGATACTTCATCATAATATGTTGGGGCCAAATCAGGTGTTGCTACTTAAGAATTCAGTAGCATAGAACGACAGAGGTCAAATGGTAAAGAACAAACAGCGGACCATACCAACGCCGCAGCAGAAGAACATCTAGGAGGTGCATATATATGTGCACTAGAAATAGACAGAGATACTGCGCATGCCATGCAACCTACAGGAGAGAATATGACGACGAGTGAAACCGTTGGTGATCACAGAGCTGATGCATTAAGGTTACTGATGTTTATTACAATAAATAACCCGTGACACCTTGGATTTTGTAGTAGAATCTAAAATGGGGAATCCAAACATACATTCGCCTTGACATCCAAACTCAGAAGTGCTCAAAATGCAAATATAGTTAACACAGAGTTTTAACAGTTAGTTCCCATTAATAGTTTGAATAACACAATGAGAAAAGAAAAAATGGTAGATGCTCGCATTCCGTATTGTCTTGTCAGTACCAATACAAGGACAAGAAACTATATCCTACTGTTCAAAGCGTGTGACTGACCAAGCAAATGCAGTGTGATGAACGGCGGTGATAGTCCTAGGACCAAGGCAACCGAAGGTCAACACCTGCTTATTTCTGCACACACGGCAAGTCCTTTCTGGCTTATCGCCTCTGCCTCGGCAAACCGCAAGAAGCGTTAATTGGGATGACGTTCTAATATCCGAAACACGGAGCCGGGTCAACAAAATACGTCTGCCTATTGATGGTGGTGATGGCTTACGCGCACACGGAACATTGGGCGACGGATGACTGACCACACACTGAACCCATTGGTCACAATGGTCAATGGTATATTGCGGATAAAAATGCCGAAGCTTGACATGTCCCGCCGGATTATCGGTTAGGTGTGAGCGAAATACAGGCAAAAAAGGCAAAAATAAAGGCAAAAAATAAAGGTAAAAATTAAAGGCAAAAATTAGGAAATAGTGAACGACTGCAAATTGTGAACTTGCCGATTCCAGCTTTCCTGTCCGTTTAATGTGCTATCCAAGGTTATCCTGTTGTATCCGGGCAAAACTGGAGATGGGTTGGTTTGTTTTTTCTGCTGTTTGTATGGGTCATTTGGATTACTTGTTATGGTGTAGTATGGCCAGTGCACTATCGACACGTGCTTTGAACACGGCTAACGTGGGGACTGAAATAACAGCTTCTGAGAGGGTATCCTTCGTGTGGCAAACACGCAGCATGAAGAAGTTGCTTGGAGACTCCATCCGGCTGTATTGTTCTGCCAATATGAGATGATGGCCTCACAGCTGGTTGTTGTGACTCAGCTTTAATAGGTGATGGTTGGGGTGATGAGTGTTGTTTAATATTTAGTAAGCTATGGTTGGGTCACCACGCAAACGGTAATAACGTCCGCTGAAAATGCCGAGCACTTTAGGCGCTGTTTGTGTGACAATTGACACAGCCCCTTGACATTTTTGGTCACCGGACGTTGTGGAAGCTCCAAAACCGTGAGATCCCGCTTTAGTCATGAGTGTCATGCTTGCATTGCATACTCAACATGAGGGCGCATATAAGCTGGAAGTAGTTGGCGGAAACTAGACGGTTCGAATTGCCCGAAAGCTCTCCGTAGAAGCCCCACCATTTGGATCCTCTTCATTGACGCCTTTCTGGACTACTCCGAGCAACCGAGATTTTCCTAGACCAACACACCGAGATCCTCTTCGAGAGAACAGTGTTGCAGATCCTGATCCCCCAGCTTATATGGGTGAACCATTCGGTGTCTTAAATAGAGCACCCGACATTTAGCCACATTGAAGGAGAGGCGATTTTTGACCGACCATCCATAAATCTCGTCAATGTGGATTTGAAGCTGGATACTGACTTCTGGAGCTCTGATCACTCGCCAAAGTTTGATGTCATCGGCGTAGAGCAAACAGTTTGACGCAATTTGACTCACTAAGTCGTTTATAAAGACCAAGAATAGACGGGACCACAGTACGGAACCCTGTGGCACTCGGCATTCGACGTACATTGGGCCCGACAGGGATTCACGTACTCTCACCTCCAAACTCCTGTGCAGAAGTAAATTGCAGATCCACTCGAGGAGATGGTTCCCAATTCCACATCCTTAAAGTTTGGCGAGAATGATACGATGGTCCAACCGGTCGAATGCCTTAGAGAAATCAAGGTAAGCCACATCATCTCCTCCACCAGCATCCACCGTTTCGGTCCAGCTATCTCGTGCTAACAATAAATTGATTGTGCACGACCGATTCTGGCGGAAACCGTGTTGCTGCTGAGCAATGTAACCAAAACCGTCCAGATAAGACATGAGTGCATCGATGATAGCCTCCATACCTTTTGAAAGCACTGGCAGCAGAGTCACTGGTCGATAATTAGCTGGGTTGGAACGACTACCCCATTTATAAGTGGGTTATTATTCCGTGTTTCCATATTGCAGGAACGTGTCGCTCATCAAGTCAGCGCTGTAACCGCCGCGCCAAAGGTTCAGCCAAAAGAGTAGCCGCCACAGCCGGCGTCTTTGGGCGGATGTCGTCAATTCCTGGACAGGCGTGCAGCCGCATGGATGGCTGCTTTCTCATCACGATGTCTTCCTTAAAATTTATAGGAGTGAGTCCTGGTGTGGACACCATAGATTCCAAAGATTCAGCAGACCACGGGATGCAATGAAACGTTGGTGCATATTGTTGTTGCAGAACATTCGACGCTTGTTTAGCTTTCCGAGTTAGACCATCCGCTGTTTGAAGAGGGGGAAACCGACTTTTCACCTTGCTGAGGCTGTTTACTTGCTTGTACAGAAGCTTAGGATTTGAAGTTAATCGCTCGGCTAAAGTATGTTGATAAGCTACTTTGTCCTCGCGCACTGATAGGGCACAGTGGTTACGGTGGACAACATATGCCTTCCAAGTACTCTGACTCGGATCGGTTTCGTGGGTATACTACGCCGTGTTGCGTATCACCATGCGTTTGCGTGCCCTACTCCGTATAAACGACGTCATGTTTCTCGAACTGATAGTCTTGGCTTCCGATGTTCCACTAAGCAGGGTGTTAAACTTACTGACGAAACATTCCCAGGCAATTTCGAGTGCATCCTGGGTTAGGAAACTCCAGTCGGTCGCTTCAGCGAGTCGGGTTAAGGTGCCATAATTGGTTATGGTTTCCGTCGTTTGAGTTCTGTTCTCGGAATATTCAGTATAGCAAGTGTACATGAAATGCAAAGTCGCATGATCACTGCGTCCTAGAGGAGTATCGATTATCACTCTCTCGATCATCAGTTCTACATTAGTGAATATTCGGTCCAATATGGATGGTCTGTTATTTCCCCTGAATCTGGTCGGCAAAGTGACATGGCCATAAAGCGGAAAGTCTGAGACAAGGACTTGCAGGTCTGCTTTGAATTGCTCTCCTGGTGTGGCCTGGGATTCTAGAGCATGTAAGTTGAAATCGTTGGCGACTAGAACGTGACTGTACTTTTTGTGTATCATCTGCCTCAACGCAGCCAACAAGTTGTAATCGATCTCAGGTGTAGACGATGGTGGGCGATAAACAGCAGTCGTTAGGCTAGGATCGTTCCCTCTCACCTGGAACCTACGCCAAATGGAGTCAGGTACATCGGTTTCTGAATAATTTATAGATTCTCACTGCAGTTTATTACGAAACTGGAGGGCTACCCTACCACTTTTGTTGTCTCGATCATTCTGGACTACGGACACACTTGTTAGCGCAATTTCGGCATCCGTTATCTCATAGCACAATCATGTTTCCGTGATAGCGATGTGCTCCCAAGTTGCTGATTCGTTTCGAAGTCTTAATTCAGCTAATTTACTGAGTAGAGCTTGGGCATTTGTGTATATGCATGAGAGCTTCTCGGAGACCAGACGTAAGTTGGATGAGATGGATGCCGCAAGTGAGTTTACGCTCATCGATGAAAGGTCGGAGGCTAATCGTCCTTTAGATGGGTTGTAGACTCTCGAGACGAATTTGGTATACATTCAAGTATCAGATTCCGTGGATCCCGGGGTTCGCTCGTGCTCTTCTTTGTCCTTCCGGATGTTATGGCTACTGTTAAAACCGACACCAAGTCAGGTCCTACAGTTGGTGTTTTCCTTGAGAGTTGCGCCTCAACTGATTTGTCATTAGAAAGTGGTGGTGCTCATGCTGTTTCCAGACGAATTTCTGCTAACAGCGTGCTACGGAATTTAGTCCAGTTCTCTAGAAGGGTTTGTACTGTTAGTTTTGATTGGAACATAGGTTCCACAGCCTGGGACCGCACCCCTTATAGTTTGGTGATAAGGGGATCCTTGTCAACGAGGTGACTACGACATTTCCGTGAGAAAGTGCCTCCTGGATGTAGTGCCATTGCTCGCGGTCGTGCAGCTGACCATCGTCGAAAGAGGAATCCGTAAGCTCAGGAACACCGTGAACAATCACTGTTTGCTTATCTTGACTTTTTCTGTCCCTCTCTCTTGGTGGGATCCGCTGCACGTTCCTTCCACGGGTTTTTGGGTAGTATATGCAATCCACTTGAGGCGTTGCGGAGTCGATTCGCAGACAGCAAAATGTCCTCTGTCTCGTCCGCCGAGTTTAGTGTTACCAAAATTAACTGGGGTTCACCGTAGTGCAATGCGTTTGGGTGCCGCGAGATGCCTTTTAATGTCATGGATCAGCATAGGCACCGATTGCCGTACAGATTGAACTCAAATAATTGCGATGGTCTGTCAGCCTACCCTTAATCGTAGTAGATTTGGGTTCGGAGACATGAGTGCACACAAGGTTGAAGACACCATCGTTGCGCCTGGTGGCTACTGGTATTGGAGCCTTAGTTTCCGGTGCTTCAGGTGAAGTTGTGAACGGCACTGATGGCAGCCGTCCGTGCTGCGACCTTTTAGTTTTCTCTAGTTCGGGCACAAAGGTTACCGGTGCTCTTTCCGGTGTTTGCTTGGCGGCAACTGATGCCTATGTTACCTGGTTCGTCACTAGGGCTGGTCGACTGAAGCTTAGGGTCTCATGTATAGCGAACAAACTACTTGGTGTAACACACTGTACAGAAGTTGAAGCAAGCACGCTGCAGACAATATTTTTACTTATGGGAGGGAGAGAGAGGAGTTGGTACTGATTGAGACTGAGTTCGTTCGTTTTTCTCCGTCTCGATGGTCTTCGCAGACCACTGGAGCAACCTTACGAAGGTCCTTTCAAGGTTCTGCAGCATAAGGACCGCGTCTTTATATTCGTCCGTCACGGTAAACGAGAAGCCGTTACGACTGACCGTCTCAAGGCTGCCCGTGTGGAACCTGAGCTCGATGAAGACCCTTGCTCGTCTTCTGACGAATCAACCCAGCCTATGATGGAAGACTCGCCTGCTTCCAACATCCCTGACCCCAAGCATCACGCTCCATCCAAGCCTTCCACTTCTGCTCCGCCGCTTTCCATCGAACCAACTGCCACGTCTTCAGCAGTCCCTCCAATTTTGCGATCCTATAGGACGTCTAAGGCGACGCCTTCCTCTGATTCGCACAAGTCGATTAGGTCGGGTAGACGCGTTCATTGGCCAGCGCGATTAAGGGATTAGTGTTCCTTTCACTTTTCTTTTATTGCTTTCCTTTTCCCTTTTGGCCAACGCACGGAAACCCCAAAAATGGGCAAAATCTTTTGAACACACCAAAAAACCGGCAAAATATTTTTTGAAAATACAAAAGGAAACAAAACGTTTTGAAAACCCCAAAAAGAAAACGTTTTGAAAATACATAAAAGGACTTGCGTTTTGCTTGACGCCTACCTCATCCGGTAAGTGTCACTCTTACGTTTGCCGGGTTAATGATGGGACGCCTGACTCTCTTCTTCGGCCTGAATGGGTAATTCGGGGTGTTATTTTCAAATACAAGCACATGTGCGTTTCCTCTCATAGGTGTAACCCTGGAGCACACCAGTTGCTCGACTGCTTCTGTTAGTCTTTCATACTTCTTCAGTAGCACATCTAGACAACTAACAACTGGGATAGCACTGTGTACTGGGCAGAACCAAAACGTTGCTGTCGTGTTATTGTACCGTCTCGTTTTTATCGGCTCCGTCCCAATGCATTTTGTGTGATAGGTTTTCAAGCAACTGCTGTAAACTAGCCCACTCTTCACCAATTTCACGCACAACTCACACTTGCTCTTAACATGAGACTTGTTCATCGAGGGCGTGCAGTTTTAAGGTCACGCGTTTGTCCGATGATGAGTCAGTGCAGCTTCCCGCGTCAATGATAAGCTTGAGTCAGCGTGACGCGCCCGCTGTCAGCGGTGGTCCCTTGTAAGCACATGTTTCTGTGCTGGTAGGTTGATGGATTGATGTTGGGCCCGGCTGGTTTGGGACCTAGTAAATGCATCTAAACACAACGCTGAACAGAGCTTGAGAGATCACAAATTCCCTCTCGGAAGCGTTGAGAAACACCCGATTGGAATAAGCCTAGGCTTTTCGGACTGCCTCGAAAATTCTGCACCGAATTGTGCAGGAAATGGACACAGAGTGAATGAGTCAGCCGCTTGTGTTCAATCACGGATGAGAGTCAACTCTGTTAGCGATGGATAAGATTTTAGTGGTAAAATATGCTTCCACGTATGATGGATGGAGCACTGTGTGAAGCTGGTAAATTCGGTTCAAATGGGCGTACGTTGACTATGCTGCTAGTAGACAGAGAGAAGGTATAGAGGATTATTCCAAATGATCCAGGAGCACGTGCGTCAAGCATGTGTTGGGTAGTTGTTCCTCTAACCTGGAAATCATAACACTCTCATTCATGTCTATACAACCGATGCCGCAGTTGCACTCAAATTGGTAAAACAGTGTGAGTTGGAACTGTTGGTTTCCTCTTCCCATACTGAAAGCAGCGACACTTTTCGGGTTATTTAGCCCACCACAGCATCTGCAGCCTAGTAAGTTCTCTGAATGGCATTAAACGCTCAATTATCCTCCTTGTGGCGGTGTTGCTTTTAAATGTGAGCTCAAGGCGCTGTCAATACCCTTTCTTTCAGCGGTCTGACCTGGCTATGCTTCTCGATGAAGCGTTTGGGATAACTGTACTCCATGAGCGTTTTTATTCTGGTCTTTATCTCTTCAATCAGACAATCACTGGAGCAAGTACGTCCGGCATGAGTGAACGAGGTTTTCACCCAAGCACCCTTGTTGTTCATCGGTGTGAAACTGTTAAAGTGTATATATTTACCGGACTATGTTGGTTTCCTTTAGACGAACTGCTTAACAAGCCAGGTATCCTTTCGGCTTATGCGAATATCAAGATACGGCAGACAGTCATTCGTCTCAAATTTACAAATAAATTTTAACTTTGCATGGATGTTATTAAACAGGCGCAGCAAGCACTCGATTTGCAGTCCCGAAGAACAAAACATGAGAACGTCATCAACATATCGTTTGCAGTAAGGTAGTTTATAGATCTCTCCACTTAGGATCCTTTCTATCATTGTTAAGCATTGTTCGGATATAAGCGCGACAACCGAACATGAGAATATCATCTAAAGGCCAGGTAAAACGCTATTTGAGCGGGTGCAAGTGACCATTCAAACAAACTAGAATGACGCAGCCGAACTTACGCAATCTACCCTTACGAACTGCAGGTAATGACGAGATCCACTCAAATGTTTTCTACACAACAGATCCAGATGACTCCCCGACTAAAGTTGAATTCCTACCAACACAACCGCTAATCAGTATCAATGTCACCCATATACAGGCAATCAGTGCTATCACAAATATTACTGCCTTATCGAAATTAGTGGTAATTTCGACGTTGTATCAGTATCTACATAGGCTCCACCCAAATTCTAAGCATATCATTGCCACAAACGGCGCCAACCTGGACCACAAAATCAATATCAATGACATACAGAGTTCAACCTGGAAACTGATGAATAACAGGAGAATTATTACCTCCGGTGATGCATGCTGCAGTTTTACTGACAGGAGCAAAGTCACTCCTATCAACTTGACCAAACTAAGAAAATTGAAACTAGCATTTCCCTCTTTAATTCCAAACATAACAATCAGAAGACGTAGATTGTGAGCTGACACCGTCATTTCGTGCATCCTTATCAATCACAAATAGATTCAAAATTGGAACATAAACAAGCGTTGATCAGATAGCAAAACGCATGGGCTACCACGGTAGGCTCAGAGCCATTGTCAACTGCTTTTGCATGCACAGTGGTGGTCGTTGGCGATCGGTTACGATAGACTCGGATAGCCTAAGGATTTTGGAACGCTGCTCGCGCATTAGCACTGTGAATGACTCAGGATTGACACGGTGACCATTAGTCAACAGGTGTCTAGTGACTTCTGACGTTGCATTTCAGACCACACTCGTAGCGCTTAACATTTCCGATACTCTTCCGCTAGAAGAACTATTAGAAAGTTTATCTGAACCCTTACTTTTAATGGAATATTATTAACAGCCATGAGGCCAACATAAAGACGAACGGGTTATCTCCGCCGTTTGAAACTCTTTCCTTCCAAAAGTTCTGTCTTGCTTGAACAATATACCCGAAGCCGCCTGACTATCCACATCGTCTAAATCCACCTCATAGCACCAGAAACCTATGTAGCAGTCTGGAAATGCCCCCAGATTGCCCGAGTACGTTGTGTAACATATTAAGTAAAATAACGTCTTATTGTAAACTTAGAGGTTGCTTGCAGATTGCTGATATGCACGTTGCATTTGCTTGTCTGATCAAACCCATACGTGATATACACACTTGGCGTCACGGTTGGATTCAACACGGCGCTCCATCGCGCAGTCCCTCACGTCTTTCCCTAGCTAGTTCGTGTCGTCCAGTGTCGCATTTTCAGCCACTACACGGGAACGGTATACCACAGTAGATTTTCGTCCCGTCACATTCATGTCTTCCCTTTTCAATCACTAGGAACGGTACTTGCCAGTAGTCTGTTAGCGTGAGGCGGCCACTCTTGCTACACCTCGGTCTTTCTGCACGACCTCTCAGAAATGTTGAAAACGCAAATACCGTTAATGCAGAATTTTAACAGGTAGTTCTCATCAATTGTTTGAAAAACACGATGAGAAGACGAACGCTGGTAGATGCTCACATGTTGTATTGTCTCATCAATACCATTACAATAACCAGAAATTATCTTCTACAGTTCAAAGGGTGTTACCAAGCAAACAATTGTAGTGAGGTAAACGGCGATGATAGTCCTAGGACCATCGCGAAAGGTATGACGCGTATCTCCAACAGTTTTCCAGGAGACGAACAGCATTATTATTCGTCCAGGACTATGCTGTTCGGTTAACCCGTGCTCATCCCAACGAAACTCCAATTCAAAATACTACGGTGGTTTTGTGATGGGCATTCAGGCTGCAACTGGTTGAAGGCTCTGCAAAGAATTTATGTACACTGACCGTTTCTAGATTCTCAAATTGAAAACTAACAGAGATGCGAGCGGTTCTTCTAACTGATCACTAGAAAACCTGGTCAAGATTTAACGTTGATTTCTCAGGGCCCATCAAGTGAAGGAAGTTCTTGCTCATTACGGACGCATACAGTTAGTCGCCCGAGATTTTCCGAATGTCAAACATTTCGACATAGGCCACCAACACCATTCTCAGGGGACTTTCCTGTTTTTCGGTTTCCAGGAAACAATAACATCCGACAATAGATCCCAGATTACTACTTCATTCTTCATGAAATTTTGTGCGCTGGAAGGCATGGAGGACGTTTGTTCATCGCCTTTTCATCTGCAGTGTAACTGTCAAGTGGAACGATTTGTAAACACCATCACGCGTGCTGTGATCAAAACCGAAGCATACAGACAAATTCTAGATATCCTACAGGATTTTCTATTAACATACAGGATTACACTGATTCCACGGACACCTGACTGAAAATCTCCGTCTGAATTTCTCCAGCTTGGAAACCATCGAATTAAATTTGACCTGATAATGCCGTCAGTCAAAAACAACTCAGAAGGACATATGAAACTGAACATCAATACAACCGAAGATACCATGTTTTATCGCGGTAGTTCGATTTTGGAGAGTGGGTGCAGGCAAAAGACTGTCGACATGACTAAGTCTGTTAGACACTTAGATTGGCTATAAAAAGATATGGCCATGTCTACTACGAATTGGCCGTAGGCAATAAAAAGTGGATCCGCTATGTAAACCAGTGGAGGCCAAACTTGTGTCAGGCAGAAACGACTAGACTCCATGGGTTTCCCTTTGTCAAAGGATGCTGTGGACAGCGATAGTCGATTGTGGATTTAAATGGGGAGAAAGAACACTAAAACCTTACTGAAATCACTCCAACCAAGGCGGTCGTAAATTTGACAGAGAAGACAACCGTCAAGACTGCAGGTCACTAACAGGCTACCGTCTTACAATGTAGCAGTTACTTAAAGGGGAAAGATGTAAGGGTGGATCAATGCCTCCCCTGGCGAACCAGCTTACCACTCTAGCAAGGCTTGCTCGCTAAGTTGCGTGCGAGCTTAACTCTAATTAGGCGTGTTACGAAGGGGGTATAACTCTGCCATAATTCCGCAGCTTTTGCCGGGCTCACCCAGACATACACTCAGCATGCGGCGACTCGTAATGCGTTATAAAACAAACGATCCAGATGTCAAGCGACAAGGAACCAACTGGGCTCTACTCAGGATACACGCATCTGCTGCGTATGCTGCAGTGTACCTACTGAACTCTCCTCATAAACATACTGTTTCTATCGCGTCATGCCGCAGTGAACCATCTGCGCTCTCAGTTGCTGCGGTAGTTACCGCACCTACTCGAACTGACACTAGCTGAGATTCCCTCAGGACACTATCACTGGGAGACAACTCAAGTTTCAAGCCGACACACACTTTTCTCTATCGTGTGTTTGATATATGTGGTCGAATTGTCCTGACTAGATTATTGAACCTCCGCAGGCGTTTGCGTGACACGCGAGCAGGCTAAATTGCCAAGTGTCCAACAGCAAATGTTGGTTTGCCGAAATTTCGCTAACCCAGCCACAGAGATATGGCGTTCTGCCCTGATTTAGAAATGCATGTGCAGCAGGGCTGCATCCTCGTTACTAGTGTTGTAACGATGTGTGGGCAGCCAGACCAAACCGACTATGGTTTTCCTCACTTATTTAGGAAACCGTGTGCAGCATGTACTTGTCATTAACGGGCCTCATTGCGCAATGGATGGTGTCGTAGCTCTGCGCAGTTTCTTCCACGTTGAATCCACACCCACCATAGAGCTGGAGAATGAGCACGCGCTGAGCTATAGGCAAGCTACGGAACTGCGGTTGCAGATAAAGCAATGACACCAGTGTATGTTCTTGCTCCATTACTAAGACAGAGCACAGATAACCATATGGTAGGGATCGCTCTGGCCTGCTTATTAACTCTTGATGAGCGACTTGTACCCAACGATCGTGATAGGACCAATCCATGGACTGTGGTCGTGCTGCACATGCGTTCCTAAATCTATGCGGCATGCGATATCCGGTTTGGTCTGTCGGCCCAACCATCGTAACGAGACCAGCATCGGGAATGTAGCCCTGCTGTGAAATGTCGGCTAAGCAACATTTTTTATTGGACAGTTGGCAATTTAGCCTGCTCGCTTGTCATGTAAACACCTGCGACGGTTCAGCGATGTACTCAGGAAAATCCGACCACATTTATCAAACGTACGGTATAGTTTATGCTATTCTGTTGAGCTAAAATAATGAAGTGTAGAAGACGTGTTCTACCTTGGCTGAGTCAGTAAAAGTACTCTTGCAAATGGCCAGTCTTCTTTCTCGTTCGGATCACAGTGCAGTCGTTCGTTCTGTCTCAGCTCGCGTGTACGTCTGACGTCTAGGTCTCGTGAGGTCGCGTTACAAATTCGATTGGCTACTCTGCACGCGTGGGGTACTGTCTGTGAAGAGCGTTCGTCCGTTCCGAATAAGAGTCAAGACAACTAGAACATGTTATAACAAGACGAGCTCTGAGTTAACCACAAACGATTCACTTCAAGGCCAATAAATTATGGTGATGATACGAGCTGAATGGATTAGGTTAACAGGCATTCCTTCCTGAAGGTCTAAATCTCCTCAGCTTTGTAAGAACCTTGTTGAAGTAACCGGAATCGCACGCTGCTGTCAAACCTAACATAGAAGGCTAAGGCAACTGGAACATCAGAATCCTGTTAGTAGAGTTTTCTTGAACAAAAATAGCCACCGGCTGTAGCCTGGCAACATTAAGTGCGGCTTTTTTTGCTAGATCGTTGAAATCCATTCCGCCTCGGTGCCCTTGGGGTCAGTGAAGGAGCGCGTGACTTTATGTTAGTGTTCGTGGCTATCTATCTGCACACCGTCGCCCGACGCGCTGCGTCGCACCGCGCTGCTGTGCAGCTACAGCGACTTTATCGTTGTGTAGGAAGGTGGAAGTCAACGACTACTGGGAAACTGGAAAGACAACAAACCGGGGTAGTGGCAAGTTACCAACGGGCTCAATGGATGAGACAGAACAAGGCTGTGCTAGCCCTGCGGATCGAGCCGAGAGCGGATCACGAGCGACGTCTGGTAACGAGCCTGGGCCCAGAACAATGGAGTAGGTATTTCTCGAGAACGCAGTGAGTCAGATAAATACGCCACTAATAAAGCTCACAGGACTGAACGCGGGCCGAATGATGCAGCAACGGAAAGAAAATCTTGAGCTCTGGACCGACTCTTGGCTGGCCAGAATCGGATATAGGGAAGCGGAGCAACGGGTTGTAAACATGGAGGGATTGTTCCCAGGCTCAAACTCGTAAGGCACATGGAATGGCCCTTCTCACAAATCATCATCCGTGGTGCGTCTTGGGAAGAAAGCACGATCCATTTCTGTGGCGGTTTCTGCATCTCAGTTTGTGCATTGTTATGGCTATACACGCTCTTCCCGCTGCCGCGTCGTTCTCGGTACAGTATGTTCAAAGCCGCACACAAATGTACTCCTAGCGACTGTACATAAAAAATAAATATCTAGCAGCTCCTTTAGTTAACAGTCGAGAGTTTTCGTCAATTACTAGTTATATAGGTCCCTAATTTGGATTTCATTTGAGACCGAAATTATTCCTGTATGACTAAGAATTGGGAAAAGTTCGCGCATGTGCTTCCGTGTGAAGGCTGCAAAAACTGCGTTATGGAGGTGGACGGTGAGCGACCCGGTTTAGGTTCAAAAGATGAAGTGTACTAGATAGCGTTAGTCAAGTTGGCTTGAATGGGTGTAAAAACACGTACTTGCCATGAAAACTAGGAGATTAAATCCGTGCGTAGTATGAGTGCAGATGAGGGCAACTTGAACTACTGGGTCATTAAGGCGATCAAAATGCAGGTCAGAAGATCCAGGAGTTCACCGCCGACCTTACTGGGCCGAGTGTTGCATCGGAAGAACGGATAAGATAGAGAGATCCTAACATGAGAGATTTCTCCACGAAGCCATGTCTCAGTTTTCATGATAATGTCCCCAAACGTTGAGGCCTGAAGAGACTAAAAGTTAGCCAGTTTACTGAGACGACTTTGTACGTAAGTATGCAAACCTATTGGGGCTAAGGATGCTAGGTGTCAGGTTCGAACTTATGCCAACCCTTGAGGTCGGTTGTCGTTCCTTTGCTAGTGAACCGCTGATAATATGACCGAAGCCATTCCAGGGTGATCCGCAGAACACACCCTAGTTGGCTGTCCGGCCGCGATGCTAGTCTGATAACCTGCTTCTGCTGCGAATGCCGAGAGCCTTATGATTTATCCTGAAAAAACAGTACATATTGGTGTTATCGCAACCAAATCCTGTTAGCTTTGTGTTTTCTTAGTCAACCGTGGTCAGGCGTCGACCGTCTCCAAACATATTTTGGACGGTAGCAGTATGCGTCATCATCTGAACACCGTTTCTGCTCCTGCTTTAGATGCTAAAGGTAGATTTGACCTTAACTTGTTGATCGAGTATTTTCGTAGTGTTTCACTCAAGTGCTGCAGCATTTTTCAAGTATGGGCTTGAGCCTTCAACTAAACGGAACTATGCACTAGCAGGACGATATTAACAAAGATGGGTTTTCCATTGCTTTGCTGCAATCGCCTGACTTCTCCCATTCACCTAAGAGCCACTTGGAAAAATAAGAACTCTGAATGATGCAGACCGCAGAAGGAAGGCTGGCAAGCGATTGGCTTTCTACTATCCTCAAGTCATGTGCAGTCGGTATTCTCCCATACATGACTCCTTTAACCCTCTGTGGGCACCTAGAGACTGAGAAACTAATATGCTTGTATAAAAATTCTTGAGACTTTATTAATAAGTTGGCTGAACTGAATGATCACCAAGCTTTCAACTAAGGCGATAGTATCGGTATCAGAGATATGTGATTACACACCAGAATGACGGACGCTGAAGTTTCACTAGCGGTTATTTCGCTCATTCAAAATGATAGACTCACAAAAGGAGGTGGGGTAATTCCGGATTACCGAAGCGCCCTTAAGTGTGAGGCAATAGGGATTCAGACTCACAGTTCCCCGATTCATTTTGGTTCCACCTGCAGTTAAATGGCAGATACGCCTGCCTTGTAGCTTTGGTGTAATGCCCCTTTACTTTACACCCGAAATAGGTTGCCATCTCGTGACTGCTCCAAGATGCACTCTAAATGGAACATACACTCACATCCTTATCATGGATGATTTCAACGTACGTTGGTTAGAATGCGTTGACAGGATCGGAGAACAGTTCAAAGCTTAACTGGAAGAGCTCGGTACCAGTGTCCTGCTATACAAACAACAACCAAATTCCTTAGACGATTGTTTCATCACTCCTAATAGCGCAGATTGCAGTCCTTGAGATTGTACAGTGGTGAATATCGACGTCAGCAAGGTGACCTAATCACGGTTTACCTAATACTGACGAACCCAACTCACCCATTTCGCAATCTGTTGCAGCTGAGCCAAAATACCAACCTGAGATGCCATCAGCTCAAACTGGCTACGTACTACAGTCGACTTGATTGTCGACGAAACGTTTTCTCCCTCCGTGTGTCCCGTGCCTGGAATGCCCTTCCGACTCACGTTATCCTTGCCCCTACATTAACGCTATTCAAACAACACCTTGATGAAACGCTTTCCAACTTGCATTACTTGATATAATCCGTTCCACTTGGAGGACGAAATGACGCAAACCTAACCATGTGCTTAACGACCCTCTCCGCAACGTGGCACTGAGGATACAAGTAGAAGTGTCTGTGTGGTTAGCTTGGATGTAGCTAAACTGGAATAACGTATCACATCTCTCAGATGAAGAAAAACGAGTGAGCGTTGTCGTTTCCATTTTTCTTTCTCACGCCTTTACTGAACTATACTAGCTCTTTATACTATTTTTTGTGTGCACATCCCATTCCCAGTTCAAACCCTCGTTATGCAATAGTGCACTTAAATCGGTAGACACTTAAAATAACGATTTACGAATTCGATGATCCTTTCAATTTTAATTTTTACTCCAACCATCCTACGGGACTTGCTAGGCACAGGCATTTTTACCCCTGTTAAGTCATTGTTCATGGTTCATTTTGCCCACTCGGTTTAGGACAGGTAACATATCATCTGTGCTGTGTCTTGTGCTTGCCAACGAGGGACATATGGTTGATGTGTTGGTTGTAGACTGTCAGTAGTTTCAACTTCCTCCGCTATACGGAATGTCGAAACTAACATAATGAGACGGTGCGCACCATCACACGCTACGACCGCTTATCGCAGCTTGTTAGCGCCAAAACCTGGTCGTTCCTCGCTCAAGGCTCTTCCAAAGTCACCCGGCTGGAATTCATCAACAAATTCAGTAGAATGATCACAGATGCTTCCGAGATAAGAGCTTGCAATGGGCCTAAAATAGTTTTTTTCGTAAGGATCAGGTCACGAAAAAAGATGTCACTACGCACTGCAGCATGGCGACAGTATAGAGTATTTTCAAAACTAAATAATCGGGACAACTACTTAGTCAAAGTAAACGCTGCATTCAATTTTTCAGAGAAGCCGAAGCCGTGTATCGGCAGAACATGACAAAAATGTTCACCGATAACCATAACCTGTTGTACAAGCAAACAAATGGCATTAGTAAGGTGAGCGGGGAATCCCTCGACTCCGGACGACTGGGGACCCGACAAGAACCTCTATGGAAGCAGCAAACACGTTGCATGCGCAATACGCTCTCAAACTTCAGAGGGTCTTACAAACAGACGATATTCCAGCATTTGTTGCACTGACCTCAGGAATCACCTACATCTCTATTACTGCCGAAGCAGTCTTGCAAAACCTGACGTCCCTGCTCAACCACAGTTACCTGGGTGTCGACACCATTTGCCCAGAGGCACTTGGAGCAACAGCAAGACAACTGGAATTATGTTTGACTCAGTTCTTTCAGCCTCGTTTGCCCCAGAACTCCGATTCCCAAATGTGGAAGCAGAACTGAGCCCTCAAACTAATGCCTAGTATCTCTTCTCCAGTTACTGTCCAAGGCCATGGAATCCATTGTTGCCGATGCGTTATTGTGCTATTTGGAAAATTGTAACCTTAGCGCCCCCGAACAACGTGACTTCCATCGACAGTGACCAACCACAACGAAATACTAATAGTACGGTGTAGTTTATGTAAAACGAGCGGCCCTCCGGCAGAAAGAACAACAGGTGGCGGCGACACGAAAATCTTTATTGGCGAGAATTGCTTTCTTTTTATATCAGATATGACCATTTTCTGCGCCCGTTTCTATTCGGCTACTACACTTTCATGCATTTGTCTCCATTTGCCAGTGTCCTTTGATCCTGGGCGTTTCGCCTCCAATCGTTCGGTCGTAATTCGTCCATGGCATTTGCTACAATTGGTTCCCCATGCTGTGTCTTGACGATCAAAAACCAATCGGCCGATGGGTTTCGGTTCAGTGCCTGCTCTTTCTGGCCTATGGACGGTCGTTCGCGTACCGGATTGACGTGACGCTGATTGGTCAGGCGTCTGATGCAAGTCCTCGATCCCCTTAACGTCGCTTACTCGTTTGCGAGCCGTCTCGGGTTTTGATTGGATATTCGGACCACGCTTGTTTGCCAGACGCTTTGCCGAGCCGTTGGTCTGTTCGTCCGATCGGTAGCTTGTGTGCGCCACTGGTCGGCGGTGCCGCGAACTGATTGCGATCTCCGATTGTGTTGCCGATTGGTGGAAACCAGTTCGCGCTGTTGGCTGGCGGTTTGGCACGTAAGCTACCATCACAGTTTAACCTAGTCATCTGACGCTCCAGGGGAGATTGACCTGGTCTACCTGGATTTGTCTAAGTCATTCGATCGTCGAGATCATCAGATTCACCTATCCAAGCTCCATCATTAAGCGGACCGGTGATCATGTCTTGAGCTGGATCACCGACTTGCTCCTTCAACGAAAACTAGTGGTCAGAGTCCGGAGATCTTTATCTGATGCCATACAAGTCGAATATTTTGTGCCCCAGAGCTCAGTACTGGAGACACGATTGCTTTTGCTTTCTATTAACGACCTTGCGCAGACAATCGGTTTAACTTGCCCACTGTTTGCTGACGACATATAGATATGAAGCAGCATTTAAGCGGATGCCGATCAGAATTTTCTTCAGTATGAGCTAGATACGGTGTATCGGTGGTCAAGCCAAAATCTACTGCAGTTCAAAGTGACTAAATGCAAGGTACGTCCCAAATGAAACCAGAGTACCTACTCTTATAAGCTGGGAACGCAAGTACTGTAGCGATCTTCCGTCGAACGTGACCTGAGCGTGCTGGTTCAGGATAAGTTGGGTTGCTCCCGGCAATCGGAAAAGGCATTGAAAACTGGTAAATAACATGTCATTCTGCTGCGACCGACGTTCGGACGAATAGGCTACTCTATTTTCCGACAGATGCTCAATGCGTATGTTCGCCCCATGTCGAGTACGCCATTCAAGCCTGGCATCCATGGCGGAATCACAAACTCAATGCACCGAACCAACCTCAACGTCGGACTTCCAAAAACGTCATTGGCATACGCAATCTACCACAAGAGAGAAGGCAGAAACGTTTGGGAGTATTCAGCGGACATTATCCCCGATTACGATGCGACCTGCTAAAGATGTACATGATTTCGCACAATCCAAATCATGTGGGTCGCTCCTTACTACACCACAGCGGTAACCTAAACTTGAGTGGTCACCCACTGAAACTAGCAGAACAGTACAACCGTCTGGAGTGTCGTAGAAAATTTTTTCTATTCGCGGATCTCATCCGTGGAATGCTATTCATGAATCGGTCGTTTCTGCACCCAACTTAGCCATATTCAAAAGGCGGCTGGGCGACGCGGTCAGCCAATTACAATTTGTTACTTGGCGCTGTATCTTCGTCCTACTGCCGGGAAATGCCTCAGATTTAGTATTTGTCGATTCTTTGATCCATGAAACTTCGCGGATCGCAGAGCTACTTCATTGAAAACGAAAAGTTCATTCTGTTGTCAGCAAAACTATTAAGCTTTCTTCATTGCTGCTTTTCGATAATCCATTAGGCCTCCAAACAGGGCTTGTAAGCAGTACGTCTTAACCCGTCTAAGGTTACCGTATATTTTTCCTTTTCTTGTGTGCTAGGTGACACCCTTTGTGCTACAGCAATATTTCTGAAGTTGTTGCAGATGCGGCTGTTGACTTTGTAGCGGTTAACGAGCACAGACAGTGGAGGCAAATGTTGTTTTCTGGGGTACCGGATAATTCTTAGTATATTGATGGCTATTGTTAATGAACACCAATAAACATTGCTCTTAGATAGGCTAAACGACCTTGCTTTTAAAACCCCATATAATAGTGTGGTAGAGTTGTCAAAAGTGTTACAAAAGAAAGAGATATTGGCTTTGCTGACAGAAGTAAGACTAAGCGTAGTATTCATCCTACATGCGACTGTTCTTCCTTCCTTGCGCTTTAGTGTTTCACGACATTGAATTTATGTTTGTTTGTGTTTATTTCGATTATCCACTTGCTTCCCTAATGGTACATTCTGTTCACTTGCCCTATCCAAGTGAGCCACGCTGTTGCGATGCTGTCTGCTCTTGCTAACCTGCTCTTCATTCTTTGTAGTTCCTGTCAATAAATTGGGTCCAGCCGATCCTACTGTTCTCCGTATTCTCGTACTCGGCACGCTTTTTACGTGCCACCGATTGCGACTAGTATCTGAGTACCTCTACACAAATGCTGACGCTGACTGCAAGCGCGGTTCCAATATCACCGAAATTTACTTTCGGTGAGCTCGTTCCTTTGTTACATGAAGGGGGCGTTGAAAATTTTATTTGTGGTATTCTATTGTTCACATAGCCACTATCATTTTCAACACAACAACAACAACAACAACAACAACAACAACAACAACAACAACAACAACAATAACAACAACCACAACCACAACCACAACAACAATAAGAAAAACAACAAGAACAAAAAATCTCAAAAAACAGCAATATATCAGCCATTCAAACTGATGCCCCGATGCCATACAACCGGGATGACCTATGAAATAAAGAATAATAACGGGGAGAAGGGGACTTACCTGAAAACCTTAATGCCCTAAGCAAATATTAAGGGTCAAGGCGCCTACACCTTGTGTTAACAACATACCGTCACAAACAGTTTGCTATCGTGCAAAGATAAGGCGGCATCTGCGAGACAACTTCCTTGCGGCTTTCACTGCCACGCGTCATAATCAGCCATTATCCCGCAGATAACTCAGCACCAAACACACTTTAAACATGAAATCCGATTAGGAGACGGCAGCAGACGCTTCACTGGTATCAGTTGCGAGCCATGTCCTGTAAAGCCTCGAGCCAAGCACAAGGCGAGTCACGTGGACTCCAGCCCGGAAGGCGAGCCGGACAAACGGCACCCAGTTTGGTAGTCGATAACTTCATTTCCCGCTGCCAAGTCAACTTCTGTCCACCTCGAGCCTTGCGCCACCCTTCACCTGGCAGACTAAACAAGGCCCTCCTAGGTAAGCGGTGACCAGGCATACGTAGCACGTGCCAAAGCCAACGCAACTTATTCAGTGCTATCTGTTGTTCTAGAGTGGTAGCATGATTATCACTATCTAGTACTCACCAACGCACATCGTGCTGGCAGACTCGCTGGTGCCATCCGACACCAGCAATGCTTCGCAGACACCGATGATCAAAGACTCGAAGGCGCCTCAGATCTTCAGACCGAAGGGGGCCAAGTCTCACTCCCATAGAGCAGAACGGCCCTCACTGTGGCCTTTCAGACGAAGGGAAACGCCCTTCTCTCACCAAAGATGCCGCAGGTCCAAGAAGGCAGCTCTGGCCTTTGCAATACGTGAGCTGACGTCAGTTTCTATGCGCCCATCGTTACTAATGCGGCTATCAAGATAAGTGAAATGAACCACCACCTCGAGTTCCTCGTTAAAAAGGATCAAGGAGGTCTTACAGTGGCTGGTGGTCCTGCAGCAATACTTTGCACTTTGAAGGTGCGAAGCGCATACCAAATATTGGGACCACTCTAGACAGACTATTCAGGGTTGAATGTGCCGCCGCAACATCGTCGAAAATCAAGACGCTATCGTCCGCATAATCAAGGTCAACTAATTTTTCACCAGAAAACACTTCGATGCCTACATCGTGAGATTCCGCAAGGGGACACTTCATGATAAAATCCACAACGAAATTGAACAAAAATGCGGAAATCGGACAACCCTGACGAACGCCACTTGTGGTCGGAAAGCTATCCGACAGGACACCGTAGACCTTGACGCAGCCTGTAGTGTTCGAGTATAGAGTACGTAAGATGTTCACATATTTCGTGGGAACACCTTTCCGCGCAAGTATTTTGAACAGAATCGATCGATCGACTGAATCGGACGCACTCTTGAAAGCAAGGAACACAGCTATTGTCGGCCTGCGGTATGCGTGACGCTGACTCTGGCAACTACCACAAAGTGAATATATGGTCTATACAGCCACGTCCTGGGCGGAAACCGGCCTGCTCTTCCCTAATCTGAGATTCCCGTTCCACAGTGAGGCGACGAAAGAGAATCGAGGCCAGTAATTTTGTCACAACTGGCGTTAGGCTAATACCCCTGTGGTTAGAACAGTTTGTGCGACTGCCCTCCTTGTATAGTGCCACTATAAGAGATTCGCTCCAATTAGTCGGGAAGCTCTCTTCGTTCCAGATACATTCGAATAAGGAGGTCAGTGCTTGGGTTCAATTATTCGCCGAGCTTCGTAATTGGTATACAGACGTTTCAAGTGGAAAAATATCCCAGGCGTGGACATCAGAACGACAAGTTAGCGAACAAGCCGGTTCGGGGGGGGGGGGGGGGAATAAAGTGTTTGCATTAGCTGTGCAAACCTGTCGCCGCAATGAGGCTAAGCGTTTCTCCTCAGACGTTTCATCACCATGCGAGGTGACTTTCTCAGTGCGTTGTAGGGTCAAACATAATCCGCTGGTTTGGTCGTTGATTTGTGATTGATTAGCGAGTGAGTTTTGAATTGGCCCTCTCAATCTGTGCCACGTGACCATTCGTCTGCCCTGCATCTCTGGTAAATATGGGCGTCCCGTAGGATTGTTTTGTCCGGGTTGTTGCGGCTGTGTTATTAACTGGTCTGTTAACTGCTTTTGACGGTTGTTTTTAAGTTGTTTTAATTCTCTCCGTCTTAGCTTTTCGTAAACCGGGTCAATCTCGACGTGCATCTTTATCGAGTGCTTCGTCGAGTACCATGCCTCGAGGAACTCTCTTCCTTTTTGTGTCTCTCCTTGTGCTAGGATCTCTGCGTTGTTCCAAGCGAAGTGGTGTCCTTCTTTGTCTGTATGTATTGAAACAAGTGAGAGAGCATAATGGTTCTTACAAGCTCTCTTATGCTCTTGTATTCTTGTAGACAATTGCCTTCCTGTCTGACCCACATAGTTCTTGTCCCAACCTTGACAACGTTTCTTGTACACAACATTTCGTCTTTCGGTTGCTTTAGATCTAGCTTTGGGTTTCGACTGGGTTCTTCTCAACGTGGCGGTTGGTTTGTGAGCCACTGTGAGACCGTGCTGTTTGAATAATCTTGCTGTCATCTCGGAGATGTTCTTTACATAAGGTAGAACGATTCGCTTTGTTGTCGTTTGAGCAGGCGGAGAGGTCGTAGCTTTGTTGTTTAGACATCACCGGACAAAGCTGTGTGGATCTCCATTTAGTTGGAATGATTTGAATAAGTATAGCTCTTCTTTCTTCTTCGCCTCAAGAGTGCTGCAATGTGTTTCAATTCCACGAAAAAGAGTCCGCACGCAGCTTATTTTGTGACATTTCGGGCTACCTGTACATCAGGTAAGTGCTTTGCAGAGGACCTCAACTCCATCCTTAAATAGTGCAGGTGGGAGGGAACCCGGGCCAGCGGCACGAAAATGATTGAGGGCTGTGATCGCGTTTCGGATCTCCGCCTCCGACGGAGGCTCTAAACTAACCGTCCATGGCTCCTCCTGCATCACCTGAGTAGGAGGAGGTCTGGGAGCAGGGGGCCAGCTGATCTGATCTTGAAATTGTTCCCGCCCCTCTGAGTCATACGGCGCTCCCTATTGTGTATCAGTGCATCTGCACTCTCATTGACTGTCTCACTGATGCATGGTTTCCTGGGACCAGTGGTGCGGATTAGCTGGAAGAGCTTGCGGTAATCGCCTACTGCTCCTGTCTCCTCCATTTCCTGAGCCCTACTGGTCCGCCAGGCTTACTTGTCAACACGTAGGCCCCGCTTTAGTTCGCGCCTAATAGCCCATCTGGTTACATTGTGTTTAGAGCCAGCCGGAATGTATCTTCTAGATTCCAACAGGTTCACCGACCTCTCAGATATCCAGTGACTGGCACGATGTCGATTGCTAGTGTCACAATTAGATGCTCCTGCGTCGTACATGACGGCCGGAATACTATTTCACTGAAGTTCAGTGTCATTAGGACAAGAGAGCAAAAGTTCAGTACGCAGTGCGTCTTGATAGGCTTGTCTGACCGAGGGCTGAGACAATTTCTCAGTTGCCAATCGGGGGAGACGCTTGGTGCGCCTCCCGGTAAAGTTCATGGAGAAACGACAGCGTACCAAGGCATGATCAGAGTCGAGACAGGTACTCCAGTACGAGCGGCAATCTAGGATGGAACCACGCCACCTATAAATTATGGCTATGTGGTCAATTTGGGTCCATCGCTGGCCAGCTACAGGTGGACGACAGGTGGCCCTTCGTCGCCTATTGTGTCTAAAAACAGTAGTACTAAAAACCTACTGGTGTTGCGTACACAGTTGCAACAGGCGCTCACCGTTTTCAGTCCGTTCGGAGTTAAGCCCATAATTATCACTCAGCTGAGCTTCTGAAGAGCGCATACACCCTACTTGTGCGTTCATATCCCCTGCAAGTACTATAGTATCTGAACTAGTAGCACTGCATAGCGGCGCGTTCAGTTCGTGATAGAATGTGTCCTTGACAACATTTCAACTGCAGTCGGTGGGAGCATAGCCGGCAATCACAAACGAACAGCGTTTTGTGACTCCACTTAGCTGATGTCGTCAAACAGGGTGCACATAAACGGCCGTTCACCGGAATCCAATCAACCAACGATGGCTCAGCCTTGGAGCTCAGAATGATACATACACCAGCTTGACCCGGGTGTGCTGCATCGGCGTCTCCGGATGCGTGCAACCAATAACGAGAAGATAAGCCAGGCACCGTTAATTTATCAACTCCATTAGGGTCATTAATCATACGTTCGGACACATAACACGTATCAATACCCAGTGTGTCCAAGGTGCGTGCGAGTGCAGGCTGTTGACCTATTTGTCTTAGAGTGCGAACGCTGAACGCTGCCATGGAAACGGGACAACGTGGCCTTATAAGGGACTGTTGCTGTTAGATGTCTAGTGCGTGTCGCGAAAAGGCGGCTGCAGATTGTTCAACTCCAGTGGCACTTCTGTTGCTGGCAATTAAGCTGGGAATTATAGAAGGAAGGTTAGTAATGGGGGTCGGGATGGGTGAGAGAAAAAGGTGGAAAAGAAAGAAGGGAGGCGCCAGCAGTAGCATGTTTTCGCTTATCCGCCCTGTTGTATGCAGCAGATAAGGCGACCCTTGATAATCTGCGCTACGGCCGATGCAGGATGATGTTTATGTTGGAAGAAAAAGTCTTAGTTGTATGTGGGCTAGGATACTGCCAGGGCGCCTAGACCTAGACAGGAGGATGATTAGGGTCCTCGTCCAAAACCTTTGGCTCAAAACCCTGTCTGCAAGGCAGCGGAGAGGTGGCAAGGATTTAGTTTTACAGGAATGGACGCCATCCCATTTCAAGCCCACAACCTGGAGGACCATGAGACTGAGTTTGTCTGACCGTTCACTATTGAGCAACCAGTTAGGAATAGTTCCCAAGTTGCCCGGAGGCACCACCCAGTATAACACAATGGGTCAATGAGGTACGCAAACCGTCGCACCACGTTAAGGTCCAGTCTCGTTGCGACGGCCAAACACTGGTCTTTCTTCTGAGGTTTTCAAGGAAGAGGTTGTGACCTGACTGTCGCAACCAGCAAGTACGCGAGTAAAACAGTTATTTCAAAGCTTGTGTCTAGGCGATAAGAGTCCATTCACAATTTTGGGTAAGATGTAGAGACTCCTTGGGTCGTCCACAATGAATGCCTCCACTCTTCTAGAACTCTGGTTGTAGCACCAACCTGAAATACCCCGAACTATCATCATATCCACCAACTTCTGTCGCATAACCGATTGATGCGAACACGGGTCATCTTCATAAGCAAGTAGATTGCGCAACGCTACCCGCCACACATTCGTCGAATAGCCCTAACGCGTCTCAGCATCCACGTACTTCTAGCAGGCATCATGCAACCCTACTTCGGAGCCTATGAGCTCGCTGTAGTACTTACTGGTTAATACCGAGGCTGAAGAAGATATGGTCTTTAAATTTGTCCGTGCTCTTTAATTCCTATCCAAAGGGTTTACTGACACATGTTTA
This sequence comes from Dicrocoelium dendriticum, assembly GCA_944474145.2. Taxonomy (NCBI): domain Eukaryota; kingdom Metazoa; phylum Platyhelminthes; class Trematoda; order Plagiorchiida; family Dicrocoeliidae; genus Dicrocoelium; species Dicrocoelium dendriticum. The sequence continues at coordinate 84,076,117 of OX104063.1, forward strand.
CCGGCACTGCATAAGAATCGCTTCGTTTTCAATTGTTCATAATTTCTAATTACTAATGAGTAGACGGATTAGGGGATGATTCGATTTGGTGCAAAATTGCTGTGTGGATTCACGGTGCTGGCAAGGGAAGACCTGACCGTGACGGCCAACCACTGTCCTCTGCGCAGGCAATAAGCTGCATGGCAGTGGAGGATGGGCCGGGCTATATCGCAGTTAGGTTTCAAGTCGTAATGGTCGGCTGTCGTCCCCCATGGCTCAGTGGCATAATCTGCTGGCTAGTTGGCGTTAGCCTCTAGCAGTCATGGGTTCGATCCCCAGTAGGGGACCGATGGATGTGCACTACAGACGAGCCCCAATACGGTGAAACGCGCGTCTGATGCTTTTCCGCATTGGTAGTTTACCTATGCGGCTTAGAATCTAATTGTGATGAACCAAATCGAATCTCCATAATTTATTCCAAAACCAATGACATGGTAGTTTCGCCTTGTGATGCTTTGAAATGTTTTCGTGTTTCACGTTTATCAATTTATCAGTGTTCTCTTATCAAGCCGCATGAAACAAAATAAAAGAACCGGATCAATTCGACATAAAGAAAACTGTGCAGAATGGAGAGTTGCACTATATAGGAAAAGTCTCTGAAATATGAAGCTATTGGCTCATTGTTTTACCTGTTTTACTCCGTGTCAATATCCGATCGTTAGTTGGAAAATCAGCTCACTTCTAGAGTGTGTAGCGAATATGCTCTCGTGAACACCGTTATAATGCACGAAACCTGACTTCATATCGACGTTGAAGATGTAGTCGTGCAAAGCCAACTCTGGATCCACGATTTTATCTTCATATCCGTAAGAAATTAGTTCTTACTGTGTTGGCCGCCAATGGGTAAAAAGGAACCCCGGTGTTGTGGTTATCTTCTACATGTATTCTTCACAGTGCAGATTGATTAAAAACGTTTTTTCTTCCTTAACTAGCACATTCGTAGCAACAACCAGGATGAGGACAACCGGGACGCGGACTGGACAATGTGCATTATGGTACACAAGCACAATTAGTGAACAACTATAAAATGTTCTAAACATAATAATTACTATAAAGGTTTATGCGCATTGTAACTAATTAGTTATTGCAATAAAGGATGTCGTTTAGTCACCCCATTATTCCAAGTTTTTTGTTCGGGGTAAGACTATGTTTGCGAAATCTATTACTGCGCCGCTTGATGGACTAAAGTTTACTGCGAGTCCCAATAAGCATTTTAGTCACGTCTCACAGGCAATGCGCTATTCATAGTTAAATATAGTAGGAGAAACTTTATCTCTAGAAGAACAAGGTTAAAAGTAATTTTAAACGGTATGCTGCAATATAACACATGAAACCGATGCCGCAGCCTTCTGATTGGTCACCAGAGGAATGGTTTTGATACGTCCACCGTAAGCTACGCAGGATCAAGTTCTCGCCTTCTCGCGGGCACGTAACCTTCTTGTTCTGCCTACACATTTAGGATTCAAATTACGACAAGGAATTGGACATGTGCTATCAGGGACTGCTCACAAGAGCTCAGCTGTATAACCGTGAAATGCAAACTAAAACTCATGAACGGTTACTGACTCATCATATTGACTAATATCTATATTTCCCAGCTGTCTCGGCTCCGAAGTCGAAAATTTTACGCCGAATGCACAGTTGCGAACCTTACATATCTGCAGTTTTTCTTATGCATAGGAGCCAGCGGTTTTAACAGGTCTGACATCAGCTTCATTGTGAATCCATGGCTAAACAACATCAGGCAATCTCTAAGCAGATTAGATGCAATCCTTGAGTTAGTATTGATTAACAACCTGTAAGTGTTTTCTATTTGCAATCGGACGCCGCTGAGGAACTCTAATCAGACCATCGTAAAGCTATCTCCTGTCATCTATAGCAAGATGAAGTTAACATCTCATACGTGTTACAATGATCGAATGTGCAGACGGCGACAATACATCCCCCAAAAGTTTCTGCGACTGCGCAAAAACATTGTATCCATATACCTTAGTTTATTTAGCGATGAGAACGTAACTAAATACTGTGCTCAGTTAGCTAATTACACTTCTGTTTCGACATCCGCTAACTTGTCGGTCACGTTTCTATTCCGTGCAGATAGACCGGACCAGAGCTCGTGACTTTTTCGCAGATTCTCCCCCACCAACTTACTGCTGACCATCGAGCTTACACTCATTCCGTTCGAATTTATCAGCTCCACATAGGGGTTAATTAATCTCTCGCATGCACATAACGCTTCAACATCTTATTCACTTTCGGCAATTGGACGGAGTTGTTATAGAAACTCAAATGTGAAGATGCCTAATTTTCAAGTTCCAATTGTATTTTTTTTACGCTCACTCGAAGGAGCCCCTTTAGGCCATACGATTGACCTAAACTCATGCTTATCCAACAATGAGTTGGTCGCTGCATAGTACTTTGCAGCCAGCAGTTGGATGGCTAGCCGAACAAACTCCTCGTGGTGCAAGCTGAGTGGTTCTGGTTTACCCCATTCCGGCAACTAGTTTGGCGGAGTGTTCCAGAACGTGGTGAGTTTTCGCTTGGCAAGCTTTCTACCTATAAAAAACCATAAATGTATGTTTAACCACAAGGTGACCTGGCGGATGTGACTCGCCAGAAACTAAAGTTACTGTCCCCTGCTTAGCCGGATAAGCAATCCAATCCACAGAAGTCAAACATCTCCCCGCATATTGGTGACGCGCAGACAGTCAAAAATGCAGCGGCGCATATACAAAACAAAGCAACGCAGCTACACATACGCACACACCTACGTACATATGATTGGGGGCATCCGATTTCGGAGTTGCCTGTCACTGTGGCCAACCACAGAAAGCCTGCGCCTACAGAGGAACCATGGGTGGCTTACGCTGCATCACCCATGATCCAACCACACAGTCCATGTCCAGTTTAAGCCCGAAGGAAATAAGACCGGGAGACATGTGGACGGGAGACACGTTTCATCAACGCAGCCGGCCCACACTCCTTAATAGGAAAACGCAAACACCCTGTATTTGGAATCAATCACACACAAGACGTTGGCTGGACCGTAGTCCGCTCCACACTGAGTGCATGGAACCATTCTTCGAGACTAGCACGTTCACAAGTATCGTGTACCCCGTCCCCTCCAGCAATGACCACCTGTCTCCTAGAGCCAGTATGGACGAGGTAGTGGGTAAAAGAAAGGTAGGCACCTTGTAAACACGTACGTCTAGCGAAGCCACCCGGGGATATCAAGCAACAGCCAATAAGTTGAAATGACGATATCAAATAAAATAAATCAAATAATGCATAGAGGTACTGTGATAAAACTCTACAATAAATGAGCTAATGCAATAAATTTGTAATGAACAAATCCGCAATAAGTTCAAGATGTCAGAAAATATCTTTTAAGAGTATGTCACATTACGAAGGGTTATCAAATTAAATTGGGCGACAATGAAAAATGAACAATAATATATTACAGGTAAAAAAGCGATTGCTTTACAAGTCCCGTAGGATGGTTGAAGTGAAAGTAAACAAAAGTGCAAATCGTCAATTTATGCGTCTAGTGAATTCAAGTGCCCATTATTCATAAAAACGTTGTAGAATGTGTACTGAATTGTTACTGCAAAGTAATATGGGAGTAATATGGGGAAGGCATGTCTTAAGAACAAGAGAAACGACAACGCTTACTCGTGCTCCGCTTCCTTGGACTGAGGTAAATTGATGAATGCAGTTGTAATATATCCGAAACTATATTCCACAACAGCAGTGTGTAAATAGTGAAGCACAAAAGCTGAGAATGAGCACCATATTTTTTCTCGTTTGTTTGATGTGGACATCTCTGATTATATAGCGTAATGTGGGTGGATAAGCGAAGCATCCAGACGTCTTTTGAATGCCGTTAGCGTGGGGGAGGAAACAACGTATGTGGGAAGAGCGTTTCAGTGTTCGCACACACGAAAGGAAAAGAAATTCCGGCGGCATTCCAACCGGCTGTATTGTGTGGCCAGCTTTAGATGGTGTCCTCTGAGTGTTGTCTTGCTATTCAGCTTTTATAGGTGACGACAACAACGGTTTGGATTCCTCAGGATCATATAAGTCATTAACAAGTCTCCACGCAGGCGTCGATATTGTCCACTGTAGACCCCGAGGGTTTTCGGCCTCAATCGGTAAGGGAGATGAAACAGACCCTTTACATTCTTGGTCGCCCTTCGTTGTGGCAGTTCAAGAGCGGTAAGATCTTGCATTTGCCATGGTTGCCAGACGTGGATGGCGTACTCAGAATGAGGCCGAATGTAGGCGTTGAGCATCTGAGGAAAGATGGAAGGATCGAAACGCCCGAATGCCCTCCGCAAAAGGCCAAGGTTTTGGTTAGCTTTTTTGAGGCTTTCTCGGTCTGACGGGAACAGCCCAGATCTTCCTGCACTACCACTCCTAGATCGCATTCTGTTGTAGTGCGTTGCAATATTTGATCCCACAGTCTGTATTCGCAAGTAGCTTTATGGCGTATGTTCAACACCTTGCACTTTGTAGCGTTGAACTGAAGCAGGTTCTGGGTCGACCATTCGTAGACCCTGTCCAGATCATCCTGAAGCGCTGCATTGTCGCTGGTTGTTCTAATGGCTCGCCATATCCTGAGATCATCAGCGAAGAGTAAGGAGTTGGAGGTGATTACTGTCGCGAGATCGTTTATGTAAATCAGGAATAGTCGTGGACCTAGTACTGAGCCCTAGGGCACTCCGCACTTAACGTCGATTGGATCAGAGATGACGCCGCGAACTCTTACGTTCAGATGTCGTTGAAGCAAGAAGGTACCTATCCAACCGAGGATTGGGACACCAATTTTACAACACTGCAGCTTGAGAAGGAGGATACGATGGTTCAGACGGTCTAAAGCCTTTGAGAAGTCCCGATATACTGCGTCAACCCCTACGCCGCTGTCAACGGTCTCAGTCCAACTGGATCTGGCAAGCAGCAAGTTTGAAGTGCAAGATCGGTTATTGCGTTATCCATGTTGTTCTTGTGCTATGATATTGCGTTCTTCCAAGAAGTTCATCAGCGTTTCGGCAACAATCGCTTCCATGATTTTGGACGGCACCGGAAGTAGTGTTATCGGGCGATAGTTGGCCGGACCTGTACGACTTCCCTCCTTATGCATGGGAGTGACGATGCCTTGCTTCCACATTATTGGCACGCGCATCTCATCGAGGCATCGTTGGAAGAACTTGCAGAGGGGGTCCGCCAGGTTTACTGCAGCCAATTTCAACGCTTTTGGACGGATATTATCAACACCGGGAGATGTATGCTCGCGCAGGGCAATTAGCCTTTTCATAACATCTGTAGTCGTAAACGCGATGTGACTAAGTCCTGGTGGTGGTACAACTGTTGGAAACAGTGTATGCGGCGATGTCGTGCTCTGGAAGTTCGGGGCGAATTGTTGACATAGGGCGTTGGCCGCCTCGGTTGCGTTTTGTGCAAGTTCACACAATGTGTGTAAAGCAGGAATTCCTCGCTGCACTTTGCGGAGCTTGTTAACGTGTCTGTACAGGAGCTTGGGGTTTGAAAGGAATTTCTCGGCTAGATTCTGTTGATGCTGTATTTTATCTTCGCGTACCAGGTTTACGCAGTGATTCCTTTGGATAGTGTAGACTTCCCATGTTTCGGCACTCGACGACTCCTTGTATCTTCGCCAAAGTAAATTCCTTGTGACGATACACTTGCGTGTCCTGCTGCGTATGAATGATTTTATTGTCTTCGCTCGCGAAGGTCTTTTCTTAGAAGCACTAGTTACTAACATGTTGAATTGGTGAGCAAATTCAGACCAGGCGACATCGGGGGATCGTTCTGCTAGAAATGCCCAGTTTGTAGCATTTATAAGTTTGAGGAGAGCGCCGTAATCCGTAACGAGCTGACACTCCTCGGTGTTTTCTGAGGAATACTCTGCATAACAGGTGTACTTGAACATGAGGGTTGCATGGTTGCTACGACCTAAAGGACTCTCTATCGATACTGTTTCGATCATAAACTCTTCATTGGTGAATACAAGATCCAGGACCCCCGGTTTCTTTCCCGTCCTGAATCTTGTGGGAGATGTGATCTGATTGTAGAGTGGTAGCCCACTAATTATCTCTTGTACTTCCATTTTGAAGTGTTTGTTGATACAAGTTGGGGTTTCCATGGTATGAGTATTGAATTCACTAACCAGGAGAATGTGGCTGTACGACTGCGAGAGGATGGCCTTCATTGTGGAGGTAAGGCGGTTGTCCATTTCCAAAGTAGCCGACGGAGGGCGATACACCACACCCAACAAACATACGTCCTTACGGCTAAATTGAAGACGACACCAAAGCGCATCGACAATCTGAACCTCTGGGTCATCGATGAGATCAATGTGTAGTCCTCTGCGATAATAAAGTACTACTCCACCTTCTCTACTTGGTCGATCGTTGCGTAGAATAGACATCCCAGGTAGTGCGATTTCTGCATCAGTGATCACTTCATTCAACCAGGTCTCGTTTATCATAACGAGGTCACTTGACATCGAAGCCTGACGCAGGCGAAGCTCCGTCAGTTTGCTTAAAAGACCTTGCGTATTGGTATAAAAACAGGAGTGATTCATAAGTTAGAAGGTTATTTGTGGATATAGACAACAGGTTTGAGACTTGGCCGACCCTCTTGAGGTCGGCTGCTACTAGTTGTTTGGAATTTTCTTAGGCTCGCGAGAATGACTTGGGATAACTCTCTGCACCGTGTGATCAGGTTCATGATGATCCTGATGGTTACTCACCTCTTGCAGTGCCTCGTCGGATGCTATGACGGCAATCCGATCAGTCTGTGTGGTGGACTCTGCAACAGCGGTTGTTCCCACTTAGTTGGTTCTCTCCATGGAGTAACCAGTAGCCTCTGGTCGTAAACTTGCTGCTTTTCTTCGAATTTCTGTTGTTAGCCTGTTCCGGAATTTACCCCAGTTCTCTAGAACTGTCTGTAAAGTTAGCTCAGGCAATAAGACCAACTTCAGCAACCTAGGACCACACCCTTTGTAGTTTGGTGACACGGGAATCCTGGTCAGGGAGGTGGCAATGACATTTTCTAAAGACAGCGCCTCACGAAATTTATCGCCATTGCTCCAGGTCATGTGACTGAGCTTCTTCAGGAGATGAAGCTTGAGACTCGGGGACGCCATGAATAATGACGGCTTTCAGCGCGTGTTTTCTACTTCCCTGTTGATTGTTCATATCTTTTGAACGTTCTTTCCACGGAATATCAGGTAAGATACATACTCCGTTCGATGCTCTGTGACGTCGATTTGCAGCGAGCAGAATGGATTCCGTTTCTTCCACGGAATGTAATGTTACCCGAAGTAGTCGAGGTTCACCAAAGTTTAAGTTGTTTGGGTGTCTTGCGATGCCGCTCAGCGTAGTGGGTTCAGCGCGCATGCTGATGGCACTACAGATGGAATCCCACTGACTACGATCGTCTATCAGTTTGCCCTTTATTGTGTTGGATTTGGATTCAGGAACGTTGGTGCACACAAGACTTAAGGCACCATGATTCCGCCTTGTGGTTTGTGACTTAACAGCACTAGGTTCTTTTGCTTTTTGTGAATTTGTGAAGCGCACTGGCGATAGCGATCCATGTTGAGGCACAGTTTTGACCTCTCCGGTAATTGGAGTCACAGGTGTCTTTGACAGCGTTTTCCTAGAGGCAACCGCTGGGTAGGATGTCCAGTTATTTTTTTACCGTGGGCTTGCTGGAGTTTTGTGTGTTGAGTAGGTCAACTGAATTATTAGTTATTACACCCTTGGAGGACGTAGTAGCAAGTGGGTTGTAAACGACTTTTTCACTTAGTGGTGTCATGTGGCTAGGGGCCGTTGGAGGCTGAGACGCGATGGTGGGGTTGGGATGACTGGCCCTCTTCCCCGGCCTAAACGGGGAGTTTGTAGGTGTCCGTTCAGTTTCAAGCATAGCGTTGTTTATTTTCACAGCTGCGTTGCTAGCGTTCACCAGTTGCTCAACTGTTTCCGCCAACTTTTCACACTTTTTCATTAGGAAAATTATACAACTAACGACAGGAATGGATTTGCATATCTGGCAGAACCAAAATGCTTCGCTTTTGCTGCTGTATTGTCTAGTTTCGAGTGCACTCATCCCTAAACACCTCGAATGATACGCTTTTTGACAGTTAAACCAAACTGGACCAGACTTAACAGTTTTTACACATAGGTCATAATTGATTTTCGAATGGACCATATCCACTTGAGGCGTGTACTCTGTTATTTTGACTTACACCAATTCCAAAAGGGATTAGATAGAAAAGGAGAGTTCAGAATCTATGTTGTAAATCTCTCACTTACCACTAGCTTAGAATGGATACTTTTACTGAATTACGTGGTCACGGTCAGTAATTGGGCAGCGAAGTAGAAATGATCGCAGATGGTGGTGATATGGTGTAAAGATTCACCACTAACAAGATGGAATGGAGTAACTGGATGTGTACACGACAACAGGGGTAGCAAGAAGATAGAGAGACTGACGCACCGTGTATGAATTCGCTTCAGTTTTCT
>OX104063.1:84084795-84099945 GCA_944474145.2 Dicrocoelium dendriticum
CTGATTGACCCGGACACTCGCGACCGCCTGTGCTACAGCACCATGCGCTCGATATCGGTGATTGCCGCTTCCGCACTTGCCGCTTCTGTGCATGTATGAGGTCCTTCTCCTACACTTCGGCAACTGCCTTCGTGATTGGATCGCGCCATGCATGCCGATCAAGCGCCTTCGATTAACATGAAATGCTATAAAGACTAGAACGTGGAGGCTCAATTTGATCATGTCCTAGAAACTTAACATTGGTTTCCCCACATGCCGCTTCCCAATACTCAGCTGACCGTATAAGAGTTGTTTCGGTAGCCGCGTTAAATCCATACGCCACACATGACCGAGTGACCTCAGGTGCCTCAGTAAAATTATGCAGTCCACTGCACACATTCCACTTCGGTGCAACATCTCGGTGTCCGCAACTCTGTCGCCCCAAGCGAAGCGCGAAATTCGTCGCAAAAACTGCTGATGGAACCGCTCGAGATATCGAACATCCCGCCGGTACATCGTCCACGATGCACCGCCGTACAGAAGAACGGACAGCACCATGGATTTGTACACCACCAGTTTCGTGCCAATGGTAAGCTGGTGGTTGTTCCACACTCGGTACTCTAGCTTCCCGAATGCCGCCGCTGCCTTCGACACGCGGATACGCAGCTCACTGTGCAGCTGCTGATCCATCGACATCGCACTCCCAAGGTAGCAGAAGCAGGAGGTGGTTTCTAATACCTCATCACCAAAGCTGATTGGCGGCAATATTGAAGATTGAACCTCCGGTGAAGGTTGAAAGAGACAGACAATTTTGCTTGTGTTGATGGTGAGCCCGAATTTGGCCGCTGTCGAAGACAGCGCATTAGTGATGGACTGCCACAACTCATCCGTGCTGTGTGCAAACAACGCACAGTCGTCAGCGAACAGTCGCATATGGATAGTTGTCTCACAGACTTGGGTTCTCGCACTGAAACGACGGATGTTCAGCAATCCACCATCAATACGGTGCTGTACACGAACACCGTAAGCACAAGCGGCACCGAAAGCACAGAACATCATTGCATGATGATATATATTAAACAGGGCAGGAGCTAAGACACAGCCTTGTTCCACATCAGAGAAAACCGTAAACTCATCCGAGGTCTCTCCACTCAGCTGCATCCTCGCCCGCATATCCCTGTGCCGAGATAAAAATTACAAATTTTCTCGGACAACCAAACTTACCCAACACCGGTCTAGATGCATTGCGGTTCACCGTAACAAATGCCTTGATGCAATAAACAAACAGCGAGCTCAACAACTGGTGTCGTTCACTGCACCTCTCCTGCAACTGACGAGCCGCAATCAACATAACTATAGTGCGGCTACCCGAACGCATGCCACACTGATATTCCGCCAAGTTAGGTTCCACAACCTGCTTGACCGGGCGGATTAGCAGGATTCGGACAATCACCTTGCCCACAAAACTCAGCAAGTTGATGCCACAATAATTCGTGCCACATTGCTTGCTTCCTTTGCTTTTGTACAGTCGTAGCATAAGGGCATCCTTCAGCTCATGAGGCACCCCCTCCTCAATCCATACGCGTTGCACCAAGTGGTGCAGCGCAGTCACCAACGCTGGTCCGCCGTGTTTCAATACTTCAGGCGGCATCCCGTCGGCCCCAGCACAATTGCCGTTTCGTAGCTGAGCAAGTGCTCTCTGTGTCTCATCCAGTGTCGGCGTGTCCGCCAGACTCGCCTTCACATCGTGCTGTTTCATGCCATTCAAATTAGGACAGTCAATCTCTGAACGGTTGTTGAAGAGACAGTCGTAGTGTTTTGCCAAATCTGCATTGTCTGAAGTCTATGTGCAGGTAGCTCCTAAACTACCATCCATCAGTGTCGTCTGCAGCTCCAATCTCGGTCCATACACCACCTCCAAGGAGTCAAAGAATTCCTTGTGTTGGCGGCGTTCGGCGTAGCATTCCATCTGCTTCGCCTTCTCCGTCCACCATACATTTTTATGCGACGGAGCTCTCGGGTCAGTCACCGTCGAAGTTTACGAAACTGACTCTTCTTCCCCAAGTCACTGGGGTCTGCCACATGTGCAGCAAATGCTGAATTCTTCCCCGACACCAATGCGTCAATCGTCGCATTGTTGTCATCAAACCAATCAGGCTGCATACAGACTGCGCGCCCGACGGTCTCCTCGGCAGCAGCTGTCAACTGGTCGCGAATGTGGTACCGCATGTCGCCCACTGTGACTATGCATTCCACATCACACAGTCGTAGAGCCATCGCCTACGTTAGCCCAATGCGTTTCTCCACAGAACCGAGGGAGATAATGTTAAATTTACGCCGATTGACGGCGGGAGTGCAATACATAGATTTAAGAAAATATATATACAGTTTGGTCTGCACCTATTTGTGATCAGTGCCACACTCAGCTCCACGCAGTACACGTGTCATGCGCACTTCCTTCGTATCATGATGACGCACGATGACATAGTCGAGTATGTGAGCGTGACCACTCTGTGGGTACCTCCAAGTTGCTATATCACTCGCAATCAGTGCAAACCCAGTGTTCGTGATCGTCAAGCCGTGAGTGGCACACAGTGAGAGCAGCCTGTCACCGTTCGCATTTGCTGAACCAATGCCATGCGGACCGATGACATCTGTTCACTCCGAGGCATCTCGCCCAACGCGCGCTTTGAAATCACCCAACAGAAATGGTCGGTCGCTCCTCGGCACAGACCGTATCATAGAGGATAGTTGAGTGTGGAATTGATCACGCGTGTCATCAGGATAACACATGGTCAGATCGTACGTGCTGATATATGTGGCAAACTTACCTCTTCCGAGTTCGTATGCGAACAGTCATCAGTGGCGCGCTGATGCCTGTTGGTTCACCCATGAGCTTGCCATGGAGGCGATCGGGTTTTGCAAATCCGACCCGCTGTTCACGTGGTGCTGAGGCGGCGTTGCCCACGCAGTAGGATGTGTAGTCAGCAACTATTTCATGCAACTTAGCTTACTCAGTGAGCCGAGTTTCACTGAGCGCCGCAATATCGGTGTGGTAACGAGCCAGCTCCATCGAGACCAGTGCAGTGCGTCGCTCGGGGCGCTCACTGGAGTTCCGGTCCAGTAGTGTCCGCACGTTCTAGCACCCGATGCTGAGTGTTTTGCGCGCAGGCATGCGATTGCATTGGTGGGCAATCGCCTGCGAGGTGGTGGTTGTGCTTCGGAGGTTTGCTTGAGCATCTCCACCCGAAGCCTTTGGCTCAATAGCCATACTGACAAGGCAGTGGGTGATTTGGAATTTTGCTTGAGGGACTCCGCCCGGAGCCTTCGGCTCAATAGTCTGACCCACAAGGCAGTGGGTGATTCGGAGGTTTGCTTGAGGGACTCCGCCCGGAGCCTTCGGCTCAATAGTCTGACCCACAAGGCAGTGGGCAGCAGATCCAGCTGGGGAATGTGATTGTAGAGACAGATTGGGATCTGCTTGACGGCCGTCCCACGCAGCCTTGGAGGTAGTGGAACGATTCATATATGTTTTGCGACCGTGGTAGGATATGCACCTGCGACCACGGCCAGACGCAGGTGGGTTTTGGCGGGTTTGCACTAATTTGACCAGGGTCTACCTGGCTTGAGGCGGGCAGTAGCAAACCACTGAGCAACCGGAGATGCCCTCCCACCGTCAGAGACAATGCCTGGCAATCGTGCTCTACGTCAATCGCGCTGTGAGCTTATAACCCGTAGAACATTTGTATGCCAAGGCTAGGTTTTACGGAAAGAGGGCCATCGACCACTTCCTAATCTCCGAAGAGGATGGACTAGGCTCCTGGCTGGGCGCCCAGATCTGACAGGAGAAGAACTCGGGTCCTCAGCCAAAGCCTTCGATTAAATGTACACCCGAAAGGCAGCGGGTCTAACACATGGTCAGTTCACTTACTCATGCGGATTGGTGTCCTGGATCTTAGAGGAGAGAAGGGCGAAACCCAATTCCCACTTAGCGAGCGCCACGAGGAGGCGTTCAGGACATGAGCCCCTGGTGCGACAATAGCAGTAGTGGGTAGATCATCTGTCAGAATCCAGCCACCACCAGCCTCAGCGCACCACAGGCTCCCCGCCATATATATATATATATATATATATATATATATATATATATATATATATATATATATATATATATATATATATATATATATATATATATATATATATATATATATATATATATATATATATATATATATATTTTGTAGACCTCTACGGTGCTGCATTCTATTAGTGCTGGAGGTAGCTTATTCCAGCTCTTGACTGCCCAATTCGCAAAGAATTTGTCCCTAAAATCCAGCCTAAATCTCTGTTGGTTGGGCTTTATTTGGTGTCCTTGCAGGTGATCTTATTCGGCTAGCTCAAACACTTTAGTACACTCGATGCCATTAAAACTCTTCACGATTTTAAACTCCTCTATTAAGTCCCCTCTTAGTCTGCGCCGTTCCAATAAACACAGACCTAACTTCCTTAAGCGTTTAGCGTATGACGTTTCAGCTAAACCCTCAGTCATCCTAGTCGCCAGTTTTTGTGCTTTTTCCAGACAGGCCACTTCTTTCCGGTGGCAGGATGCCCGAGCCTGTACACAGTATTCTAGATGTCGTCTTACAATCGCTTTAAGGTCAGGTCAGGTTCCAAAGACGATACCGACGTCCGCCTAACGAACATTCTCTTTCTTGCACCGGTAAACGAACGACAGCAACCGGTACTTCGACTTCTGATTTACTTCCGTAATTTCTGCAAGAGAATGAAATAAAAACAGAGACACTCTTTGTAACGTCACGCAGTTGGAGGTTAGAGCGACCCTGCCAGCACCACGGGACTGTCAGTAGTCCCCTGAGAGTCCCTCGTGGGACTGTCACGGACTGGCAATAATTAAAGTTTTTCTATGCACACGAATTATTTTAAGCTGCCTAACCTCCCATATCAAAAGTTGCATGTTTATCTGTTGCCAAATGTTGTGCAAGGATTGGAACGGATTTGCTTGTTTGTTTACATCACGTGTGTTCATCAAGGTGTCGCACCTCCCACTGGATACCCCAGGTAGCATTGCTGACTCTGCTTATGAGTCAGTCAGAGTGAAAAATAGAGAGCGGAAATACCATACACCCTCTGTTAAACCAAGAGTATTAGGTGCAACGGCAACGAGAGAGATGCAGTCATCGTCAGTCGTAAAGTCATCTGACGGTTGTGCACAGGAGAACCTTCCGAAGATGCTGACCGTCTCGGTTGTCGCTGAACCAACCCGTTCTGAAGACTTGCTGGTAACCGCCCAATGCGACCGCAACCCCTGCTCCTGTGAACCATAAGAAGAAACGGACTAGATCTGCCAGTAAAACTTTGGAGAGGTTTGAAGACCAGGACATGGTATGACGCCGGCAATAGAGTGGAAATCCTACGGTACCGTTGCTTCGAGTCCTTTGCTGAGACAGGGACAGTCACACCGTCAGTGGTGAAAACACCTGGTGTACGTGTCGAATCCAAGCAAGTGGGCCAAACACTCCCGTCGTGGCGACTCACCGATTGTAGGGTTATATTGCGTAAGGTTATGGGATCTGCGGCTGCTCTCCCAAGTGAACGCATTTTGCATGACATCAAGTGGCTCAAACTGTGCGTTACCAAGGTGCTTCCACCTGTCTTCCCTGGTGTCACTGTCAGAAAGTTGACTAGATTGGGGAACGTCCCTATCGTACTTCAAATCCGCGACCCCGACTAATTCGCGTGGTTCTTTCTAGCCCGGAGGAACGCAAATCATTACTACCGTTTGCATTCAAACTTAAGAGTAGTGGTGTCAGTGTTCAAACAGGCCTTCTACCGACAGATAGATTGAAGTTGAAGGAGGCTATAAAGACCTCAAAACTAGACGGGCGGCTGGTGAGCAAGACCTCCGTCTGGTAAGTCTTCAGATGGTCAGCCGGAAGTTATTTTTCGCCCCATCAGAATCCATCCTGATGACGCAGGACCCAGGGATGGTCGTGTCTACTTCCTTGCGGTATTACATAGCAACTTGTGTAGCCTAAGGAACAAGGTGCACGAGCTGGGTCAACTTGTAGACAGACGTCGTTCCGACATACTTGCTTTCACTGAAACGTGGTTGTCTCCGGAAATCACGGACGGTGTGGTATGATTACCTGGCTACGCACTGCTTAGAACTGATTGCTCCGTTGGTCGTCACGGCGGATGCCTTGTACTTTATGTGAGTTGTAAATTAGATGTGTTGAGGACCCGCATATTCCACTCGTCGGATCAGACTGTTGAAGCCTTAACGGATGTTATATGCACTTCCTATACCCAGTTTACAGGTGCAGTGATATACAGGAGTCCTGGAATTCCCTCCATGGAGATAATTGACTTTATTCGCACTCAGTCCGTGAATAAGTGTTTGGTTCTAGGGGATTTTGATCTCCCGGAAGTCTGTTTGACCGATCTTTAATGTAATTCGACGTCAAAAACATTCGATACAGACTTTCTTTTGCTGACTCACCAAGTGAATTTGCACTATTTCGTGGACTTCCCCACTAGACATGTGGACAATCAAATACCATCTACGTTATATCTGGTTTTTGCTAAGTCTCTCGACTTGGTGCCTGAGCTTTTGTACGGTGATAATCTAGGTTCTAGAGATCACGCATGCATATCCTTTCAGTGTGCTCTTTCAAGGCACCAATAGACCGCCATTGAGTGACTTCCGAATTTTTGGCGGGCGGACTTTAGTGCAATGCGAACTAAGGCTTCAGTTCTGAACTGTGAGATCTCGATGGCTGACTCTGTCCAGTTAGCCTGGGGAAAATTTAAGGCATACCTTACGGAGGTTTCCGCTCCCTAAATTCCACTCATTAGGAAAAGAGGGTTACGGGCACAGCCTCTATGTATTGGTACCCCAGGCAAGTACCTACTCAAGAAACGGTCTAGATGCTGGCGAACCTATCAAGCAGCTCCATCAGCCAGTACCTATGATAGTTATCGAGAGATTAAAAATAAATCTAAACAACATCTCAGGACTGTTCGCCTTCAGTACCAGCAGGGTTTAGCGAACTCGGCCGCAGCTAATCACAAGAAGTATTTTGGTAAGTGGAAAATTCCCATTTGATAATCAAGAACGAAAGGCCGAGGGTGAACAATTGTTTTCGATGATTCATCTTCAGACCTGTACAATCATATGGGTGAAATCGCAATGGGCAAGTACAAGGGGATTAACGATCAGTTCAAATGAGATAGATCACGTGTCGATCAAAGGCATGAACCAGTAACAAACAGCAAACTAGGGCTGAGGTACCGCTGCACAATTGCAGTTGCTGTCCGAAGGATCCGTTTTGGCTGGCCAAGGTAGCTGAACAGCTTCGATCAGCTTCTTTTGTGTACACAAAAGAGGTTGGTACAACCGAATGCTGATCGCCTCGGCAGTAGCAAGGGTCCGGAGGCGCAGGCCTTTCGACTGGAGTGGAGGGACCCTGTACATTATTCGAAAGGCACTGACTGGGTCAACCTCATGCCCACTATCAAGCAGATGAGCCATAATTGAGCTAGTATTTTGCTTACGTTAAAGGACACAGCGGGGAAAAACTGTCTATATCAGCATTATTGCGAGCAGACTGGACCCGTGCGCAAACTGACTATCACAAGGCTTGTATACTTAATGATCAGTATAC
Source organism: Dicrocoelium dendriticum (assembly GCA_944474145.2). NCBI lineage: Eukaryota > Metazoa > Platyhelminthes > Trematoda > Plagiorchiida > Dicrocoeliidae > Dicrocoelium > Dicrocoelium dendriticum. Next base: position 84,092,463 of record OX104063.1, read on the forward strand.
TGGGGTCTTTGCTCGGGATATCTCTGTACCACAGGTTGAACTGGTTTCAAGAGTTCCAGAGGATTCTTTCTTAGCTGAGTTCAACATAACGGAGACTCTGGGCTTCGAGCTACTGCAAGGCAATTATTTCTCTAAAGCTTCCGGTCCTGATTCCATTCATCTGAAGCTGTTGCATGAATTGGCCGCTGAGCTGAGTGGTTCTCTTACATGCGTGTTTTCAAAGTCGTTCGAGAGCTGCTTCCTACATTCGGAAAGGAAGAAGGCAATCATCTGTCCGATTTTTAAGGGCGGTGACAGCGCTCAGCTTGCGAACTACCAGCCTGTCAGTTTGAAAAGCGTAGTAATCAAGTTGTTTGAATAGCTGATAAGGGATTCAGTGGTGAACCACATGAATTAATTTAACCTTCTCAGTGTTGCGCAACATGGATTTCGCAAGGGATTTTCATGTCAGACTAATCTACTTGTAACTGGTGAAAGCTGGGCCGAAGCGGTAGACGGTGGCCATGCTGTAGACGTGACATTCGTGGACTTTTCGTAAGCTGTTGACACTGTTCCTCAACTCCGATTCTCACTAAAATTGTGGTCTTAGGGTATATCCGGTCGCACCTTTAAATGGGTGTCTGCATTCCTTGAGGGATGGGAACAGTTCGTACAGGTGGGGCGTAGCTTTACGCTCAAGCAAGCTGTCCTTAATGGCGTCCTGCAGCGCTCGGTATTGGTGCCATTACTGTTCGCGATCTATGTACATGACTTGCCTGGAGAGCTAGGAGTGTCATCCCAAATGTTTGCTGACGAGCTTAAGCTCGGGAATATTATGGATATCCCGGAGGGTCCTGAGGAAATTCAGAAAGCCTTGGATAGGCTCTAGGAGTGGTCTACCTTATGGCTGCTGCCCATAAATAGAGTCTATTGCTGTGTTCTCCGAATCGCAGCTGTTAATCCTCCCACCCGATATGTTGTCGGTGGTGGTGAACTCTCTGTTGTCACACAGCAGATTGATTTAGGGGTCGTACACTCATCAGCACTTCATTCTGGCGACAATTGGAAGAAGGCTGCTTGTCGGGGGGTTCGCATGATGTGGTTTATCCGCCGCTCATTCGGGCCTTAAAGGCCAATTTGTTTGTAAAACTATTCTCGGCATTAGTCCGACCCCATCTGGAATATTGTATCCAGGCTTGTTCACCATGTCTTGTCCGCGACAAAATGGACTTGGAGAGGGTATTACGAGTGGATACTAGGTTAGTGTAGCGTCCATGGGAACTGACATATCCTGAACGCTTGCTTAGTTTAGGGATGTACTCCATTCACCACCGAAGGATAAGAGGGTACCTGCTTCTTACTTATCGTATTGTGATGCGTAAAATCGGCCCCGACTTGTCAGGGCTATTTAGTCCCACTAAGTTACCTAATCTCTACGGTCACCCACTGAACATGCATAAACCACGGTCTGATAAGCTTATGACTGAAACTCGTCTGTGGCGCCGTTACAGATAGCTGGATTTCGCTTCCAGATCACGTGGTTAGGAAACCTAGGATTAAGGGTTTTGCGAGCCAGCTCGATGCTCTTGGGTGACAACAACAAACCTTTCCTTTTTCCTAACTGATTCACCTTCATTTTTCAGTTCATTTTTAAGGACCCAAATATCTTGGTATTCTACTTTCTTAGCTCCTTCCACTTTCTCTTCTTGCCTTATGAGCTTACTATTTTCTCTTTCTTGCTTCATGTAACTGGCCCAACAGCGACTGCCAGAACAGGATCCGTGGTCATTAATTGCTTGGACAGGGTGTGATGCGGTTTTGGTTTTATGTCCATCCGTATTTCTAGGTCTGCTAACACCTGGTTCAATAACCCGCGGAGGAAGGAACACTCACGGGATAACCCTATCGTTCCAGTCCCACTTCAACTTGAATTAGTCAAATTCAGCGCTAATCGTAGTTTACTTCTTGTGGTAACTATTAATAATAATAAAAAAATTATAAAAATAATAAACGAATGTTCTCGGTTTTACGAGACATACTCTGTTCGAAACGGTCATATTTTTACCATTGCTTCGTATATTTGAACAGCATATTCTATGTGATACCTAAGTAAAAATCGCTCTTTATCAGCTAGGGTTTTGCAGTTCAATGAACAATGAACAATGATTTAGCAGGGGATAAAAGTAAGTGCTTGACACGTCCCGTAGGATGGTTGAGGTGATTATGAACAAATCAGAAAATATCTGGGTCGTCAACCGAACGTCTGTTGAGATGGAAACTTTGATAATTAATTAATAATTATCGAGCGTAAACGTTCAGAAAGACACTGGGTGCAGTGCTCGCTGATGTAAGGAGTGAGAAAAGTAAAATATGGTCGCTCACTTGGGTTCATTTGATACATAAATCCTGTTGAAAAGCATGCTTGTCGTAATCCACAATATAGAGGTTTAGGTAACAAAATGCCGGGAGCTAAGAGCAACATCTACTCGTTTTTTGAAAACATCCAAGGTAGGAGAGGATACAACTGAGTCTGGGAGTGTGTTCCAGGGTTGGCAAACCCGAAAGGAAAAGTAATTCCGTCGACACTCTAGACGGCTATATTGTTCCTTCAATTTTAAGCAGTTACCCCTGAGTTGCGTGTTGTGGCTAAGTTTCAGCAAATGGCGGCATACGTGGTTGGGGTCACTCCATATCTGATACGCTAAAATGAGATCACCGCGCAACCTTCGACATCGTCCGCTGAAAATTCCCAGCAACTTCAGCCTTCCGTGGTAAGAGTGAGAGCGCAGGCCCCTTACATTCCTTGTTGCTCTTCGTTGTGGTGCCTCTAACGCATCTAGGTCGCGGTTCAACCAAGGTTGCCAAACTTGGATAGCATGTTCAACATGCGGGCGCACATAGGAATTGCGCATCATTGGGAAGATTGATGGGTCAAATCTTCCGAATGGGTTCGCAGCATACCGACGTGCTGATTGCCTCTTTTCGCAGCTACCTCAGCCTGTTTTGAACAGTTGAGGTCGCTCTGTAAGAGCACAGAGGTCACATTTCTGGGAGCTGGTCTGCAATCCGTTTGTCCCAAGCAAATATGTGTAGTTATGTCTATGGCGTAATTGTACTACGCGACAATTGTCTATGTTGAATGGCAGGGCGTTTTGAACTGACTAGTTCGACACTGTGTTATGATCTCACTGGAGCCGTTCGTGGTTGTCTGGTCCTCTGACCCTTCGCCAGATCTTGATATCATCAGGGAAAAATAGGGAATCGGAAGTAATTGATCTTGCCAAATCGTTAATGAACTCCAAGAATAGACGAGGTCCAAGCACCTAGCCTTGTGGTACTCCACACGCCACATCGATTGCATGAGAAAATGATTCTCGGACTCTCACCACTAGCCGTTGTTCGTGTAGAAAATTGCTAATCCAACTCAGGATTGGGTCGCCAATGCCGTAGTTCCGAAGCTTCTGAAGGAGAATGCGATGGTCTAAGCGATCAAACGCTTTTGAAATGTCCAGATGGATGACATCGACCCCTACTCCACCAATAACAGGTTCAGTCCAGCTAACACGTGCAATTAATAGGTCAGTTTTACATGAACGATTTTGACGAAAGCCATGTTGTTTTGGGGTTATTAAGTTGTGGCTTTCTAGATACTGCTTTAACGCAGCTGTGATGAGTGCTTCCATAAATTTAAATAGTACGTGAAGCACCGTTATTGATAGGGTCAGTGCGGCTACCTCCTTTATGGATGGAAGTGAGGGCACCTTGCTTCCATACTGGTGGAATACGGTTCTCTTCTAAACATCGCTGATAGAAAACAGCTGGTGGTGCTGCTAGATCACTAGCAACCGCCTGCAGAGCCTTTGGTCGTATGTTGTCGGCTTCCGGAGAACTGTGGATACGCAAGGATAACAGCTTCTGCAACACAGCTTTAGCATTGGATATGATGTTGTTTACACCCGATGGCGGATTATTAGAAATGAGGAGAATGTTTTGGTTCGCTACCTGCTGGAAAGTTTGGGAATAATGAAGCCGTAGGAGATCAGCTGCTTCCATTGCTGATCGCGTGCACCCATCAGCCGTGACTAGTGCTGGAACCCCGCGCTTCACCTCTCGAAGACTGTTAAAATGCCTGTACAGGAGTTTGCGGTTCTTGCAGAATCGCTTCATTAACACCTACTGATGAGTGACCTTGTCTTCGCGGATCAGTTTCACACAGAAGTTACGATGGGTCACGTATACAGTCCAGGTTTCGGCATTGGAGCAGTCCTGGTGATCTCGCCATGCAAAATCCCTACGGGACATACATTTAGGTGTTCCGCTCTTCAGAAATGACTTATGCTTGTTTTTGGGTTGGAAGGACTTCTGTTCCGATGCGTGCGCAACCTGTGTGTTGAACGTCCTTGTATAAGTTTCCCAGGCAACATCTGGAGGGCATTCGGTTAAGAAAGTCCAAGATGGATCCTTAACAAGCTTAGATAGCACATTGTAGTGCATGGCAGTGTGCACTTTATCATTCTCCTTTTCAGGGTACTGCGCATAGTACAATATAGTCAAAGAGTATAGTAACATGATCAAAGCCTTGTTTGGGCGCAGAATATATCATAGCGTCCTGACGGAGATCACCTTGTACGGAGGCAACTGAGTTTTCATTTGCTTGGGCAAAGGATGAGAAGCAACTTTGATGATAGGAAATGATTAAAGGTGAAATCATTACCATTTAAAACAAAGCATCTGATGCAAGGTAAACCATTTACCACACATTGTGGCGTTCAAAAAAGATTGAGTGAAAGACGGGGGTATTTCTTTACTTTCATTTCAGCAGCTCTACATATTGGCCGAGACAGATAGAATGGGAGATTTATCTGTTGTGTGTAAGGGTGAACGTGGATTGGCACTTTAAACTGGTGCAGGTCTTTTGGTATAACTGTACGCTAGGCTTAAGCGTGGTAGGAGTGAAAATAAGAGAGAATTTTTTAAAATAGTGATGAGGTTATTGGAAGCAGAATCGATTAGCTTCACCGTGATGCCTGACATGATAACATGAGTGCAACATGGGAAGCATAGACGAGTAAGAGAATAACGAATGGTAAAAGTGAGTGAAGATGGATAGATTTAGTCAACGTTTCCTTCTCAGTTCACACTTTTTGGTATAGCTGCAAGGTAGGCGTGGCTGAGTAAGCAGAAGATGAAGGAGTGAAGACAAAAATGATTATCTCAATGTCAGTTTCGCAATTCCTTTGCTGTGCACACTTGTTGGTGTGTCTGTAAGGTTATGCTTTCCCGAGTAAAGAAAGCAAGTGGGTCGGATTGAAGAAGAGTGAAAGGAGTTCTGGCACATTGTATCTTTTTTCCAATACACCTCTTCAGGGAGGGCTTGACCAAGTGATTGCAGTCTCCGTAGCACATTTCCATGTATATTTGTTATCAACGCACTTACCTCTCGGCCCCTTCCTCAAATAACATTTTTTCATTGTAATTTAGTTGCAACATTGTTTTTACGTATTGCACCGTCAGGCACTTTGAAATTGCTCTTTTGAACAGCGATTGTGACTCGTATGCTCTTATTTCAATAGAGAGGCTGTTCCAGATCTCAGTGTATCTGTTTAGCAAGGAATTTGCTTCGGATATTAGTTTTGTGTTGAACACTGGGAGTTTGTTCTTGGTATTTCTAATTGCGTAACTACATTCTTTTTTGAAGGGAATATTGATATTTGACGCGAAACCGCGCTTATGGATCAAATCAAAGAGAAATGGCTAACCAAGCTTCATGCGTCTTAACCACAGGGGCTCCAGTTGTGGCATCTTACAACATTCAGAGTAGTTAAGTTTAGACGGTTAAAGCCAGCCTTTGTGAATGCGGTCAAGTTTCCTGCCGCTTGTAAAGAAATTTGAACAGTAATCTAGTTTAGGGCGAACGCAGGCCTTAAACAAGTGCAGTTTAGGTTCACGCATCGAGAATGATTTTACGATAAGTTTTGCGCTTCTTTGTGATCTGGATTCAACTTGTTCACCAAAATTCAAAATGTTTGAGTACCGGATGCCTAAATCTCGTATGGTCTTATTGCAAGGGATGGGTTTACCACCAAGGTAAAGTGCATTCGGAGAAAGTTCGCACTTGGATGTTAACACACTTCACTAGTCCGCTGTGAAAGACATTTGCCAGGCAGTGCACAACGATTCTAAGGCCGGTATGTCTATGCGAATGTTTTCTGGAGTGTCGCTCAAACACCGAATATCGAAGGTGGATAGTACTCTTATTTCATCTGAAAAGATATAGCGCATCTCAAAGTTTCTGTTACAGTTATATCATTGATATACATTGGGAGAGCAAGGGACCTAACACACTTCCTTGAATCACACCACGTTTGAAATTCAGTGGTGAAGACTTGGTATGTCCTATTTGTACCTGCTGCGTACGATGAGACAGGTAGGTAAGATTTGAGCCATGATTGTAAGGGATCAGGCATTGGTTAGCTTCACCAACAGATTGTTGTGCGACACTGTCAAAGCATTTCTGTATATCAATAAAGAGAATGATGGCTGCTTTTCCATTGTCAGTGGAGCTTGTCAGATGGTTTAGAAAAGATAGCTGACAAGTCTGACATGAGCGTCTTTGCAAAAACCCATGTTGAGCTGGGTTTATTAAATTCAATGACAGCAAGTGCATAACAGTTTTCTCTTTCACAATTCTTTCCATTATTCTCGAAATAATCGGAGTGTGGCTAATTGGACGGTAATTTCCATTTAATCAAGAATATACCCGAATTCCTAGGTAGGGTAAACACGATATATCCCGGCCACGAAACTTTATTAGAGAAGTTGGTGGACTATCAGGTCCAGAATGGAACGAAGACAGTGGCCGATCAAAATAAGCTTGAATGATATCGTAATCGAAATGCACTAAGTTTGTCAACATCAGTAGGACTAATAATGGCGTGTTTTGCTTGAGGTGGGAAAGAGTTCATTCATGACGTTCCCTATTTTGGTTGGGTCCCTGGTCATAGGTCTGTCAGGTAGTACGATACATGATACCGATTTCGTTTGATTATCGTTTCCGGCCTTCAATAGCTTGATCAAGGCTTTAGATTTATTGTCATTTAGCAATGCTCGCTTTTCCTCTGTCAGTAATCTTGCGGCACGAATCGACCGCAACTAGTCAAAGAGCTTATCCTGTCTGATAAGTAAGGAGAAATAGCGAGTCTACTTTTTTTGACCTCATTGCTCACAAGCGCCCAAATAGACCGACGTCGCAACTTTTTCAGCGCATTACTGATTCAGTGGTATCGTTACTAAGTTTGAACAGGTAACTCATCGAGTTCGACAATACGACGAAAATGGTAGCAGTACTTTTATAACCGTTTCATCGTTCCAGATCAACTATTTATCACACGTTGGGGTCATACAGGAAACAGGTCAACAGGAAATATTATGCTTTCGATTACGACAACCAGGCTGGTCCGTCAGGTTAATTAGCGTGGCGTACATAATAAACCGGCCTATCAGG
>OX104063.1:84100442-84118515 GCA_944474145.2 Dicrocoelium dendriticum
TCCATGGTACTATGATTGGCGGCATCCGGTTTCGGATTTGCCTGTTACTGTGGCCAGCCACAGGACGCCTGCGCCTACAGAGGGACCATGGGTGGCTTGCACTGCACCACACACACCTCCAACCATATACCCCATATCCAGTGTAAACCCGAAGGAATAAGACCGGGAGGCATGCGGATGGGAGCCACGTTTCATCAATGGAGCCGGCCCACACTCCTTCACAAGCAAACACAATCACGCTGTATTTGGAATCAGTCGCACACAAGGCGGTGGCTGGACCGAGGTCTGCTCCACACTGAGTGCATGGAACCACTCTTTGATCCTAACACGGCCACAAGGACCGTGCACCCCGTCCCCTCCAGCAACGACCAACTGTCTCCTGGAGCCAGTATGGACGAGGTAGTGGGTAGTAGACAGGTAGGCACCTTGTAAACATGCACATCAAGAGCAGCCACATCGGGGATATCAACCAACAGCCCATCACTTGTATAAAAGATAACAAAGAGAACGAATCGAGTAATTCATAAGGAAACGGTGACATAACTTAATTAATTGTGCATATGAAACAAGTTGTCTACAAAAGAATCCGAGATCAGTTCACGAAGTCGGACAGCAGATTTTACGGAAATGCCACAAACACGAAAATGTTACCGAAATTAAATACCATTGGCTTAAGCGACGTGTGAACGTTTATAGAAGACAGGTAGGAATTTATGTGAGATATAAAAGCATTAGAACAAAATTGAACACCCACCAACTGAAGTAGATGGACTTAGTATGGAAGCACACGGTTAGTAAATCGAATGCAGCGCACTTACAAACACTGCGCCGGTTCTGCCTACGTTCTCTGCAGAACCCTTCGTCGGTTCGTCAGTGGTCCCGAGTGGCCTCGCTCATGCCTCACTAGGCCTGCTTGACTCAGGCACTCGCGACCGCATGTGCTACAGCACCCTGCGCTGGATATCGGTGATTGCCGCTTCCGCACTTGCCACTTCTTCTCTGCATGTATGAGGTCCTTCTCCCACACTTCGGCAACTGCCTTCGTGATTGGATCTCGCCATGCACGCCGATCAACCGCCTTCAATTCCCATGACCTGCAATCAAGAGTAGAACGTGGACGCTCACTTTGATCATGTCCTGGAAACTTAACTGTGGTTTCCCCACATGCCGCCTCCCAGTACTCAGCTGACCGTACAAGAGTTGCTTCGGTAGCCGCGTTGAATCCATACGCCACACATGACCGAGTGACCTCAGGTGTCTCAGTAAAAGTATGCAGTCCACTGCATGCATTCCACTTCGGCGCAACACCTCCGTGTCCGCAACTCTGTCACACCAACCGATGCTCGGAATCCGACGCAGACACCGTTGATGAAACCGCTCGAGATATCTCACCTCTCGACGGTACGTTGTCCACGTTTCTCTGCCGTACAGAAGAACGGACAGCACCATAGATTTGTACACCATCAGCTTCGTGCCAATGGTAAGCTGATGGTTGTTCCACACTCGGTACTCTAGCTTCCCGAATGCCGCCGCTGCCTTCAGAACGCGGATACGCAGCTCACTGTGTAGCTGCTGATCAGTCGACATCACACTCCCAAGGTAGCAGAAGCGGGAGGTGGTTTCCAATACTTCATCCCCGAAGCTGATTTGCGGCAATATTGAAGATTGCACCTCCGGTGAAGGCTGAAAGAGACAGACAGTTTTGTTTGTGTTGATGGCGAGCCCGAATTTGGCCGCTGTCGAAGTCAGTGCACTAGTCATGTGCTGCAACCCATCCGCGCTGTGTGCTAACAACGCACAGTCGTCAGCGAACAGTCGTATATGGATAGTTGTCTCACAGACTTGGGTTCTCGCACTGAAACGACGGATGTTCAGCAACCCCACATCAATATGGTGCTCCACACGAACACCGTAAGCACAAGCCGCATCCAAACACAAGATCTCAGTACATGAAAATGTATGTTAAACAGGACAGAGGCTAAGACACAGCCTTGCTTCACACCAGTGAAAACCGCAAACTCATCCGAGGTCTCTCCACTCAGCTGCACCCTACCCCACACACCACTGTGCAGAGAGAGAAATTATAAATTTTCTCGGACAACCAAACTTACCCAACACCGGTCTAGATGCATCGCGGTTCACCTTAACAAATGCCTTGATGCAATAAACAAACAGCGAGTGCTAGGCTGATGTCCTTATCTGCACCTCTCCTGCAACTGACGAGCAGCGATCAACACAATTATAGTGCGGCTATCCGAACGGATTCCAATTGCTCCTCCGCCACGTTAGGTTCCACAACCTGACTGACGAGGCGGTTGAGCAGGATTCGGGCAATGACCTTGCCCACAAAACTCAGCAAGTTGATGCCACGATAATTCGTGCCACATTGCTTGCTTCCTTTGCTTTTGTACAGTCGTAGCACAAGGGCATCCTTCATCTCAGGAGGCACCTCCTCCTCAATCCATACGCTTTGTACCAAGTGATGCAGCGCAGTCACCAACGCTGGTCCGTCGTGTTTTAATACTTCAGGCGGCATCCCGTCGGCATCGGCACACTTGCCGTTTCGCAGCTGAGCAAGTATTCTGTGCGTCTCATCCAGTGTCGTCGCGTCCGCCAGACTCGCCTTCACATTGTGCTGTTTCAGGCCATTCAAATTAGGACGGTCGATCTCTGAAAGGTTGTTCAAGAGACAGCCGAAGTGTTTCCGCCATATCTGCATTATGACTGCAGTATGTGTGCAGGTAGCACCTGAACTACCATCTAGCAGCGTCCTCAGCTGCTCTAATCTCGGCACAAATACCGCCTTCAAGGAGTCAAAGTATTCCTTGTGTTGGTGACGTTCGGCGTAGCATTCCATCTGCTTCGCCCTCTTCGTCCACCATACATTTTTATGCGACGGGGCTCTCGGGTCAGTCGCCGTCGAAGTTTACGAAACTGACTCTTCTTCCCCAAGTCACTGGGGTCTGCCACATGTGCAGCAAATGCTGAATTCGTCTCCGACACCAATGCGCCAATCGTCGTATTGTTGTCATGAAACCAATCAGGCTGCATACAGATTGCGCGCCCGATGGTCCCCTCGGCAGCAGCTGTCAACTGGTCGCGAATGTGGTACCGCATGTTGCCCACTGTGACTATGCATTTCACATTACACAGTCGTACAGCCATCGCCTTAGTTAGCTCAACACGTTTCTCCACAGAACCGATGAAGATAATGTTAAATCTACGCCGATTCAAGGTGGCAGGGCAGAACAATGCTTTACGGAAACGTATGTACAGTTTGGTCCGCACCTATTTGTGATCAGTGCCACACTCAGCTCCATGCAGTACACGTGTCATGTATCCTTCAAGCATATCACGCTGATGCACGATGACATAGTCGAGTAGGTTATCGTGACCACTCCATGGTGGTGTCCAAATTGCTATATCACACTCAGTGCAAACCCAGCGTTCGTGATCGTCAGGCCGTGAGTGGCACACAGTGAGAGCAGCCTGTAACCGTTCGCATTCGCTGAACCAATGCCATGCGGACCGATGGCATCTGTCCACTCCGATGCCTCACGCCCAACGCGCGCTTTGAAATCACCCAGCAGAAATAGTCGGTCGCTCCTCGGCACAGACCGTATCACGGAGAGTAGCTGAGTGTAGCATTGATCACGCGTGTCATCAGGATAACATATGTTCAGAACGTACGTGCTGATAAAAGTGGTAAACTTACCTCTTCCGAGTCGTAGGCGAACAGTCATCAGTGGCGCGCTGATGCCTGTTGATTCACCCACTAGCTGGGCATTTAGGCAATCGGATATTGAAAATCCGACCCCATGATCACGTGGTGCTGAGGCGGCGTTGCCCACCCAGTAGAATGTGTAGCCAGCAACTACTTGATGCAACTTAGCTTGCTTAGTGGGCTGAGTTTCACTGAGCGCCACAATATCGGTGTGGTAACGCGCCAGCTCCATCGCGACCAGTGCAGTGCGTCGCTCGGAGCGCTCACTGGAGTTCCGGTCCAGTAGTGTCCGTACGTTCTAGCACCCGATGCTGAGTGCTTTGCGTGCAGGCATGCGATTGCATTGGCGGGCAATCGCGTGCAAGGTGGTGGTTGTGCTTCTGAGGTTTGCCTGAGTATCTACACCCGGAGCCTTTGGCTCAATAGCCTTACTCACAAAGCAATGGGTGATTTAGAATTTTGCTTGAGGTATTCCGCCCGGAGCCTTCGGCTCAATAGTCTGACCCACAAGGCAGTGGGGAGCAGATCCGGCTGGGGAATGTGATTGCAAAGACAGATTGGGATCTGCTTGACGGCCGTCACACGCAGCCTTGGAGGTACTGGAACGATTCATAAATGTTTGGCAACCGTAGTAGGATATGCACCTGCGACCACGGCCAGACGCAGGTGGGTTTTGGTGGGTTTGCACCAATTTGATCAGGGTCTACCTGGCTTGAGGCGGTCAGTAGCAAACCATTAAACAACCGGAGATGTCCTCCCACCGTCAGCGACCATGCGTGGCGCTCGTGCTCTACGCCAATCGCGCTGTGAGCTTATAACCCGTAGAACTTTTGTATCCCATGGCTAGGTTTTACGGGAAGAGGGCCATCGACCACTTCATAATCTCCGAAGAGGATGGACTAGGATACTGGCAGGGCTTCCAGACCTGACAGGAGAAGAAGTCTGGTCCTTAGCCAAAGCCTTTGATTAAATGTACACCCGAAAGGCAGCGGGTCCAGCACATGGTCACTGACTCATGCGGATTAGCATTCTGGATCTTAGAAGAGAGAAGGGCGAAACCCAACCCCCTCCCCAGTGGTCGCGATGAAGAGGCGTCTAGGACATGAGCCCATGGCGCAACAGTAGCAGCTGTGGGTAGATCATCTGTCAGGATCTAGCCACAACCAGGCTCAGCGCACCATAGGCTCGCCCGCCATATATATATATATATATATATATATATATATATATGTATATATATATATATGTTTATTTTGAAGACCTCTACGGTGCTGCATTCTATTAGTGCTGGAGGTGGCTTATTCCAGCTCATGACTACCCAATTTGCAAAGAATTTGTCCCTAAAATCCAGCCTAAATCTCTGTTGGTTGAGCTTCAGTTGGTGTCCTTGCAGGTGATCTTATTCGGCTAGCTCAAACACTTTAGTACACTGGATGCCACTAAAACCCTACATGATTTTAAAATCCTTTATTAAGTCCCCACTTAGTCTGCGTCGTTTCAATAAATACAGACCTAACTTCCTTAAGCTCTTAGCGTATGACGTTTCACCTAAACCCTCAGTCATCCTAGTAGCCAGTTTTTGTGCTTTTCCATACAGGCCACTTCTTTCCGGTGGTAGGATGCCCAAGCATGTACACAGTATTCTAGATGTCGTCTTACCACCGCTTTCAGGTCAGGTCAGGTTCCAAGGACGATACAGGCCTCCGCCTAACGAGCGTCCTCTTTCTTGCACCGGTAAGCGAACGGGAGCGATGCGTACTTCGAATTCTGATTTGCTTCCGCAATTTCTGCAAGAGAATGAAATAAAAGCAGAGGCACTCTTTGTACTGTCCCGCAGATGGAGTTTACAGCGACCCTGACAACACCACGGGACTGTCAGGAGTACCCAGAGAGTCCCTCGTGGGACTGTCACGGACTGGCAATAATTCAATTTTCCTATGCACACGGATTATTTTAAGCTGCCTAATCTCACGTATCAAAAGTTGCAAGTTTATCTGTCACCAAATGTTGCGCAAGGATTGGAACGGATTTGCTTGTTTGTTTACATCACGTGTGCTCATCAAGGTGTCGCACCTCTCACCGGAGACCCCAGGTAGCATTGCTGACTGTCCTCAGGAGCCTGTCAGAGTGAAAAATAGGGTACGGAAATACCATACGCCCTCTGCTAAACCAAGAGTATTAGGTGCCACGGCATCGAGACAGATGCAGTCAACGTCAGTTGTAAAGTCATCTGACGGTTGTGCACAATAGAACCTTCCGAAGATGCTGACCGTCTCGGTTGTCGCTGAACCAACCCTTTCTGAAGACATGCTGGTAACGGCCCAATGCGACGGCAGCCCCTGCTCATGTGAGCCATAGGAAGAAACGGACTAGATCTGCCAGTAAAACTCCGAAGGGGCTTGAAGACCCAGGACATGGTAAGACGCCGGCAATAGAGTGGAAATCCTACGGTATTGTTGCTTCGAGTCCTTTGCGGAGACAGGGACAGTCCCACCGTCAGTGGTGAAAACACCTGGTGAACATGTCGAATACAAGCAGGTGGGGTAAACACTCCCGTCGTGGCGACTCACCGATTGTAGGGTTATATTGCACAAGGTTATGGAATCTGCGGCTGCTCTCCCAAGTGAACGCATTTTGCAAGACATCAGGTGGCTCAAACTGTGCGTCACCAAGCTGCTTCCACCTGGCTTCCCTGGTGTCACTGTCAGAAAGTTGACTAGATTGGGGAATGTCCCTATCGTACTGCAAATCCGCGACCCCGACTACTTCGCGTGGTTGTTTCTAGCCCGGAGGAATGCAAATCATTACTACCGAGTCCTGGAATTTCCCCCACGGAGATGACTTTATTCGCACTCAGTCCGTGAATAAGTGTTTGCTTCCAGGGGATTTCAGTCTCCCAGAAGTCTGTTTGGCCGATCTTTAATGTAATTCGGCGTCAAAAACATTCGATACAGACTTTCTTGTGCTGACTCTCCAAGTGCCTTTGCATTATTTCGTGGACTTCCCAACTAGGCATGTGGACAAATACCATCTACTTTATATCTGGTTTTTGCTAAGTTTCTCGACTTGGTGCCTGACCTTTTGTACGGTGGTACTTTAGGTTCTAGAGATCACGCATGCATATACTTTCACTGTGCTCTTTCAAGGCACCAACAGACCGCCGTTGAGTTACTTCCGAATTTTTGGCGGACGGAGTTTGTGCAATGTGAGCTAAGGCTTCAGTTCTGAACTGTGAGATCTTGATGGCCGACTCTGTACAGTTAGCCTTGGGTTAAATTTAAGGCGTATCTTATGGAGGTTTCAAATCCCTACATTCCTCGCATGAAGAAAAGGGGGTAACGGCCACATCCTCCATGTATTGGTACCACAGGCAAGCACCTACTCAAGAAATGGTCTAGATGCTGGCGAACCTACCAAGCAGGTCCGTCAGGCAGTACCTATGAAGGTTATCGAGATTAGAAATAAATCTAAACAACATCTCAGGACTGTTCGTCTTCAGTACGAGCAGGATTTAGCGGACTCGCCCGCAGCTAATCACAAGAAGTATTTTGCTTACGTTAAAGGACGCAGCAAGGCAAAACTGTCTATATCAGCATAATTGCGAGCAGACGGGACCCGTGCGCAAACTGGCTATGACAAACAAGGCTTGTATACTTAATGATCAGTATCCTGGGATCTTTGCTCAGGATATCTCTGTACCACAGGTTGAATTGGTTTCAAGAGTTCAGAGGATTCTTGCTTAGCTGAGTTTAACACAACGGAGACGCTGGGTTTTGAGCTACTGCAAGGCAATTATTCCTCAAAGCTTCCGGTCCTGATTCAATTAAGCCGAAGCTGTTGCATGAATTGTCCAGTGAGCTGAGTGGTTCTCTCACGTGCGTGTTTTTAATGTCGTTTGATAGCTGCGTCCTACATGCGGAATGGAAAGTGGCAATCATCTGTCCGATTTTTGAGGGTGGTGACAACGCTTTGCCCGCGAACTACCGGTCTGTCAGTTTGACAAGCGTAGTAGCCAAGTTTGAAAAGCTGATAAGGGATTCAGTGGAGAACCACCTGAATTGATTTAACCTTCGCAGTGTTGCGCAACATGGATTCCGCAAGGGATTTTCATGTCAGACTAATCTACTTGTGGCTGGTGAAAGCTGGGCCGAAGCGGTAGACAGTGGCCACGCTGTAGACGTGACATTCGTGGACTTTTCGTAAGCTGTTGACACTGTTCCTCAACTCTGATTCTCATTAAAATTGTGGTCTTACGGTATATCTGGTCCCGCCCTTAAATGGGTGTCTGCATTCCTTGAGGGGTGGGAACAGTGTGTACGGGTGGGGCATAACTTTTCGCTCAGGCAAGCTGCCTTAATGGCGTCCCGCAGCGCTCGGTATTGGTGCCATTATTGTTCGCGATCTATGTACATGACTTGCCGGGAGAGCTAGGAGTGTCATCCCTAATGTTTGCTGACAACCTTAAGTTCTGGAATATTGTGGATATTCCGGGGGTCCTGAAGCAATTCAGAAAACCTTGGATAGGCTCTGGGAATGGTCTATCTTATGGGTGCTGCCCATAAATAGAGCCTGGTGCTGTGTTCTCCGAATCGCAGCTATTAATCCTCCCACCCGATATGTTGTCTGCGGTGGTGAACTCACCGTTGTCACACAGCAGATTGATTTAGGGGTCGTACACTCATCAGCATTTCATTCTGGCGACAATTGGAAGAAGGCTACTTGTCGGGGGTTTCGCATGATGTGGTTTATCCGCCGCTCTTTAGGAACCCTAACGGCCAATTTGTTTGTGAAGCTATTTTCGGCATTCGTCCAACCCCACCTGGAATATTGTATTCAGGCTTGTCCACCATGTCTTAACCGAGACAAAATGGATTTGGAGATGGTGTTACGAGTAGGCACTCGGTTAGTGCAGGGTCTACGGGGACAGACGTATCCTGAATGCTTGCTCAGTTTGGGTATGTACTCAATGCACTACCGAAGGATAAGAGGGGACCTGATTCTCACTTATCGTATTTTGATGCGTAAGATCGGCAAGGACTTGTCAGGGTTATTTAGTCCCACTAAGTTACGTAATCACAGCGGTCACCCACTGAACATGCATAAACCACGGTCTGACAGGCTTATGACTGAAACTCGTCTGTGGCGTCGAGTTACAGATACCTGGAATTCGCTTCCAGATCACGTGGTTAGGGAACCTAGAGTTAAAGGTTTTGCGGGCCAGCTCGATGCTCGTGGGTCGCAACACCAAACCTTTTCTTTTTCCTAACTGACTCACCTTTATTTTTCAGTTCATATTTTAAGAACTCAAATACCTTGGTATTCTACTTGCTTAGCTCTTTCCGCTTTCTCTTACTTACTACTATTTGCTTACTATTTGCTCTTTCTTGCTTCATGTAACTGGCCCGGCAGCGACTGCCAGAGCAGGATACGTGAGCATTAATTGGTTGGACAGGGTGTGACGCGGTTTTGGTTTTAGGTCCATCCGTATTTCTAAATCTGCCAACGCCTGGTTCAACGACCAGCTGAGGAAAGAGCACTCACGGGATAATTCTACCGTTCCAGTCCCACTTAAACTTGAAATAGTTAACATTAGCGCTAATCGTAGTTTACGTCTTGTCGTAATTCTTACTAATAAAAAGACATAATAAACATATATTCTCGGAATTACGAGACATGCCCTGTTCGGCACGATGATATTTTTACCATTATTTCGGATAATTGAACAACATATTCTATGCCATACCAAATAAAAATCGCTTTCTATCCGCTTGAGTTTTGCAGTTCAATGAACAATGATTTAGCACTGGATAAAAGCAAGTGCTTGACACGTCCTGTAGGATGGTTGGGGTGTATATGATGGAATCAAAATATTTGCGGGTCATCTACCGTACGTCTGCCGAGATGAATACTTCGATAACTTACATCAGTGTAAAATTTAAACTAAAATCGAGCGTAAACGTTCAGAAATACCCGTGGTGCAGTGATCGTTGATATAAGGCGTGAGAAAAATAAAGAATGGTCGCTCACTTGGGTCCATTTGATATATAAATCCTGTAGAAACATATGCTTGGCGTAATCCACAATAAAGGAGTTTAGGTACCAAAATGTTGAGAGCTAAGAGCAACATCTAATCGCTTTTTGAAATCGTCCAAGGTAGGAGAGGACACAACTGTCTGGGACTATGTTCCAGGGCTGGAAAACCCGAAGGGAAAAGTAATTCCGTCGACACTCTAGACGGCTATATTGTTCCTTCAATTTTAAGCAGTTACCCCTGAGCTGCGTGTTTTTGCTAAGTTTCAGCGAATGGGGGCATACGTGGTTGGGGTCACTCAATATCTGATAGGCTAATATGAGATCACCGTGCAGCCTTCGACATCGTAGGCTGAAAATTCTCAGCAACTTCAGCCTTCCGTGGTAAAAGTGATAACGCAAGCCCTTTACATTCTTTGTTACTCTTCCTCGTGGTGCCTCTGTCGCTTCTAGGCAGTGCTTCAACCAATTTTGCCAAGCTTGGATAGCGTATACAACATGCTGGCGCACATAGGAATTGTGCATCATTGGGAAGATTGATGAGCCGAATCTCCCGAATGCTTTCACAGCATACCGACGTGCTGATTGCCTCTTTCCGCAGCTACCTCAGCCTATTTTGAACAGTTGAGGTCGCTCTTTGTGAGCACATCAATGTCACGTTACTGTGAGCTGGTCTGCAATCCGTTTGTCCCAAGCAAATATGTGTAGTTATGTCTATGGCGTAATTGTACAACGCGACATTTGTCTATGTTGAATGGTAGGGCGTTTTGAACTGACTAGTTCGACGCTGTGTTATAATCTCACTGGAGCTGTTCGTGGTCGTCCGGTCCTCTGACCCTTCGCCAGATCTTGATATCATCAGCGAAAAATAGGAAATGGGAAGCAATTGATCTCGCCAAATCGGTAATGAACACTAAGAATAGACGAGGTCCAAGCACCGAGCCTTGTGGTACTCCACACGCCACATCGATTGCATGAGAAAATGATTCTCGGACTCTTATCACTAGCCGTTGTTCGTGTAGAAAATTGCTAATTCAACTCAGTATTGGGTCGCTAATGCTGTAGTTCCGAAGCTTCTGAAGGAGAATGCGATGGTCTAAGCGATCAAACGCTTCTGGAATGTCCAGATAGATGACATCGACTCCTACTCCACCATCAACAGCTTCAGTCCAGCTATTACGTGCAATTAATAGGTCAGTATTACATGAACGCTTTTGACGAAAGCCATGTTGCTCTGGAGCTATTAAGTTGTGGCTTTCTAGATACTGCATCAGCGCACCTGCGATGATTGATTCCATCAATTTGAGTAGTGCGGGAAGTAGTGTTATTGGACGGTAGTTGGTAGGATCAGTGTGGCTACCTCCTTTATGGATAGGAGTGAGGACACCTCGCTTCCATACTGGTGGAATACGGTTCTCTTCTAAACATCGCTGATAGAAAACAGCTGGTGGTTCTGCTAGATCACTTGTTACCGCCTGCAGAGCCTTTGGTCGGATGTTGCCGGCTCCGGGAGAACTGTGGATACGCAAGGATAACAACTTCTTCAACACAGTTTTCGCATTGAAAATGAGGTTGTTTAAACTCGACGATGGAGTATTAGAAATGAGGAGAATGTTTGAGCTCGTAACCTGCTGGAATGTTTGGGAGTAATGAAGCCGTAGGAGATCAGCTGCTTCCATTGCTGATCGCGTGCACCCGTCAGCCGTGGCTAGAGCTGGAGCCCCGCGCTTCACCTTTCGAAGGCCGTTAACGTGCCTGTACAGGAGTTTGCGGTTCTTGCAGAATCGCTTCATTAACCCCTGCTGATGATTGACCTCGTCTTCGCGGATCAGTTTCACACAGAAGTTACGATGTGTTACGTATGCACTCAAGGTTTCGGCATTCGAGTAGTCCTGGTGATCTCGCCATGCGAAATCCCTCTGGGACATACATTTACATGTTCTGCTCCTCCGAAATGACTTGTGCTTGTTTTTGTGTTGGAAGGACTTCTGTTCCGATGCGTGTGCCAACGGTGTGCCGAACATCTTTGTAAAGGTTTCCCTGGCAACATCTGGGGGGCATTTGGTTAAGAAAGTCCAAGATGTATCCTTAACAAGCTTAGACAACACATTGTAGTGTGTGACAGTATGCACTTTATCCTCCTCCTTTTCAGGGTACTCCGCATAGTATATGTAGTCAAAGAGTAGAGTAACATGAACAAAGCCTTGTTTGGGTGCAGAATATATCATAGTGTCCTGACGGAGATCTCCTGTGCGGACGCAACTGAGTTTTCATTTGCTTGGGCAAAGGATGAGAAGCAACTTTGATGATAGGAAATGATTAAAGCTGAAATCATACCATTCAAACAAAGCACCTTACGTAGGTAAATCATTTTCCATACATTGTGGCGTTCTAGAAAGATTGGTGCAATGCGGGGTATTTATTTGCTTTCATTTCAGCAGCTGTACATATGGGCCGATACAGATGGAATGGGAGATTTAGCTGTTGCATGTGAGGTGAACATGATTGCATTTGTCAACTGGCGCAGGTATTTTGATAAAACTGTACGCTAGGCTTAAACGGGAACGACAGAAAATGAGATAGAATTTTTTGAAATATTGATGATGTTGGAAGGAGAATCGATTACCATCACCGTGATGCGCGACATGTTTGCATGAGAGCAACATGAGAAGCATAGACGAGTAAGAGAAGAACGAATGGTAAAAGTGAGTGAAGATGGAGAGATTCAGTCAGCGTTCCCTTATCAGTTCACACTTTTTGGTATAGCTGCAAGGTAGGCGTGGCTGAGTAAGCAGAAGATGAAGGAGTGAAGACAAAAATGATTATCTCAATCTCAGTTCGCAATTCCTCTGCCGTCCACACTGGTTAGTGTGTCTGTGAGTTATGCTTTCTCGAGTAAAGAAGGTAAGTGGGACGGGTGAAGAAGAGTGAAGAGAGTTCTGGCCACATTGTATCTTTTATTCAATACACCTCTTCAAGGGGCTTGATCAGGTGATTGCAGTCTCCGTAGCACATTTCATGTATATTTGTTATCAACGCACTTACGTTTTGTCCCCTTCTCAAATAACACTTTTTCTTTGCAATTTAGTTGCAACATTGTTTTTACGTATTGCACCGCCAGGCACATTGAAACTGTTCTTTTGAACAGTCGTTGTGACTCGTATGCTCTTATTTCAATAGGGAGGCTGTTCCAGATCTCAGTGTATCTGTTTAGGAAGGAATTTGCTTCGGACATTAGTTTCCGTTTTGAACACCGTGAGTTTGTTCTTGGTATTTCTAATTGCGCAAACTAGATTCTTTTGTGAAGTGAATATTGATATTTGACTCGAAAAAGCGCTTATGGATCAAATCAAATCAAAATATTAATCCAAGCTTCATGCGTCTTAGCCACAGTGTCTCTAGTTGTAGCATTGTACAATATTCAGACTAGTTAAATTTAGACGAATTTAAAGAGAGCCTTTGTGAATGCGGTCAAGTTTCCTGCCGCTTGTAAAGAAATTTGAACAGTAATCTAGTTTAGGGCGAACGCAGGCTTTAAACAAGTGCAGTTTAGGTTCACGCATCGAGAACGATTTTACGATAAGTTTTGCGCTTCTTCGTGATCTGGATTCAACTTGTTCACCAAAATTCAAAATGTTTGAGTACCGGATGCCTAAATCTCGTATGGTCTTATTGCAAGGGATGGGTTTACCACCAAGGTAAAGTGCATTCGGAGAAAGTTCGCACTTGGATGTTAACACACTTCACTAGTCCGCTGTGAAAGACATTTGCCAGGCAGTGCACAACGATTCTAAGGCCGGTATGTCTATGCGAATGTTTTCTGGAGTGTCGCTCAAACACCGGATATCGAAGGTGCATAGTACTCTTATATCATCTGAAAAGATATAGGGCATCTCAAAGTTTCTTTTTTCAGTTATATAATTGATATACATTAGGAAGAGCAAGGGACCTAACACACTTCCCTGAATCACACCACTTTTTATCTTCACTGGTGAAGACTTCGTATGTCCTATTTGTACCTGCTGCTTACGATCAGATAGGTAAGATTTGAACCATGATTGCAAGGGATCAGGGGTTGGTTAGCTTCACCAACAGGTTGTTGTGCGACACTCTGTCAAAGGCCTTCTGTATATCAATGAAGAAAATGATGCCTGCCTTTCCATTGTCAGTGGACCATGTCAGATGATTTAGAAAAGATACCTGACAAGTCTGACATCAGCGTCTGTGCAAAAACCCATGTTGAGCTGGGTTTATTAAATTCATTAACAGCAAGTGCATAACAATTTTCTCTTTCACAATTCTTTCAGCCATTCTCGAATTAATCGGAGTGTGGCTAATTGAACGGTAATTTCCATTGATTCGAGAATATACCCCAATTCATAGATAGGGTAAACACGATATATCCCGGCCACGAAACTTTATTAGAGAAGTTGGTGGACCATCAGGTCCAGAATGGAACGAAGACAGTGGCCGATCAAAATAAGCTTGAATGATATCGTAATCGAAATGCACTAAGTTTGTCAAGATCAGTAGGAGTACTAATGGTGTGTTTTGCTTGAGGTGGAAAAGAGTTCATTCATGACGTTCCCTATTTTGGTTGGGTCCCTGGTCATAGGTCTGTCAGGTAGTACGATACATGATACCGATTTCGTTTGATTATCGTTTCCGGCCTTCAATAGCTTGATCAAGGCTTTAGATTTATTGTCATTTAGCAATGCTCGCTTTTCCTCTGTCAGTAATCTTGCGGCACGAATCGACCGCAACTGGTCAAAGAGCTTATCCTGTCTGATAAGTAAGGAGAAATAGCGAGTCTACTTTTTTTGACCTCATTGCTCACAAGCGCTCAAATAGACCGACGTCGCAACTTTTTCAGAGCATTACTGATTCAGTGGTATCGTTACTAAGTTTGAACAGGTAACTCATCGAGTCCGACAATACGACGAAAATGGTAGCAGTACTTTAAAACCGTTTCATCGTTCCAGATCAACTATTTATCACACATTGGGGGTCATACAGGAAACAGGTCAACAGGAAATACTATGCTTTCGATTATGACAAACAGGCTGGTCCGTCAGGTTAATTAGCGTGGCGTACATAACAAACCGGCCTATCAGGAATGCCGTTTGCTTGCACCGTTGTGTCTAAGAACATGATACAAGCTTCACGACAACCTCTACAGATGCTGTACTCCGCAAGTCCCTACCCGGAGCTACGGAAAGCGTCATAAATCACAAAATCAAGCGATGGACACAGCATGCTGCTGGTAAGAATGAAGGAAATAGCAAGCAACAAGATTGCGCATCGGATTTGGGTAATACTGCATAACATTTGTTATTATTTGCAATTTTTATACATCTTTGGCTTTTTAACGACAATGCAAAAAGCGTCTGCGTTGCTAGCAGTGATATGTTGGAAGGTATTAGTGTGGCGCATATATCGCCTTTCCCTCCGGAAGATGGTAATTCGAGGTTTCCTAATGCGTACATGTATACACTCACAAATATACATTAGACCATTTCCCCATCACTTGTTGTCCTGCTACCATCATCATGCATGTATAGGCGTGCCTCGCGTTATAGACACTAAAACAATTTTTTTAATTATTTGTTTATTTAACGTCTAACTCGCGAAGCGTTTAGTTTTACGGTTCGTCGCATCCGCTATTGATCGGAGACCGATGCATTGTCTATTACTGCTTTGTGTGGATAGCGTGCGTGACGCACGCCTAGCGTCAGCTCACCTGCGGAGTTCAGGGGACCAGTTGCCTAACTCCCGTGCGCATGTGCGTCAATGTGTGCATAGACGGGTATAGACAGAACTGTGAACATGACGAGCAGCGAAGTCGAACTCATGACGAAGCGTAGCGAGACACCGCCCAGCAGCATTAGCCGTTGAGGAAAAACGGATGGATCTGGTATCTTTGTGTTTTTGGACGCAACACACTTGATCACGCCACTTGTGCTTTAGCAAATCAAAGGGAAATAAGGAACAATACAACAAGATCTTTTTGGTGACCTAAGGCCGTCCATGTGTGAGTTGCATGGCCATTTTGGCACAAAAAGTGCAATGACCTGGCGGCGATGGTCGAGGAATATGAGCTTAGTATAGGCTACCCTTCGGATTCAACCGCAGCCGGGCGCGGCAACCAAGGCTCCACGGCTGAACATAATGGCCGAACCAGACTCAAGGGTAAAACGGTAGATAGACGAACAAATCCAATCTGAAAGCAGGCAAACAACCTAGTTCCACCTAGTACAGCGGCTGCATTCCTAGCACCATCTATATTCCATGAGAACAAACCTGTGAAGTATGCAATACCGACACACGTGAACACACCGTCTACCGCAGTAGGACTGAATACGAACGCGACAGTTGCCGTTGCCCAAACACCAACAGTAATTACTATGGCTATAATTGACGCGATCACACAGGGAGCTAAAAATGCCACACACGCACACACCCATTACTCTACCAAAGCTTCAAATCTCACTCCCTCACAAACCGGCTACTTCCTGACGAGTACATGAGTCGCTGGTGAGCGTATGTCCCCGTGATTCTGAAGCTAACGCAAACCCCATAAAAGATAAACTGATGAACAACCGAAACCAGTGAGATATCGTATGTCGAGGCATAGGCCTCTAAGCTAAACCGGTTGGCGGGAGAGCCTATGGTGCGCTGAGGCTGGTGGTGGCTGGATTCTGACAGATGGTCTACCCACTACTGCTACTGTTGCGCCATGGGCTCATGTTCTGAACGTCTCCTCGTGGCTCCGGCTAAGTGGGAGTTGGGTTTCACCCTTCTTCAAGCTATGATCCAGGACACCAATCCGCATGAGTCAGTGAACTGACCATGTGTTAGACCCGCTGCCTTTCGGGTACACATTTAATCGAAGGCTTTGGCTGAGGACCCGAGTCGTTCTCCTGTCAGGTGTGGGCGCCTTACCAGTACCCTAGTCCATCCTCTTCGGAGATTAGGAAGTGGTCCATGACCCTCTTCCCGTAAAACCTAGTCATGAGATACAAAAGGCCTAGGGTTATAAGCTCACAGCGCGATTGGCGTAGAGCACGATTGCCAGGCATTGTCTCTGACAGTGGCAGGGCGTCTCCGGGTGCTCAATGGTTTGACACTGACCGCCTCAAGCCAGATAGACCCTGGTCAAATTGGTGCAAACCCGCCAAAACCTACTTGCGTCTGGCCGTGGTCGCACGTACGTATCCTACCACAGTCGCAAAACATATATGAATTGTTCCAGATCCTCAAAATTGTGTGTGACGGACCTCAAGGAGATCCCAATCTGTCGTTGTAATCATATCTCCCAGCTGGATCTGCTTGTGCATCTGGCTATTGAGTCAAATGCTCCGGGCGGAGTCCCTCAAGCAAACCTCCGAAGCACAAGCACCACCCCGCATGCGATTGCCCACCAATGCAATCGCATGCCTGCGCGCAAAGCACTCAGCATCGGGTGCTAGAACGTGCGGACACTACTGGACCGGAACTCCAGTGAGCGCCCGGAGCGACGCATTGCACTGGTCGCGATGGAGTTGGTGCGTTACCACATCGATATTGCAGCGCTCAGTGAAACTCGGCTCGCTAAGCAAGGTAATTTACCAGAAGCAGTTGCTGGCTACATATTATACTGGGTGGGCAACGCCACCTTAGCACCACGTGAACAGCGGCTCGGATTTGCAATATCCGATCGCCTCCATGGCAAGCTCATGGGTGAACCAACAGGCATCAGCGCGCCACTGATGACTGTTCGCTTAGGACTCGGAAACTGTAAGTTTACCACTTTTATAAGCACGTACGGGCATGTGTTATCCTAATGACACGCGTGATAAATGCTACATGCAGCTATCCTTCATGATACGGTCTGTGCCGAGGAGCGACCGACTATTTCTGCTGGGTGATTTCAAAGCGCGTAGAGCGTGATGCATCGGAGTGGACAGATGTCATCGGTCCGCATGTCATTGGTTCAGCGAATGCGAACGGTTACAGGCTGCTCTCACTGTGTGCCACTCACGGCCCGACGATCACGAACACTCGGTTTGCACTGATTGCGAGTGATATAGCAGCTTGGACGCACCCACGGAGTGGTCACGCTCACCTGCTCGACTATATCATCGCACGTCAGCGTGATATGCTTGAAGGGCGCATGACACGTGTACTGCGTGGAGCTGAGTGTGGCACTGATCACAAATAGGTGCGGACCAAACTGTACATACGTTTCCGTAAAGCATTGTTTTGCGCTCCCACCGTGAATCGGCGTAAATTTAACACCATCTACCTCGGTTCTGTGGAGAAACGCATTGAGCTAACGAA
>OX104063.1:84119011-84140645 GCA_944474145.2 Dicrocoelium dendriticum
ATTCTATATATTTGCAAAAGTCTACGAATAGACATAATGCCATCAGAAACCATGGGATTCAAACGAAAGTACAGAAATAGTAAAATAAAACACAACACAACAATGTCCATGGTTTCCTCAGAGGGCGAGATACTACCCGGTTGCCCAAGCCGAAGTAGGGTGTTGACTTAGGGGACACCACCCCGAGCCTTTGGCTGAATAGCCTGTCCGCAAGGCAGCGGAGCGAATTCAGGGAATCGCGCCCATTGGGAGCCGGTGACTGATTGCTCAGTTCATACGTCTTTCGTTTGTTCCTTTGTCAAACAGGGGCCCAATGCTCCCCAGAAGTACAGCATGACGTTGCTGGAATACAATGCTTCGCCAGGATGAAGCAAGGGGCAGTGACTTTATTTAGTGGCGAGTCACGTCCGCCACGTCACAGTGTTGTTAAACGGACATATGTGGCTTTTTATAGGGAGAACGCTTGCCAGGCGAAAACCCACCACGTCCTGGAACACTGCCGCCGAACCATTTGCTGGAACGGGAAAATCCCGAACCACCCAGCTGGCACCACGAGGAGGTTGTTCGGCAAGCCTTGAAATTCGAAGGAATAAGACCGGGAGGCATGTGGATGGGAGCCACGTTTCATCAACGGAGCCGGCCCACACTCCTTCACAGGCAAACACAAACACGCTGTAGTTGGGGAATCAATCGCACACAAGGCGGTGGCTGGACCGTAGTCCGCTCCACACTGAGTGCATGGAACCACTCTTCGAGCCTAGCACGACCACAAGGACCGTGCACCCCGTCCCCTCCAGCAACGACCAACTGTCTGCTGGAGCC
Organism: Dicrocoelium dendriticum; assembly: GCA_944474145.2. Taxonomy (NCBI): domain Eukaryota; kingdom Metazoa; phylum Platyhelminthes; class Trematoda; order Plagiorchiida; family Dicrocoeliidae; genus Dicrocoelium; species Dicrocoelium dendriticum. Next base: position 84,119,834 of record OX104063.1, read on the forward strand.
AGTATGGACGAGGTAGTGGGTATTATTATTATTATTACGGGTAAAATAAGCATTGCGTAACGAGTCCCGCGGGATGGAATTATTGCGAAAATCAATTGCATGATAAAGTGAAAAGCGTTTTGGTGGACTCACCATAGACTTATGTGAATAGCGGAGATGTTCGCGTATTAAACGTATAAATCCATAAATCCATTGGTTAGGCGTTTGGCAAGACACCGTTTGATTGCGTTTTGTACCCCCCTGGCTAACAAGTCATAAAATGAAATGTAAGTGAGACAATGCATCGTCAACACGTTTTTTAATATCGCCAGATTGGGAGCAGAGACGACATAATTAGGGAGGGCGTTCCAAGGCTGGCACACGCGGAGGGAAAAGAAATTTCTACGGCATTCAAGCCGGCTATACTGAATTGTCAGTTTCAGAGGGTGACCTCTTAGGTTAGTGTTGTGGTTCAATTCCAGCAGCGGACGGCAAATGTGGTTTGGGTTCTTCAGAATCTGGTAAACCATTATGAGATCCCCCGCAAAAGCCGATATCGACTGCTGTACATTCTTAGAGATTTCAGTCTAAGCTGATAGGGCAGATGAAAGAGGCCCCTGACGTTCTTGGTTGCCCTTCGTTGAGGAGTCTCGAGAGCAACAAGATCCTGTTTCTGCCACGGCTGCCACGCCTGAATAGCATATTCCACGTGCGGTCGCACGTAGGCGTTAAGCATTTGGGGAAAGATTGAGGGTTCAAACCGACCGAAGGCTCTGCGAAGAAGGCCGAAGTGTTGATTGCCGGTTCTCGTCGCCTTCTCTGCTTGTTTTGAACACCCGAGATCTTCCTGTACCAATACACCCAGGTCACGCTCCTGAGAGACCTTCTCCAAGGTGTGGTCTCCAAGCTTGTAAGCGCTCACCGGCTGGTGACGCAGATGTATCACTTGCACTTAGCTATGTTCATTGAAGCATGTTCCTCTTTGACCATTCATAAATGCAATCTAAGTCATGTTGGAGTAGATCGGGAACTTCATTGTGACTAATCGATCGCCATATCTTGACCTCATCAGCGCAAATCAGGAAATTTGTAGAGATAACTCTTGCCAGGTCGTTGATAAACACCAGGAATAAGCGCGGTCCCAGCACTGAGCCTTGTGGGACACCACATTCCACCTCAATTGGGTTAGAGAGTGATCCCCGAACGCGTACTTGAAGCTTCCGTTGGTGAAGGAAGCTGCCAATCCAACCAAGTACAGGATCTCCGATTCCGTAACTCTGTAGCCGTTGAAGTAGGATGCGGTGATCAAGGCGGTCGAAAGCTTTGGAGAAGTCCAGATAGATGACGTCAACTCCGACCCCATCATCAGCCACTTCCGTCCAACTACCTCGTGCAATCAGTAGGTTGGTGGTGCATGACCGGTGTTGACGGAAGCCATGCTGTTCCGGTACCAAGATGTTGCATTTTTCCAGGTAGTCCATTAAAGCCTCAGCGACGACTGCTTCCATCACCTTCGCGAGCACAGGGAGGAGAGTCACTGGACGATAGTTTGCAGGATCTGAACGGCTACCGCCTTTAAAAATTGGGGTGATAATGCCCACACTTCCACATAGTGGGGACTTGTTGTTCATCAATGCACCTTTGAAAGAACTGTGACAGTGTTTCAGCTAGCTTGTTAACCACAGCCTTCAGTGCCTTCGGGCGGATGTTGTCTGCTCCCGAAGAAACTATGCTCACTCAGTGAGAGAACTTCCTTAGCACAATTGGTTGGTTGAAAATATTACATTTGTAAACAATGGTGTCCGTAATGTGCATGACATTACGGGACAGGTAGAGGCTGTGAGTTCGAAAATTGGGGGCTATTGCAGCCGCAGAGCATTAGCTGCTTCTGCGGCAGTGTGTCCTCTACCGCCTGTCGTGAAAAGTGGATGGATTGTATGCTTCACTTTACGAAGCTTATTGATATGCCTATAAAGCAGTTTGTTGTTTGCAATGAATTTCTTGGCTAGGCACTGTACTAGACAGGTAATAGACAGGTAGGCACCTTGTCAACATGCATATCTAGCGCACCCACATCGGGTATAACAAGCAACAACCAATCACTTGAAGCGATGATATCGAATAAAATAAATCGAATAATGCATGCAGGTACGGTGACCTAACTCCGCAATAAATGAGCTTACGCAGTAAATTTGTTTTGAATAAATCCGCGATAAGTTCAAGCAGTCAGGAAATATATTTTAAGAAAATGCCACAAATGTGGAAATGTTATCGAAGTTACCTAAAGTAGCTTAAGGAACGTGTGCCAGTTAATAGAAGATAGTTCAGGTAGATATTATTATGAGATAAAAAAAGCAATAGGACAATGGAGCAAACTCACCACCTGAAATAAAGAAACTGAGGATGCAAGCACGTGGTTAGCAAATCGAATGCTGCGTACCTGAAAACTCTACGCCGGCGCTGTCTACGTTCTCCGCAGGACTCGTCGTCGTTTCGGTTTTGTACCCGAGTTGCCTTGCTCAGGGCTTACTAAGCCTGCCTGACTCAGGCACTCCCGACCGTATGTGCTATAGCACCATGCGCTCGATATCGATGGAGCAAAACCCATCGGCGCATGTCGCTCCCGCAATTGCTGCTTCTTCTCTGTACGCACGAGAGCTTTCTCTTGCACCTCGGCAACGGCCTTCGTGATCAGATCGCTTCATGTACGCCGATTAACCGCTTTCTATTCCCATGACCTGCAATCATAATTAGGGTGTGAGAGGCTAACTTTGCTCATGTCCTGGTAAGAAAGATTCGGTTTTTTCACATGCCGCTTCGAAACACTCAGCGATACTACTGAAGAACATTTGCTGTGCGGCCTCACTTTAACTCGGCTCTCGCTTTGCCCTCTGTGTCCACGCTAATTCTCCCCACACAATATTGTGTGTGAGCTCGTTCGAACCAGTGCGACGAGTACTACTCAGTGCTTTCCAACTCTTGGATCTAACCTGTGCGAAGTATACCTTTGCTCTAGTTCCCAGTTTGCGGCATATTCTTTGCCAAGTTCTACGTGTGTAACTACATCAAACCAGGGTTATTCGGAAAAGAGCTTACTCTCATTCGGAAGAAGAAGCTGAAGGCTTCCAAACTATGTGGCAACCATCCCTGCAAGTTGCAGCATAACAAAGTTACAGACATTTTGCTCCGCTCATCAACTGAACAGTTCTAGGGACGCTTATCAGTGCGCCAACTGCATCCTCGCTTAAGGCAAGCCGATCAACACACGCTGCCGCTTTGTGTGGGTGTGTGTGTTCAACTGCGAGTCCATTGATTGCTGAACCTGACAGTCTGCGCGTTACGACCTCCATCTGCCTCTACCACCTGACCTTGGTCCGGTTGAACAACTCTCAATCCGTGTATGTGTTTTGACGTGTTTGTGCGTCACGCCTGGCGCAAAGAACACCCATCAAACTGAGCTCTCAGATAGGCCTTGCTGCAAACGGCAAGAGGACGACTAGAATTCCAAAGGTTCGACGTCGCCTACGTTGCGCAGACAATTGCAGTAAAGTCCTTAAGATCAGTGGTGCCTGTTCTAGCTGCGTTAGATCGTACTGTCCGCAATGTGTAGGCAAATCCATCCAAGAAGTTAAACAGATAAACAACGTTGCTGACACAAGTTGGTGTTGTCCAACAAGTCAACTCATTCCAGTTGTCAACTGTTTAGCTTTGCTCATGAAAAAGTGCGATAGAATGACTGAGATAATCGCGCAATTTGTAAATACTAAGATCGATCCCACGGAGGTAAATATGGTCATGATAATACTTCACCCAGCCAAAGTAAGCTCTGAATCTAAGCCGAAGCAAAGAACTAGGTGCTCCAACCGCACGGCAGCGTCTGTGACTCTAAATCCACTGGGTCACCTCACTCCCATAAGTGGACAAGCCTCAAACATGCCTGCTTCCACTTCTCCAACCATAGACGCTTCACTTGAAGATCCAGCCATAACACCGACAGCTCAGAGCCGAAGGCAATTCGGTGCAGATAACAAGCAGGTAACATACTCAACGAGTGCCTCGACAAACACACCGGGAACGACACACATAAGTCCATCTTCTGTACCGAGCACGCGTGGCGCACTGCAGCTTTCACCGTCAACTCCAGTGGTGCCCTCTAAACAACCTGAATTGCCGGCAAAACTATAAAGCCGACACTCGCTAGACAAAACCACGCTGCGTTAACTCTCGTGTGCACCAATGTTCCCGAATCCAAATCTGGCACAATAAAAGGCAAGTTGCTAGACGACCGCAACCAATGGAGTTCTATCTGCGATGCGATCGTATTCTGGTTGAGCCTGCAATGCTGCAACGCGTAGCGCGTCACCCGACCTCAGTGCACTCTGGTGAACCTCGAATTCTTCGAGTAACACTAGACTCAGCAGATGAGACAGAGGCTGTCCTGCTCTCAGCAGTTCGTTTAAGCAACTCACCGAGCGGAGTGCGCATATTGCCTGGTCTACCTTGGAAAGATCGCCCAAAAGAAGCAGTTGACCAACGCGGCATCTCTAATAGGGCTAGCAAGAAAACAATATTTGCTCATAGTGTTCCCGAACTTCTGCATTCTTCTGATCCCGATGCGCAAACACATGACCGAGCGTAGTAGTGCTACATCCACGAAGCACTCTCCGTTGACAATGTTATTGCCAAATCCCTAACAAGAGTCCCGTCATCACCTAACTACAAGGGCTGCGGGCCAAGACTAATGAAAGCACTATTGCACTCAGAGGGAATGACGCAAGTTCGGTTGGATAGCTGGTTAAAGTTTCGAGCTAGGTTGCCAACAGAGATCCGGCTAAAGGCAGCAGGCGAACGACCAAAAGTCGGAAGCAATTCACTGGAACTTGCAAACGCTGCAACTTCTTTATCTGCACAGTTCTGCGGAGAGACCGACACAACAGCGCCCACGGCACACAGGAAGACCGAGCACAGCACCAGTGAAACTTCTGTTCAGGAACGCTCAATAATGCCATGCAACACGACTGAAATACATAAGCCAAAAAACGATTAATGGCCGGCCACTTAACGGCCGGGTTAAAAACTAACACAAAGTTGACATTTTTCAACGCACTCCTGACAACAAAAGCTCTATCTTGCATGTACACAGACGCCCAAGGCCTTCTAAGCAAGTTGGCCAAACTTAGAGAACTCCATGCCTCACAACCACGGGACCACGTCATGATTACAGAGACTTGGTTAAACCCTGGGTTAACCGATTCGGCGATCAATTTACCCGCTATGTCGCTGTTTCGGACCGATAAAACCGGAAGGGGTGACGGTGTGATTCTTTACTATAATACAAACCTCCGAGGCGAAGTTATCGATCACCCGGCAATCCGAGCTTCTGATTTGCTTTGGTGCCGCCTATGGTTGCGAAACAAGGACACATGTCTACTAGCCGTGATTTACCGCCCCCCCCCCCAAACTCAACGTGGGAAACGGACTGAAAACTGAATCACGTCTTTCAGTTTGTTGGAACATGTCCTACACCCACATTCTTATCGCTGGAGACTTTGCCGTGCACGACATAGAAACACCGACAACAAACGGTCCGCAGTGTAAAGCCCGCTTCCAAGAGCTAACTGCTAGCCACCCACTGAACAATCACGTAACCCCTGCCACCAGATTTCGAACTGTGAACAAGCCGTCGATACTGGATCTGGTGCTCACTAACGAAGAACTCGTGGTTGACGGCGTAGTTACTAGCACAACACTGTTGTCTGGGAAACCTTTACAAGGACGTTCAGCACACTGGTGGCGCACGCATCGGAACAGAAGCCCTTCCAACCCAAAAATAAGCATGTCATTTCTGAGGAGCAAAACACGTAAATGTATGTCCCGGAGGGATTTGGCATGACGAGATCACCAGGACTGCTCGAATGCCGAAACCTGGAGTGCATACGTAACACATCGTAACTTCTGTGTGAAACTGTTCCGCGAAGACGAGATCATTCATCAACAGGAGTTAATGAAGCGATTCTGCACGAACCGCAAACTCCTGTACAGGCACGTTAACGGCCTTCGAAAGGTGAAGCGCGGGGTTCCAACTCTAGTCACGGCTGATGGGTGCACGCGATCAGCAATGGAAGCAGCTGATCTCCTACGGCTTCATTACTCCCAAACTTTCCAGCAGGTTACGAGCTCAAACATTCTCCTCATTTCGAATATTCCACCATCTGGTTTAAAAAACCTCATTTTCAATGCGAAAGCTGTGTTGAAGAAGTTGTTATCCTTGCGTATCCACAGTTCTCCAGAAGCCGACAACATACGACCAAAGGCTCTGCAGGCGGTTGCTAGTGATCTAGCAGCACCACCAGCTGTTTTATATCAACGACGTTTAGAAGAGAACCGTATTCCACCAGTATGGAAGCAAGGTGCCCTCACTCCTATCTATAAAGGAGGTAGCCGCATTGATCCTACCAACTACCGTCCAATAACACTACTTCCCGTACTATCCAAATTGATGGAATCAATCATCGCAGATGCGTTGATGCAGTACCTAGAAAGCCACAACTTAATAGCCCCAGAGCAACATGGCTTTCGTCAAAATCGTTCATGTAAAACTGACCTATTAATTGCACGTGTTAGCTGGACTGAAGCTGTTGATGGTGGAGTAGGAGTCGATGTCATCTATCTGGACATTCCAAAAGCGTTTGATCGCTTAGACCATCGCATTCTCCTTCAGAAGCTTCGGAACTACGACATTAGCGACCCAATCCTGAGTTGGATTAGCAATTTTCTACACGAACAACGGCTAGTGGTGAGAGTCCGAGAATCATTTTCTCATGCAATCGATGTGATGTGTGGAGTATCACAAGGCTCGGTGGTTGGACGTCGTCTATTCTTAGTGTTCATTAACGATTTAGCGCGATCAATTGCTTCCCATTTCCTATTTTTCGCTGATGATATCAAGATCTGGCGAAGGGTCAGAGGACCGGACGACCACGAACGGCTCCAGTGAGATCATAACACAGTGTCGAACTAGTCAGTTCAAAACGCCCTACCATTCAACATAGACAAATGTCGCGTTGTACAATTACGCCATAGACATAACTACACATATTTGCTTGGGACAAACGGATTGCAGACCAGCTCCCAGAAATGTGACCTTGGTGTGCTCGTACAGAGCGACCTCAACTGTTCAAAACAGGCTGAGGTAGCTGCGAAAAGTGGCAACCAGTACGTCAATATGCTGCGAAAGCATTCGGGCGATTTGATCCATCAATCTTCCCAATGATGCACAATTCCTATGTGCGCCCGCATGTTGAATACGCTATCCAAGCTTGGCAAAATTGGTTGAAGCGTGACCTAGAAGTGATAGAGGCACCACGAGGAAGAGTAACAAAGAATGTAAAGGGCCTGCGTTATCACTCGTACCACGGAAGGCTGAAGTTGCTGGGAATTTTCAGCGGACGATGTCGAAGGCTGCGCGGCGACTCATATTAGCGTACCAAATATGGAGTGATGCGAACCACTATTCCATTTGTTGAAACCTAGCCACAACACGCAGCTCAGGGGTAACTGCTTAAAATTGAAGGAACAATATAGCCGTCTAGAGTGTCGACGGAATTACTTTTCACTTCGGGTTTCCCAACCTTGGAACACACTCCCAGACTCAGTTGTAACCTCCCCTACCTTAAACGATTTCAGAAAACGATTAGACGTTGATCTTAGTACCCAGCATTTTGGTACCTAAACTCCTTTATTGTGGATTACGCCAAGCATATGTTTCTACAGCATTTATGTATCAAATGGACCCAAAAGAGCGACCATACGTTGTTTTTCTCACGCCTTATATCAACGATCACTGCACCACGGGTATTTCTGAACGTTTACGCTCGATTTTAGTTTGAATTTTACACTGATGTAAGTTATCAGAGTATTCATCTAGGCAGACGTTTGGTAGATGACCCGGAAATATTTTGATTTCATCATATACGCCGCAACCATCCTACGGGACGTGTCAAGCACTTGCTTTTATCCCGTGATAAATCATGGTTCATTGTTCATTGTTAATAGATGCTTCGGTATCCGCATTGAATCCATACGCCGCACATGACCGAGTGACCTCAGGTGTCTCAGTCCACTGCATACATTCCACTTCGGCGCAACACCTCCGTGTCCGCAACTCTGTCACACCAACGGATGCTCTGAATCCGACGCAGACACCGTTGATGAAACCGCTCGGGATATCTCACCCCTCGACGGTACGTTGTCCACGTTTCTCTGCCGTATAGAAGAACGGACAGCACCATAGATTTGTACACCACCAGCTTCGTGCCAATGGTAACCTGATGGTTGTTCCACACCCGCTACTCTAGCTTCCCGAATGCCGCCGCTGCCTTCGCCAACCGGATACACAGCTCACTGTGTAGCTGCTGATCAGTCGACATCACACTCCCAAGGTAGCAGAAGCGGGAGGTGGTTTCCAATACTTCATCCCCGAAGTTGCTTTGTGGCAATATTGAAGATTGTGCCTCCGGTGAAGGTTGAAAGAGACAGACAGTTTTGTTTGTGTTGATGGTGAGCCCGAATTTGGCCGCTGTCGAAGTCAGTGCACTAGTCATGTGCTGCCGCAACTCATCCGCGCTGTGTGCAAACAACGCACAGTCGTCAGCGAACAGTCGCATATGGATAGTTGTCTCACAGACTTGGGTTCTCGCACTGAAACGACGGATGTTCAGCAGCCCAACACCAATACGGTGCTGCAACGAACACCGTAAGCACAAGTGGCATCAAAAGCATAAGACCTCATTACATGAAAATGTATGTTAAACAGGACAGAAGCTTAGACACAGCCTTGCTTCACACCAGTGAAGACCGCAAACTCACCCGAGGTCTCTCCACTCAGCTGCACCCTCCCCCACACACCACTGTGCAAAGATAAAAATTACAAATTTTCTCGGACAACCAAACTTACCCAACACCGGTCTAGATGCATCGCGGTTCACCTTAACAAATACCTTGATGCAATAAACAAACAGCGAGTACTAGGCTCATGTCCTTATCTGCACCTCTCCTGCAACTGACGAGCCGCAATCAACATAACTATAGTACGGCTACCCGAAAGGATTCCAATTGCTCATCCGCCACGTTAGGTTCCACAACCTGATTGACTAGGCGGTTGAGCAGGATTCGGGCAATGACCTTGCCCACAAAACTCAGCAAGTTGATGCCACGATAATTCGTGCCACATTGCTTGCTTCCTTTGCCCTTGTACAGTGGTAGCACAAGGGCATTCTTCATCTCAGGAGGCACCTCCTCCTAAATCCATACGCGTTGCACCAAGTGGTGCAGCGCAGTCGCCAACGCGGTTTCGCCGTGTTTCAATACTTCAGGCGGCATCCCGTCGGCCCCAGCACACCTGCTGTTTCGTAGCTGAGCAAGTGCTCTCTACGTCTCATCCAGTGTCGGCGTGTCCGCCAGACTCGCCTTCACATCGTGCTGTTTCATGCCATTCAAATTAGGACAGTCAATCTCTGAACGGTTGTTGAAGAGACAGTCGAACTGTTTTGCCAAATCTGCATTGTCTGAAGTCTATGTGCAGGTAGCTCCTAAATTACCATCCATCAGTGTCCTCTGCAGCTCCAATCTCGGTCCATAAACCACCTCCAAGGAGTCAAAGAATTCCTTGTGTTGGCGGCGTTCGGCGTAGCATTCCATCTGCTTCGCCTTCTCCGTCCACCATACATTTTTATGCGACGGAGCTCTCGGGTCAGTCACCGTCGAAGTTTACGAAACTGACTCTTCTTCCCCAAGTCACTGGGGTCTGCCACATGTGCTGCAAATGCTGAATTCTTCCCCGACACCAATGCGCCAATCGTCGCATTGTTGTCATCAAACCAATCAGGCTGCAAACAGACTGCGCGCCCGATGGTCTCCTCGGCAGCAGCTGTCAACTGGTCGCGAATGTGGTACCGCATGTCGCCCACCGTGAATATGCATTCCACATCACACAGGCCTACAGCCATTGCCTTCGTTAGCTCAATGCGTTTCTCCACAGAACCGAGGTAGATGGTGTTAAATTTACGCCGATTCACGGTGGGAGCGCAAAACAATGCTTTACGGAAACGTATGTACAGTTTGGTCTGCACCTATTTGTGATCAGTGCCACACTCAGCTCCACGCAGTACACGTGTCATGCGCCCTTCAAGCATATCACGCTGACGTGCGATGATATAGTCGAGTAGGTGAGCGTGACCACTCCGTGGGTGCGTCCAAGCTGCGATATCACTCGCAATCAGTGCAAACCCAGTGTTCGTGATCGTCAAGTTGTGAGTGGCACACAGTGAGAACAGCCTGTCACCGTTTGCATTCGCTGAACCAATGCCATGCGGACCGATGGCATCTGTCCACTCCGATGCATCACGCTGTACGCGCTTTGAAATCACCCAACAGAAATGGTCGGTCGCTCCTCGGCACAGACCGTATCATGGAGGATAGCTGCATGTAGCATTTATCACGCCTGTCATTAGGATAACACATGCCCGTACGTGCTTATAAATGTGGCAAACTTACAGATTCCGAGTCCTAAGCGAACAGCCATCAGTGGCGCGCTGATGCCTGTTGGTTCACCCATGAGCTTGCCATGGAGGCGATCGGATATTGCAAATCCGAGCGGCTGTTCACGTGGTGCTAAGGTGGCGTTGCCCACCCAGTATAATATGTAGCCAGCAACTGCTTCAGGTAAATTACCTTGCTTAGCGAGCCGAGTTTCACTGAGCGCTGCAATATCGATGTGGTAACGCGCCAACTCCATCGCGACCAGTGCAATGCGTCGCTCCGGGCGCTCACTGGAGTTCCGGTCCAGTAGTGTCCGCACGTTCTAGCACCCGATGCTGAGTGTTTTGCGCGCAGGCATGCGATTGCATTGGTGGGCAATCGCCTGCGAGGTGGTGGTTGTGCTTCGGAGGTTTGCTTGAGGGACTCCGCCCGGAGCATTTGACTCAATAGCCAGATGCGCAAGCAGATCCAGCTTGGAGATATGATTACAACGACAGATTGGGATTTCCTTGAGGTCCGTCACACACAAGTTTGAGGATCTGGAACAATTCATATATGTTTTGCGACTGTGGTAGGATACGTACGTGCGACCACGGCCAGACGCAAGTAGGTTTTGGCGGGTTTGCACCAATTTGATCAGGGTCTATCTGGCTTGAGGCGGTCAGTGTCAAACCATTGAGCACCCGGAGACGCCCTGCCACTGTCAGAGACAATGCCTGGCAATCGTGCTGTACGCCAATCGCGCTGTGAACTTATAACCCTAGGCCTTTTGTATCCCATGACTAGGTTTTACGGGAAGAGGGTCATCGACCACTTCCTAATCTCCGAAGAGGATGGACTAGGGTACTGGTAAGGCGCCCACACCTGACAGGAGAACGACTCGGGTCCTCAGCCAAAGCCTTCGATTAAATGTGTACCCGAAAGGCAGCGGGTCTAACACATGGTCAGTTCACTGACTCATGCGGATTGGTGTCCTGGATCTTAGCTTGGAGAAGGGCGAAACCCAACTCCCACTTAGCCAGAGCCACGAGGAGACGTTCAGGACATGAGCCCATGGCGCAACAGTAGCAGTAGTGGGTTGACCATCTGTCAGAATCCAGCCACCACCAGCCTCAGCGCGCCATAGGCTCTCCCGCCAACCGGTTTAGCTTAGAGGCCTATGCCTCGACATACGATATCCCACTGGTTTCGGTTGTTCATCAGTTTATCTTTTATGGGGTTTGCGTTAGCTTCAGAATCACGGGGACATACGATTACCAGCGACTCATGTACTCGTCAGGAAGTAGCCGGTTTGTGAGGGAGTGAGATTTGAAGCTTTGGTAGAGTAATGGGTGTGTGCGTGTGTGGCATTTTTAGCTCCCTGTGTGATCGCGTCAATTGTAGCCATAGTAATTACTGTTGGTGTTTGGGCGACGGCAACTGTCGCGTTTGTATTCAGTCCTACTGCGGTAGACGGTGTGTTCACGTGTGTCGGTATTGCATACTTCACAGGTTTGTTCTCATGGAATATAGATGGTGCTAGGAATGTAGCCGCTGTACTAGGTGGAACTAGGTTGTTTGCCTGCTTTCAGATTGGATTTGTTCGTCTATCTACCGTTTTACCCTTGAGTCTAGTTCGGCCATTATGTTCAGCCGTGGAGCCTTGGTTGCCGCGCCCGGCTGCGGTTGAATCCGAAGGGTAGCCTATACTAAGCTCATATTCCTCGACCATCGCCGCCAGGTCATTGCACTTTTTGTGCCAAAATGGCCATGCAACTTACACATGGACGGCCTTACAACACCAAAAAGAGCTTGTTTCATTGTTCCTTATTTCCCTTTCATTTGCTAGAGCACAAGTGGCGTGGTCAAGTGTGCTGCGTCCAAAAACACAAAAATACCAGATCCATCCGTTTTTCCTCAACGGCTAATGCTGCTGGGCGGTGTCGCGCTACGCTTCGTCATGAGTTCGACTTCGCTGCTCGTCATGTTCACAGTTCTGTCTATACCCGTCTATGCACACATTGACGCACATGCGCACGGGAGTTAGGCGACTGGTCCCCTGAACTCCGCAGGTGAGCTGACGCTAGGCGTGCGTCACGCACGCTATCCACACGAAGCAGTAATAGACAATGCATCGGTCTCCGATCAATAGCGGATGCGACGAACCGTAAAACTAAACGCTTCGCGAGTTAGACGTTAAATAAACAAATAATTAAATAAATTGTTTATTGTCTATAACGCGAGGCACGCCTATACATGCATGATGATGGTAGCAGGACAACAAGTGATGGGGAAATGGTCTAATGTATATTTGTGAGTGTATACATGTACGCATTAGGAAACCTCGAATTACCATCTTCCGGAGGGAAAGGCGATATATGCGCCACACTAATGCCTTCCAACATATCACTGCTAGCAACGCAGACGCTTTTTGCATTGTCGTTAAAACGCCAAAGATGTATAAAAATTGCAAATAATAACAAATGTTATACAGTATTACCCAAATCCGATGCGCAATCTTGTTGCTTGCTATTTCCTTCATTCTTACCAGCAGCATGCTGTATCCATCGCTTGATTTTGTGATTTATAACGCTTTCCGTAGCTCCGGGTAGGGACTTGCGGAGTACAGCATCTAGAGGTTGTCGTGAAGCTTGTATCATGTACTTAGACAGAACGGTGCGAGCAAACGGCATTCCTGATAGGCCGGTTTATTATGTACGCCACGCTAATTAACCTGACGGACCAGCCTGTTTGTCATAATCGAAAGCATAATATTTCCTGTTGACCTGTTTCCTGTATGACCCCAACGTGTGATAAATAGTTGATCTGGAACGATGAAACGGTTATAAAAGTACTGCTACCATTTTCGTCGTATTGTCGAACTCGATGAGTTACCTGTTCAAACTTAGTAACGATACCACTGAATCAGTAATGCGCTGAAAAAGTTGCGACGTCGGTCTATTTGGGCGCTTGTGAGCAATGAGGTCAAAAAAAGTAGACTCGCTATTTCTCCTTACTTATCAGACAGGATAAGCTCTTTGACTAGTTGCGGTCGATTCGTGCCGCAAGATTACTGACAGAGGAAAAGCGAGCATTGCTAAATGACAATAAATCTAAAGCCTTGATCAAGCTATTGAAGGCCGGAAACGATAATCAAACGAAATTGGTATCATGTATCGTACTACCTGACAGACCTATGACCAGGGACCCAACCAAAATAGGGAACGTCATGAATGAACTCTTTCCCACCTCAAGCAAAACACGCCATTATTAGTCCTACTGATGTTGACAAACTTAGTGCATTTCGATTACGATATCATTCAAGCTTATTTTGATCGGCCACTGTCTTCGTTCCATTCTGGACCTGATAGTCCACCAACTTCTCTAATAAAGTTTCGTGGCCGGGATATATCGTGTTTACCCTATCTATGAATTCGGGTATATTCTCGAATCAATGGAAATTACCGTTCAATTAGCCACACTCCGATTATTTCGAGAATGGTTGAAAGAATTGTGAAAGAGAAAATTGTTATGCACTTGCTTTTAATGAATTTAATAAACCCAGCTCAACATGGGTTTTTGCACAGACGTTGATGTCAGACTTGTCAGGTATCTTTTCTAAATCATCTGACAAGGTCCACTGACAACGGAAAGGCAGCCATCATTCTTTTTATTAATATACAGAAGGGCTTTGACAGTGTCGCACAACAATCTGTTGGTGAAGCTAACCAATGCCTGATCCCTTGCAATCATGATTCAAATCTTACCTATCTGATCGTAAGCAGCAGTTACAAATAGGACATACGAAGTCTTCACCAGTGAAGATCAAAAGTGGTGTGATTCAAGGAAGTCTGTTAGGTCTCTTGCTCTTCCTAATGTATATCAATTATATAACTGTAACAGAAACTTTGAGATGCGCTATATCTTTTCAGATGAAATAAGAGTACTATCCACCTTCGATATTCGGTGTTTGAGCGACACTCCAGAAAACATTCGCATAGACATACCGGCCTTAGAATCGTGGTGTACTGCTTGCCAAATGTCCTTCTCAGCGGACAAGTGCAGTGTGTTGACATGCAAGTTTGAACTTTCTCCAAATGCACTTTACCTTGGTGGTAAACCCATCCCTTGCAATAAGACCATACGAGATTTAGGCATCCGGTACTCAAACATTTTGAATTTTGGTGAACAAGTTGAATTAATAACGGCCAGAACACAAAGAAGTGCAAAACTTCTCTTAAACTCATTCTCGATGCGTGAACTTAAACCGCACTTGTTTAAGGCCTGCGTTCGCCCTAAACTAGATTACTGTTCAAATTTCTTTACAAGCGGCAGGAAACTTGACCGCATTCACAAAGGCTGGCTTTAACCGTCTAAACTTAACTACTCTGAATGTTGTACAATGCTACAACTGGAGCCACTGTGGCTAAGACGCATGAAGCTTGGTTTAATATTTCTATTTGATTTGATCCATAAGCGCTTTTTCGTGTTAAATATCAATATTCCCTTCAAAAAAGAATCTAGTTACGCAATTAGAAATACCAAGAACAAACTCCCAGTGTTCAAAACAAACTAATGTCCGAAGCAAATTCCTTCCTAAACAGATACACTGAGATCTGGAACAGCCTGACTATTGTAGTAAGAGCATACGAGTCCCAATCGCTGTCCAAAAGAGCAATTTCAAAGTGCCTGACGGTGCAATACGTAAAAACAATGTTGCAACTAAATTGCAATGAAAAAGTGTTATTTGAGGAGAGGGCCGAGACGTAAGTGCGTTGATAACAAATATACATGAAATGTGCTACGGAGACTGCAATCACTTGGTCAAGCCCTCCTGAAGAGGTGTATTGGAAAAAAGATACAATGTGGCCAGAACTCCTTTCACTCTTCTTCATCCGACCCACTTGCTTTCTTTACTCGGGAAAGCATAACTTACAGACACACCAACAAGTGTGCACAGCAGAGGAATTGCGAACTGACATTGAGATAATCATTTTTGTCTTCACTCCTTCATCTTCTGCTTACTCAGCCACGCCTACCTTGCAGCTATACCAAAAAGTGTGAACTGAGAAGGAAACGTTGACTAAATCTATCCATCTTCACTCACTTTTACCATTCGTTCTTCTCTTACTCGTCTATGCTTCTCATGTTGCTCTCATGTAAACATGTCGCGCATCACGGTGATGCTAATCGATTCTGCTTCCAATATCCTCATCACTATTTCAAAAAATTCTCTCTCATTTTCACTCCTACACGCTTAAGCCTAGCGTACAGTTATACCAAAAGACCTGCACCAGTTTAAAGTGCCAATCACGTTCACCTTACACACAACAGATAAATCTCCCATTCCATCCGTCTAGGCCTATATGTAGAGCTGCTGAAATGAAAGTAAATAAATACCCCCGTCTTTCATCAATCTTTTTTGAACGCCACAATGTGTGGTAAATGGTTTACCTGCATCAGATGCTTTGTTTAAATGGTATGATTTCACCTTTAATCATTTCCTATCATCAAAGTTGCTTCTCATCCTTTGCCCAAGCAAATGAAAACTCAGTTGCCTCCGTACAAGGTGATCTCCGTCAGGACGCTATGATATATTCTGCGCCCAAACAAGGCTTTGATCATGTTACTATACTCTTTGACTATATGTACTATGCGCAGTACCCTGAAAAGGAGAATGATAAAGTGCACACTGCCATGCACTACAATGTGCTATCTAAGCTTGTTAAGGATCCATCTTGGACTTTCTTAACCGAATGCCCTCCAGATGTTGCCTGGGAAACTTATACAAGGACGTTCAACACACAGGTTGCGCACGCATCGGAACAGAAGTCCTTCCAACCCAAAAACAAGCATAAGTCATTTCTGAAGAGCGGAACACCTAAATGTATGTCCCGTAGGGATTTTGCATGGCGAGATCACCAGGACTGCTCCAATGCCGAAACCTGGACTGTATACGTGACCCATCGTAACTTCTGTGTGAAACTGATCCGCGAAGACAAGGTCACTCATCAGTAGGTGTTAATGAAGCGATTCTGCAAGAACCGCAAACTCCTGTACAGGCATTTTAACAGTCTTCGAGAGGTGAAGCGCGGGGTTCCAGCACTAGTCACGGCTGATGGGTGCACGCGATCAGCAATGGAAGCAGCTGATCTCCTACGGCTTCATTATTCCCAAACTTTCCAGCAGGTAGCGAACCAAAACATTCTCCTCATTTCTAATAATCCGCCATCGGGTGTAAACAACATCATATCCAATGCTAAAGCTGTGTTGCAGAAGCTGTTATCCTTGCGTATCCACAGTTCTCCGGAAGCCGACAACATACGACCAAAGGCTCTGCAGGCGGTTGCTAGTGATCTAGCAGCACCACCAGCTGTTTTCTATCAGCGATGTTTAGAAGAGAACCGTATTCCACCAGTATGGAAGCAAGGTGCCCTCACTTCCATCCATAAAGGAGGTAGCTGCACTGACACTACCAACTACCGTCCAATAACACTACTTCCCGTACTATCCAAATTGATGGAATCAATCATCGCAGATGCGTTGATGCAGTATCTAGAAAGCCACAACTTAATAGCCCCAGAGCAACATGGCTTTCGTCAAAATCGTTCATGTAATACTAACCTATTAATTGCACGTGATAGCTGGACTGAAGCTGTTGATGATGGAGCAGGAGTCGATGTCATCTACCTGGGCTTTGCAAAAGCGTTTGAGCGCTTAGTCCAGCGGATTCCCCTTCAAACGCTTTGGAACTACGGCATTGGCAACCCAATCCTGAGTTGGATTAGCAATTTTCTACACGAACAACGGCTAGTGGTGAGAGTCCGAGAATCATTTTCTCATGCAATCGATGTGGCGTGTGGAGTACCACAAGGCTCGGTGCTTGAACCTCGTCTATTCTTGGAGTTCATTAACGATTTGGCATGATCAATTACTTCCGATTCCCTATTTTTCCCTGATGATATCAAGATCTGGCGAAGGGTCAGAGGACCAGACAACCACGAACGGCTCCAGTGAGATCATAACACAGTGTCGAACTAGTCAGTTCAAAACGCCCTGCCATTCAACATAGACAATTGTCGCGTAGTACAATTACGCCATAGACATAACTACACATATTTGCTTGGGACAAACGGATTGCAGACCAGCTCCCAGAAATGTGACATTGATGTGCTCTTACAGAGCGACCTCAACTGTTCAAACCAGGCTGGGGTAGCTGCGAAAAGAGGCAATCAGCACGTCGGTATGCTGCGAACCCATTCGGAAGATTTGACCCATCAATCTTCCCAATGATGCGCAATTCCTATGTGCGCCCGCATGTTGAACATGCTATCCAAGTTTGGCAACCTTGGTTGAACCGCGACCTAGATGCGTTAGAGGCACCACAACGAAGAGCAACAAGGAATGTAAGGGGCCTGCGCTCTCACTCTTACCACGGAAGGCTGAAGTTGCTGGGAATTTTCAGCGGACGATGTCGAAGGTTGCGCGGTGATCTCATTTTAGCGTATCAGATATTGAGTGACCCCAACCACGTATGCCGCCATTTGCTGAAACTTAGCCACAACACGCAACTCAGGGGTAACTGCTTAAAATTGAAGGAACAATATAGCCGTCTAGAGTGGCGACGGAATTACTTTTCCTTTCGGGTTTGCCAACCCTGGAACGCACTCCCAGACTCAGTTGTATCCTCTCCTACCTTGGATGTTTTCAAAAAACCATTAGATGTTGCTCTTAGCTCCCGGCATTTTGTTACCTAAACTTCTCTATTGTGGATTACGCCAAGCATGCTTTTCAACAGGATTTATGTATCAAATGGACCCAAGTGAGCGACCATATTTTACTTTTCTCACTCCTTACATCAGCGAGCACTGCACCCAGTGTCCTTTCTGAACGTTTACGCTCGATAATTATTAATTAATTATCAAAGTTTTCCATCTCAAACAGGAACGTTCGGTTGAACGACCCAGATATTTTTCTGATTTGTTCATAATCACCTCAACCATCCTACGGGACGTGTCAAGCACTTACTTTTATCCCCTGCTAAATCATTGTTTCATTGTTCATTTGAACTGCAAAACCCTAGCTGATAAAGAGCGATTTTTACTTAGGTATCACATAGAATATGCTGTTCAAAATATACGAAGCAATGGTAAAAATATGACCGTTTCGAACAGAGTATGTCTCGTAAAACCGAGAACATTCGTTTATTATTTTTATAATTTTTTTATTATTATTAATAGTTACCACAAGAAGTAAACTACGATTAGCGCTGAATTTGACTAATTCAAGTTTAAGTGGGAGTGGAACGATAGGGTTATCCCGTGAGTGTTCCTTCCTCCGCGGGTTATTGAACCAGGTGTTAGCAGACCTAGAAATACGGATGGACATAAAACCAAAACCGCATCACACCCTGTCCAACCAATTAATGCCCCACTTATCCTGCCCTAGCAGTCCCTGTTGGGCCGGTTACGTGCAGTAAGAAAGAGAAAAAGTAAACTCATAAGACAAAAGGAGAAAGTGGAAGGAGCTAATCAAGTAGAATACCAAGATATCTGGGTCATTAAAAATGAACTGAAAAGTGAAGGAGAATCAGTTAGGCAAAAGGGAAGGTTTGGTGTTGTCACCTAAGAGCATCGAGCTTAAGAGCCAAACCCTTAACCGTAGGTTCCCTAACCACGTGATCTGGAAGCGAATTCCAGCGATCTGTAATTCGGCGCGACGGACGAGTTTCCGTCCTAATCCTATCAAACCGTGGTTTATGCAATTTCAGTGGGTGGTCGCGAATATTAGGTAACGTAGCGGGACTAAATAGCCCTGACAAATCCGGGCCGATCTTACCCGTCAAAATACGTTAGGTGAGAATCAGGTCCCCTCTTCTTCGGTAGTGCATTGAGTACATCCCCAAACTGAGCAAGCGTTCAGGAAACGTCTGTCCCCGTAGACCCTGCAATAACCGAGTGCCCACTCGTAACACCCTCTCCAATTCCATTTCGTCTCGGAGAAGACATGGTAGACAAGCCTGGATAAAAGATTCCAGGTGGGTTCGCATGAATGCTAAGCATAGCTTCACAAACAAATTGGCCTTAAGATTCTAAATGAGCGGCGGATAAACCACATCATCCGAAACCCCCGACAAGCAGCCTTCTTCCAATTGTCGCCAGAATGAAGTGCTGATGAGTGTACGACCCCTAAATCAATCTGCTGTGTGACAACAGGGAGTTCACCACCGCCGACAACATATCGGGTGGGAGGATTAGCAGCTCCAATTCGGAGAACACAGCAATAGACTCTATTTATGGGCAGCAGCCATAAGGTAGACCACTCCTAGAGCCTATCCAAGGCTCTCTGAATTGCCTCAGGACCCTCCGGGATATCCATAATATTCCCGAGCTTAAGCTCGTCAGCAAACATTTGGGATGACACTCCTAGCTCTCCAGGCAAGTCATGTACATAGATCGCGAACAGTAATGGCACCAATACCGAGCGCTGCAGGACGCCATTAAGGACAGCTTGCTTGAGCGTAAAGCTACGCCCCACCTGTACGAACTGTTCCCATCCCTCAAGGAATGCAGACACCCATTTAAGGGCGCGACCGGATATACCCTAAGACCACAATTTTAGTGAGAGTCGGAGTTGAGGAACAGTGTCAACAGCTTACGAAAAGTCCACGAATGGCAAGTCTACAGCGTGGCCACCGTCTACCGCTTCGGCCTAGCTTTCACGAGCTACAAGTAAATTAGTCTGAGACGAAAATCCCTTGCAAAATCCATGTTGCGCAACACCGAGGATGTTAAATTGATTCAAGTGGTTCTCCACTGAATCCCTTTTCAGCTTTTCAACACAACTTGACTACTACGCTTGTCAAACTGACAGGCCGGTAGTTCGCAGGCTAAGCACTGTCACCACACTTGAAAATCGGACCGATGATTGCCTTCTTCCTTTCCGAATGTAGGAAGCAGCTCTCGAACGACTTTGAAAACACGCATGTAAGAGAACCACTCAGCTCAGCGGCCAATTCATGCATCAGCCTCCGATGAATGGAATCAGGACCGGAAGCTTTTGAGGAATAATTGCCTTGCAGTAGCTCGAAGCCCAGAGTCTCCGTTATGTTGAACTCAGCTAAGAAAGAATCCTCTGGAACTCTTGAAACCAGTTCAACCTGTGGTACAGAGATATCCGGAGCGAAGACCTCACTATACTGAACATTAAGTATAAAAGCCTTGTGATCGCCAGTTTGCGCACGGGTCCAGTCTGCTCGCAATAATGCTGATATAGACAGTTTTTCCCCGCTGTGTCCTTTAACGTAAGCAAAATC
>OX104063.1:84141145-84217201 GCA_944474145.2 Dicrocoelium dendriticum
ACCAGTCTGTGAGACAACTATCCGTATGTGCTGTTTGCTGACGACTGTGCGTTGTTTTCACACAGCGCGGATGAGTTGCAGCACATGACTAGTGCTCTGGCTTCGACAACGACCCAAATTCGGCTCACCATCAACACAAGCAAACTGTCTGTCCTCTTTCAGCCTTCACCGGAGGTGCACAATCTTAATATTGCCGTGCAATAGCATTGGGTGAAGTATAGGAAAACCACCTCCCGCTTCTGCTATCTTGGGATGTGATGTCGACTGATCAGCAGCTACAAGTGAGCTTGCGTATCGCGTTCGAAGGCAGCGGCAGGCATTCGGGGAAGCTTGAGTACCGAGTGTGGAACAACCACAGCTGTACATTGGCACGAAGCTGATGGTGTACAAATCCATGTGCTGTCCCGTTCTTCTATACGGCAGTGAAGACGTTGACGATGTACCGTCGGGATGTGCGATATCTCGAAGCGGTTCCATCACAGTGTCTTGCGACGAGATTTTGGCGGATCGCTGGGCGACAGAGTTGCGGACACGGAAGGTGTTGCGCCGAAATGGATGTATGCAGTGGACTGAGACACCATGATGTTCACTCGGTCATGTGTGCGTATGGATTCCATGCGGTTACCGAAGCATCTATACAATGAACAATGAACAATGAACCAATGAATTATCACGGGATAAAAGCAAAGTGCTTGACACGTCCCGTAGATGGTTGGGGTGAATATGATGAAATCAAAATATATCTGAGTCATCTACCGAACGTCTGCCTAGATGAATACTTCGATAAATTACATCAGTGTAAAATTAAAAAATAAGCGTGAACGTTCAAAAAAACACTGCGATGCAGTGATCGTTGATGTAAGGCGTGAGAAAAGTAAAATATGGTCGCTCACTTGGATCCATTTGATACATAAATCCTGTTAAAAAGCATGCTTGGCGTAATCCACAATAGAGGAGTTTAGGTAACAAAATGCTGGGAGCTAAGAGCAACATCTAATCGTTTTTTGAAAACGTTCAAGGTAGGAGAGGATACAACTGAGTCTGGGAGTGCGTTCCAGGGTTGGCAAACCCGAAGGGAAAAGTAATTCCGTCGACACTCTAGACGGCTATATTGTTCCTTCAATTTTAAGCAGTTACCCCTGAGCTGCGTGTTGTGGCTAAGTTTCAGCAAATGGCGGCATACGTGGTTGGGTCACTCATATCTGATACGCTAATATGAGATCACCGCGCAGCCTTCGATAGCGTCCGCTGAAAATTCCCAGCAACTTCAGCCTTCGGTGGTAAGAGTGATAGCGCAGGCCCTTTACATTCTTTGTTGCTCTTCGTTGTGGTACTTCTAACGCTTCTAGGTCGCGCTTCAACCAAGGTTGCCAAGCTTGGATAGCGTATTCAACATGCGGGCGCACGTAGGAATTGTGCATCATTGGGAAGATTGATGGGTCAAATCTCCCGAATGCCCTTCGCAGCATGCCGACGTGCTGGTTGCCTCTTTTCGCAGCTACCTCAGCCTGTTTTGAACAGTTGAGGTCGCTCTGTACGAGCACACCAAGGTCACGTTCCTGGGAGCTGGTCTGCAATCCGTTTGTCCCAAGCAAATAGGTGTAGTTATGTCTATGGCGTAATTGTACAACGCGACATTTGTCTACGTTGAATGGTAGGGCGTTTTGAACTGACCAGTTCGACACTGTGTTAAGATCGCACTGGAGCCGTTCGTGGTCGTCCGGTCCTCTGATCCTTCGCCATATCTTGATATCATCAGCGAAAAATAGGAAATCGGAAGCAACTGATCTCGCCAAATCGTTAATGAACACCAAGAATAGACGAGGTCCAAGAACCGAGCCTTGTGGTACTCCACACGCCACATCGATTGCATCAGACAATGATTCTCGGACTCTCACCACTAGCCGTCGTTCGTGTAGAAAATTGCTAATCCAACTCAGGATTGGGTCGCCAATGTCGTAGTTCCGAAGCTTCTGAAGGAGAATTCGATGGTCTAAGCGATCAAACGCTTTTGAAAAGTCCAGGTAGATGACATCGACTCCTACTCCATCATCAACAGCTTCAGTCCAGCTATTACGTGCAATTAATAGGTTAGTATTACACGAATGCTTTTGACGAAAGCCATGTTGCTCTGGAGCTATTAAGTTGTGGCTTTCCAGATACTGCATCAGCGCATCTGCGATGATTGATTCCATCAATTTGGATAGTACGGGAAGTAGTGTTATTGGACGGTAGTTGGCAGGATCAGTGCGGCTACCTCCTTTATGGATAGGAGTGATGACCCTCGCTTCCATACTGGTGGAATACGGTTCTCTTCTAGACATCGCTGATAGAAAACAGCCAGTGGTTCTGCTAGATCACTAGCTACCGCCTGCAGAGCCTTTGGTCGGATGTTGTCAGCTCCGGGAGAACTGTGGATACGCAAGGATAACAACTTCTTCAACACAGCTTCCGCAGTGAAGGTGATGTTGTCTAAACCAGATGGTGGAGTATTAGAAATGAGGAGAATGTTTGGGCTCGTTACCTGCTGGAAAGTTTGGGAGTAATGAAGCCGTAGGAGATCAGCTGCTTCCATTGCTGATCGCGTGCACCCATCAGCCGTGACTAGTGCTGGAACCCCCCGCTTCACCTTTCGAAGGCCGTTAACGTGCCTGTACAGAAGTTTGCGGTTCGTGCAGAATCGCTTCATTAACTCCTGCTGATGAGTGACCTTGTCTTCGCGGATCAGTTTCACACAGAAGTTACGATGTGTCACGTATGCAGTCCAGGTTTCGGCATTCGAGCAGTCCTGGTGATCTCGCCATGCCAAATCCCTCCGGGACATACATTTACGTGTTCTGCTCCTCAGAAATGACTTATGCTTGTTTTTGGGTTGGAAGGACTTCTGTTCCGATGCGTGCGCTACCAGTGTGCTAAACGTCCTTGTAAAGGTTTCCCAGGCAACATCTGGGGGGCATTCGGTTAAGAAAGTCCAAGATGTATCCTTAACAAGCTTAGATAACACATTATAGTGCGTGACAGTATGCACTTTATCATCCTCCTTTTCAGGATACTCCGCATAGCATATATAGTCAAAGAGTAGAGTAACATGATCACTACGACCCAGTGGTGTGCTTGTAACTATCCCGTCAACCATGAGTTCTTCGTTAGTTAGCACAAGATCCAGTATCGACGGCTTGTTAACAGTTCGAAATCTGGTGGGAGAGGTTACGTGGTTGTACAGAGGGTGGCTAGCAATTAGCTCTTGCAAGCAGGCTTTAAACTGCGTACCGTCGGTTGCCGGCGTTTCTATGTCGTGCACGTTAAAGTCTCCAGCGATAAGAATGTGGGTGTAGGACTTGTTCAAAGCAAACTGAAAGACGTGGTTCAGTTTGGAGTCCATTTCCGACGTTGAGTTTGGTGGGCGATAAATCACGGCTAGTAGACATGTGTCCTTGTTTCGCAACCATAGGCGGCACCAAAGCGAATCAGGAGCTCGGATTTCCGGGTGATCGATAACTTCACATCGGAGGTTTGTATTATAGTAAAGAATCACACCGCCACCCCTTCCGGTTCTATCGGTCCGAAGCAGCGACATACCGGGTAAATTGATCTCAGAATCGGTTATCTCAGGGTTTAACCATGTCTCTGTAATCATGACGAGGTCCCGCGGTTGTGAGGCATGGAGTTCTCTAAGTTCGGCCAACTTGCTTAGAAGGCCTTGGGCGTTTGTGTACATGCAAGATAGGGCTTTTGTTGTTAGGAGTGCGTTGACGGATGTCAACTTTGTGTTAGTTTTTAAGCCGGCCGTTAGGTGGCCGGCCATTAATCGTTTTTTGGTTTATGTATTTCAGTCAAGTTGCATGGCATTATTGAGCGTTCCTGAACAGACGTTTCACTCGTGCTGTGCTCTGTCCTGTTGTGTGCCGTGGGCGCTGTTGTGTCGGTCTCTCCGCAGGACTGTGCAAATAAAGAATTTGTAGCGTTTGAAGTTCCATCGAATTGCTTCCGACTTTTGGTCGTTCGCCTGCTGCCTTTAGCCGGATCTCTGTTGGCAACCTAGCTCGAAACTTTAACCAGCTATCCAACAGAACTTGCGTCATTCCCTCGGAGTGTAGTATTACTTTCATTAGTCTTGGACCGCAGCCCTTGTAGTTAGGTGATGACGGAACTCTTGTCAGGGATTTGGCAATAACATTGTCAACAGAGAGTGCTTCGCGGATGTAGCACCACTGCTCTCGGTCATGTGTTTGCGCATCGTGATCAGAAGAATGCAGAAGCTCGGGAACACCATGAACAAATATTGTTTTCTTGCTATCCCTATTAGGAATGCCGCGTTGGTCAACTGCTTCTTTTGGCGATCTTTCCAAGGTAGATCAGGTAATATGCGCACTCCGCTCGGTGAGTTGCGAAGACGAACTGCTGAGAGCAGGACAGCCTCTGTCTCATCTGCTGAGTCTAGTGTTACTCGAAGAATTCGAGGTTCACCAGAGTGCACTGAGGTCGGGTGACGCGCTACGCGTTGCAGCATTGCAGGCTCAACCCGAATACCAATCGCATCGCAGATGGAACTCCACTGGTTGCGATCGTCTTGCAACTTGCCTTTTATTGTGCCAGATTTGGATTCGGGAACATTGGTGCACACGAGAGTTAACGCAGCGTGGTTTTGTCTAGCGAGTGTCGGCTTTATAGTTTTTGCCGGCAATTTGGGTTGTTTAGAAGGCACCACTGGAGTTGACGGTGAAAGCTGCTTTGCGCCACGCGTGCTCGGTACAGAAGATGGACCTATGTGTGTCGCTCCCGGTGTGTTTGTCGAGGCAGTCGATGCGTACGTTACCTGCTTGTTATCTGCACCGGATTGCCTTCGGCTCTGAGCTGTCGGTGTCATGGCTGAATCTCCAAGTGAAGCGTCTATGGTTGGAGAAGTGGAAGCAGGCATGTTTGAGGCTTGTCCACTTATGGGAGTGAGGTGACCCAGTGGATTTAGAGTCACAGACGCTGCAGTGCGGTTGGAGCGTCTAGCTCTCTTCTTCGGCTTAGATTCAGAGCTTACTTTGGCTGGGTGAGGTATTATCGTGGCCATATTTACCTCCGTGGGATCGATCTTAGTATTTACAAAATGCGCGATTATCTCAGTCATCCTATCGCACTTTTTCATGAGCAAAGATAAACAGTTGACAATTGGAATGACTTGACATGTTGGGCAAAACCAAATTGTGTCAGCAACTTTGTTTGTCTGTCTCACTTCTTGGACGGATTTGCCTACACATTGCGGACAGTACGATCTAATGCAGCTAGAACAAGTTACACTGATCTTAAGGACTTTACTGCAATTGTCTGCGCAACATAGGCGACGTTGAACCATTGGAATGCTAGTCGTCCTCTTATTGTTTACAGCAAGGCCTATCTAAGCGCTCACCTTGATGAGTGTTCTTTGCGCCAGGCGTGACGCACGAATAGGTCAGAACACGCACACGAATTGAGAGTTGTTCAACCGCACCAAGGTCAGGCGGTAGAGGCAGATGGAGGTCGTAACGCGCAGACTGTCGGGTTCAGCGATCAATCGACTCGCAGTTGAACACACACACCACACAAAGCGGCAGCCTGCCTTAAGCGACGATGCAGGTGGAGCGCTGATAAGCGTCCCTAGAGCTGTTCAGTTGATGAGCGGAGCAAAAAGGCTGTAACTTTGTTATGCTGCAACTTGCAGGGATGGTTGCCGCGTAGTTTGGAGCCCTCAGCTTCTTCTTCCGAATGAGACCAAAATCTTTTCCGAAAAACCGGTTTGATGTAGTTACACACGTAGAACTCGGCAAAGAATATGCCGAAAACTGGGAACTGGAGCAAGAGTATAATCCACACAGGTTAGATCCAAGAGTTGGGAAGCACTGAGTAGAGCTCGTCGAACTGGTTCGAACGAGCGCACACACAATATTGTGTGGGGAGAATTAGAGTGGCCACAGAGGGCAAAGCGAGAGCCGAGTTAAAGTGCGGCCGCACAGCAAATGTTCTTCAGTAGTATCGCTGAGTGTTTGGAAGCGGCATGTGAAAAAACCGAAACTTTCTTACCAGGACATGAGCAAAGTTAGCTTCTCACACCCTAATTATGATTGCAGGTCATAGGAATAGAAAGCGGTTAATCGGCGTACATGAAGCGATCTGATCACGAAGGCCGTTGCCGAGGTGCAAGAGAAAGCTCTCGTGCGTACAGAGAAGAAGCAGCAATTGCGGGAGCGACATGCGCCGATGGGTTTTGCTCCATCGATATCGAGCGCATGGTGCTATAGCACATACGGTCGGGAGTGCCTGAGTCAGGCAGGCTTAGTAAGCCCTGAGCAAGGCAACTCGGGGACAAAACCGAAACGACGACAAGTCCTGCGGAGAACGTAGACAGCGCCGACGTAGAGTTTTCAGGTACGCAGCATTCGATTTGCTAACCACGTGCTTGCATCCTCAGTTTCTTTATTTCAGGTGGTGAGTTTGCTCCATTGTCCTATTGCTTTTTTATCTCATAATAATATCTACCTGAACTATCTTCTATTAACTGGCACACGTTCCTTAAGCTACTTTAGGTAACTTCGATAACATTTCCACATTTGTGGCATTTTCTTACAATATATTTCCTGACTGCTTGAACTTATCGAGGATTTATTCAAAACAAATTTATTGCGTAAGCTCATTTATTGCAGAGTTAGGTCACCGTACGTGCATGCATTATTCGATTTATTTTATTCGATATCATCGTTTCAAGTGATTGGTTGTTGCTTGTTATACCCGATGTGGGTGCGCTAGATATGCATGTTGACAAGGTGCCTACCTGTCTATTACCTGTCTAGTACAGTGCCTAGCCAAGAAATTCATTGCAAACAACAAACTGCTTTATAGGCATGTCAATAAGCTTCGTAAAGTGAAGCATACAATCCATCCACTTTTCACGACAGGCGGTAGAGGACAAACTGCCGAAGAAGCAGCTAATGCTCTGCGGCTGCAATACGCCCCAATTTTCGAACTCACAGCCTCTACCTGTCCCGTAATGTCATGCACATTACCGACACCATTGTTTACAAATGTAATTTTCAACCAACCAATTGTGCTAAGGAAGTTACTCTCACTGAGTGAGCATAGTTCTCCGGGAGCAGACAACATCCGCCCGAAGGCACTGAAGGCTGTGGTTAACAAGCTAGCTGAAACACTGTCACAGTTCTTTCAAAGGTGCTTTGATGAACAACAAGTCCCCACTATGTGGAAGTGTGGCATTATCACCCCAAGTTTTAAAGGCGGTAGCCGTTCAGATCCTGCAAATTATCGCCAAGTGGCTCTCCTCCCTGTGCTCGCGAAGGTGATGGAAGCAGTCGTCACTGAGGCTTTAATGGACTACCTGGAAAATTGCAACCTCTTGGTACCGGAGCAGCATGGCTTCCGTCAACACCGGCCATGCACCACCAACCTACTGATTGCACCAGGTAGTTGGACGGAAGTGGCTGGTGATGAGGTCGGAGTTGACGTCAGCTATCTGGACTTCTCCAAAGGTTTCGACCGCCTGGATCACAGCATCCTACTTCACAAGCTACTGAGTTACGGAATCGGAGATCCTGTACTTGGTTGGATTGGCAGCTTCCTTCACCAACGGAAGCTTCAAGTAAGCGTTAGGGGATCACTCTCTAACCCAACTGAGGTGGAATGTGGTGTCCCACAAGGCTCAATGCTGCGACCGCGCTTATTCCTGGTGTTTAACAAGGCCCTGGCAAGAGTTATCTCCTCAAATTTCCTCCTTTTCGCCGATGACGTCAAGCTACGGCGGGTGATTAGTAACGATGAAGATCACGATCTACTCCAACATGATCTAGATTGCATTTACGAATGGTCAAAGGGGAATAAGCTTCAATTGAACATAGCTAAGTGCAAAGTGATTCATCTGCGTCGCCAGCCGGTGAGCGCTTGAAAGCTTGGAGACCACATGTTGCAAAACGCCTCTTATAAGCGTGACCTGGGTGTATTGGTACAGGAAGATCTCGGGTGTTCGAAACAAGCAGTGAAGGTGACAAGAACCGGCAATCAACACTTCGGTCTTCTTCGTAGAGCCTTCGGTCGGTTTGAACCCTCAATCTTTCCCCAAATGCTTAACGCCTACGTGCGACCGCACGTGGAATATGCTATTCAGGCGTGGTAGCCGTGGCACAAACAAGATCTTGTTGCTTTCGCGACACCTCAACGAAGGGCAACCAAGAACGTCAGAGGCCTCTTTCATTTGCCCTATCAGCTTAGACTGAAATCTCTAAGAATGCACAGCTGTGGATATCGGCTTTTGCTGGAGGATTTCATAATGGTTTACCAGGTTCTGAATAACCCAACTCACATGTGCCCTCAGCTGCTGGAATTGAACCACAACACTAACCTAAGAGATAACCTTCCGAAACTAACAATTCAGTATAGCCGGCTTGAATGCCGTAGAAATTTCTTTTCCCTCCGCGTGTGCCAGCCTTGGAACGCCCACCCTAGTTATGTCGTCTCCGCTCCCAATCTGGCGATATACAGAAAACGTGTTGACGATGCGTTGTCTCACTTACATTTCATTTTATGACTTGTTAGCTAGAGGCTACAAAACGCAATCAAACAGTGTCTTGCCAAACGCCTAACCAGTGGATTTATGGATTTATACGTTTAATACGAGAACATGTCCGCTATTCCACATAAGTCTATGGTGAGTCCACCAGAAGGCTTTTCACTTTATCATGCAATTGATTTTCGCAATAGTTCCATCCCGCGGGACTCGTTACGTAATGCTTATTTTACCCGTAATAATAATAATAATACCCACTACCTCGTCCATACTGGCTCCAGCAGACAGTTGGTCGTTTCTAGAGGCGACGGGGTGCACGGTTCTTGTGGCGGTGATAAGCTCGAAGGGTGGTTCCATGCACTGTGTGGAGTGGACTACGGTCCAGCCACCGTCTTGTGTGCGATTGATTCCAACTACAGCGTGTTTGTGTTTTCCAATTAAGGAGTGTGGGCCGGCTCCGTTGATGAAACGTGGCTCCCATCCACATGCCTCCCGGTCTTATTCCTTCGAATTCAAAGGCTTGCCGAACAACCTCCTCGTGGTGCCAGCTGGGTGGTTCGGGATTTTCCCGTTCCAGCAAATGGTTCGACGGCAGTGTTCCAGGACGTGGTGGGTTTTCGCCTGGCAAGCGTTCTCCCTATAATAAGCCACATATGTCCGTTTAACAACACTGTGACGTGGCGGACATGACTCGCCACTAAATAAAGTCACTGCCCCTTACTTCATCCTGGCGAAGCATTGTATTCCAGCAACGTCATGCTGTACTTCTGGGGAGCATTGGGCCCCTGTTTGACAAAGGAACAAACGAAAGACGTATGAACTGAGCAATCAGTCACCGGCTCCCAATGGGCGCGATTCCCTGAATTCGCTCCGCTGCCTTGCGGACAGGCTATTCAGCCAAAGGCTCGGGGTGGTGTCCCCTAAGTCAACACCCTACTTCGGCTTGGGCAACCGGGTAGTATCTCGCCCTCTGAGGAAACCATGGACATTGTTGTGTTGTGTTTTATTTTACTATTTCTGGACTTTCGTTTGAATCCCATGGTTTCTGATGGCATTATGTCTATTCGTAGACTTTTGCAAATATATATATATATATATATATATATATATATACATACTTATTCCTTCGGGTTTACACTGGATATGGGGTGTGTGGTCCGATCTGTGGGTGGTGAACCTCAAGCCATCGATGGTCCCTCTGTAGGCGCAGGCTTTCTGTGGTTGGCCACAGTGACAGGCAACTCCGAAATCGGATGCCGCCAACCAATCTAAACCGGTTAGCAGAGTACAATAAAACAATGGAACTGCTATAATACGGATAAAAAGCCAATGCTTGACTAGTGCGGTGGGATATTTTGTGGGAATAACCTTAGTTTAATGAAGTTACACGATAGTGAAAAGCACATTTGTGGAGTCATCATATTATCCACGTTACCACATAGGTATCTCCCTCTACCCGGATTTCTAGGGTTGGTGAGCACAGTTTGTCCGCGCCTTGTCGTCATTCAATGAATAGAAATAAGAAAGTAATGTAGGGATATCAAGTATCGTATAGTTCTCTTCTAAAATATGTTAGCGTAAGCGCAGAGCGTTCCATAGTTGACAAACTCAAAGGAAAAAATAATTCTGGTGGCGCTTCAGGCGACTGTATTGGGTGAGAAATTGCAGCATATGACCCCTCAATTCTGTGTTGCGGCTAAGCCTCAGGTGGTGACAGCAAGGGTGACAGGGGTCTTTTAAGAGCTGGAACGCCAGGATGAAGTTCCCCCGTAGACTGCGATAATTTCCGCTGTACACTCCTAAGGATTTCCGTCCCACGTAATACCGCGGGTGGTACAGCCCTTCACATTTTTCATTGCACTTCGCCGTGCGGTCTCCAGTGCAACCAGCTCGCCTTTTAGCCGAGGTTTCAAGGTCTGAATGGAGTACTTTACATGGGGCCTCACATACGCCTTGAGCACGTGGAGGAAGATGGAGGGGTCGAATCTACCGAAAGCCCTCTGTAAGAGACCAGCACGTTAGATTGCAGCTTTGTACACCTTCAAGAACTGCGCCGAACAGCCGATGTCGTCTTACATCACTTCCACAAGGTCTCGCTCCTGTGAGGAGATTTTCAGCATGTCGTCTTTAAGCTTATATGCATACGTGGGTTTGTGTTAGACATGTACGGTTTTGCACTTGTCCGTGGTAACTGGAAGTAGATTGACCTCTGACCATTCAAAAGCGCAGTCTAAGTCTCGTTGCAACATATCATGATCTTCCTGACAGTCGATTGCCCGCCATATCTTGATGTCATCGGCAACAAGCAGGAAATTTGACTTGATGTGGCTCGCAAGGTCGTTATTGAAGAACAAGAATAACCGCGGCCCCAACACCGACCCTTGTGGAACACGGCAGTCCTCATCAACTGGATCAGAATATGAACTTCGAACTCAAACCTGAAGGCGTCGCTGAAAGAGAAACTTTCCGCTCCATCCAATGACCAGGTACCCAACTCCGTATGCTTGCAGCTTATGGAGGATGCGGTGATCGATGCGGTCGAAGGCGTTAGAAAGGTCTAAGTGGATGATAACATTGCGAGACCTACTGTCTGCTACCTCGGTCCAACTGCCACGCGCAGTCAGTAGCTTGGTAGTACTTGACCCATGTTGACTGTATTCGTGTTGCGCCGATGCTTCGATGTTAGCCCTTTCAAAGTAGCCTATTACAGCCTCAGCTATAATCGATTCCATCACCTTTGAGAGCACCGAGAGGAGCGTCACTAGGCTTTAGTTAACGGGCTATGGACAGCCATCACTCTTGAAAATCGGGGTCATGAGGCCATGCATCCACATGTTAGAGAGCTGCTGTTCGTCCAGGCATCTGGCAAAATCTCCTTAATGGTTCAGCTATCCTCGCAGCTGACACCTGCAGTGCTTTCGGGGTAATATTGTTGACTCCGGGAGAACTCTGGGTGCACAACAATAGCAGCATTCTTAAAATGGTCGCCGAACTTAGGTGACATGTGTAAATACTGGTATCTTGGAGAATTTAACAGGCATGTTACCCATGCTGGTAGCAAGTTGGCAAATTGGAACATATCAGAGCTGAAAAACCTTGGGTGCATCCTCAGCGGTTTGAGCACATCCACCTACTACGATTAGTGTGGACCATGGCGTTTCACATTTCGTAGGCTGTGCACATGTCTGTACGGAAGCTTTTTGTTGGCACAAAACCTTTCCACCAGACTTTGCTGGTGTACCAATTTATCTTCAAGTACAAGTTTGGCACAGTGATTACGATACACAACATAGTTACTCCAGCTGTCAGGGCTGGGGTTCGTTATATACACATGCCACACTGCGTGTCTCAATGCCATGTGTTTTCTGGATTTGCTCTAGAGGAATGATTGTGCTCTTGAGGACCGGAGGGGCTTGTTGACCGATGCGGATCTAATCAGATCACTGAACTTGCAAACAAACTCCAACCAAGCACTGTCGATGGAAAGGTCGTCCGAAAACTCCTAGTTGGCGTCTCCCACAAGTTCTGTCAATAGGTCATAGTGGATGATTGTTCGAAACAAGTTAATATGTTCTCGTGAATTCACCGCATAACACACAACGTCTTTAAGTATGGTTTCGTGATCGGCCCACCCTAATGAACTTTCCATCCTTGATTTGTCAGTCGTTAGCTTTTCGTTCATGAGCACTAAATCAAGCACAGATGGTTTATTTTTTGTACTGAATCTGGTGGGTTAACCAACATGCCTGAAGAGCGGAATGCTTGCAATATACTCTTGCAGGTCGGCCTTAAATTGCTCATTCGGAGATGCCGGAACTTTCAGATCGTGAATATGAAATTCGCCTGAGATGAGAACACGACTGTATCGTCATCGTAGGACCCTTCCCAAGGCTAATGTCAGGGGAAGTCAGACTCTTTTGTGGATATTGGGGGATCATAAACAACGGCCGAAAGGCAATTGTTGTTATGTCTCCTTCGTAGACTACACCAGAGTGGGTCTATGCACAGCGTTTCCGGATCGGCCACCGGTTCGCACGGCAGTATAACATAACCCCAACGCCCTTGCTAAGACGATCCTTTCGAAGAAGGGACATACAATGTATTTAGACTCTGACGTCGGTAATTTATGAGTGCAAGCAAGTTTCTGTAACGAATATGAGGTCCCAGGCATGTGACGCTTGATGTTGCCGCAGTTAGGTAAGCTTGTTCAGGAGATCTTGTGCATTAGTGTACATGCATGAAAGTCTTTTTCTTAGCAATGAATCGTGGGATGTGTGTTTTGGGTAGATTGTTGTGTCGAACGGTGAACGGTCGGCAATTAGTCGTTTTTGTGTGGGGCGATGACGAACCCATCTGTGTCAGATCCAGGGATCCAATCATTGCTTCTTTGCACCTCTCTTGGTATGCAATGTATGGGGTGTGTTTTCCAGTTTGGTTGGCTGGTTGGCTGAAATTATCCGAACTGCTGTCGGGGAGTGGTGCGAATAAGTGCATATTCTCGTGTGTTTGCTTAGCGGATGCTGATTTGATCCGGGCTTGGAAGGAAGGCTGCTGCGGTCAGCATACTAGCACTCCAGTACCATTGCTGACATTTGTCTACATTGAAGTACTTCTTTCACAACCCAAGGAGCACATCCTTTGTAGTTTGGCCAACGGCGAAGCCTCGAGATCGAGTGCATTATAGCGTTTTCTAGGGAGATGGTGTCACGAATGTATCGCCACTGTTCTTTGTCGTGAGTGGTTGCTTTGCGCTCCTCATGACCTTCAGCCTCGGGAACATAGTTTACCAGGAGGGTCATGGCTATGGATGCCTTCCGGTTTTCGTCCAACTCGTGCTTCGCATGTTTGCACTCGCTCCACGGAATATCCGGGAACATGCGGATGGAGCATGACCCATTCCGGAAGCAAGCTGTCGAAGACAGGACAGCTTCTGCCTTATTGGCGGAAGTCAACACAACTCGCAGTCGTCTTGATTCACCGTATTGCTGTGAGTTTGCGTGACGAGTGACGCATGTCAAGTTGACGGGCTTAGTTACAACATCTATAATGTCACATATAGAGTTCAACTGGTTGATGTCACCGAGTTGTTTTTCTTTTAAGGAAGTAGACATCGATTATGGAACTTTGGTACAGAGTACCACTGGAACACTCCATGGAACTCGGGTTGAGGTCAACCGATCTGTATAAAAGCATTGGAGGATGGGTGGGTACAGATTCGTCTTCTTCATTAAACTTGGGTCTAGTGAGAGTGGCTGAAAGTCTAGTTTTGCGGTCATCTTTGGCAGCAACCAAGTTCCAATTACCACTGGTATTGATGTCCTTCTGCAATTTCAGACCCGTTTGGGAACGGACGGTGCTCTGACCGTCCTCATTGCAATAGAACTGGCGGTGATTGTTTTAGGCGTATTTGAGCAACTCGTGGTAAAGAAGTTTAAAAACACACCTGGCGCGTTTTTAGCGCGATGCCTAGCCTTCTTCCACAGTTTTAATGCGGAACCCAATGAGCATGAACGGCATTACATATCTGTCACGTCATCTTCAAATGAGTCGCTTTTGTTGTTCCTCATCTGCTCAATTACTGTCACCAGTCTTTCGTAGTTCTGCGATAATCTGTGTACAATGATTACCAGTGAGATGACTATATATACTGTACAGAACCACACTGAATCTGGGTCACTGGTGTTTGGCTTCAACTGGCTTACTGTGAGCTTGGAACTCTTATGATGAAACTCGCCAGGGCACTTGAAACACTGGATTCCAGTTCGGCATTTTTATGGCATGAATAAAAGCTACAAACTACTGTCGATCTGGATGCGGTCGTCACGATTCATTACGTCGATCGATGGTATTCCGATCAAGGCCCCAGCGCCCACGGTTTACTGAGGGTCGCGTGTGCACTGAATTATCTACATGTTCAAGGTCGTCACCTTCTGTGTGTCTGGCCCTGGCGAGTAAAGTATGGGAGGTTAGAACGTTCACGGAGTAAACAGAGTGATTAAGTGATACGTTAGCTACTTTTGATGAACGGTCCACAATTGTGGTTAATGACTCGTCGGATGAAACGCAGAGTAGGCCTTCGCTTGGGACCACAAACATGGCTGTGTGGTCCGTGATTCGGAAAATTCATCGATTGTTGTTCTGTGGGAAGGGTGCGAAAGCAGCAATGTGGAGATAAAAGGCGATCCATTTAAGCTAGCTCCGAAAGACGGGGTGCGCTGGATAGCGCCAACGAGTGAGCGTAGACACACGTTTAGGTGACAACAAGTGTGCCCCATGCTGAAGCTGATGTAGCATTCATGATGCTTCTACACCGCGTGTAAGCAACTTACACCTAAACTAGGTCTTTTTAATGTGGATAATATTCATTCCACTTTATTTGGTTTGTTCTGCCTACCCGATAATCTTCTCCTAACTTGCACACGTCGCTCATGCTAATTATGGTAACCTTGCGTAACTTTATCAAGTGGGAATTTTTAAGTAACTTTCGGACATTTTGTACTTATCGCGGGTTCGCTTATAACTAATTTACTCCATATGCTAATTTAGCGAATATTTAGGTCGTCATATAGGTTTACTTTAATCGATATCTTTTATTTCATATCGGTATTTCGAATGATTGGCTGTTGTTTGACATCCCCGGTGTGGCTGCGCTTGATGTGCATCTTGACAAGGTGCCTACCTGTCTATTACCCACTACCTCGTCTATAATGGCGCCAGGAGACAGTGGGTCGTTGCTGAAAGGAACGGGGTGCACGGTCCTTGTGGCCGTGCTAGGCTCGAAGAGTGGTTCCATGCACTCAGTGTGGAGCGGACTACGGTCCAGCCACGGCCTTGTGTGCACTTGATTCCCAAATACAGCGTGCTTGTGTTTGCCTGTGAAAGAGTGTGGGCCGGCTCCGTTGATGAAACGTGGCTCCCATCCACATGCCACCGGGTCTTATTCCTTCGGTTTTACACTGGATATGGGGTGTGTGGATGGAACTGTGCGTTGTGCGGCACAAACCACCCATGGTCCCTCTGTAAGCGCAAGCGTCCTGTGGCTGACCCCAGTGACAGGCAAATCCGAAACCGGATGCCGCCAACTATGTGAAAACATGTAGCTGAGAAACAGCGAATAGACAACGTATTCACAGATGAGCGATTAGCACACAGGTTCGTTCAAGGTGCGCATTGTACGATACCAAACCTCGACCCATTACATGGAACCGTGGTTGTTACATGTGACGTTGCAATCAGCAAACGATATTGAGGTGTTTCTTTTGTCAGCCGCTTACCTTCGTACTAATTGCGATATTCAGATTATCCTCGGCATCACTTGAAGCGAGCGCCAACAAAGAAAACAGAACCCTAATGATTACCACCACCGGCAAGACGAAACGTCGATCTTTATTCATGGTATACCTGAGCCTCAAGACTCAGATGAACGTAAAACACAAGTTCATGATTTGGAGGAGTGGGGCTACCTCTCACTTGACTACATGATCGCTAATTCGGTCATAAAACTACCCACATCACAAAAGCATAAAGAGCGTGGCCCCAAAGTGTGGAAAGTTGTGCTCCAGTCAAAACTCATGGCTGAAAGTTCACTTGTAACTTGACGTAAGAAGCTTCCCTCAGTTCTATGAATAAATGCTTTGCACACCAAATCCCAGACGACCAAGAGAGACCAAAGTCATTGGGGTTTGACACTGACACTAGTAAGTCTCAGTTCCGAAACAGACTACTGTCGGGCACAATTAACTGTTGAAGGGGCAGCGACTTTCCTAATGGTTACTAAAAACGAAACTTCATCCCGTGATAATTCTGCCAGCGAACGTGAAATAGCTCAAACTTTAATTCCAGCGGTTCACCAAAAAACGATTATATACCAGCCTCACCTGACATTCGAAGCTCTCGTTTGTAGGTATACCAATGCTCAGGGCCTCTGCAACAAATTATCTGAGGTTCATTCTCGCCCAGCCTTGATGTTTTTATACCTTATAAGGATAACTGAGACCTAGTTAGTCGATGAAATTAAAGAGGCAAAGATCGCTCTACCTGGTTTTTCCGTCCTACGTAAAGACCGACCTAGACGGGGACGTGGTCTAATTTTGTATTACCACGGGAATCTACGTTTTCAAGTCGTTGACGACCCAGAGCTTCCAGTTGTGGACTCGCATTGGTGTCGCATGCAACTAAGATCTGGTGACACATGTTCCTTTGCCCTCGTACACCGTTCTCCCGCGTCCACTTAGGAAATGGATAAAGGTTTGTAACTGCACTGAAAACCGTCTTGGCTCAGCCTAACATGCTCTCCTTGTAGGGGGCTTCAACATGCACGCTCTGGAGGTTTCGATTTTTTTCTGGCGAGCAGCTTAAGGCCGAAGTACAAGAATTAGTCGCTGGCCTACTACCCATAACCACTTTACTTCCCATACGACACTCAGAACGGTAAACAAGCCGACTATCCTGAACCTCCACTTTACCAATAAGAAGCATATGGTCGACACTGTGACAATGAGTAATCCCTTAATGAGGAGTGAGCACGCAACACTGCTTTTCCGCTACGTCTGCTATGCTGAACGGTCCAACAGAGAAGTCTAAGAGCACCGCATAATAATGCATCACAATACTTTATCCGACCTTATGGAGATATCTGAGTTGTAGCTTCTTGCGGAATCACCTCGTGATGTAGCTTGGGGAAACTTCGTCGATCACTCCAACACTTTAATAACAAACACTTCAGAGACTAACAGCCTTACCTCAAAAATTAGTAAAGTTCTTGCTGAGAAGCAGGACGCGGAAACAAATGGCTTTTGGAAAGCATATAAATCCGATCCAAAAGCCGGAAACTGGCATACTTACATGACTGAGTAAAACAACTGTGTCAAACTGGCCCGCGAAGATAAAACGAAGCACCAACAAGATTTGGCAGCAAAGTTCCGCTGCAATCCTAGCCTATTTTATAGGCATGCTAACAAACTGCGCAAAGTACATCGTAGTATCCCTCCTCTAAACAACGCATGTGGGCAAACGCGAACCTCCCAAGAAGCAGCAAATGCTCTTAAACATCAGTTCACTTGTACTTTCCGGAATGCATCGCCCTCTCATATCATTCTCACACATATCACGTCACCGCCAGGAAGTAGCCACATCTCTTCACAGCCGCGGATGTGCTGAAACGACTGATGTTCTTACGCGAGTTTCGTTCACTTGGTACGGATAGCATATGCCCCAAGGCATTGATGCTAGCTACCAGTGGCTTAGCTGAACCATTATCTGTGTCTTCAGCGCTCTCTAGACGAGATGTAGGTCCCAACAACGTGGAAGCATGGAATAGTCATCTCCATTTACAGGGGGGGCAATCGTGCAGTGACTGCAAACTACCGCCCGATTACTCTTCTTCCAGTACTTGCTACGTTCATGGAATCTGTCATTGCAGAGGAACTTATGAGATATTTAGAAAGATGTCACGTCAACGTGTAAGAGCAGAATGAATTCAGCCAAAACCGCTCATGTACCGCGGATCTTTTGTTAGCCCTTGTTAGCTGGACACAATCCGTCGATTCTGGAGAAGGAGTCAACGCCGCTTATCTTGGTTTCTCGAAGACATTTGATGGTCTTGATCACCGGATTTTTCATTAAGAGCTTAGGAACTACGGGATCGGTGACCCTAACCTAGGTTGGCTTCGTTCATTCCTACTTTAAGGACACTTGAATGTGCTGGTCCTTAGCACCCTGTCCGACTCGATTGAGGTTCATGGTGGTGCCCCTCAAGGCTCGGTACTAGGACCACGGTTATTCGTCGCGCTCATGGTCAACCTTGAGAACTTTTGACGTCGAACTTTCTACTCTTTGCGGACGACCACAAGATTTGGAAGGCAGTCAAATTATCAGACGACCAGATAACACCTAAGGGTGATCTCGATAGGACCTACGAATGGTCAACCCGAA
This sequence comes from Dicrocoelium dendriticum, assembly GCA_944474145.2. NCBI lineage: Eukaryota > Metazoa > Platyhelminthes > Trematoda > Plagiorchiida > Dicrocoeliidae > Dicrocoelium > Dicrocoelium dendriticum. Next base: position 84,159,618 of record OX104063.1, read on the forward strand.
ACATGCAAGAGTTTAACTCTGCCAAGTGCAAAATAATGAGCATAAGCCATCAGAGCGCCTACCAATATCGACTGAGTGAACAGGTCCTGTAGTTTGCTTCTCATGAAAGCTCTCGGGGTGCATGTGCTGGACGATTTCCGATGCTCAAAACAGGTAGTTATGGCAGTGAATAAAGCCAGCCAACACTTGGGCCTACTGCGGAGGGACTTGACCGGTTTGATCCCACCTTCCTTTCGCAAACGCCCAACCATTATGTGCAATCACAGGCCGAATTTCAGTGGCTGTACCCACGGACGTCACAGATTTTTAGATCAACGTGCGCTGGATACTACTTTTACCTCAGATTACTGTGTTATCAGCGTTTTATCTGTGCGAATTGCGCACCAATATTCTTCTTTTGGCTTATTTTCTAAACGGTGCAAATTTGGCAGCTATTATTTGGCTAATTCCGGAGATCTCATTGATTTGCCCTACCTCCATTTCTGTCCGCCATCTTGGATTTGCTCTAGCTTGTGATGCCGTCTCAAGCTACTTGTGGTTCGTGTTCGAAAGTTGTGGGAAATAAGGCTCATGCACTTCGATGCTTCAGCTGTGACGTTTTGTTCCATATTTCTTGCATTGGCTTATTCGTTGACGTGTTTCGAAAATCGCTCGACATCCGACATCGGTTTCTTCAAGTTATATGTGATAAATGTCGCGGTACAAGACATCAGAATACGCAGCGTCCGCAAACAACTACGGGAAACTCGAATATTATACCCATGGAATTGATAAAACACAAGGTAGCGAAGAGCACTCTTTTCGATAAATCTCATCAGGCGTTTACAACTATAAAATAGAAAGTTATCGCGCTTCACCAGCCTATCCCGCATCAACTTTCTATTTTATAATTGTAAACGCCTGTTGAGATTTATCGAAGAGTGCTCTTCGCTACCTTGTGTTTTATCAGCTACGGGAAAATCTTTTTCAGATAGAAACAACCCGTTCACCACGTGGGATCAAACGCACTCGTGACAGTACCTCTGTCATCTCGCCTTCTATTGTCACTCCGCGATTTGCACCATCAGCAGCGTCTTCGACCCCGGCCGAGCCCCAGGTTCAATGTTTCCTACCGATGGAAGACTCAGACTCGGAACTTACGAAATGCCGCTTCACGGATCGGACCGTGAATTTCTCAGGGCCTGGCTGTGAACTTCTGAACACCGAGGATCAATGGACCACTCAAAAGCGCAAGGGCCCACGTAATCGAGTTCATACGTCACCTGCTGATAAGCAACAACCCAATCAGTCAAGCGCCTCTAGTTCTGCTCCCACAGGTTCATCACTGATTTCGCTGAGGCGTCATAATCTGGTCTTCCACGTACCGGAGTCAAAAGATGAAAACCCTCAGATACGGTATGAGCACGATGTTCAGTTCCTTCAGGGGCTCATCGATAGACTCTTAGATGTGGGCGAAGACGGTGTGACGATTAAACAAGTAATCCGACTTGGCCAGAAAACTAACCAGTCATGTCGACTTCTGAGAATCACCTTTGCAAATCCCAATATGCTGCAGCTCATACTGTCTAGTCTCTCAAGGCTGAAACGCACAAAGTTCACATCCACCGAGACTTGGAACCCGAAGACAGGGATCGTTTGAAGGCTGCGGTCATTGAGCTCAAACGCCATACAGATAAATGTGAGACTGACTTACAAATTGTAAATTTTTAGGTGATCAAGAATGGTGTACGAACCCGTATCAACCGGTTGCTCAGCCTCCAGGCATGTCGCGCAGTACCTCTCAGGACCTCCGTGTGGCATTCGCCAACGTGTGCAGTCTAATGAACAAAGGTGACGAACTGTGCTGCTTCGCTGTCTCGGAGCGGCCGGACGTTTTAGGACTTGCAGAGACTAGGCTGAACTCCGACGTCATACCCCAAGAAGTCGTGTTGTCAGGATACTCTTGTTTCCGATGCGACCGAAAATCAAAGGCTCACGGTGGTGTTCTGTTGTACATAAAATCGTCACTATCTGGTTAATTTACCAGCACCTATCGGAGCAAGAATAGTTTATACGAGCAATTGTGGTGCACAGTCCGCCTCAGGCGCGCAGAACTAATAGTGGGGGTTATCTACCGGAGCCCATTAAACCGCTGTTGCGATTGGCTACCACATGTACAGAAGCACATGAGCCGCTCTCAGTTCTTACTGATGGGGGATCTAAATTTACCTAACATATTTTGGCCAGACATTCGGCTTCTTCCCGGTCATGGAAACGTTGAGGCTCAATTCGCTAAAATGACTATTGAAATCGGGGCAACGCAACAGGTCATCCAACTGACGCGCGTAACTCCACACCCGGCATCTTGTCTGGACCTGTTTACGATCTGCGAGCATAAGCTGAACGAGATCAGAATCATCGAGCCTTTTGCGAACAGTGACCACTGCTCCATTGTGGCAAGCTTAGAACTGTCGTTACCATATTACAATCAACGGAAGCCGACATTCAACTATTGGAAGACGGACTTCAACGGGCTCGTCCAAGCCGCAAGTCAGACTGATTGGACACTACCACAGGATGCGTCACTTGAGGCTTGTTGGTCATTAATGAAGGGGAAGCTTAACTCGCTGTGTACTCGGTTGGTGCCCCTGAAGTATTCAAAAGTCGGACCTGTCAAACCGCACTGGTTTGATACGGAATATAGACAGTTAGCGCAACGGCGTCGCAAACTGTGGGATAGATACATCAGCTCGGATTGTGATGAAGATTACACGGTGTACCAGAAACAGCGTAACATATGTAACGCAGCGAAGATCAAGAAACGCCGGCAGTTGGAAGAGGAGCTAGCATCCTCGGCCACAACTGCACCCAAAAGAATATTTGCCTACTTGAAACATCAACTAAAATCCGGGGGCGACCTACCGGTTTTAGAGAGCTTGGACGGAAAGACGCTCATTTCAAGCGCGGACGTCTTGGCTACGCACTTCCACACTGTATATTCCAGTAAACCGGCGGCGGTTTCAGTACCGGCACAGGTTGCGCAAATCTTGCTCGACAGCCTACAATATGATGCAGTCGAATTGTATTAGCTACACGTCAACCTCGGTGGTGCAAAGCCCACCGGACCAGACAAACTTCACCCACTAATACTCAAGTCCCCATGGATTATCATCTCACCAGCCGTGACAAACCTATTCAATAAATCACTCTCTGAAGGATCTGTCCCGAACGACTAGAAATGCTCGATAGTGAGACCGCTTCCCAAGGGTGGTGATCCGAATAAAATAGAGAACTATGGACCGATCTGTTTGACTTCGGTAGTATCCAAAGTTCTCGAGAAGGTTGTGAAAAGTCTCTACTGTCGTTCTTCGAATCGATGGACGTATTGACGCCAGCGCAACACGGCTTTAAGAAAGGGCGATCCTGCATCACTAAATTGATGTACGCAAACCACCAGTGGGTACAAGCTCTCAACGAACGGAAGGATGTTGATGTGGTGTACATCGACTTTAGTAAGGCGTTTGATAGAGTGAAGCACGAGGTACTCCTTCGTAAACTGAGGACCTACGGAATCGGTGGCACGTTACTTCAGTGGTCACACGAGTTTATTGTGGGACGAAGATTTAGAGTACAGGTCAATGGCTACCTGACATACTGGTTCCCATCGAGCAGTGGCGTGCCTCAAAGAACCGTACTTGGGCCAGTACCATTCCTTATTCATATCAACGATGTTCCGCAGCAGCTCCAGTCACCATGTGCCCTGTTTGCAGATGATTTGAAAATCTGGAGGATCATTGAGAACCAGGACGAGTGCGCTCGCCTCCAGCATAACTTAGAGCGACTGTCAACGTGGTCCACTGAAATGCAACTCCCTCTTAACGCAAGCAAGTCGGAGTTCATCAGTATTACAAGACGTCCAGCCACTCGATCATACACCTTGAACGGCCAGTTGCTCCATCCCAACACATCTGTCCGAGACTTAGGAGTTCTCTTGAGACATGATGAGATCACTATAAAATACAGAAATTGTACAGTGCGGGACTTCGTATTCTCTGGGCATTAAGACGCAGTTTCTCCACATAGTTCGAAGAAACCGTCCCTCGTCTATTCACCTCGCTCATTAGACCAATCCTTGAATACGGTGCCCCAGCTTACCATCCGATAACCCAATGGGAAACTGAAAAGCTGGAGAAAATACAGCATATCGCAACTAGAATGATACCGAGTCTACGAAACCTTCCGTATGAAAAGCGTTGTGAAAGTCTCGGACTCTACACACTATCCTAGCGCCGAGTAAGCATGGACCTTATTATGACCCATCGAGTACTACACTTAAATCACCTCCGCATACTGCGGCTAATATTTCACCTGCGGGAACCGTGTAACCCCCGAGGACACAGTTACAAACTCAGGGTCCCCAACATGAACAAAGTATCACATCAGCTTGGTATCGAACGAAGAATCGTGAACTTATGGAATACACTACCAGAAGGATTAATGGAGATCGATTCTGTGAAATGTTTTAAAACACGTATCGACGATTATTTCGGAAAACTGTGCTTGTGTGAAACGATGCACATACAATGCCAAAAGACATCGAATACCCGGAAATAATGACACTAATACAAATTCCTGACCGAACAAGGATAAACGGTTAACTGACCAGACACAACCGCTGATGATTCACAACGAAATGTTGTTGATTTCTCGTAATTCGATATTGTCCAGAAATCTTTCTACTTGCTCTTAAATACAGTTTTAGTGTGACAACTTGCAGGAAAGCTTTCACACGGCAATTAGAAAGGGAAGGGACAATTTCGGCTATTAGCAGTTACTCTGTATTGCGTAAATCCCCAATTTGCGCATCATACTACCAAGAAAAAACAAATGCGTTTCGCCTTTAACATGGGTGTATAGATCAGATCTTCACGCTTCGCTAACTTTTTGAACATCATCATCTATACCGTAAGACTACCATTGTTGCCTTCCCAGACTTCAGGCTGCATTCTACTCGGTTGACAAACTAACCAGGTGGCGTTGCATGGTAGAGAACAGGGTCCCAGAGAAACATACCGCTATCCAAGACTGAATTGATCGAAAACGCGCCAACAAAATGCAATCGGACCAAAGAAAATCCCGCATTAATGCTAGAATGTTTCGCGCCGCTCGCTAATGTCTAGAATGCGCTCTGGCGTCTGAGTGAATCGAGCTCCGTTATTCCAATGTAGAAAGCAACCATAGGTAACGAAGTAGCAAAGCAGTGTACCAACAACAGTGGTGCATGAGCTCACAAAGTTACAGCTCACTGAGAGCACAGGACGCACAAGTCAGAGGGAAATTAATTGTCGGTGGAAAAGGCGCAATCGAAGATTGAGACAGTAGAACCGCACGGTATAAAATGAAAGAAAGCAAAGGCGCTGGGTTTACGTATTCATTGCAACCAAGGCATGGTTTAGGTACAATATTGTATTCTTCAAGTGTATGTATAAAACAGGTGTCCGTTGAAAGAAATAAGACATGTGTGGAGGAGGACAAATAGTCACCAGGAGCATGAAACGGGAGGAAGTGAGACACACTCAAGAGTTGATCACAGCACGTAATCAAGCTCATGACGAACAAAGGTGTTATTTTCACTGTCCGGTGCACGCGGAAAGCCGTACACCAGTCCGTCTTGATTGCCAATGTAAATAGTATTATACACTTTCCACATCATGTCTCTGACTTTGCGAGCAGGATGGAATAACCCCTGTAAGAGAATGGAAGTGACCATTGCATAATCAAAAGAAACCGATAAGTGCACACCAATGGGAAGGAACCACTTATGAGAACGCACAAGATGATGCCACACAATAAAAGCACATCAAGAAATGCGATGTAAGGTTGACGTGATATAATAACTAGCTTAAAGATTGCCTAAGTTTAGTAAATGACGACGGTGAATCAATATCGGTTTGTGTATCCACTACGCCTGTTCGTGGCCTGCCTTGTAATCCGGAGGTCGCGATTTCCAGCAAGCTTCGTAGTTTTCTCAGCCCAAGCGCGACTGGTGGTGATTACGCGGTAGCGAAGGGTCGGTACTGTGTACTGCGGATGCTGTTTATCCACTAAGTGCTGCTTTTCCAAAGTGCAGGATGTTATTGCAGGACCACCGACCACTTGAAGACCCCTTGCATCTACAGCTGACGCACATTACAAACACAGACCAAGTTGGCAGACAGTTCCGCCCAGTTTATAAAATTCTTTATTTTAAACTACTGTCTGGTATTTTACCGGGACATTGTCCTGCCTTAGCATACTGTTGTAAGCACTGACTTTAGGCTGTGCATAAAAATTGTCAAAGAGAAGTGCTCTTAATTCACGCAAAGGACAAGCTAGAACAACCTTCTTGAATGTGAGACTTCCGTGGCGTTAAACAGGGCTCCTTCGGGTTGGAAAGTTGTGCGTAAGATTGCACAGTGAGGGCCATCCAACTCTACGGTAATGAGGCGTCTTTCAAGTCTTGGATTACCATTGCATGCGGAGCATTGCTATTATAAAATGCCACCAGCGTATCCGTAACCGTGATGTGCATAGATGAGTGCTAGGTGGTGATAATGAGGCGGTCCTTAGAACAACACTATGTTGTATTAGCTTGAACACGAGCTACGCATGTTAGATCACCGCTTCCCACGGACAGCCTTGTTCTGCTTCCCGGATGTAGGATGGCGCAAGGCTCGAGATGGGCTAAAGCTGATTCGGCAGTGGGGAATGTCGTTGTTGACTACAAAACTGGATGCCGTTGATCCGATACGTCTTCCAAGCTTGAGTCCATGTGACCCATTATGCTTGGCTCCAGACGTTACAGGACATGGATAGCAGTCAGTGTCCGCGGCCCGTCTGATGTTAATCGGACTACCTGTTTTTAATGCGTGGTTGGTGCTGAGTTATTTGCGGGATAATGGCTGATTATGAGGCGGGGCAGTGAAAGCCGCATGGAATTTGTTACGCCCAAGCCGCCTTATCTTTACATAATGAGCAGCTTTTTATATCCGTAGGTTGTTGACAAAGTGTAGGCGCCTTGACACTGATTATTTAAGCCAATAAGGTTTTGCGCTATGCTTCTTCTATCCCTCTCTTATTCTGTAGATCATAGCGGTTTTTATATCCAACCGTCGAGTAAGGAAATTGGCGACGAATTGGCAACCAACGACAGCTGAAACAGTGAAGGTAAGCAAGCATCCAGAGGAAGTGAACTGGCCAGTCCGACTTGCCGCTGCAACACCAAAAGGAAAACATCCCTGACATTCTCTCCAAACCAAAAACATTGTAAATAAACTGATGGCGCATCACCAGGGGTGCAAAATAAACTACTTAAATTAGGTAAAACGACAGTTCTGCATGGATCAAGGGTTTGAATTACTCACTTCCTGTCTTTCACGAATTAACCAGATTTTAAACTATTAATCGCTGTACTACAACTATACGGAGGCTAAACATGTCAGAGAAAGTGGGCTCGTATTCTCGGAAGCTAAGAAAGACTAACAATAAATAACGGAGCTCAGTTCAACTCTCCTGAGTGCATAGGGCTGGTGAATCCAACGTGCAAGTAAGGGTCACAAAAATAACGATAACAATGAGCTTCAAGTTGAGTGAACAAGCACTAAAAAAACCTAATGGAATAATCAAGAGTCTGAAAGTGGGAGAGAGTGCAAGGGCACCACTGACTTCGTGACCGCTTACAGTCCAAGAAAGCGTCAACTAGTGTTGTCAATCCCGATGATTTTAGACAAAAATCGACAACACCAATCGGATTCGGCTTTTTAGCAACTTCCTTCAAATTGCTTTACTATGCCACTGACTGACCATCTGAGGATTTCAGATAATTGGTAAACAATACACTGAATTAGTCGGGTCGCGAGCATGTCAACAAACACCAAAGGGCAAACTTACCTCTCCATTATACATGAACCATAATTCGAATAGGCGGCTAAACTCAGTCGGCTTCTTGATATCCTTTGAGTACAAAAGCCACATAGCAAGAAGTATAGTACAGCAGTGTTGTGAAACCTTACATAGACCTCACCGGTACTTTAAGTGGCTGGAGGACTTGAGAAACCACATGAGGCTTAACAATACGCGCAGTAAACACCCCAGGCATGTAACTACTAGCCAGTTTCATTGACAAAAATACCTCTTGGGTTCGTGCATCGAATAAGATAGAACAACACTTGCATATTCCATATGGGCTGGCCTTCTTTATTTCAATGACTTAAGCCATTCATCAGTGTTTCCTGTCATTTCTGAGATGTCAAGTCAGACAACGATCCGAAATGTAAGACACCTTGAAACAGACATCTTGACGGAGCTATCTACCTGCTTCGACTAAGCAGACGCTGGGAAAATGGAGGGCGAGTTAATCCGAGTACACTGAGTTGCGCACTAGAGACGACCTTAGTTTGAACTCGGTTCACCTGCCTTTTCAGTAGATGACAGCTGAAACTGCAATTCAGTGGTTTCCGTAGAACGGATTGCACGACTGACGAGCAGGCACTTCGTCGAGATTAGAATAGTGTCAGATGGAACGCACGAGAATTGAGCCGTGTTTGATGTCATCAACTGGAGTCTAGGACATTTGTTCTTTCGGTGACTACCACGGAAATCAGGGTGAACGGTCACCGCACAACTGAGTAGAGAGGTCACCATTATCCATAGGAATTGCAAGACCATAAACTGATTTCGGTAACCGACCAACCTGGGCATCCAGGTTGCGCACAAGCATAGTGATGTCCGTACTTTTTGGCCATTCGAACAGAAGAGAGCCACTGATAAAATAGATCGTTGACAGCCTAGATGGTGTAGTCAGTTGGGGAGTAGGCAAAAACAACAGAAAAGCACTTGGATCACAACCACTACTTAGTTAGCTGATGGAACCTCGAAGTTACATGACACTCAATCAGACGTTCACCGGGATACAGTCGAAAAGATCAGATTCCGTAAGTGCCACTAATAATTGATTCAGCATAACCGGACATGAGAAGTATGCAGGCCTAGTCATTTGAACCTGAGTCTGTTGACTGCAGATGAATCGGAAAACACTTCCTTTAAGTGCTCCAAAGAAAGCAGACATCAAATCCCAGTGTTGGCCGATCTGACAGTGCGCAGACCCAGGAAGAATCAGTGTGGAATGCTTTGAAAGATAATGTGGCTTTCCTGGCGACATGTCTGATGAAGTAAGCAGTGGACTCTTATCTGTAAGACGGGAATAGGATTCGTGATAAAGGAAGCGGGTAAAAAGAAATGGGTAGTTGTATCGATTTTTCGCGAGCAATGTTGCTTTGGCTGCCAAATCCAAGAGGTTAGTTTTGAGGTGACCTAGTCCTTGATTCAATGGCACGACCAGCAAATGAGCGGGGAGCACATCCAACTTGAGATGTAACTGCAAAACCTGACTGGGAACCGCTTGAGGCAAGTCAAAAGCAGCCTTAAAAGATCCAGAACAATTAAGCGATCAAAGCTCATCAAGGGGGAATGCACTTCGATGTACCGAGAAATATACATCAAAATTATGTGCGCTGTTCGACGTAGTATGCTACTGCACCTGCATCCGCGGTCAACCGCAGGTGGGACTTAGCGGATTTGTACCATTTTCGACCAGGAGCTGCCCGACATGCGACAGGTGGCAAACCATTGAGACGAGTAGTGACCCACGTCAGAGGCAACGCATTGTGCCGGGATAACACGTCAGCTGACTAGCGATGAACCCTGCAGTTAGTGTTAGGTAAGACTGTGGAATGGCAATGCACCGATCAGTTCGCGAGCTTCGCAAGTGTGTTGATAAGTTGTTTGCTGGCATCCGCCTGATTATATAGTCTTTAAATGAAAGAAGCATGAAACAATGAGTTGTCGGCCGGTGGCCGAAAGGATTGCGCGCCTGGCTTGCAATCCTTGGGTCACCGTTTCGAATTCAAGTAGGAGCGGGCGTCCTCGCGATATACTCAGCCCACACGTGACCGGCGGTGGTCGCGTGGCAGCGCAGGGTCGATACAGTGTGCAGATGCTGAGAGAAGAACTGAGCCGCACTTGTTTGTTAAACCGAATCCAACAGTAATGCGAACCTGCTGTTTTGAAGCTTCTAACAGATGCATGCAAATGAAGAAGTGCGGCAAGGAAAACATGGGCCAATACAATTAACCTCATTATACAATAATGCAATTCATACACTAGTACCAAATGGCAGCTGCTCTTGATAGCATACAGCATCACACAGGTAGATAAGGATGAGTTCACGCGAACAGCGGTCAAGAAAAGGTCCATCATAAGCTAACCTGGAGAGTATACTGCAAAATTTTGTTTGGACCAAGAGCAACTCGAAGACCTTCGATGCAGAACATGAACGCTTGTACCACATGTGGTGAGGTTTCCAGCACGTTTGGCCAAACCAGATTAAGCAAGTGAACGAGGGCGTCCTCACATCCGAAACCGTAAACCCCAAGAGCCATATGTCCAACTGCGGTCATAGCAGTCTGGCGATGTACCAAGTCTCTAGAATTGGGATTGGCAGAATAACAAGTTGAAGAGTAAGTCTCTAAGTAGTGGGGGCGAAGAATCGAGTGGTGGGTTATGTCCATGTTATATGAAGTGCGAACAAGGTGGTTAAAATTTTACGGTAACTGCGAAGCACAAAAACTGTGAAGCTCGGTAACACAACGGCGGACAAGTGTATATGACCTGATTCTAATACTATCATAGTGTACTAGCGTCAAGCATATATGATTCAGTGACTTGACTATCGGTGCTGAATGTACGTTGGCGGTAACCCCTTTCATATTCGTTTGTTATTGTAAAAGCGAACAACTACAGGATGCCTGCGCCCACTGGCGGATATTCGAGTGGAAACCCAGGTGATTCATCAGAATGATAAGCAAGATGCTGAAAAGAGTATTGCCAGTCGAGGCGGGAAAGATTTACTGCGAAAAACTTAACTTAATGGAAGCAATAATCACAAATCGTCTCAGTTCAAGAGAGATCCTTGAATGACATATCAGTGGTATCTTGAATGACTCTATACACATATATTTCAAATAATATTAGTTAAAATTAAGAAATTCGGGGCAATTCAAGTCCCCAGGAATAATGGTCTACGTTAAGTGGGAAATTAACTAATATATTAGCGACTGACAATCTCATGTTAAAGAGAGACGAATTTATCGACCAGAAGGATATCAAGACAAAGATAGCGGGCAGATATTCGTAGCTGACTGTTAGGTCATAAACGGACAGTAGTAACTCCATAATGCGGATTAATAACCGTATGGTACAAAAACGACTTTGAGCAAACCTCGGATGACTTTGATGTTGTCTCTAGCGTGAAGCACAGCGGTCTTAGGCTATACTCTTTAATATCTGGCTAGTATGATGTCCGCACATTCAGCGTAAGCGAATACTGAGTCCGTCTCAAGTAACGCTGGGTCGTTCAAAGTATTATTGCTTCGTAGCGACAAACCGATTGCACGAAATGGCCATCCGTTTGTTGTTATTTGCCGATGACCCCATGTTGTCCGTATGTAGCGAGGGTGCTCTGCGACGTATGATGGTAGGCAATTTGGAACTCGGTCATCACCGGGAGTGGAGTCTATGTGATGTCTTCAGACCCAAATTACTGATGTTTTACCGAAATCATCAAAACTGTTCTGTTTCCGGAAAAGACTGTCTTTAGACTTGTAGATAACCCGCGAATTATGAACTCGTGTATCGATGTTAAGCGTGATTGTTGGTAGGCAAGAACATCAAGTGTGGAAATAACAACAGTTGACCGTTGGGGAAACGCTGATAGCGTACAAATGAATGGCCCCTCGACCCTTCGTTACAGCACAGAAACAAAAACGCTGTACAAAGACAGGTATCTGTAGGGGCTTCACCGCCGATGCCTACGTCGGAGAGTGCATACCAGTTAGTGTGACAGTGGGCTACCTTGCCGAACATTCTTCACGTGGTGCCAGCTGGGTAATTCGAGTTCTAGCAAATATTTCGGCGGCCGTGTTCCAGGACATGATGGGTTTTCGCCTGATAAGTGTTCTCCTTATAAAAAGCCACGTATGCCTGTTTAGCAACACTGTGACGTGGCAGATGTGATTTGCCGTTAAATAAAGTCTGTCCCTAGCTTCACATTAGTGGAGTATTGTATTCCAGCAACGCGATGATGATTGTGCCCCGTTTAGCAACCGAAAGGCGTATGAACTGAGTAATCCATCACCCGCTCCCAATGGGCACGATTCCTTCAATTGGTTCTGCTGCCTTGCGCGCAGGCTATTCAACCAAAGGTTGGGAGTGGTGTCTCCTAAGACAACTCCCTACCTCGGCTTGATCAACTGGGTAGTATCGTGCTTTGTGACGGAAGCACGGACTTCTCTGTGTTTGGAGGGTGCATACTCGGGGCATGTGATCAGGACAGAAATGAATATCCACTATGCATCGCGATCAGATGCACATGTCCTGTTTTACTTGCGGATTGAGGGGCGCCCAGTTTTATTTCGAAGTGACTCGGAGGGGATATTCCGGTGATCAAATAGCTCGGTGGAGTGTAGGCAGCCTTTTAAGGAGTTGTGCGTGTAATCACAGCGTGACGGACTGATAGGGAACATCGTATTTTACAAAGAAACAGTTTTGCTCGATAGTTTGTGCTAGATCACAGATGAGCGCGCCTGACAAAGGACTGACAACACAGTCGGGTCCAGCAAACAACTAGCCTGTTCGGATCAATAAAACCGTTTAAACAACAGAGATGAGCCTATTATGCGAATGCAATTATCCGTTGCTATCAGTATGTTTCGGTATGCAAGTCATGTCACGGTTACCGACATAAGTGTGGTTCAAAAGAAAGTACATTACTATACGTTGCAGAAAGTAGGGGAGCACCCGGAAAGGTTTACATACATTGCCACAGACCATGTGTTGGTCTGCAAACAGGTGCATGTTTCGGTGAGTTCCCGGAAACAAAACAGATCGATATCGAAAAAGAGGACAAAGCCGAAGCGCATGGCTATCAGAACTGGAATTCAATGCGGAACAGACGCGGTCGCTCGAACTGGATCAGCTATTCAGGCACACCAATGATATTCGAAGGCACACGAATACGGTTAGGAAAAAGGACTTATCAACATGAACAGTAACATAGCTATGTGCGAGATGCTGTTATAACCGCAATTGATGGAGCATACAGCCGTAAGAACAAAGACATCACTGCACCAAAAAGTGTATTGACCAAACGTCTGGCCACACGATACAGGCAAGATAGCTGGCAACAGGTGAGTGTGTTATACAGGCCGCCTCACATGTTCGGCGACCTTGCACACATGGACCGCAACAGAGCAGTGGGGGAGAGTAATTAATGACCAGAGCCGCGCGACTAGCCGGGTTTAACAGATGCGAACAAAGTAAAACCGAACAGTACATACCTGTCCATTAGCGCATCCTCGAGGAGTGTAGTGACAGCATAGATGTAGTCTTTGCTCATTTCTCCGATATATTCAAACATGAATGCCAACGATTTTAAAACCCCGTTCTGGACGTTCAACTCAGGAATCCGGTATTCATTCATAAGTCCGGGTAGGACCGTGAAAGGACTGCAGGTTTCAGCCACAATAGCAATGGCCACAGTGGTGCACACCCGATTTTGTCGTTCTTGGACCTGGGAGAAAAAACGACTCAACAGATACTGATCTGTGCAATCTGAGTACAATCATGTACGAAAACGCAATAATGTAATCATAAAAATAATGTGTCAACTGTACACCGTAACGGTGCTTCGATGCCGTGCGACCACCACCAGTCGCGCGTGGGCTGAGTACGCCGTGAGGACACCCGCCTCTATGCGGATTCGAACCAGTGACCTAAGGATTGCAAACCAGGCGTGTAGACCACTCGGGCACTGGCTGAGTAAGTATTAGTGAGGCGACGTAAAGAGAAGCAAAAATAGACAATAGTTGACACTTTTAACACATGAACCGGCACCGTCGATGATGCACTTCAATTTAAGCACGCTCCAAATGGCGGATAAATCTGGCCAAATTCGCGGTCACGGAGACAAAAATGGACGACAACGATAGTTCGTGAAACCACCAGATGAACGAACTACAAAAAACGGACAAGATGCAGCAGAGCCTTGGATTTTATGATTGCGTTCTAAAGTTTAGGTAGCTAACTGTTAGTTCGATACTGGATCACCAATCGCGAAAAGATCATTCGATCCGACGCTAGTGGACAACACATGTTAAAAAAGGCGGTTGGAAGGAGTGCGAAAAAAAGTCAAACAAGCATGGGTTCTTTGAGATCAGTAGACATTCCGTGGCGGCACCGTATGGCGAGCATCATACACACGGCTAGACGCGGTTGAACGGCGGCGGCCCGAGCAACGAAACGCGGAGAACCCAAGTAATGGAAGCGTTGGTCCAATTAGAAGCACTATTATACATATACAAGGTTTTGCGAGCACTCCAAACCTAAGATGAGAGGTTTTGGGTTTATGCAGCAGCGCAGGATCCACTGCAGTGCTGCCCAAGGTTGTCTTAATTGAAAGAGTAGATTAAAATGTTTGACCAAATTTTCGAAGGTTTTAGCGAAGCACGAGTAATTTTTTCAGGAGCGCTACACCAAGTGTTGGTGCAGCCGTTGAGATGGGCGAGCCAAATGACCAGTTCGCGTAGTGGTTAGGAGATAATAAAAACCAAGACCGAGCGCACCCAGTGTCGCAGCACTGACCTAGGCGTAAAGCTAATCATGTGGCGATCTGGGTGATTCCGCCCTAAAGTACCAATGCGGGGGAAAACTACAACCGCAAGAGAAATACACTGTTAAATTTATTAGCTGGCCATTTGGCACAGCTTTAATTTGTGAAGAAACAAGTAGGTCAGAAACATTCGTAATCTGTTCGATAGTAAAAAAAAGAGGAGACGAGAGTGCGGCACAGATGCACCCCGCACATCGCCGTGAAATCAGGGGAGAATGTTTTATGGGTCTTCATATGGTTTCAGGAGGTTTAATATAAAAATTGAGGGGAAATCTTCTGGTAACAGGGACGCAGGAGGAACTATAAACTGGGTGGTAGCGTTCTTTATCTTGTGGTTGCAAAGTGGAACGAGCGGTTGTCAGGTTCTTTTGAGGATATGAAATGAAATTGACTGTCAAGAGTGCTAAAAACTTGAAGAGAATGCTTGGGGGATTGCCGTGTACACGTTTTAATGCTATCGACAGTTACAAAGCAGAACTCATCATTTTATTGCTGAGAAATATTGCCGAAGAGAGCAGACAGAAAAAACTGCAATTCGTCATAATCCTTCAGCAACATTGTGGGCCCAAGTTTCGAAAAAATAGGCATAAGTTAGGAGAGTAAACAACCAAAGAACAACAGACCAAATTCTCTCCACCCATGTCGATCACCTAACCGCAGGTACAATCATAAGAGTTGAGTAAGAGTTCATTTCAAGTTGAACCTTTTTGACGTCTACAATTGAAGTGGGAACGGTCAACAGGCGACGCCAGTTAGCATTATGTCGTCATGAAATATATGCAGTCATCGAAGTACGTACACAAAACTGTCGTCTATCAAATTTTCTATTAACCGGTCCGGATTGCAATGACAATGTTGAAAACTCAGTTGAGTGACGGTTAGAGATAACCTACATGAATGGTCACCACCGAATAGTCGCAGATGTGCTGTCCAAATTCGGAATCACCTCGGAATTGTTAACCATCGTCTGAGGATGGTGCCTCGGGGATTGTCAAAGGCGAGTCCACCCGACAACTCTCGCCACTCATCGGTTGTGGTGACGTGAATGTTCGAATTCTCGATCCGGGACCGGATAATACATGGGAAACGGTTTCGTAGAAAATACTCATGGCATTACCAACGGTATCGGCTTCTTCCGATAAGATAAGCACAAAATTCATGCTAGTAGATTCTTTCACCGAAAGAGACGACGCACTGGATCTACATAGACCTGCGTTAACGTCACAAACAGGATGCGTCGGTTTAAATTGCTGACAGACCTGAAGGACATTTCCAGACTCCGACCGTCGCACGACACTGCGGTTTACTGCCATACCAAAGAGGCTTATCAGTGATTACTGACGGAGATGGATGAGCAGGACGCAGGACAGACTACACTAGGTAGATGGATTAGTATAGGATTTGTTTCTGCTGCGAAGTCGGTTTCAGTGTTCGCAACGCTTACAAAAGGTAGCTGCCTAAGAGCTTAGGCCTAAGGCTTAGGCCGAATTCTGAGTCGTCCCATTCGAAGCGAACATATATCTCAATGATTGAACAAGCTGCTGAAAAAGAAAGGTAGCTGATTCATCCCAGAGAGCATGAGGTCACTCAAGTCCGCCTGGGAGTTTGACATGACTAATCTCAGCACCGTAAAGATAGAGTGCGAAATAGATTGGCTGAGGTGGAACAGTGTACCGGACCACGGCGATCAGCCTGATTTAACCCACTCAACTCTCGTAAAAAAGTACAATTAGTCACCATGACCAGTACCGCTTGACGGGAGAAAGCATAAATGACAACGGTCAAAGAGCAATAAAAACGCGACGGTTTCATGTAACTGCTAATTAGATCTCTCCGCCGATGAGACTGATACAGTGGGCTCCATCCAGTAGACGGGATGCACCGATCTGAGACATCACAGCTCAACCGGTATCAATTATTGCTGTCGTTTTGTAATCGGACTACTTGCTTGAAGTGCGCGTCGTTTAAGGCTGATTCTGACGTGGAGCAGCGAAAGAAGGAAACCGACCGGCTGATGCCTTTCATCAAGTTTAAGTGGAGCAGTCAGCGTGAGTAGGTTTTGCATATGTATTTAGGTGCGATGCTGGGGTAAACTTTCAACGCTTTTCTCTTCTCTTAACAATGGTGTCAGCGTGCTCGACTCCCATTTGTAGGATAACGCAGTATCCGTACTGATGCACAGCTGTTGATGAAGAGAGACGTGTTTCGGGGACAGACGGCGCATTCGACCGACTGAGAACAAATCTAGAAATATTAGGGAAAAGTGGAGTCACATTTTGAGAAGAGGACTATTGGCTGGCCGGAGGGATAATGCGTCTACCTTATAAACCGAAGGTCACCAATGCTTCGGATCCGCGTAGCTGTGGGCGAACTTTCAGGATGGCCAGCCCGGGCGCGCGACCGGTGGTCGTGTGGCAGCAAAGAATCGGTACGGCGTAGTGCTGTATACTAAAGGGAGTACTGGTTCATCTCTAAGTTCTGAAGATGTTTAACTGAATGCATTTAACTAAACTGTGGTGCGCGTAACTCTGACGGCATATGGAAGGGGCTGATTAGCGTCGCTCAATGAGTAACAAGGATAAGATGACCATAGCTTTTCGTTTAAGTCTAGTCTCATTAAGAATTCCCTAAAATCCATCAAACAAATGTGGTAGTCTAATGACTAACTGGAAACCAAATGGACTTTTGGATTCGGTGCGACCGGTGAAGCATCCATTATTCTTATGCTGCTGACATAAACCAACATGATCTGATGTGGGTCCTCGAGGTCGTTTACTTGCTCCATGCTTTATATCCAACGCGCCCAAGATAGCTTGATTACGATATCGAGCGGGCTACTTCACAATAGATCTTAACTAGATAGCTTCGGCTGGTAATCACTATGGAGCCTATCAACAAGCGCGTGATTCTAAATGAGATGAATGTTTTCTTGTGAGAACGTGATACGAAAGACGCTAGCCAAAACCACTACCGCCCAGTAGGCCTGCGCAGAGCTTATCCATTTTTAGGCTTCGTGACAGACCATGTTCGCTTGACATTGTTAGACGCAACCTCCGACTCTCTATGTTTCTGTTTTCTACAAAGTTTTATTGTTTGTTTACAATCTGTTGATGGTTCAAAAAATACGCGTACTTGTGAAGGAAATGTTTCGTCCCAACATACTGCATGCTTATGATGTTCTGAACAAACGCGTGTTACACTATCTATATTCTCTTGGGCAGTATCTAGGCTCTCCTCAAATTGGAAGTAATGATGAAGCGATTTCAGAGTCCTTTTCGTAACATCAAACAATCCGAAAAAGATGCGCTTATTAGTTGTAAAGACCATAGGAGCGTTTCTGTGTAATATCGGGGCTGAGATATCACAAATTTTGGACTGTCATCGTAACCGAATTGAACTTAAGAGCGCGAATGAGGATCGCTTCTTTAACTCCAAACGACTAAACAACTTAAAAAGTGTCGGTCAATCCCAAGTCCCCAGGTTGCGGGAGAATCGTAGGATACTGAATGGTTTCTCTGAACTAAAAGTGTGATAGCAAAATGGAAATAACTTAGATCTTCAATCATGTATTAGTACGCTACAAGCTTACACGGAGGTTACACGAGTTGGATGTAACAGACGCGCCTATACAATCGTAATGCAACTTTCGGCTGCAACCGCTAGATCAGTCAACTCACCTACGGGTAGATGACCTGGGATTGAAGTTCCGTTATTCAAGAATTGCGCTAACGCGGCAATGTGAAAAACCCGAGATTTCAATCGAGATATACACGACGTAATCACATCCAGAGCAGAAAGTGAATAGAAGTGGTAATAATAAGTTCGTAAGATAACATTGCGATCATGCGATTTAAGCATTCAATTGGCAGGTGCTCTAGCTATCCTGAAGGGTATTTGTTGTAGATGTGTTTAAAGATAAAAGCGGTTGGCTGGGATGATCGGGAGGGCCGTGGTGAGCAAGGTAAATCAAATTCAGGACCGAAGACACTCGGGAAGTAAACAACGTACCTTCAGATTGTTTAAAAGTGTAGCGAGCACATCATGAGGTCCAATGGCCTTGGCAATGTAGCCGAAAGTATTAACTGTTGCTCTTCGGATTGACTTTTTGTGAGCTTTTAGAAGCTCCAACAGTTCAAAACAGATCCGCATCCATTCCCGAGAAGAAACATACTCGGAGCCCCGATCGGCGATACGACCCACCAAATCAATGCAATTTTCCTCCACTTTTTCATGGCTAGGGAGGAAAAACGAACAGCATCAAAGTCAGACAGTCATACTCTTTTAATCGCATTTATCTCACTGTTAGGATTAATTCCAGCAGGAAGTGGTGGGAAACCGGTGTTCGAAGCAGTAACCACTTCACTACTGCGCTTGAAACCAAGTAACCATATGCAGAAAGTACGAACCAGTGGTCTAATGAAAGAGCGGAAAGTTGCCAGAAACTGTTGTGTTTCCGCTGATAGTACGGATAACCAATGAAGCCACTCTGGTCACGGTAGAGCCACCTTCCAAATCAGAAGACAAAGGCCTCTGGCGGAACTTGTATGGAGCACTCGGGAGACAGATTGTGCAGGAATAAGGTGGTCAAAATAAATAGTTCATGAGAGAAAGTTCCTGACAATAGCAACTACTAGATGCGCAAGAGCTCGTTTGTTGGCTGATCAAGTAGTGCGCTTACTGGAGGCTTCAAGGAAGGTCATTCTGATTGGTTCAGTTCAAGGTAAAACGATACCATTGGCTAGCCAATCGGCTATAGGCGGCATACCACCAATCTCCGGGCTGCTCCCGACAGACAGAGAGAGCTAGCTTCGATGGCTGCTATGGACGGGCCCCGGGAACATATGGAGCATATGGTATTTATCTGGACACACTTGGGGTGGAAGCAAATCACAATGTCAATAGCTCCGTACAAAGAGAGTACGGCCAGCGGGTTGTCAGCCATCAAGCAGTTTATTGTAGAGCTGGACGAAATAAATACTAAGTCCCTATCCGCGGAAAACAGCCAGGTTTGGGGTGAGTGGATATTACTTTGCTGTTTGACATCATCATCATTATACATGTCAGCTAGAGATGGTAAAACACCTCCGCTATTGTACCGCAATACATAAAGGAAATACATACATACATACAATACATAAAGGAAAAATAAATACGACAGTTGAATGCCAGCTGAGCTACCAGCAACGGATACGCATCGTTCCGGTAAGCTACTAGCCGGCTACTAGGCAAAAACAAAAATTTAACTACGTTTTACCCTACGAAATAAGATCGTAGATGGAGGGGGAGGCTAAAGGGATGGGGAGGGACAAAGAAACTCACAGCAGGAACGCCACTGAGGTCGGCTCCTTGCCATATCAGCAAGTGTATCCAGCCAAACGTGTTCACCGTCTTTTGGACCCCAACCAGGGAGCCGTGAAGCTCCAACTGAGGCCAGCTCAGAAGTGAGGGCCTTCATTCCTCTGGACCAAGTCATCGCTTGGCCACCTCTCCTCTTCTTTCACCCACATCCCCGGTGAGCAAACAACGCACGTCGCGGGAGTCGGTGGGCTGGCATGCGCAACACGTGGCCCAGCCATCGGAGCCTGGTGAGTGAAATGACGGTGCTGAGCGGTTCATTCCCTTTTCCTAGGCCGTAAACAAGGCGTCGAACACGCTCGTTACTCACGCGGTGTTCCCACCAGATGTGAGCCAAACTGCGAAGGCACCGATGGTCGAACGTAAGTAGCCTCTTCATGTCCGCCGATCTTAGGGGCCAGGTTTCGCAACCGTACAGTAAGGTCGAACGTACCGCTGCATTGTACACTCTACCCTTCAGGGCGAGAGTAATGTTGCGCCGTCGCCATAGGTGGCGAAGGTTAGCAAAAGCACTTCGAGCTTTCGCTATGCGGTTCGTGATCTCGTCTTCGATCCCAAGGGCGCTGATACAACTTCCCAGGTAATTGAATTTCTGAACGACTTCTAGCTGATCCCCACCAAGGGTCAGCACAGGGGGCGAACCCTGCCAATCCTGGAGGAACGCTTTGCACTTCGGTGGTGCAAAGCAAAGCCCGAAGCGACTGACAGCCAGTGCTAATCTGTCCAGCGCGGCTTGACACGTCTGGGAGCTGTCACAGATGAGGGCAATGTCGTCTGCATACTCTAAGTCAAGAAGTCGTTCTCCTGGGAGTAGCTCCACACCTTCCAAGTCATGTCCTGTAAATGCAATCTCCATGACTTCGTCAATAGCGAAGTTGAATAGGAAAGGTGACAGCGGGCATCCTTGTCTCACACCGCTGGAGATATTGAAGGGTGGCGACAGCCTGCTGTAAGCCCTTACTCTGCCCGTGCTACGCGCACATAATGCTTGGATAATATTTACATATTTCTCGGGCACACCTTTCCTGAGTAGACAATTCCAAAGGGCACATCGATCAACCGAATCGAAGGCACCTTTGATGTCGAGGAACACGACTACGGTGGGCCGCCAATATGTGTGACGGTGCTCTAACAACTGACGCAAGGTGAAGATGTGGTCGATGCTGTTTGACAATTGTGAGGCGGCACAGTCAACGATGTGTACACTGACCGGAGTAATCCGCTTCAAGCCACAGAAGCGTAAATCACTAGTGGAAGAACACTGCGAGCATGTTATTCTTCGAACGACGACAAGGAACTATAAATAGTTGGGTGCTTCGCCTGACTTGGGAGTTGAATTAGTAGCGATGGCCGATGAGGTTAGTGTAGGTACTGCAAAATATAAAACTGTCTTCATGAATCCACAACATTTATGAAGCCATAAGGGGACACATTACGATCTTGAAGACAGTATATGTAGGGGTCGCTTTGATTTACAGTAATGAAAGTTGGCATCTTCGATCAGAGTATCTCAGGTGCCCTACCTGAAGACCGCTGCTTACATCAGCTGAAACCAACTTGTTCGCAGGCGAGTACTAGGCAGCGGTGATCTGTGTTAGGCGCGATGAATCAGGCAAGTGCAACGCAATCCCACGCATCGTTTACGGAGAAGCACTCACATTTTCCCGACGGCGGATGGAGCATGATTGCAGAAAGGGGCAACCACTAGTCTGGAAGTGGGAAGCAAACCCACCGACTGTTAGACTAAGTGCAGTAGGTTCGTCCTGCCCTCCAGGTTGGAGTCCAAGATGTCCACTAAATGCTTTGTTCGACAAAGCCATCGCAATGAGGCTGGACCTTACCGTGGTGCGATGGTTTGTGTGCCTCTGTGATCCATTGAGCTATATTGGGTGGTGCATTTTTGCACCTTCAGAGCCACTCATACCAGATTGCTCAATGGCTAGAGGCCAGACAAACTCAGCCTCCTGGTCCTCCAGGTTGGGATGAGGGTGGCTCCTTATTCCTTAAAACGGATTCCTTGTAGCCCACCGCCAAACCCGCTGCCTTGCGGTCAGGTTTTTTAACCAAAGGCTTTGGTTGAGAACCCTAATCGTTCTCCTGTCTAGGCCTGGGCAACCTGACAGTATCCTGTCCACGCAATATAATGAATCACCCTTCAAACAAATTTCTGATGGTCTGGACATCGCAGAGGATAATCAACGGTGCCCTATCTGCTGCATCGGGCAGGGTGAATAGGGATTTGGATGCTACTGCTCAAGCCTTCCCGTCTTCTTATTCCCCCTCTTGCGCTTTTTCACCATTATCGTCCCGTTAAAGCTTCACTTTTATCCCCCTGTTTTCAACTCTCCAATTCTCGGTCCTCTCCCACCTTGCTTCAATAGTCGCTTGCCTTTTAATTTCAACTCACATGTGAACGCGGAGCGTCATTCCTGCCATGTCAACAGGCCCATGTCCAAGCAAGCGGTCAAGCCCAGTTCATCGGCTTCCATTTGGAGCCCTCGATCCTTCTTCAGATTGGCATGCCTCAATGTTCGCACATTGCTTCAGATCGGTCAAAAGGCAGCACTTGCTCGAACATTAGAGACCCTCTCTATCGATATCTGCTGCATATCGGAGACCCGCCTACAAGACTCGAGCTTTGTACTCACTCTGCGATCCCCTTCAGGTGACACTAGCAGCACTTTCTCGTTGCGCCTATCCGGTGACGATGCAGCTTCGAGCACCGGCCAAGCCGGTGTTAGTATTGCCCTGAGTCCCCGGGCTGAAGCTACTCTGGTTGATTGGATCCCAATCAGTAGCCGGATGTGTGCGGTCCGATTGGCTGGCTCGTTCAAAACTTCGAAGTCGCGTGGGAATAACAGTTGTCTATTCGTCATCGCTGCCTATGCACCGACAAACTGTAGCGATGACTCGGTAAAAGACGACTTCTATCGTCAACTGAACGAGCTCCTTAGCCACAGAAGCTCGGACACTGTAGTGCTGGCTGGGGATCTAAACGCTCAAGTTGGAAAATTATCCACAGATGAGCTGCATCTGGGCGGCCAACATGGTATAGGCTCCCGTAATGATAACGGTGAGCGGTTACTTCATTTGCGTGAGGATGCTCGCTTATTTCTTACGAGCGTTAATTTCCGACACAGCACCCGCCGAAGGGTGACTTGGTGCCCACCAGCCTCGAACCAGCTATGGACGAAAATCGATCACATTGCGATAACTTACCGATGGAGAGGCTGCGTCCAGAACTGTCGCTCGATTTGGAGCACAGGTGTGGACACCGACCATGCACTTGTATGTGCTGACATTCGGACGCGCTTTGGCGGACGCCCACGACGACCTTGTGAGCGCACTGACACCAGATAACTGGCGAAGCCAGCTGTCCTGAATGCCTATCAAAGTACGCTGTCATGCGAGTTGGATAAACGCTCACTGGTCTCATATTCACTAGTCCTTACTAGCAGCAGGATAATCCTCATGTGGTGTGTCTAATCGCCAACATGGACATTGGGTCTCTTCACAGTCTCTGGAACTTCTAGATGCTCGCCGGCATATTCCGGCTGGAAGCGAACACAATGAAACTCGCAAAGATCTCCGGGCAAAACTCCGTGCTAGCCTGAAGAGAGACCGTGAATCCTGGTGGTCTCATCGTGCAGCAGAGATGGAAATGGCCGCTGCCCTTCGTAACCATCGTAAGTTATTCCGTCTGATACGGGAAACGGGCAGCATGAGACCTGGTGTTAGTGAAACTATACGTGACGAGAGTGGACAGCCCATCCACAACTTATCAAAACGCTTAGAGCGTTGGACTGAGCACTTTAAAAGGCAATTTAATCCGTCGGAATTGTTCGATCCCTCACCGGCAGTGATCGCCCTGCTCCCTGAGCTGTCCCTTTGGATCCACCCTCTCGCTCAGAAGTCGAACGTGAGATCGAACTGTTGAAGTTCAATGAAGCCGCGGGACCAGATGATCTTCCTCCAGTTCTCTTCAAATTCGGTGGACCTGCTCTTGTGGATAATTTACACGAGTTACTAGTGAAACTGTGCGAGCAGGAGACTGTCCCAACCGATTGGAGCCGCTCCCAATTTTCAAAGGAGGCCCACGATCGGAATGCGGCAGCCATAGAAGAATCAGTCTGATCTCCATTACCTCCGAAGTGCTTGCCTCTGTCATCCTTCACAGACTGACTGGCACTCGTGAAACCCAGATTCGTGAAGAGCAAGCTGGATTTCGTCGAGGTCGTGGCTGCATTGACCACATCTTCACCTTGCGTCAGTTGTTGGAGCACCGTCACATATATTGGCGGCCCCCCATTGTCGTGTTCCTCGATATCAAAGGTGCATTCGATTCGGTGGATAGACATGCACTTTAAGACTGTCTACTCAAGAGAGGTGTGCCCGAGAAATATGTGAATATTATCCGATCATAATATGCTCGTAGCTCGGGCAGAGTGAGGGCTTACGGCAAGTTGTCGTCGCCCTTTAGTATCTCCAGCGGCGTGAGACAGGGATGCCCGCTGTCACCTTTCCTCTTCAACTTCGCTGTTGACGAAGTCATGGAAATCGCGTTTACAGGACACGACTTAGGTGTGGAGCTACTCCCAGGAGAACGACTTCTTGACTTAGAGTATGCTGATGATATTGCCCTAATGTGTGACAGCTCACAAACGTGCCAAGCGGCACTGGACAGGTTAGCACTAGCTGTCCGTCACTTCGGGCTTTGCTTCGCACCCTCGAAGTGCAAAGCGTTCCTCCAAGATTGGTCTGGACCGCCCCCTACGTTGACCCTTGGTGGGGATCAACTAGAAGTCGTTCAAAAATTCAACTACCTGGCAAGTTGTATCAGCGCCCGGGGGTTTAAGATAAGATCATGAACCATATAGCAAAAGCTCGGGGCGCTTTTGCTAACCTTCGCCACTTATGGCGCCGGCGCGACATCACTCTCACCCTGAAGGGTAGAGTGTACAATGCAACAGTACGTTCGACCCTACTGTACGGTTGTGAAACCTGGCCGCTTAAAGCAGCGGACCTGAAGAGGCTAGTTACGTTCGACCACCGGTGCCTTCGTAATTTAGCTCACATCTGGTGGGAACACCGCGTGAGCAACGAGCGTGTCCGACGCCTTGTTTATGGCACAGGAAAAGGAACTGAACCGCTCAGCACCGTTATTTCACGCACCAGGCTCCGATGGCTCGGCCACGTGTTACGCATGCCAGCCCACCGACTCCCGCGACGTGCGTTGTTTGCGCGCCGGGGATGTGGATGGAAGAAG
The DNA here is from genome assembly GCA_944474145.2 of Dicrocoelium dendriticum. Classification (NCBI taxonomy): domain Eukaryota; kingdom Metazoa; phylum Platyhelminthes; class Trematoda; order Plagiorchiida; family Dicrocoeliidae; genus Dicrocoelium; species Dicrocoelium dendriticum. Next base: position 84,184,982 of record OX104063.1, read on the forward strand.
AGGAGGGATGGCCAAGCAATGACTTGGTGCAAAGGAATGAAGGCCCTCCCTTCTGAGCTGGCCTCAGTTGGAGCGTCTCGGCGCCCTGGTTGGGGTCCGAAAGACGATGAACACGTTTGGTTGGATACACTTGCTGATATGGCTAGGAGCCGACCTCAGTGGCGTTCGTGCTGTGAGTTTCTTTGTCCACACCCATCCCTCTTAGCCTCCCTCTCCAACCACGATCTCATTATTTAACCTTATATATTTTTGCATAGTAATTTTTTGATGCATAGTAGCCGGCTGTTAGCTTACCGGAACGATGCCCATCCGTTACCGGTAGCTCAGCTGGCTTGCCCCAGTTGAATTCTTTTTCCCTCTCCTTTTTTCTGTGTATTGCGGCACAGTAGCTGAGGTGTTCCCTACCTCTAGCTAACGTGTATGATGATGATGATTGTTCGACACAGTAGACGACATAGCGCACAGTGGGCTCCAATGGCTTGTTTACGGTCGTCTCTTAGACAGGACGCGTGCGCGAAGTTGTATGATGTCGAGCTCTCTCAGGGGGAAAATTGAGTATGATGCTTAGAGTTAAGCAATCTGACCCGCCTATACCGCCTCTGCATAATGAATATCTGTTTGTATGTGATGTTGCTACCTTGAGGTCGAAGATTTGCTTGGGATATCTAGAACTCTTCTTTCCTTCTTATTCCCCGTCGATAGGGTTGTAAACGGTGTGTTAGAGAAGCACAAATACGACGTACTGGTACGCTATTATTGAAGATGGCTAACTGCAAAAACAGGGAAATTTTACAATTATCTGCAGAAAAATGAAGAGTAGGCTGTATCAGACAAATCTTGAGGCAAACGATGCTACTGACGCCAAGATGTGAAAAAATGCAGATGGGTGTTTTATCTCACAACTGACCAGCATAGTTCCAACTGGATCTATTTAGCAGCAGATTAAAATATGACCAAGAATGACCAACTCTGACGCAAGATAATCCGGAGCGAGAGCCGTTAAAAGACAGCTCGGTGTCCACAAAGCGACACACACGGAACATAAAATATAAAACAACCGCACAAAGACAGGGACTTGCCGATTTTTTAAGATAGGCGTCAGACGAGGAAGGAGTTCTTTAATAGGCGGGGTCATTTTAGTCATCCCGATTACGTTGACGATGGCTTTGAGGGCACCAAGAATGCTGCCTAACACTTCTGGATACTCTTCGCCCAGGTATTCGTATAACACCACTCCGAGATGGCCCATCAGTTTTTCCTCCTGACAGATTTTCATTACACCGGCGATCCGACTGATAAGATCGGCGGCTTGTTGGCGGACTTTGGCCGATTTGTTGTTCAGTCGCCATAAGATTGTGCCACAAATCTGGGGTAAATACGGCTTGACCCGCTTACCAAGCGTTTGGACAATCGTACCGAAGCCAGTCAGCATGACAACATCCTGAAGGAAGATAGGGGACGGTTTTTTCGTTAGTAACGCCCCTTAATGGAGGTAAAACAAATCAGACCAACTAATTCCCCTTTAGAAATATATCACGCAAGGTAAAAAAAGAAATTCCTCATAGCTACAGGGTAACCGGCCCACAGAAAGTATGTACCTAAAGTAAACGCGGTAGATATATTAGTCACACTTAAACGGCTTATCAAAGGGGAATGGAAGAATAGGCTTAATCAAGTATGACCGAAGTTGTAAAATAGGATCAACGGAAAAGAAAAACCCAATAGCAACAACGAACGGTTCAATCCATGGTAGACGCTGGGACCAAAAACTCGTTGCACATCTGTGTTGAAATAAGACGCAGACCAGAGTAATCCCATTTCACGACGGAAAAGACGATGCGGTGACTGCGGTGAACATACCTTAGGACAGAAGTGTTTCTTCTCCATGATTGTTTTGATCTTATTGTCTTGAGATGTATCATGTGCTACATAGTGGAGACGGGATAATTTGTGTGCGAACGGTGTCCTTGTAAAGATCCCAATAGAATAGCAAACAACTAAAGGAGGCAAAGCCAGTTGGGAAAGAGAGGCTGAGAAAAGCCTACATACAAGATGGAAGTCAGATTAGATTGACTGATGCGGACATGAAAGCACCGACACAGAAAACCCCGAACCTACAGGCATTAGTGGGTTAAGTTGAATAGAGGAGCAGAATTGGATGGAAACCGGTATCAAGAAGTTAACACCGAATAAGTCGAATCCTGTGTTGGCTGCGGCAATAAGATAGTGAAAAGTGTGGTCAAATTGCATGAATTGGAACCAATGTAATTACTTCTGCATGACATTGAGACTCATTATTAAACTAGCGTAGCAGAATTCGAGACTATAATACTTGTTTCAGTATTCAATGTGAACCTAACGAAACATCGCCGTCCGTAGGCCTACGGATACAGAACCGTGGGAGAGAGAACAGCAAAAATGGAGTAGGCAGAAAATTTGACAATGGATGTAGCCTATGACAATGAACCCATAAAAGGAGAGCGATCAAGGAACCGCAGACTTGGTCCTAATGAAAATTCAAGCCGCAGATCCACACGGCAATCACATGCGGGCTCCGACCACTTGATATGGGTTCGTACACGCGGACCACGAGGTAAAAAAACCTGAAACAAGCACGGATGTCTTAGATAAAACTGTCAAAAATAGTTATGATTGGAAAATGCAAGATGGATCGATCCAGAGCTGACCTAAAATGGCGTAGTTGAATCAGAGTGGGCAAGGCTACTTACCGTGAGGCGGAATGCAATCGCCACAGATGTTCAAATAAAACAGTCTGGCGAAACAAGGATGACGGCGCCGTCGGCATAGGACATGTGCTCACACACAACAGTCGATTTTCAGAAAACGATCAGACAACCAATGAACGCTCACCTCAGTGCTCTGCTCTTGGAAAGCATACAGAATCCCATCGATCAACTGCTCCTCCAAGCGAGCGTCTGTTTCAGCGCTACCTAAAGCAGACATAACTTTCTCAATGGTCTCCATTACCATCTTGCGGTACTGCTCTGACTCATCTTTCAGATCATCGACGATACGAGAGATGATGTCTGCAGCACCAACTTTGTTAGCAATTTCGACAGTTGTATCAACAAGCTGAAAATCAGGGAGAGCATAAAGGCGTTATGAAACTGATGGAATCATCATCGAAAGTATGACGCGGTTTTCAAAGCAAGTGGTGCAGTACTGCGGCTAGCCGTTGAATAAGCTATCTCAAAGCGAGACGTCGCCAAGGCAACACGTAATACAAGTAGTGAAAAATCAGAGAAAGGGAAACGAACTACACCGAACTTAAAAAGCCGAGATGTGTCCACTAAAATGGTACTAGGAGAGTGAACATGTGAGAGCCCCAGAGGCTTACACCGTCAAAAAACGAATTACTGATGTTGAACGCGGGAATGGATAGTTGTTAACGAAATCAAGTGAAGTCTTGGAAAATACTTCGTCCTTTTCCAGATCTGAACTAGAAGTTGTGCTGCACAATCGACTGTGTAGACCATAAAATTTTCGGATCGAAGACAACTGATGTTAGAGCGCTACTAAAGAGTCGGTGAGCGACACAGAATGTTTTGGTTTGTGCATTGTAACACAAAAATGCAAAGCACTGTTGCAGGATTGTGCTACCTCACTAATAACTCCTAGCATCACCGAACAACCCCACTTAGATTGATCCATCATTCCATTTATGTGGGTAACAGTATCATTCCCAGTAGCGAGATAACCATCATCATCAGTATACACGTTGGCCGATAGTAAGAAAAAAATCCTAGCTAGTATGCTGCGATACATAAGCAGCAAATATAAAATGTTAGAGATTAAAAACTGAAAAAATGATATAATGCTAAATAGCATTTTGCACATCGGGTATGAGATGGTTCTTAGAAGTGTGAAGCTAAGGAGGGGGGAGGACAAATGAACTCGCCATTGAGGTCGGCTCCTCGCCATGTCAACAAGCTTATTTAATCAGACGTGTTCATTGTCTTTCGGACTCCAGTCACACAGTCGAAAAACACCAACCGACGCCAAGTTCTAAGTGAGGGACTTCGTTCTTCTTCTTCTATCCAGACCCTGGGCGCGCAAACGCACGATGCGGGAGTCAGTGTGTTGGCATGCGCAACACGTAGTCCAGCCATCGAAGCCTGGTGCGTGATATAATGGTAGTGAACGGTTCACTCGCTTTTCCTGCACCAAATACACGACGCCAACAAACGCACTGCTCACGCGGCGTTTACACCAAACATGAGCTAAGCTGCAAATGCAGTGCAGCTAACTTTCGAGATAATATTCAAAAGCAGGTAGAAAAGTTTCTGTACAATATAGAATTATGAAAAATTAAACATTTAATTACGGATTATCAGCGGTGTTTGGTCAGTTACTCGTTTATCGCTGTTGGGCCAGGAATTCGTATTGGTTTTATTATTTCCGGGTACAGGACGTATCTTTTGCATTGTATGTACACCGTTTCACAAAAGCACGTTTCCGAAATAGTCATCGATACGTGTTTTGGAACACTTTACGGAATCAACCCCTATCAGTCCCTCAGGTTGCGTATTCAATAAGTTTACGATTCTTCGTTTTGTAGGAAGTTGATGCGATACGCTGTTCATGCATAGAACCATGAGTTTGTAACGGTGTTCTTGAGTATTCCAGGGTTCTCGCAGGCGATATATTGAACGCAGTAGAGGGAAGTGATTCAGGTGTAGTATTTGAGGGATGATAATAGGGCCAATGCATACTCGGCGGTAGGACAGTGTGTAGAGTCAGAGCCGTTCACAACGCTTTTCATACGGAAGCTTTCGTAGACTCGGTATCATTCTAGGTGTGATGTGCTGTATTTTCTCCAGTTTTTCTGTTTCCCACTGGGCTACTGGATGGCAAGCTAAGGCGCCGTATTCAATGATTGGTCGGATGATTGAGGTGAATAGGCGAGGGACGATTTCTTTAGACCATGTGGGGAAAGTGCGTCTTGATGCCCAGAGCATACGAGGTCCCGCACGGTACAATTTCTCGGTATTTTATAGTGATCCCATATCATGTCGCGAGAGAACTCCTAAGTCTCTGACAGACGTGATGGAGTGGATAAGGTGTATGATCGAGTGGCTGTACGTTTGGTGATACTGATGAACTCCGAGTTGTTCGCTTTAACAGGGAGTTGAATCTCAGTGAACCAGGTTGACAGTCGATCTAAGTCATACTGGAGACGAAGGCAATCGTCCTGGTTCTCAATGATCCTCCAGATTTTCAAATCATCTGGAAACAGTGTACATGGTGACTGGAGTTGTGGCGTGAGACCATTGATGCAAATAAGAAATAACACTGGTCGACGGGAACCAGTCTGTCAGGTAGTCATTGACCTGCACTCTAAACTTTCGTCCCACAATAAACTCGTGTAACCACTGAAGTAGCGTGCCACCGATTCCGTAGGTCCTCAGTTTACGCAGGAATACATCGTAGTTGAATCTTTCAAATGACTTACTAAAGTCGATGTACACCACGTCAACATCCTTCCGTTCGTTGAGACCTCGTACCCACTGGTGGCTTGCGCATATCAAGTTGGGGATGCAGGATCACCCATGCGTAAAGAAGTGTCGCGCTGGCGTCAATACGTCCATCGATTCGAAGAACGACAGTAGAGACTTTTCACAACCTTCTCGAGAACGATGGATAGTATCGAAGTCAAACAGATCGATCTATAGTTCTCTAGTTTACTCAGGTCACCACCCTTGGGAAGCGGTCTTACTATCGAGCATTTCCAGTCGTTCGGGACAGATCTTTCAGAGGATGATTTATTGAATAGGTTTGTCACGGCTGGTGAGATGACAACATTCGATGGGGTTGTAGTCCGCCTGGGCTGAGGAGCTTTGTACCATCGAAGCTGACGAGTAGCTGATACACTTCGTCTGTATCACATTGTAAGCTGGTGCAACCTGTGCCGGTACTAGAACAGCCACCGGTTTACTGAAAAATAAGGTGAGGAAGCGCGTGTTCCGCGCTTGAAATGAGCGACTGTCCGTCCAAGCTCTCTGGAACCGGTAAGTCGTCCGCAGGTTTCCGCTGAAGTTTCAGGTAGACAAATATTCTTATGGGAGACGGTTGTGACCCAGGCTGCTAGCTTCTCTTCGAAATGCCGACGTTTCTTGATCATTGCGGCGTTACATATGTTACGATGTATCTTGTACACTTTAATCCTTATCACAACCGAAGATGGTGTATCTATCTTGAAGTTTGCGACACCATCGCGCTAACTGTTTATATCCCTTATCACACCAATGCAGCTTGACAGGTCCGACTTTTGGATACTTCAGAGAAACGAACCGAGTACACAGCGAGTTAAGCTTCCCCCTCATTAATGACCAACAGGTCTCAAGCGACGAATCCTATGGTAGAGTTTGACTCGTGGTTTGGAAGAGCCCGTTGAAATCTGTCTTCCAATATTTGAACGTCTGTTTCCGTAGTTGTAATACGGTAATGGCAGTTCTATGCTTGCTACAATGGTGCAGTCGCCTCTGTCGCCAGAGGTTCGAGGACTCTGACCTCTTACAGATTCTGCTCGCAGCTCGTAAACATTAGGTCAGAACAAGATGCGCGTCGGTTGGACGACATGCTGCGTTTTCCTGCTTGGGCGTTCAAATCACCAGCCAGCAACACAGTACCCGTGCTTTACCTGTAACGGAGCGCGTTTAGTTGGTGAACAAACTCAGTTTTCACCAAGTTAGCGTCACAATTTGTGGGGACGTAGGCCGCAATGACAAACAAGTACCGTTCGTACCTACGCGATTTAGAGGCGCCGAATGACCCAGCCAATCTGACAGCGCACATCCGGCTGTTCAAAGGGATCCAGTCAATCAGAACAAATTCGGCCCGGGGGCTAAGAGCAATGCCAACAAGGGCTTGAAGCTGAGTCATCTCCGGACAAGCGCAATGAGAAAATACCGCCAGTGTCACATGCTGGGGATCGCAGGGTAAGTACAGAACTCGAACGCTGCAAGCGAGTTTCTGTTAAGCAGCAGCTATCAAGTGATAGAGTCTCCAGTGTTCGGGCAAATGCTGCTTGTTGACCAATCTGCAACAAAGTGCGCACACTGAGGCATGGCAGTTTTAAGGAGGATCATGCGCTCCAAATAGAAGCAGTTGAACTGATGTTGTTCGCTTGGCTGAACATGAACCAACCAACCTGAGCGACGCCCTGCGATTGTGTGTGAGCCGAAAGTAGAAGACTAACGAGTACAGAACCAAGATGGAGGAGGACTAAGAATTGGAAGTTTGAAAACAGGGGGGTTAAAGTGAAGCTGGAACGGGGTGAAAAGGGCGAAAAAGCGTAAGACGGGTAATAAGAAGATAGGAAGGCTTGAGCAGTAGCATTCAAACCCCCTAACCACCCTGCTCAATGCAGCAAATAGGGCACCGTTGATTATCCTCTGCGGTGGTCAGAGCATTAGGAAATTGTTTGATGAAAGATTCATAGGATCGCGTGGGCAGGATACGGTCAGGTTGCCCAGGCCTAGACAGGAGAATGATAATGGTTCTTAACCAAAGCCTTTGGTTCAAAAACCTGACCGCAAGGCAGCGGGTCTAGCAGTGGGCTACAAGGAATCTGTCCTAAGGAATAAGGAGCCAACCTCATTCCAAACCACAACCAGGAAGCTGAGTGTCTAGCCTCTAACCATTGAGCAATCTGGTATGAGTGGCACAAAAGGTGTAAAAGCACCACTCAGCATAGCCCAATGAATCGCTGAGGCACGCAAACCATCACACCCCATTAAGATCCAGTATCGTCACGATGGCCCAATCCCCATTACTAGCCTAATTGGCAGCAACTGCAGTGACACTTGAGTCATTACAGCTGCAGCTACCTTCCCACACCACCCACTGGAAACCAATCGCTAACAGCTCTTTTAAGGTCATACTGTCCCGTTTCCCTGGCGGCGTTCAACTTTCGCGCTCAAAGGTAAATAGATCAACAGGCTGTACACGCACGCACGTTGGACAGACCGGATATTGACGTGTGTTGTGCATCCGAAAATAGGATTGATGACCCTCACGGGTTTGTTGAATTTACTGCACGCATTCAGAGACGCTGATGCGGCAACCATTGATCAGGTTGGAGAGGGCACTGTTCTCAGCTCCGACGCTGTCATCGCTGGTTGATTGGATTCTCGTGAGCAGCCGTTTTGTGCAAGCCATCTGACGACATAAACCGCGGCTGTTTCATGAGGTAGCACTAGACGATGTTTGTGTGTGGTTTCTGCTAATAGAGTTCTGATGTTGCCAAGGACGCATTCTACCACGAATTGAACCCGATACTACGCAGTGTTACTGGTTCAGATATCATAGTTCTTGTAAGGGATATGAATGCGCAAGTAGGTCGTCTGACCTCTCCAGAAGCCCTGCTATGCAGTGAGTACGGACTTAACTCCGATCGTACAGACAATGGCAAGCGTGCGTTAAAGCTATGTGTGAAGCATCGACTGCTTTCTAGTAGCACCGCTTGTTGGCACAATGGGTGCCGAAGTGCCCCACTTAGCGTCCACCTGGTGGCCAGTGATGGACCTTAATAGATCACATTGCCACAAGTTACAGATGGCGTGGTTTCATTCTGGGTTATCGCTCTTACTGTAATATCCTAATCATACTTTGGTACGTTGTCGTTGTTCTATGGACTTTACCTGGAGGCGTACTAAGTGTCCGCCTCGAATGGTAACTGAGAAGTCATCTCAGCTCTTGGTCAGGCAAGCCTATCAAGACGCACTGCGTACCGAACTTTCGCTGTTTTGTTTTAATGATAATGAGCTTCAGTGGAATAGAATCATGGCCGCGATGCACCATACAGGATCCTTCGCTTGGGGCACTATTAATCGTCAGCGCATTAGTAACTCCATATCCGAGAAGTCGGTGAACCTGTTAGAATCCAGAACAAAACTCCCGGCTGGCTGTGAACACAATGTGACCAGACGGACTATTAGGCGCAAACTAAAGCGGAGCCTCCGTACTGACAAGCAAAGCTGGTGGACTAGAAAAGCTCAAGAAATGGAAGAGATAGGAGCAGTAGGCAATTAACACAAGCTCTTCCGACCGGTCCGCATCAATGGTCCCAGAAAACCAAAGACAGCGCGGGTGCACTGATTCAGAAGAAGGAGCACCGTAAAGCTCGTTGGGCTCGGCACCTTCGAGAGCACTTCAGTTGTCCTCCTGCTTCTGAACCACCTCCTACACAGGTGTTGCAAATTAAGCTATGGCCGGTTAATTAAAACGCTCTGTCGAAGGCTGAGGTCAGAAACCCGAGTTCCTTCACACTCGCACTATTTAAGGGTGGTGATAAAGTTCTCTGCAAAGCACTGACCTGTCCGAACAGGTCTGGAAGGCAGAGACCATCCAAGCTAAGCGGAGCGAATCCATTATAGTGGGCGATGTATAAGAAGGGCAGCCGCATCGACTGTGCTAACCCCAGGGGTATTAACCTAACGCCAGTAGTGACAAAATTACTGGTTTCAAGTCTTTTTCGTCGCCTCACTTCGGAATGAGATTGTTGAATTAGGGAAGAGAAAGCAGGCTTCCACCCCGAACGGGGCAGCATAGACCACATATTCATTCAGCGGCAGTTGCTGTAGCAGTGCCACACGCACCGCGGACGGACAATAACTGTGTTCCGGGACATCAAAAGCGCGTTCGACTCAATCGATCGGTTCACTGTTCAAAATGCTTGCGCGAAAAGGTGTTCACATGAAATATGTGAACGGTTTACGTTCCCTGGACCGCGTCAGGCTTAACTGCGATCTGTCGGATGCCTTTCCGACAACAAGTGGCGTTCGTCAGAACTACCTGACTTCCACATGTTTGTTCTACTTTGTCGTGGACTACACCACGGAGCCTCAAGATGCAGGCGTTGAGAGAATGCCTGGTGAAAAGCTAGCTGATCTTGGTACCATTATTTAGCATGCGCCATGTACCTTCAAAGTGTGAAGTTTTGTTACAGGACCATCAGCCATTGGACAACCACTTGATGGCGAGGAACTCAAATAAGTGATCACCTACCTTGACAACCGCATCAACATCGATGGGAGCATAGCAACCAAAATCAATTCACGCATTGCGTAAGCCAGAACTGCTTTTTGAAGTTGCGAGATTTGCGGCGCCCTAAAGGGGTTTCCATCGGCCTGGAAGGCTTCATTTACAAGGCCACAGTGAGGGCCACTTCGAGCAGAGGACCTGTGGCGTCTTCAACATTGTCTGTGAAGCATTGCTGGCACCGTGTCACCAGCGTGTCCGCAACAATGGTGTGCGTAGGCGAGTGCTATGTAGTGATAATCGTGCTAGTTCCTAAGGATAACAGATAGCACTGATAAGCTACGTTGGCTTGGACACGTACCACGTGTGCCTGGTCACTGCTTACCGAGGAGAGTCTTGCTTTGCATGCTAGAGGTAGGGTGGCGCAAAGCCCGTGGGCAGAGCGAGAATTGAAGTCACTGACTACAAAACTGAGTTACGTAGGTCCGTCTCGCCTTCCAGATTGGAGTCAAGTGGCTAGCCTTGTGCTTGGCTCGAGACTTTAAAGGAAACGGCTCGCAGTCAGTACCAGTGACGCATCTGCTGCCGTCTCCTAGTCGGACGACCTGTTTAACATGCGTTTGGCGCTGAGTTATTTGCGGGGTAATGGCTGATTATGACGCGGGGCAGTGAAAGCAGCAGGGAAGCTATCTCGCCGATGCCGCCTTACCTGTGCAAGATGAGCAGCTGTTTGTGATGGTATGTTGTTGACGAGGTATACATGCTATGACCTGGAGGGTTTGTTAATTGCATTAATGTTTTACGCTAGGTCCCCCTTCTCTCTCTTATTGTTCATCATTCTGTAGGTCACCGTGATTGTATGACAACGAAGCATCAGCTCAAATGGATGATGTGTTGTGGTTAATGTTGAGGAATGTGATAATTAGGAAGCACACAAGATGGCAGGGAGTGATCTCTGCTATGGCACTTGATCCAAATTCGACTGATATCATATGGTATTAGTCATAAATGAGGATGGAGAAAAACAGTTGCAACTACACAAAGTGAGAGAGGATTTACCCAAGAAGACGTGGCTAGATCGTGCTGATCAGCACAGATGGCACATGCTGACACGGAGACATGAATGTTTGAGAAAGTCAATGTAAAGAGTGTCGTCCGAGCAAGTGACACTGACCAGATTAAGACTACCCAAAAAGTTGATAAGCATTAGTTGATGAGATTCACTTAGTTTTCCGCAGGCAACGAAGGGTTTATATTGGATAGCTACTTTGACAGAAAGTGACCGCAGGTACACGTCCATGTGAGATGGAACCTTCGACTTACCTGACGATAATTGCGACGATCGAGAGCCATTCTCTGAGTCCAGAAAGACCGGAAAAACGGAGGAAGAATTTCGGCCTTGATATAGTCTGGTTCTACACCGTCTGTAGCACAGCACTGTTTGACAACTTTGAGGACGATTTTTTTCATCTCTTCATCCGGAGAAAGAAATTCACGAATGAGAATCAACATTACTTCTCGAGTGTAATAATTGGCATATTCGGCATCCATCAAGGGAATGAGGTAGCCAATAGCCTTTAGAAAGGCAGCTAATCCCTGAATGAAAAGGAGTACGGTAAATGAACGAAGAAAGACGATTATCAGCATTTGCAGGAAAGGAGAGCTAACTTACTTTGCCTCGATGTGTCCGTATTCCCCGCCAAAGTGGTTCTAAGACAGAATCAAAAGACTCGATCCCATAAGGCGTGGCGGCCTCAGCTAAAGCGGCCAGCGCGAGAGCAGTTATGGTGCGCACCTTTTGCTGCTCATCTACCAAGCCGTGCTCAATGATCTCGACCAGGCTCCGCAAGTGGGGCAGAATAGCACAGCCCATGAGAATGGAAATTTGTTGCACAATCTTAATGCCGGTGTGTCGTGCTTGCCAAGACTTCTTTGATTTGCATACAGCCTAGGGACAAAATGAAAGGGATGGGTATAGTGAAAGGAGAAATCTTGCAATAAGTCAGCGGTGCGCAGTCACTTGACTCGGCCAACTATGACACAAATCGCGATGGACCTAACTACCAAGAATTGCATCGTAAGGGAAATGAGTGAAGAAAACAAGCGTGCGCTTGAACGAGGCGACCGAATAAGTAGTAACAAGAGGCCGCATCGACTCCATTAGAAAATGCACGAGAAATAAGGCCAACAAAGCAGTCGTGTCTGCGTCAATCTTACAAACAACCAAAGGCGCATCGTGAATCACAGAAAAGTAAACGCCCGGGGAGCAAGGAAAAGCCGATATCATTGGTTAGCTCAAATGGAAACCGGTAACAGTCAACTCTTGGAGACAGATCGGCCGGTGGCCGAGAGGATTGTACGCCTCGCTTGCAACCCATTAGGTCACCGGTTCGAATCCGCGTAGGGGCGGGCGTCCTCGCTGAATACTCAGCATAGGAGCGACCGGTGGTCGCGTAGCAGTGAAGCGTCGGTATGGTGTACCAGCGTACTGCTGATAACATTTTGACTTAGAGACCGCGCAGAACCAATTGCTAAGTTGATGACACTGATATTTTGGGTAAGTATATACCAAGTTGATAAAAGTGTTTGCTGGAAATCGAAGGAAAAGGAGACGAGGAAGCGAAAAGGCCGAGATTAAGCAAATAATCCGATAAATGTTCGGTAGAGATTGATAAAAGAGGGGATAAGCCAAACAAAATGTTCGGCTATGCTGGTGGCAGGAGCGCCCGTAAGGTCATGTGAAACAGAGTTGTGCTGCAATATTCCTGTTGAAGTAGAGTACATATGAAACGAAAGTTCAAGAGACAGAAGACGTGTAGCTTTGGGAAGGCACAGATAATGGTAGCCGTTTGAACGATAACCTTGTGCGATGATCAGAGGAAACAGTAGACAATGGAGGATAAAAAAAGCTCCGACTAACCTTCAAAAATGGCAATAAGCTAGGGATACCCAAGGCAGAAGCAACAACGGCAAACGCCCGAGCGGTTGTATTCCGAACGTATTCATCCATATTATCAATATCCGGACGCATCGTCGATATCATGGTAGCCAGTCCGGCAGCCTGGTCCGGCGGAGAGAAGAGCACAGACAACAATATGAAAAGGAGCGGAGCGACAAACATGGACTAAAACAAATAGATACTTCAAGAAACGAGTCATCGATGCTTTGGCATGTGTATAACTACTTGGTATAGAAATGGGTAATGAATGTTGTTGACTATACGTCAAAAATGTATGCAAATGAAAGCTATTTCATTTAAAGAAGCTTATTAGATAGTCAAAAGTCAGTGTTAGCGAACATGTTTTCGATAATTCCTCATCAGGCTAGTACAAGTATATACCAGTTACATCAACTAGACAGACTACTGAGGTCGTTGAAACGGAGTGAAATCAATTTGAAGAGGTCAGCCATCGCCATTAATCAGCTCGATCTCATTGAGTAAAAGTCACTATTCGATCGGGCCAGGGCATCTTTAAGGCCTGAACAAATGGCTTCTGAGTGCACAGGTTCGGTTCGTGCAGCTGAATCGTGATAGCTTCAGCGGCTTCTAATATCCATCTGTGCGTATACCTTGCCCGATCATCCGGGGCCTTGCAGATAATTTGGTATGCTTCGGCTGACTTAGGGTTGCACCAAGTGTAGGCGAGGTGGGCAGCTATGGCTGTTACATACACTTCTGCATCCAGAGGCTAAACATGCAGGACAGAGTTCTTGCACTCTCTCAAATAGATAGCTAGTTGTACAACCAATGTATTCTGCTCCACATGAACATGTAAATGAATAGATGCATATGGAGTTGTCGTGAACAAGTCTACTATTATTGAGACAGCTTCATTAGCTGTGCTGGTAAAGTAGGTCTGTAAATTTGCTGCTGGGAACGTCCGTCTGAGCTCCTGTGATAGACAGCGAATAAGAATTTCGGCGACGATTTCCATTTGAAAGGAAGTTGTAAGATAATTGCCTTGCTGTTGGCTGTTGAGACCTTCGGTGTGTTCTTCTGCTACACGTGGACTTTTATGAAGCGATATGGATAGCCATTTCCGCAGCATCGAACATAATCGCTGCAGTTACCCAGCAAGTGTATCATGCGAGCAGATTCTCTGCCCTATTGACTAGATTATGGGTTAAATCCCGTTTCAGCCTGCTGCACGGAGCTGTGGAAGTTGGTGTACTGACCGTCCCACGAATCTTTTCTATATACGTGGCACTGCAATATCCGGCTACCAAGTCACTTTAGGCCCACGTCAAGAAAGTGAACACAGCAATTGGCCTCTACTCCCGAGGTAAAATACATCGCTTTATGGGCCCGGTTAAAAGTGTTGACAATATCTTCAATACACTGGGAGGACTAAAACATCGAAGATATGTCGACATAACGGCGGTGGAGGATAAGATTTGCGATGGCTGATTTTAGGCTCTCTTGTTCAAGCATCCCCACGAAAATATCAGCGAGTACTGTATTGAGGGGGGAACCCATCGCCACTCTATCTCGCTGCCAGTATATCTCCCCGTCAAGTAAAAATTGGACGTTAAATGCGCATCTAAGCAGAAACTCCAACGCCACGGTGGGTATGCCGACGTTCATCCCGCCCAGGATAATCGATCGAAGTATATGCGCAGACGGATACTAGAAGCCGCTGAAGCTATCGCGATTCGGCTGCACGAACCGAACTTGTGCACTCAGAAGCGATATGTCCAGACCTTACAGATGCCCTGGTCCGATCGAATAGTGACTTTTACTCAATTGGATCGCGTGAAGGCTCCAACATTGAGCTGATTAATAGCGATGGCTGACCTCTTCAAATTGATTGCACTCCATTTTAACGACATCAGCAGTCTGCCTAATTGTTGTAACTGGTATATACTTGTACTAGCCTGAAGAGGAATTATCGAAAACATGTTCGCTAACACTGACTTTTGATTACTCCAGCTAATTAATGAAACTGAGGACACGACCGAATCAGTGGGAACTGAGATAAATATCCTTAGAGTCAGGGTTAGATGAGCACAATAATACAACAAGGCACAATTTCTATGATATAGGTAGGTTCTAAGAGGTTGATTGATTTTAAAAAGACTTGAAGACAGTCGGTCGGCGTATTTCTTGGACTATCTGGGCCAAAAGCTAAAGAGCATGTGAGATCGATAGCCGCTTTTTCGCACTGCGCATTTACACATGTGGTGTGAAGAAACGATTACGAAAATGTGTACAGTTAACTATACGATCTTAAGTAAACCAGTAGGAAAGTGAAGATATAAGGCAAGATAAATAAGCAAAAATGGAACAAATGTAATCAACGACTATTAGATTTGCAACGTCGTAGAAGCAATTAGCGCCAAATGATATAGGGGAATTTGGATCAAAACAAAGACGTGTACAGCGCATTGCCGCTAGAAGAGCATAGCCTTGATGAGTAGTTTACATCGTAAGACCACTGCTTTTAGGTACCGCGAGTTTGCCAAGGAATCTCAAGTTCTAAGCGAGAATGAGCTTCAAATGCGCATTTAAAGTCCGTCAAAAAGCTTTTACATTGTCAAGTGTAAGGCTAGGTACTGCGGCCTTTGGTAATGTGTGATGTAATTCATGTCGCCGCGGTGACGCAAGAAAAATCGTCATTGTGGCGCTTTCACAAAAGTTCGCGCAACGCACGCAATGAGAAGGCGATAGGAAAGTAGGTGTTATTAATTGCTGGAAAAGTACCATACCGTCGGCTCGTAATGAATTAAGTTATTCGTGATAATACAAAGCTTGCAAAGGAGATGAGAGTAATAATGAAAAAGAAATGACTAAGTCAAGAAAAAAGGAAACAATATGACAGTGCACAAGCGCATCTGCAAACCAGAAGGAAAAGGTTTTCTATCATAAAATCCTGCCTTTTAACAAAATAGAAGCCCTAAAACATTTAATTGGAACTTCGCTTAAACGCATATAACCAGCTGGTTACTTCCCCACAGCAACTGACAATTGACTAAAAAATACAAACCGACTGCTAATGTAGCGCCTAAGCTATGGAGTGCATGAGATGACTTAGAAAAACAGTCGGAATCACCAGTGACTCCAATGCGACACCGAAAACTAACATACATCAACGGCGTCTCTGAGATGGCGGCGAGACTGCTACTACCTTTCGGAATCAGAGTTGCTCACAAGCCGACAGAAACTATTCGAGACAAGCTCTTCAATGGTAAAGACCGGCTTGGCAAATAAATAAGTTGTGTGCTTTACAAAATCCACTGCAAAAATTGTAACACATACTACGTGAGTCAGACAGGAAGGCAGCTCGGTACTAGACTACATGAGCGTAGCCTAGCCATCCGCCAACATGACCGGAACTCCCTGATGTCGGCACATATAAACGCCGACAATCATCAGTTTGATTTGGAAAATGTCAGCACCATAGACGGGGCAAAAAGTCGAAAGGCACGCGCGTTCCTCGCGGCTTGGTACTCGGGGAAGAACGCAATCAACGGACACTTAGATATAGATAGTGCCTATGAAGTTTTGAGGGTCAAATCAATACTCCGCCCCAGATCAACAGGACAAAGGAACGTCACTGAGGCCGATTCTAGCCAACAGTACGCAAGAGCTGTCTACACGGTCAGCTCACGTGGATCAATCGACTCCTGAAGTTCGAATCAGTAAGTGATTAATGATCACTTGGATCTGTAAATGGCAAGCAAAAATCGCACTGACGATGTCGTCTAGCTTGAGGATGAAACGTTTGCGGCCAAATCAGCCAGCTCGGAGAACACCTGCATACCCTCATAGTGCGCGTACTCGGTTTCCCATTGGCTAGCGTAACTGAATTACCAATTAGGGCATCCGACTTATCTGATCTGGACTGTGGATATTCCTGCGCTGACCCACAGGTGTCCATTCGTCTTATACACTCTTTCAGTGGTTGTTCTGCAGCTCGCTTCTTCCTCCAGATGTTACTTTTTATTTTGGTTGGGATTCGGAGCTGGCATAGGACGAGACCAATTCAACCGGAATCGCATAAAAATGGCCAGATCTAACAATAAGAGCTAGATAAGGTTTGAGTATGATTTCAGTTGCTGTTGTGTGCACACAATCGGCATCGGTTGCGTATCGGTTAACGTACTTAGTCAGGCTGATTACATGATTATGACAAGGAGGTGGGAGATCCGTAAGGATGTCAATCTATTCTTGCATAACAGCCAGTCGTTGGCGGCCAACCATGGATAAACTATCGTCAGTATAACCAATGACAAGAAATCGAATGGCTCTGAAACGCCAGGGACAGGATCCGAGCAACATAGAAATTGCGTGGATGAAGGGGAGGGTAGATACAGGTAGAGAAGAGAGCAGAATATTGCGCACGCATAGCAGACTTGACATTAGCATTGCGGTAAAGACGACTAAATATGACAAGGCTGCGGGAACTGTTGTGTTTCCTAACAGCAATAAAGGTGCGACTGACTAAGGTATCGACCGAAACAGGGTTTCATATGACGGCTTAACAAATTGCCAGTAAATCGGTCCATTTACACAGGAGCCTCTGAGCTCGGCACAAAGACAGTTGGTAACGCCCCGGCGCCTTCGCGGAAGGAATGCACGCAATAGACTGGATGAAGAACAAAAGTAACCACGATACTAATGCCGAAATGCGACACGAAGCTAACTCCTATGATAAGATTGCAAAACAATCACGACGGAGGGATAAAAGATCACAGAAAAGAATGAACCGGTACTAAGGCAACGAGACGTGAGGAGCATGCTAAGTTGACTGAGATTAAGCGAGCACAATGGCAAAACTAACGGTTTCCGACTCGAAAGATGTTATCAGGATGGCCATAATCATATGGAAACGGTAAATAGTGTGAAAACCGGAGAGACTAGCGGCGATTTTTTGGGAAGCCAAATAGAATACAATCTGAACTAAAAGAGAGCGACGTTCTTAGGTAGAGAACGATCACATAATAAAAAATCCAGCTATAAGCCGGGTTGGGAAGTCAATGGGGAGTGAGTTTACAATACACAAGGGTAGTGCAGAAAGTTGATTTAACAGCCACAAACACTGGTGCAGGACGAAATGAATAATTGCGCACGCAGTAGTGACCAACGGCAGGTCACAGGAAAACATGTTTAAGCACAGTGATTCCTACCGTTTGAATGTGAATGTGAAAAAGGCGGGCTTAAAAAGAAATGTACAGTGTAACGCAACCACCTTGGCCAAATTCGAAATGATTTCGCGACCTTCCACGCGAGCATAGTAATCCTCATCAATCAATAATGGCTCGATGACGACCAAAATTTTGTGTACATAGGGGCGAACCAAATCGTCCAATTTGTAAAGGATCCGATCAATAACCTAAAACGCGAGATAAACTGAACGTGACCAGAGTGACGATAAGCGAAATATAAGAAACATTTAAGTTGGTGGGACTCGGTAGCATAGTAGTAATCTCAGCAGTCTATCAACTAGACACAGAGCCAACATAAAACCATCGAGATTAACAAATGAGGGACCGTCACCGCGTCATAATCATCGTGGTATGGCAGTTGAAGGTGAGCAACACACTTCAACTAATATGCTGCAGGAAGAAAGGAACATTTGGACAAAAAGTAGAACAAAGCACTTTTAGTTTGCTCTTCACACGCCGCTTTTTCTCTCTTTTTGTCATTTTCAATGTTTGTAGTATAAAAAATGTGAATCAATGCAATTCTGTATACAATTCTTCCATTGATTCCGGTTGCAGGCCACGTCTTCAAAAGTGCTAAGCCATTGGCACTCTTCATCTTTGGGTCCCCAGCCTGGAAGACGTACGGATCCAACAGCGACTAGACACTAGGTCAGCGATTTCATGTGCTGCCGCCAAGTGGAAGGCTAACCATCACGCGGTCGCCTCCAGCCAGGTCCTTGACGAGCGAATAGAGCGCGACGCAGTAGACGCTTCGTTGCCATGCTTAGGACGTGACCGAGCCATCACAACTGCCGCAGCAAAACCAGTTTGTTGAAGGAAACACTTGCATTCCCCAAGATGCGACGTCGAACGTCATTACTATTAACTCGATGTTGCCACCAAACACGAGCAATCCTCCTTAAGCAACCGTTATCGAACACAGAAAGACGACGCATGTCTTCCACGCGAATCCGCAAGGACTTGCACCCACACAACAATAATGAGCGAATTGATGCGCTGTAAACGCGGCCCTTTAGTGAGAATGAGACGTCGCGACGAAGCCACAAGTGCCTCAGATTGACAAATGCTGATCGAGCCTTAGCGATACGAAGAGAAACTTCTTTGTTGATAGTGCCATCAGCAGAAACACAGCTCCCAAGATAGACGAAACTATCTACCTGTACCATACCATAAGTTGTGCAATGTTCAAAGTTCACAATGTGGTTGATAAAATACAGTTCCGAATAGTGATACGAATCGCGTGGTGAAAAAAGATGGTTAGAACTTACAGCCGCAGAACAGATACTTCACATGATCGATGAAACATGTTTTGTGATAAGAACGGGATAGATAAGCTCACAATTCCGAAGACACCGCGGACGATTTCAGTTAGCTTTAAAAAACCATCGGTAATACCCGTTGCCTTGTAACAGGAAGGTCCACGGCCTGAGAATGCATACAGTTGATAGGTCCAAGCCGTAAAAAACGGCCGTTCAACACATCCGGTGATTGACACTCGGTTGGCTTTAGCGGTTTCATTAGGATCACATTAGATCAGGAGCCATCAGATGAGAATCATCGTACATGCGCTCCTATCTCTGCCCAACTGACAAGTTTGCAAAGACAACCAAGTCGAATTTTATTATCGTTTATCCGCGGTGGATTGTTGTTAGTGAATATATTGAAAGTAACCTTACGACCCGAATGATAGTGTAAATGTAATTCCGCACGTGATAGAAAACACAGGGACTAGAATATTGCAGGGCACATGCAACCGAACTAAGAAAATAACGAGGTCTGGGAGTGAGAGTGCATGTCCAGTAGGAACAAAAACTGACCTTGACCAATAAATGCCGCTCCTGATCTTCCAGTGTAGGTGACATCAGTAATGGGAGTATTTGCTTGAAAAGAGGTCCAGCGCCAAATTCCCGGGCCTTATCAGTTATTTGTCTGAGAGCTGACTTACGCATAGGTGGAGTTCCGTTCTTGATTTTCAATAAGAAGGTCATTATTTTTCGCTCTTTGGCCTCTTCCGGAGGTAGGCTGTCTTCATCCACATCCTAGCGGAGGTTGAATGCAGTTAGAGAAAGTCAAAGAAGGAACGGATATGAATAAATAAGTGTCGAGGGACCGCTAAACAACCGTGTACGTAATTATGCAAATCACAAACTGCTGAGGTGGTGGAAGCAATACGAACGTATCATGAGTTCCGACAGGAATCCGTCATTTTAGTGATCCATTGTAAAAAATGCTTAAGTAGACTAGTGTTGTTAACATCAGGCTAACACAGTAAACACAGAAGAGTGGCAGATGGGTTCACACATCGCATCTGACGCAACCAAACGGATATTCGAAAGTGACGGTAAAAGCTTGCATGAAACGCAGTTCGAAATCACCGGAAGATTAACGGAATCCCAGTTACATCCAGTTGGTCAACTGTGATCGGCACAAAACGTACTATGAGGGAATGGGTTTCGTAACACTTTTATCAGCTTTATTACATCTAAGTTGGTTTTAATGGGTAAATGGGTGTTCACAATCCGCTGCCACGAAGACGATCGGGGTCGTCGATGGGTGGCGTAGTGGTCTCAGGAACAGCCCAGGATCGTTCCAAATTAATCGAAGCAAACAAAAACAGAGGCTCTAGTTAGAAAAATTGACCGGAACCAGAGGAGGGCGTTACATTTCACGGAACAAGCATGTCAGTCTATAGAGTTAACATCTGTTATCTAGTCGCCAAAATCATCCTAAGACGTCAGTATGCATCTAACAATCGCAGAAATATGAAATAGACTACATTACCTAGTCGTTGATGAAGGGCAGTGATACTCCGCTAACTGTTGATCTATCGGTTAATTTTAGTATAAAGTGCAGTGCATGACTGTGAACCATAAAGCCAACCATTCGATATCACTTGATGTTTTACAGACAACCGACTAAGGTAATTTTCCTCGAAGTGAAAGATGTGCCATACTCTGTTGAGGGTGCCAGTTTACAATAATGTCTATCCGTGAAAGATGTGCCTGGAAAACTTCACTCCAATTTGAAAGCTCCATACCGTATCTACGGAAAGCTATCTCCTGAGTTCCGTACACGCGGGGACCACCAGAATTGTTCCATATCACCTCCGTCAAATTTGTGATATATATATATATATATATATATATATATATATATATATATATATATATATATATATGGTTAGCGGCATCCAGTTTCGGATTTGCCTGTCACTGTGGCAAGCCACAGGACGCCTGCGCCTACACAGGGATCATAGGTGGCTTGCGCTGCACCACCCACAGCTCCAACCACACACCCCATATCCAGTGTAAACCCGAAGGAATAAGACCGGGAGGCATGTGGATGGGAGCCACGTTTCATCAACGGAGCCGGCCCACACTCCTTCATAGGCAAACACAAGCACGCTGTAGTTGGGAATCAATCGCACACAAGGCGGTGGCTGGACCGTAGTCCGCTCCACACTGAGTGCATGGAACCACTCTTCGAGCCTAGCACGGCCACAAGGACCGTGCACCCCGTCCCCTCCAGCAACGACCAACTGTCTCCTGGAGCCAGTATGGACGAGGTAGTGGGTAATAGACAGGTAGGCATCTTGTCAACATGCACATCAAGCGCAGCCACACCGGGGATAGCACGCAACAGCCAATTACCTGAAACGACAAAATGAAATAAAATAAATCCAATACTGCATACAGATACGGTGGCATAACTCTTCGCTAAATTAGCATATGAAGTAAGTTGGTTAGCAATGAATCCGCGATAAGGAAAAAATGTCCACAAGTTACTCAAAAATGCTACAAACGCAACAAAATTACCGAAGATAAGCGCAATTAGCGTAAGCGACGTGGCCAGCTAATAGAAGACTATTCAGATAGGCAAAACTAACCAAATAAAGTGGAATGAAATTTATGCAGCTTAAAGAGACCTAGTTTAAGTGTAAGTTGGTTTAGCCCAACTGCGGTGAAGAAGCATCAAGAATGCAACAATATAAAATCACAAGCCCCATGCTGAGACCGATGTTGCATTCATGATTCATCTTCACCGCAGTTGGGCTAAACCAACCTAAACAAAGTCTTTTTGAGCTGGATAAATTTTATTCCATTTTATTTGATGTGTTCTACCTACCCGAATAATCTTCTAGTAACTTGCACTCGTTGCTTACGTTAATTGCGATTATCTTCGTCAAAGTTACTCCGTTTGTGGCATGTTTTGAGTAACTTCTGGACATTTTCTACTTATTGCAGGTTCATTGCTTACTTACTTCCTACGCTAATTTAGCGAAGAGTTATGTCTGCACATCCGCACGCTTTAACAGGTATATTTTATCTGATGAAGTTATTTCAAGTGATTGGCTGTTGTTTGAGATCCACGATGTGGCTGCGCTTGGTGTGCAGGTTGACAAGGTGCCTATCTATCTATCACCCCCTATCTCGTCCATACTGGCTTCAGGAGACAATTGGTCGTTGCTGGAAAGGACGGAGTGAACGATCCTCGTGGACGTGTTAGGCTCGATGAGTGGTTCCATGCACTCAGTGTGGAGCGGACTACGGTCCAGCCACCGCCTTGTGTGCGCTTGATTCCCCAAATACAACGTGTTTGTGTTTTCCAATTAAAAAGTATGGGCCGGCTCGGTTGATGAAATGTGGCTTCCATCCACATGCCTTTCGGTTTTATTCCTTCGTGTTTGCACTGGATATGAGGTGTGTGATTGGAACCGTGAGTAGTGCAGCGCCAGTCAACCATGGCCCCTCTGTAGGCGCAGGCATCCTGTGGCTGGCCACAGTGACAGGCAAATGCGAAACCGGATGCCGCCAACCATATGTATCACAAGCTGCGGTACAGATATTGTACTATCAGGACAAAAATAAAATGAACACAGCTTTTCTGTTCAGTTCTCCACCCACAGTGCTTTTTTTAGTGTTTATTGTATTCGGGAAGGAAAATTACCGCATCACGCAGAGGTACATGTTCGTCATTGAAGCCGGTCTTGAGCCACGACTTCCAGTGTCACCAAACAGGGACGCTCTGAATCTCCGAAATCCAAACCAAAGAGTCGATGATAACCGCCCAAACCAAGTGTTTCCCAAGCTTTTTCATGCCGCTTCTCCAAGTCGTAGGTTGTCCACCGCACCGTCTCCTCTAGCCTTGCACAGTAAACGCGAACAACGCACGATGGGGAACACGGTGAACGGGCATGGGCAGTACGTGTCAAAGCCAACGCAGTAAATGTAGCGGAACGAGCTCCTCGAGCAAGTGGCTGTCTCCATTTAAGACACGCTAGCTACCACATTAATTACGCGGTGCAGCCACCGCACACGGGCGATGGACTGCAAGCAACGGTGCTCGAAAAGTGAAAGACGGCGCATGTAAACGATACGAACAGGCCATGTCTCGCAATCGCACAACAGTGCAAAGCGGACAGTCGCACAATGAACCCGCTCTAGGATGGCTCGACGGACGTCATGGTGGCATCACAAGTTAATCGGTAAAGAGAAAGTGAGACGCACTTGTGAGATACACATCAAAATCTTGCCTCCGACAACTTTAACAGCAGTGATGCAGCTTCGAAGGTAAAATCTATAACCTTCAGTGTCTCACCGCCAAGTGTGAGTGAAGGCATCCGAAAGTGGTGAAAAAGAGTCATCCTGTAGTTTGACGCTCCAATGGCCAAGCGCTTAAGCGCAAGTTGAACGGCCAGCGGACCGTCACTCAGTAAGACGATAACATCAAGGTAGTACAAATCAGCAACTCAATTACCTGGGAAGAACTCAACGCCATGGTGCAACGAATCATCCGGAGCATTTTGAGGACATCCTCAATAGCAAAATTGTGGTGAAATGGAGATAGAGCATTCCTGGCGAAATCCACTGGTGACAATAAAGGAAAGAGTAAGTTTGCCATACGCACGAACACTACCCGAGACCAGACTGTACATAACCTGCAGTACGGAAGACTGTTACCCTTCCGCACCATCTGTGGTTTATTGTCGTGATCAGTCTGTGACCACTCTTGCGTTTGAGAAGGCGGGCGCCAGATAACAGTCCCCCTTCGAGTGACGAAATGGTGTTCGAAAGAAACAAACGATGATCAAAACAAAGAGTCAGTAGTCTGTCTCCATGGTCTGATCGACTGCTACTGAGGCAAAAAATACCCCCACGATGGTGCTCGCTTGGTGTCAGGCGGCCCGTTTAAATCTTCAGCAAGAATGACACAGTGAAAGGTATTGTTGCAAAAAGACTTCAGCAATACGCCACTAAGGCGTATCGACGCTTCACTGATACACAGCCGTCACCAGTCGCGCGTGGGCTAACCTTACTGCGAGGATCGCCCGCACCGTACGCAGACTTGAACCCGTGATTACCGGGCTGCAAGGCAGACGTCTCGTCCTTTCGGCCGCGGGCCGAGGTATGGTTGCAGGACTGGTTCGATGCGTCACTGGTTTTAGTGAACAGCCTCCAGAAGTAGTGGATCGATTAACTTTGATCACATCACTCAGGTTATTTCGAACAGCAGCAATGCCCATGTGGCTTTACAGGGGCTTAACCATCTATAGACATCGTGTTATAATATTCTCACTAGAAGCGATTCCGAAATCGACACTTTACTGCTCCACAAGACTTCTAGCCCAACCGAAGGAAAAAGCAGAACGCCAATGACCTTGACAGAATAACGCATTAACCGCCGTCAACAAACACTGTACAACTACCGTGGACCTTGGCTCTATTTATAGATCTCTTACTGACATTCGACTTCTAGAATTGGAAGGTCAGCTACTAAGGTTAGTGGTTCCCCATAGCTTTTGCCGGTGTCAGGTGGATTTTAGTCACGTGCAGAACCAAAACATTCCGGAACATTCGAAATCGATGCGACAATCGTCAATAATCGATTAATCGCTAAAATAGTGGATTTCCTATGCAATTCTTACTTTCTCCCGAACACCTCCCCTTCTGAGATATCGTCCAAGGTATACGATGAAAGCCTAAGATTAATTTACAGTCTTCGGGACGGTATTATCTGCCTGTCGGTCCACCTCCTTGGCAGAAGTGCCCGAGAACTGTGTTCCGATGTCCGTGTTCTAGATTCGTTGCTCGACTGTGTGCAGTCGTCCACTACAATCTTCGGCAAATTGAAGCTTTCCACCAATAAATCGAACGGGAGGTCGGTAGGCCCTGCTTGTTCTGGTTGGCACAATGTTGGACGTAACTGGTTTGCATGCTGTGCCCACATCTGTGCGCCCACCATCACGTCATACATGACGTTTCCGTGCTTGCTTTTGACCGTCCCTAGCGTCAATTTCGCATGGCCTTCCCGATAGTCACGTACTAGCACTTTCTGTCCGAACGCAAATGATCGCTTCTTTGCTCCATGCCGTCGGTTAAAATCCTGTTCCATTCTGCGATTTCTTTCATCAACAGAGGATTCCGAGCGCGGTCGGATGGCGTCGAAAAGCATGCGGAGCTTCCGGTTCATCAAAGCCTGTGCTGGAGAAACTCCGTCAGACGCTTGTGGATTCGGTGTCGATCGGCAGAGAAAAAGGAACCACCTCCCCTATACGTCCCTGCCCTTTTGATCTGTGGAGAGCTCGCTTGAACGTATGGGCAAACCTTTGTCTCGCCATTCGACTGTGGGTGATACGGCGGCGAGCGAATGTACTGTACGGCGCATTGCTTGTTGCCGAAGTCAATTGTGCGCCATTGTCAGTGACAATTGTCTCAGGACAGCCGAATCTGCTAAAGGTTTGGCGCAGTTTTGCTACAGTGGCATTGGTGGTTGTGTTATCCATGAGAAATACTTCAGGCCACTTGCTGTATGAGTCGACTATAATGAGGAAACTTCTGCCGTTGATCGGTCCTACAAAGTCGACATGGATGCGGCATCATCGTTTAGTAGCTTCTGGCCATGAGTAGAGTTCTGAATTTGTGGCGCTTTCAAGACATGGGCGCACTTTTGGCAGCGCTAAGCTATTTCTTCTAGCTGTTTGTCCATGAAGGACCAGTATACATAACTGCTGGCAAGCGCCTTCATCCGGTTGATTCCAGGATGCCCGGAGTAGAACTGCGGAATAAGGCGCTCCTGAAGTGCCTTGGGGATGATCACTTTTTATGAAAATAGTATGCAGTCGTTTACAATAGAGAGCGAATGTCTCCTCTGGAAGTACCGTTGCAACTCGGCAGATGGACATAAACGTGCCCAACTTGTGTTGTGGAACTGCGTAACTTTGTTGAGTACTGGGTCCCGAAGCGTTTCGGTTCGTACAGCTTCTGCGGTAACTGGTAGACCGTGTGATGCATCAGTTACCAGATAGTTGACGTCAGGTTCAATCTCGACCGAGGCAATGATTGTGTCCTCATGTTCATGCTGATGGGTATCAATTAGGCATGACAGTGCATCCGCTTGGCCAATGGAAATTGTCGACTGGTAGTGCACCTCAAAATCATACCCCATTAAGGTAAGAGCCCAAGGTTGTAACCGGTTGGCTGTGTAGGCCGGGATGTGCTTTTTAGAACCAAAGATGGCCAGCAAGGGCTTATGATCTGTCAGAAGCTTGAAGCGGCGACCGTATAGCATTTTGTGGAAATTTTTGACCGCGTACACTACGGTCAATGCTTCTTTCTCAACCGGGCTGTAATTCCTCTCGGCCTTCGTAAGTGTTCTGGCAGCACGGGCGATTTCTTTCTGAGATCCATCGGTGTACATGTGTGAAATTACTGCGCCAATCCCATGGCTTGATGCATCTGTGGTTAGGGAAATCTCTTTGGAAGGATCAAAATGAGTCAAAAGCAAGTTTGAGGACAGCAATGTCTTGACCCGTTCGAAGGCATTCTGATGTCCAGTTCCAAGTTTGGCCTTTGGCCAGTAGTATGTTTAACGGGGCAATCAGGCGGTGCATCTCAGGCAAGAATGCGCTGTAGTGGCTGATGAGCCCACAAACGGAACGCAAACACTGTAGATCTGTTGATGGAGGCATTTTTCTAATGGCTTCTACGTTTTCCGGATCTGGTCGACGTTCATCCTTTTCGAGGATAAAACCGAAATATTTGATGATCGGCGTGAAAAATGTGCATTTATCCTCACGGATCCGGAAACCGTACGACTGTATACAACCAAGCACTTCATCCAGGCAGTTAAATAGTTCTTCCGGTGTTCGACCCATCACTATGATACCATCCAGATATGCAGCGGTTCCAGAAATGCCCGCTAGCATGGTATCCATCAACTGTTGGAAAATGGCTGGCGCCGTTTTTACACCTAATGGTAAGCGGTTGTATTGGAATAGCTCACGATGTGCTGATCGTCAACAACCCTCGAGACTTCGTCAATATGCACTTGAAGGTAGGCAATCGATAGATAAAGCTTAGCAAAGCACTTACCACCATACAGTTTTGTAAAGATATCTTCCGGTACGGGTAATGGGTACTGGTGGTCACCCAGCGCGGCGTTAAGGCCAGTGGAGAAGTCAGCGCAGATGTATACCTTGTCATTTGAGCTCTTCACTGGCACAATAGGTGCGGCCCATGATGAGTAGTTGACGGCTGTGATGACTTCGGCACGTTGCAGTCGATTGAGTTCTTGATCAACGATTGACATGACTGCATATGGCACCGGTCTTTTAGCCTTGAACCCTGGTTTAGCACCTGGTCGCAAGCTCAGCGTTGCCTTGAATTTCGTACAATGTCCCAAGCCATCCTGAAAGACAGGGGCAAATTCTCATTTCAAGGTACGTGTCATATCTTCGAACTCAATGCAGATTCAAGGGAACACCGTGGAGTTGCAATTTTTCAATCCAGTCGAGACCAAGATTCAAATTCGGCCGGTCTGAAATGTAGCACGTTCCCGACTTTTCCACATGTTTGAAAGCAATCTTGCAAGTAAGTTCACCCAGTAAGTTAACACACCGCTGGATGCATTATGTGCAACTCTCTGAGACTTGACCACCTTCGGCCATTTTATGTTATTCCATGTGCTTCTGGCCATGTCAAATTACAGTTTCGTTGGGATCCAATCGATCAACACACTGATAAATCATCGTCTCGGTTTACACTCACTTTTGAATGTGGCAACTATGGACAGAGACTGCGCCATCTTTCCTAGAGTTCCTCTTTTGATAAGACTTTCCCGTATTTCGGCCGTAGCTGACTGCAGAATTCCTCCTTATGCAAACGCTTATGGCACGCTTGACAAATGTGACGTTTGAACGGACAAAAGCGCGCGAAATGCCATCTGCCACATGACCAGAATGCCGTAGGTCGTTTGTTAGTAGACCGCTTGAAGGGTTTGCTTGGGTTGGCAGTCTTGACCTTTTTCACGGTATCTGGTGGTGCGAGACCATTCCGTTCGACCATGGCAGTGTTGTGTTTTAGAGGGAGCAGCCGTTGGCATTCGCTTACGAGGGCCTTCAGTGTCAGATCGGGATCCTGATCCAGCTTAGCTAACAGCCACGTGCTCATCTCAGCATCACTGGGCGATTGTAGAGCGCTGACGAAAATGAGAGGCTTAAACTGATCGTCCGTTAGATAGCGTATTTTGAAACGCTCACACTCACGGTTAATCATGTCTGCTGGGTCCCCAAAGACGTCCAATTCCTGTTTGACAATTTTCAGGCATTGATAGCGAATACTAAGCAGGGATATCGACTCACGGAAAATTTCTTTCAGCTGCGACACTACTTCGTCAATCGTCAGATCCTTCGGCTGTTTGGGCAGAATGTGGTCTATGAACCTTGAATGTTCACTTATTCCGAGCTTGCGGAGTAGCAATCGCACCTTCCAGGAGTCGTCCTGACGAATGAAGTCCGTCCGGAACATGTCTTCCCAGCGCTTGAACCACGCTTCGAATGTGCATCCAGAATCCGCGTCATAATTGAATTCAGTGATTGCATTCGTGAGAAGATCAACAGAACTCGCCTGCATGTCCCGCGTCGCTGCTCCTGTTGTCTGCTAACTCAAGCATTGTGTCAGATTTTCGATCATTTTCATTTGTGCCTCCATTTGAGCTTGCTGTTGGAAAAGCAACTTTTGAAATTGTTCAGCAGAAAAGTTCATTACATTTCCAATTTTCTCCGCCGCCATTTGTTATAATCTTCTCACTAGACGCAATTCCGAAATTGACACTTTACTGCTCCACAAAACTTCTGGCCCAACCGAAGGAAAAAGCAGAACGCCAATGACCTTGACAAAATAACGCATTAATCGCCGCCAACAAACACTGTACAACCACTGCGGATCTTGGCTGTATTTATAGGTCTCTCACTGACATTCGACTTTTAGAATTGGAAGGTCAGCTACCAAGGTTAGTGGTTCCCCATATCTTTTGCCGAGGTGTCAGGTGGTTTTTAGTCACGTGCAGAACTAGAACATTCTGGAGCGTTCGAAATCGATGCGATAATGTTTAATAATCGATTAATCGCTAAAATAGGGGATTTCCTAGGCAATTCTTACTTTCTTCCGGACATTCAGTTCATCTAAAGCGGATGCATGAATTACCTGCTGAACTAGAGGGTCCTCATACATGCGTGTTTATCTTATCGCTCGGCAGTTGTGCCTTACCTTTGCATTGAAAGGAGGCAGTCATCTGTCCGATTTTTAAATTCTGTCTCGACAAGCATAGTGGTCAGGTGGTTTTAAAACTGGTTTTGGATTCGGTAGAGAACCACCTGAATAAACTTAACCTTTCATTGCTGCACAACACGAATTCCGAGAGGGGTTTTCATATCTGACAAACTTACTTGTAGCTTCTGAAAGTTGGGCTGAGGCAGTAGACAACGGTCACGCTTTTGACATGCTTTTCACCGACTTCTCGAAAGTTCAGTTCATTTGTACCAATATGATCCGAGCATTGAAGTGCGGTCGATCCAGTTGCCACGACTCACATCGCGAGAATTACCATAAATAACAACGGCAAAATAATTGGATTGAAAGCAAATAGAATGCAAAGCGAATGGAAGCAAGAAGAAAGTGCATTAAATTAACCAGAATGAAACAATAATTAACAAACAGATGCAAGCAACCGAATGCGGGAACACCACTTACTGCGTGACTGCTGCATGCCTGCTACGGTCTCCAACCATTGGTGTGGACCATCCTGAGGTCCCCATCCTCGAAAACGGCACGCACCAACTTGACCACATCTTTCAGTTAATTTCTTCATACCTCTGTGCCACGTCATGGACTGGCTACCTAGCGGTTTCGCCCGACTTGGTGCAGCCACGGCGTATAATGCACGTCGTTGAAGCCGGTCAACGTGCATACGGCGGATATGGCCTAGCCAAAGTAAGCGATGAAGACTCAGAAAACACTCGAATGAGGAACTAGAAAACTTCTTGTTAGAAACCAACTGACAAACCTCAGTATTGCTCATCCGATGTTCCCACCAGACGTGAGCAATATTCCGCAAGCACCGGTGGTCAAACACGGCCAAGCGTTTAACGTCTTTACCGCGAACTGGCCGGGTCTCTGATCCATACAGTACGACCGGCCTTACCGCAGCGTTATACACCCTGCCTTTCACTGACAGGCTGATATCCCGCCGTCTTCATAGATGGTTGAGTCTCTGGAAAGCCATACCGACCTTGCTGATACACGAAGTGACTTCCCCAGAGATACGACCACCAGACGTGACACAACTACCAAGGTAAGTGAACCGATCCGCCACTTCTACTGGCTGTTAGGTGATAGCTAGAGCCGGAGGTATGTCGGTCCAGTCCTGCAACAGTCCTTTAAACTTTGAAGGTGCAAAGCACATGCCGAAGCGTCAGTCCTACGCGTCAGTCTTTTCAGTAGTGATTGCATGTCCACTACATAAGACGCAAGAGGAGCTTTGTTCTCTGCATACTCCAGGTTTGTCAGTCGGTCACCTGGCGGAATTTCCACTCTGGTAGTGTCTGAAAAAACGGAGTCACATCATCATCATCATCGTCATCATCATCATCATCGCAGATGACTTGAAGGTGTGGAGAGTAATCCGCACACTCAATGATTGTGATTTACTTCAGCAGGACCATGACCGCCTCTCTACATGGTCTGCAGAGGTTAAACTTCCGATCAACCCTGCCAAGTCGCAATTCATGAGGTTGGGTAAGTGTGATCACGGCCGAACGTACTCAGTGGCTGGTCAGCCGTTGCATCCCGCTCCTATCGTGCGCGACCTCGGTGTACTCTCACGCTGCGACCTAAAGTCCATTGACAACACGAATAGGCTGTACCAAAACAGCCTTCGTATGTTTTGGGCTCTCAGGCGCAGCTTTAGCACTTGGTCCGAAGAGATTGCTTCTCGCCTCTTCGTCTCGATAATACGACCAATGCTGGAGTACGGCACTCCCGCATACTGTCCCATCACCCGGGGCGAAGTAGAAAAGCTTGAGCGGGTGCAGCATGTAGCCACCAGGCTGATTCCCAACTTACGAGGTATGTCATACGAAGACCGATGTAAGAAACTAGGGTTATACACCCTATCTTATCGTCGGCTGAGGGTTGACCTCATCATGACGCACCGGATATTACATCTGGGTGATTACCCCATGTTGAGACAACTACTTCATCTGCGCACACCAAGCTGCACGCGAGGACACCGGTATAAACTTATCGTCCCGGATTTGAAGCGGGTCGCCCATCAACTCTGTTTCGAACGCAGAGTAGTGAATGTCTGGAACGACCTGCCTCAGCATATAGTAGAAGCGAACACAGTGTCTAAATTCAAGATGCTACTAGACCAACAATTTGCAGAGGCAAAGTACAGAGAGCGAAACGATGAATAAAGAGTTCATGTCCAAAAACGACGAATGATGCAGCTACACAGAGCAACCTCTACTCGCTGCTTCGCACCAGTTCTCAGTTCTCATCATCATCATCATCATCATCATCATCATCATCATCATCATCATCATCATCATCATCATCATCATCATCATCATCATCATCATCATCATCATCATCATCATCATCATCATCATCATCACCATCATCATCATCATCATCATCATCATCATCATCATCGACGTCACCATCATCACCATCATCATCGTTATCACCATCATCATCATCGTCATCAGTTGAA
>OX104063.1:84217695-84238686 GCA_944474145.2 Dicrocoelium dendriticum
ATCTCGCCGATTGAATTGTCGATCCGTGATCGGCGTGTAGGTGACTTTTCGAAGGTGACGGTTTCGATCTGTGTCCCGTGATCCCTACCCATTCCCCCGTGGCGGACATCGCCGCTCGGGTTGTTCTTACTCAAGCAGCGTCTCGTAATTTCTCTAAGTTCTCTCCGTCGGAGGGGCTGGTAAACTGGGTTAAGGTCGATATACATGTTGATTGAGTCTTCTGCTGAGAACGACGGTTCTAGGAACTCCCTTTCTCTTCCTGTTTCACCTCGTGCCATGACTTCTGTTTTGACCCAATCAAAACTGTGTTCTTTTTCGTCCACGTGTGCTGAGACTGGCGATGATGCATAATGTCTTTTGGATGCTCTTGTAATCGTGTTTCTAATTTGCTGCCTGTTTGGACAACATAATCCTTTTCGCAATTTCTACAATTTAGTCTATATACAACATTACATTGCTCATGAGTTTCCAGTTTCTCTTTCGGTTTTGACAGACTTCCTCAATGTGGCGGTTGGTTTGTGTGTTACGATGAGGTGATGTTGTCTCCATCGTAAACCGGATGTCTTAAATGGCGTTGTTCAATAGCCGCTGTGCGACTGTAACTTGACTGTGTTTGATGATCACATATCGGACCCACAGTTTCGGATTAATGAGTGGGAGTACATCTCCCTCCAATTTCTGCATTACCATCTCCGCGATGAGTCCCGATATAGGTGATCCTATTGGCACGCCTTTCAATTGTTCGTAGATCTTCCCGTTGAAAGAGAAGTAGGTTGACAGACACAACTGCAGTAGTTTGCATACGTTTTCGGTCGTTAGGTTCCTGATTGGTTGTTCACTGCTGTTCAGACGTCCTGTGTTGACTGTTGTTGCCATTTGTAAGTTGACAGACGTAACGAGGGCAGTCACGTCGAAAGATATCATTGTTTCATCATCATCTATTCGCAGGTCTTTGAGCTTTTGTAGAAATTGCCGGGCATTATTTACGGGATATTGCGATCCACAGGTCAGATATTTGAGGCGTGTTCACATTTCTTTCGCCAAGTTGTAATTGGGTATTCCTGGTAGTGGTATTCCTGGTAGTGTTTCAATGTACCGTTTAATTTGTTTGTTAGTTGCGAGGTTGGAATGGTGTCAATGCACTGGTAGGTCGTTGTGTCGTTCAAGAGACGCAAAGCTTCCTCAGTGTAATCCCCTTTGTCCATTATAACAGTCATTCGTCCTTTGTCTGCCGGTAGGATGATGACAAACAAATTAACCGGAAACTTGAAACAACTTCAAGAAAAGAACCAAATCACGAAGGAAGAGAGCGAACAAATGAGAGCCCGTGACTCGAGTACCGCGCAATTCTATGGACTCCCAAAGGTACACAAAGATGATGCACCGTTACGACCGATTGTGTCACTACCAGGAATACCCAATTACAACTTGGCGAAAGAAATGTGAACACGCCTCAAATATCTGACCTGTGGATCGCAATATCCCGTAAATAATGCCCGGCAATTTCTACAAAAGTTCAATGTCTGCGAATAGATGATGAGGAGACAAAGAAGTCTTTCGAAGTGACTGCCCTCTTTATATTTGTCAACTTACAAATAGCAACAACAGTCATCACAGAACGCCTGAACAGCAGTGAACAACCAATCGGGAACATGACGACCGAAAACGTATGCAAGCTACTCCAGTTGTGTCTGTCAACCTAGTTCTCTTTCAAGGGGAAGATCTAGTTACAATTTAAAGGCATGCCAATAAGATCACCTATATCAGGACTCATTGCGGAGATGGTAATGCAGAAATTGGAAGGGGATGTGCTCCCACTCATTAATCCGAAACTGTGGGTCCGAAGGTTGACGACACATTTGTGATCATCAAATACAGTCAAGTTACAGTGGCACATCAGCTATTGAACAACGCCATTTAAGACATCCGGTTTACGATGGAGACAACATCACCTCATCGTAACACACAAACCAACCGCCACATTGAGGAAAAGTCTGTCAAAACCGAAAGAGAAACTGGAAACTCATGAGCAATGTAATGTTGTATATAGACTAATTGTAGAAATTGCGAAAAGGATTATGTTGTCCAAACAGGCAGCAAATTAGAAACACGATTACAAGAGCATCCAAAAGACATTATGCATCATCGCCAGTCTCAGCACACGTGGACGAAAAAGAACACAGTTTTGATTGGGTCAAAACAGAAGTCATGGCACGAGGTGAAACAGGAAGAGAAAGGGAGTTCCTAGAACCGTCGTTCTCAGCAGAAGACTCAATCAACATGTATATCGACCTTGACCCAGTTTACCAGCCCCTCCGACGGAGAGAACTTAGAGAAATTACGAGACGCTGCTTGAGTAAGAACAGCCCGAGCGGCGATGTCCGCCACGGGGGAATGGGTAGGGATCACGGGACACAGATCGAAGCCGTCACCTTCGAAAAGTTCACCTACACGCCGATCACGGATCGACAATTCAATCGGCGAGATTACACTCCACATCTCAACTCAGTGATGCGGCCGCCTCGCATGGCGATGAAACGTTTGCAAACAAATTTCGCAGCTCGGGAAAACGAATGAGCAACTCATCACTAATGATGCACATTGGCTTGTTATCAAGCGACTTTAAGTTACATAATTCCGCGGTAAAAAATGTCAAAACGCCTCTGCAGTTGACCGTATTCCAAGGTGAATAATCCAATAGAGTCCAATAACGTGCTAGTCATTCTAAATCCGCTAGCAATAAGTGTGTACTATCCGAGGCAGGTGCGCATGGGACTAACTGGACCACAATGCCGTGAATCGAATTCCTGAGTCAAAAATCCCACGGGAGGTCCCACAGGTAAATCTTCATTCACCTACATTGTAACTAACTGAAAATCAAACCCTTACCATGTGTCCAAGCATGGATGTTCTCCCAGATATTCGAGCTGTAATCATCATATGATGCTGGTTGCTGACGAACGGTGTAGCCAAGAATTGTAACGCCATCGCTCAGGTGTTGTGCATACATCCCATGTTCAGTGAAGTTTTGCGGTAAGCTCTCCACGCGCTTCGCTGTTACTTCACCACAGGAGCGCCTTAAAGTCCCGTCCATCTTAAGCTTTGCGTCTGAGGATGCACTGTTGAGAACACAGAAACACTCCCACAATCCTGATACAGAACTGCTTCCAGCTAATCGAGTGGTCGACTTAAACGCGTGAAGAGACGCAGAACATGTTACGCCCTTCGGCACCTCGAAGCGTAAATTCTTAATCCAGGATTGCCACATACCTTCTGCTGTACTCACTCTTTAGGGTACACAGCTCAAACCGGGGAATAACTTCGTCTACCGGGGGGGATCCACATTTCTACCAGTGGTGCTGTTGCAAAGGTATTGGTTAGCACCGGTCGAAAATTGCTCAACTTAATCCACCCACATTGTGGTATTGCATGAAAAAGAACCCAGTCAATTTCACGTAAGCAAATAAGCTAGTTTCCGACCTTCGAAGAAAACTGTTTTCCGATGCTAACATGCCCATGGCAATAACGTGTCAGCAGTTTTGAAGTCGGAAGACGTGCTTGGAAAGAAGTAGATGTCTCTATTGCAGCGATCTCAATTCACTGTGGAAAAGGATAAGGTTCTGAAATGTACGTAACTAGCATGCAAGCATTAAGCACAGTTCTCAGTATAATCACCTACACAGGGTCGCCCTAGAAGTAACCGGGTGTTAGTCAAACTAGCTAAGAGTGGTGAGATACAAGATCAAAGCATTAGATTAGCTATCGGTGGTTTTCTACATCCAACTGATTAGGGGTTTCAAGTATGAAGAGCAATCGTGACTCCAAACAGGAGATAATACAGTCCGGAACGGGATTTAGTAGGGTTTGTGCAAAAATTTGCCAGAATATATGTATTGAAAGTTCGCGTCAACAATGGTAGAAAATTGAAATAAGGTATAAAAAGAGAGAAATACTTGCTTTATTCATATCCACTGTGACAAATTTAGACCTTCAATTCGACATTTTGAACGGTTCTAAATGCAGATGTAACGTCGATAAGATCCGTTTTGGGAATTACTTGACAATGAGGTTGTGAAAAAGCCACAGGAAGCTTAAACCTACTAGGGAAGGATTGGCGACTTGCGCTGCGCTCACGTCTTCATCCACACATCCCAGAAGGAGGCCACGACTGACTCAAAGTCGGCTCATATTCATATAAAATACATGTTACTGATTTGAAAATAAGTAAAACACACATATCAGATGTACACTCGGCCGTAGTCGCTCCACAGGGGAGGCATGGAATCACTCGTTGAGCCTAGCAGGTTCAAGCGGATCGTGTACTATGCCGGCCACCCAAACTTCCGAAACTCTTCCTACTCAGGTGATGCAGGGTAAGTCATGGACAGTTAGTTTAGAAGCTCCATCGGAAGCTGAGGTACGAAACACGATCACATTCCTCAATCGTTTTGCTGCTGCTGACCCGGATTCCCTTCAAGCTGTACTGTTTAAAGATGGAGGTGAGGTCTTCCGCAAGGCACTGACCACCCTATTCGAACATGTCTGGAAGGAGGAGACCGTTACTGCAAACTGGAGCGAATCGATCATAGTGGCTATATACAAGAACGGCAGTCGCACTGACTGTGCTAACTACAGAAGCAATAGCAATAGGCCAGTTGAGACAAAACTGATGGCCTCAATTCTCGTTCGTCGCTTCACTGTGAAAATGGAATCTCGGATTAGGGAAGAACAGGCAGATTTCCGCCCAGGACGTTGTTGTATAGACCACATATTCACTCTGCTGCAAGTGCTAGAGCAGTGCCGCGCACCCCGCATACAGACGATAGCTGTGTTCCTCAGCTTCACGATTGCGTTAGACTCAGTGGATAAATGTATTCTGTCCGAAATACTTGTGCGGAAAGGTGTTCCCATGAAACACCTAGGATGTAACATATGAGGTTCCACTCGTTCACATCATCTATTTGTTTTCCTTTTAAGAAA
This sequence comes from Dicrocoelium dendriticum, assembly GCA_944474145.2. Lineage (NCBI taxonomy): Eukaryota > Metazoa > Platyhelminthes > Trematoda > Plagiorchiida > Dicrocoeliidae > Dicrocoelium > Dicrocoelium dendriticum. Next base: position 84,222,676 of record OX104063.1, read on the forward strand.
TTTGATGTTGGCTCTGGAACGTCGGCGCAGATTACCGGTGGTAAACTATGCGCAAGCCGGGTTAGGATCGACTACTCAGATGGTCTGCGTACAACCAGCAGAGACTGTGGAAATATGGCTTCGCCTCGTTCATTTATTTGGGGTCCAGTGGAAGTAGCTAAATGCGTAAATTTCCGTTTGCCTTTGGCAACAACCATGTTCCAACCACCACGTGTCGACATCTGTATGAAATCTCGGAGCAGTTTGGAAGGTGGTTAGGGTCATGGCCATACTTATTCCAATCGGACTGGCGGTGACTGGATCACGTGTGGTTGGGCCACTGGTTGTGTTGACGTCCAAATCCACAGATAAGGTATTTTTAACGCGCTGCCTAGCGTCATTCATCAGTTTCGAAGCGGAGCCTAATGGCAGGTACTGGAGTTTGTTCTCTGCCGCACTTTCTTCAGATGAAGAGATTTTGGTGTTCCTTATTTGTTCAATCATTGAGACCATACTTTCCTGTGACTGCGATAGTTCATGCACAATATGTACCGGTGGACTGGCCATACACACTACAGAAGACCGCAGAGAATACAGTCTGCTAATGTGTAGTTACAACTGGCTTACGGTAGGTTTGGAACACTTGGAATGAGACTAGCCGAAGTAATTAGAATACTGGATTCCTGTTCGTAAATTGTGCTGGGATGAAGGAAAGCCGCATATAACTACATTAACGTCGCCGTAGAGTAAGCTTTTGATTGATTCTTACAAAGCATTGCGTCAATCGATGCCTTTCAGGCCATTGGCCAAGCGCGTGTAGTGCCACTGTCCCAACGCTGAAGTGGCTACGTATTCAACGTCGACACTTCCGTTGCGTTCAGGGCTGGTGGGGCAGGTGTAAGCGGCTGGGTCGCTCGCTCGGTAATCGCCTCGAGTTGTAAACAAAGTGAATGTGCAATAAGGAACACAAACTGTCCGACAGCCACTTCAATTAGCGGTCGACAGCTATAGTTGGTGGCTCGGCGTATAGATCCCATATTCGGTTATCCTTTGAGGCCACAAAGGGTGCTGTGTTGCACGGGCTTCAGAATATTTCGTGCGCGTTTCTGAGTAAGCAGTGTGAAAACGGTGATGTGGAGGTGAAAGGTGATCCACAAAAGCCAGTTTCGAAAGAAGGAATGCACTGAATAGCGCTGAATCGAATGGGCGTAAGCACAAGTGTGTGTGATGAGAATGGTCACAGTAAATCCGAAATGAGTACGGAGAGAATGAGACCGCACGGCGCAAGCACAGGTCAAAAAGTGCCCCTGAAAAAGCGCTTCCGGTTTGCGGAGCTTAGCTCGTTTGGCACGCAACGCTACAAAAGGTGGTGCAGGTTAGCGTCATGTACCTGGTCGGTCGAGCCTTGAATCAGCACATCGTCTGTCACACATCTTACGCTGCTTAGATTATCAACGGCTTGAACAAATAGTTACTGAAAATGTTACTCGAAACATTTAAACCAAAACATAAACGCAGACACCGAAAACGCCTAACGGTATGGCGTTGTTGGGAAACCTAATTCCCCGTCTAGAACCACGTGGTACAGCAACGTTGTTGTATCACTTTGCCTTGGCCAAACGTGATAAGCCATCTAACGTTGATCGTGTATTGTGTTCTCTGAGCGAATATTCATTCAACGGCTTTGGAAATATGCACAAACGTAAATCACCGTTCTTTTCATAACAATGGCGACTTGACTAACCCAATCTGTCGACTACCCAATTTTAACTATTACGTTCAGTTGAATTAAGTTACTTAACTCGATGGCGAAATTATCATGTAAAGTAAAAGGAACCCTTCAAGTCGGCAGTTCATACGGTTGTATTGACGGATGTAGTGACAAATGAGCGGAACCTTCAAACCTTCACAAAGCTGGGCTAAACACGGACGGATAGCGTTCAATAACATTTGGCCCGCTTGGCATGTGTACACAAAACGATAATGATTTAAATGAAAAGACCAAGACACTGGATAGAAGCAATTCGGGAAGCGGCGTGAGCTCTTCTATACGACCATGAAAATCAACTGATGTGATGATCTGCCTTTAGAACTAGTCATTTTGATTGTGGCTAAGCCGTTGGGCTGGAGCTTGGAACTACTTCACATGTTTCGAGAGTCTTGAGCGGGTCGCATACGAATTCCTTGCCACCGCTTCGCTGGTATTATGTTGATGGTAGCATCCAAATCTAACCGGGAGCGCACGATTTCGTCGTTAACTAATAAACTTGCGTAAACGAACCGTTTTGGTTCCGTCCGAGACATCTTCCTGATTGCACGTTCAGAATCTGTGAGTGTTGGGTGACGGAGGAATGTACTCTCTTCGGAAAGTTGGCAGCATCGAGCGAAATGATTCTGTCTACCACATTTGGCGTGAATTAGACACGACGCTGGACGTTAATCACGATCCCTCGAGTGTCGCACTGCGAGGAAGTTGCAAGCTTCTTGTGCCATCGTAACAGGCTTCGCAATTTTGTCGGGTAAATCGGATACGGCACATAGATCTGCAACAGTCAGCAACTGCATTTGCTGGGTGGATTAAACAGCTGGCGTGGCGGGGCCTTTAAATCGGCCATTGCCTTTTACGCTGTACATCATCCTTCACATTAGCTACTGTACATATTTCAGTGGTGTAGGATTACGCTGACAGATATTTCGTTCAATCAACTTCATCCAACTTTGAATATAAAGGCCAGATGTCGCGTACGATCTCCGATCTATTGTCCTTGGATACAAAATTCTCCGTCAACTGAAACGAGTTCTGAAAAACATTTTTATGAAACCACAGTATTGAATGGATACAAGTCCCGGATATTTAGTTCGGCTTTTGGGGATTGTTGCCAGATCGATCTATGACAGAGCATCCTCATTTTCTACCCACTTGGCAGTATTGATGGTAACACTTTGGTAAATTTACAATTGTTAATGTAAAATGCTGAAAATTCGCTTATTTGGGTACACAAACTTTATACTGACTTGACTTGATATATCAATTCATTGTCTGAGTGATAAAGGTCGTTGCGGCAACAATAGCATGGTGGTGTTTTCACCGTCGAAATGTAAAGCACATATCTAAGACTGGCGGGGGCCCAGTCCTGCGCTGACCCTTAATGGTGACCAGCTAGAAGTTATCCAGAAATGTAAATATCTGGGCACCTGCATTAGCGCCAGTAGGATTGAAAAGGTGGTCACGAATCGTATAGCGAAAGTTTGGGGTGCTTTTGCCAATCTCCAAAAACTGTGGCGCCGCAGTGACATCACTCGCGCTTTCAAGGGCAGAGTTTATAATGCAGTCGTCCGTTCAAACCTCCTATACGGTCGCGAAACCTAGCTTATTAGATCAGCCGACATAAAGAGGCTAGTTATGTTCGACCATCGCTGCCTCTGGCGGGAAATCTGCGTAAGCTGAGTGTATTCGGCGTAGCGCATTTGGTATATAGAAAAAGCTAATGAACCGCTCAGCACCAGGCTCCGATGGCTGGGGCACGTAATGAGCATGCCAGCACGCCGATTCCCGCAAAGTGCGTTGTTTGTGCGCCCAGAATCTAGCTGGAAGAAGAGAAAGGGAGGCTAAACGAAAACTTGGTCTAGAGGAATGAAATCCCTCACTACGAACTTGGTGTCGACTGGCATTTCGCAACTGCTGGGCCGGGGTCCAAAGGACGATGAACATGTTTGGTTGGATACAGTAGCTGACATGGTGACGAGTCGACCTCAATGGCGTTTGTGTTGTGAGTCTTGGTCTCTTCCATTTAGCTTCCACCTCCAACAGCGGTCTCAACCTAACGCATAGTGTGATTTTTACCCTACAAAACATTTCGAATCCTCCTTGTATTGCGGCACATTAGCTGAGGTGGGTTTCGCACCCTCGGTTGTCTATTGAGGATGATGAGATGTTTTCACCATGGATCCCAAACATGATTTTGTCTCTGATATGGCTGTCAGAAATACAAATGCAAAAAGCAGGAAAGAGCCAGAATCTTCAATTTTCCAACGTGGTTCTTGATCGATTCGTTTGGGCGTCCGCTTCGAGTGAAAAAATACACGCTGCTGATATATCACGAAGGTTTGGCACTCTCAGAAATCCTAGAATGTGTGAACGCCTGTTTCTAGACAAGATGCCTCCGTCCTTTTCGTACTGCATCGTTGCCAAAACACGAGTTGCTTTATCTCCGATTGTATGTCGAAACAGCGTCAGGTGATAGGCCAGTTGCCTTTCGATATTCTCCAATTACTGGCCACATTATGTTGAACCATGTTCAATGGGCCAGATGTCTGCACGGTTGGTTGCGCTTCAATTCGCAAGTGAGCGCCGTTCGATGATCTTGCCTTGGTTTTCTCTGGCACCATGTCGCAGAACACGGTATTTCAGGGACAAAAGGCTTATTCGAGAAAGCAATCTGGGCGAAATGACAGTGTAACTAGCCTGTACGACGCTCGATATATATAACAAGGTCACCTCCACAACTAACAATGCTACTGCAATAATGAGATATTTCCTTTGAATTAGTCATACTTCAGTGCAACCAAATATTCCCCAATGAGCGACTAGGTGAAGATGCGTAGGTATGGAAACAACTGCGCCGTTCAATTACGGCAATCAACCTGGCGGCTTCGTTATAGCGCTTGTGCAACCGGCGTCTATATCCCTGGTGCATAAGTACTTTCTGAGATAAATGGCAGAGGATCGCCACCAATGTCGACATCACATCAAGAATACCGTTCGTCAATAGTATCAGAAAGCGTGACGCAGCAGGAATAGAAACGTCGGTTGCGCTGGCAGCAGAATCCGATGAAGCCATCCATCGATGTGTTTAATGTTATCACTGATGTTGGTCTTTACGTGCTCACTATAAGTGCTTCACAACTGATACTCCCGTTCTTATTGCGTTCTATGCGAATGTTGGCAAGACGCTTACCTGTGGAAAAGCACCACATCGATTACTGGCTCCAAGAGACAGCTGTACATTATTTGGCGAGAAGAAATGCATAGTCCTCGTGACTGAGCTAAGCTAAAAGTGGTTCCATGCATCCAAAGTGCAGAGGGACCACGGTCCAGCCCCCGAGTTGTGTACATCTGATCCGTTGATGGAACGTGGCCCCCATCCACATACCTCCCGGTCTTATTCCTTCGGGTCTACACTGGATACAACGTATTGATGGAGCTGTGGGGGTGCAGTGCAAACCAACCATGGTCCATCAGTAGGCGCAGTCGTCCTGTGGCTGTACACAGTCTAAGTGACAAACGAAGCAGGATGCCACGAAGTATACATGGAACTAAAGGCCCGTGATGATCGACAAACAAAACCCCTCGGACTGAGTGTGCAAAGTATCGCCTGCCAACAAAAATAAGCATGTTTCAGTACATTGGACGATAGCTTTTTCTAACGTCGCGAGTCTTTTCATCGCAATTCAGGTTGAACTGAACCACTCGCCAATCGTTAATGTAGTATATTAAAATCAGAAACGGAACCAAGGGGGTCAATCTGCAATGGGTTGTCCAAAGTTCGCGCAACATTTCAGACGGGTCAGCAGGCAGCAGTGTCATTCGGTTTACATCCTCTGGGACTGGATAAGTCAAGTCAAAACACCTAAATAGGTGCATTTTCAGACCAACAATGCGGATTATGATAGAACGAAGCATCGATGAGTAATAACAATTGACAGCAGTAAACGAAGAGTTGTATCTTCAATCAAGCATACGTTCACGAAAGCGGCGTTTCATTACTGTTGGGTCGAATAGTAAGCGTGGTAGACAAAGCAGGATGGAGTTCCAATAGGAGGAGGTACGAGAACATAAAACAATAAATTTGAACCGTGTGGAAGAAGTAGATATAGTGCTGGCTAGGGTAGCATGTAAAAGATGAGAGGGGTCGTTTAAAGTCCATGTGAAAAGTTAATGTATGCATCAAAATGTTCGCTAACAATCAAAGAATGTGCAATTCTTTAATTAAGTTAAAGCATCGAGTAATAAATGCCAGCGAACGGACAATAAGGATATAAGCTTTTTGAAGTGGTCGTGGGAAAGTAACATGGAAACAGCAATACCAATGAAGGGGAATACATGCAATTACAAACCTAAGAGTTAAAGCACGGGAAAAGGAGACTAGTTTAAGCCTGAGGGCGCAAAAGAAGAGCCCTCTAATCTTTTTAAATGTTTCAAGAACATGTGGGTCAAGACAAATTGTGAGATAGGAAAACTCCTAGATACTTTACCGTAGATGAACGAAGTATACTTTGGTCATTCACAATCGTGGGAAGAGATATGTACCAGGGACTGCAGTCTGTTAGGATGTAGAAAACCGAATGCTACGTCATAACTCGTGGAAAGGTTGAGACAGTCCGGGAGTTGGAACAAGTCACAAGTTGGTCCAACCCTCGTTGAAGCTGCAGAGTCTTCTTTCGTTGGAGTTATGCAACCCAGGACGACGTCCTCAGCATATTTACAGTCTATGAAGTTTGACGGAATAGGGTGAGTTTCAACGTAGGCGGTGAATAAAAAGGGGGATAGGATGGCTCCCTGTATATCACCACATTTGGCTGGGAGTACAGAAGACGTTCGGTCGAATAGATGGGTGAAGCGGGTGCGATTTGCGAAGTAATCACGCATTACCTTACACAAATCGGTGACGCCATCATCGGATAAAATGTCGAGCGGTAATGATCTGTTATGGCCTCAAAAGCGTTGGTGTAAGCGAGAAATAGGAGCCGTACGTCCTTGTATCTATTTTACAACGCTAACCCAATAAAATGCGGAATAATAAACAGCATTCAGTCTAGAGCGCCTTGGTTTATTAGCAAACTGTTTGACAGAATCAGGATGATTGACAGTGAAAATGAGGAGGATCAGAATCACGGAGGTAATCGCAATTGGCCGGTATTTCCCAGATCCTTTTTCAGGCACTGGTGTGATTCCGGTTGATTTACAAATGTCAGGAATGGTACCACTTGTTAAGCACCAATTCAAGGTCTCTGTCAGAGGTGTCGGTAAAACATCTGCGCATTCTTTCAGAGCGACTGTTGATAAAGTGTCCGGTCCACTAGCCTTGTTTAGCTTCAGTCTTGTGAGCTCGTTGTAAACACTTATGGAAACAAATAATGTGGTCGGCTCAGTAGTGGTGAGAAGGCAGGAGGAGTGTGTTAAATGATGAGAAGTTGAATTCAGCATTGAGTATATCTACATCCTCGGTCATGAGTGTTCTGAAAGAAACCTTTCCGGAGAGTTATCCAAGAAGACTCCATACTGAGGTTGCTTAAAATCATCTGAATGTAAACCGTTTAACCTTCTTATTCAAGCTTTTAACTTATAAATCTGTCCTTTTTCCTCCGCAACTGCTTGAGCAATGGAGATGAAAAAGTGTCATTTCGCAAATAAAATGTGGCAATTGGACAATATATGTAGTCTGTGGATCGCTCGCAATGAGCTGACAAGACTTCACTTCTGAAAATTGAAAAAACCAATAAAACAATTTTCACTTGAGATTTCCATGTTATCTGTTGTGTAGTTAATTCGTTTAACAGTTTTTGATGGTATTTCTCTCACCGCAACATAGTTGGCCCTACTGTATAACTTGAGACATAGCATTACAATGCAATAGTCTAATATAAGTGGTGCACGCTTTCATGTATAAAACAGATCGAATTTGTTATTAAAAGCTAAACCTTGGTGCACCTCGAGTCTGATGGGGAAATTCCCCTAAACGTCTAAACCCATGGTGTTAATAAAATTTGTGTCACTCCTATTGAAGTCGTCGGCGAGAGCACCGATGGTTGCAACTCCAGAACCAGGATCTGCAAACCTTTGCGGCTCGAACATCGCTGCGTACGGAACTACATACACGATCCCAACCACGAGAGTTAAAAAACTGCTCAGAGATCAGGTTTTACATCCCACTGAGTGACAGCTCCCTCAAGTAGTTGAGTACTCCAGAGTTTTGATAGGGAGCTGCACCAATCTTTGATATCGTATGTGATGACACCTCCTCCATGACGTTGGAGGTTAGCTGGGCGCTCGGATCTCATGTAGCGGAAACCAATGAGATTAACGAGTTTATTATCAATGTCAGAACGCAGTCAAGTTTTCAGCAACATCACTATCCGCAGAGGTACAACTGAACTGAAAATTGTTCAGCCTAATGAGTCATACGATGTTCCTTATTGTATCAGTGCACCGGCGCTGTCTCTAAATGTCTCACTGACGCCTGGTTTTCTGGGACCAGAGGTGCGCATCAGCTGAAAGAATTTCTGTTAGTTCCGTACTGCTCCTGCCTCCTGCATTTCTTGAGCCCGACTGGTCCATCTGGCTTCCTTGTCATCACATAGGCTCCGCTTTACTTCACGCCTAATAGTCCGTCTTGTCACATTGTGTTCAGAGCCAGCCGGAAGGTTTCTTCTAGGTTCCAAAAGGTTCATCGACCTCTCGGATATCCAGTAAGTGATGCGGTGACGATTTGTAGTACCATAAGCTGATGCTCCTGCATCGTGCATGGCGGCCGAGATCTTATTACACTGAAACTCGGGGTCATTAGGATAAGAGAGCGAAAGTTCGGTACGCAATGTAACTTGATGGGCTTGCCTGACCGATGGCTGAGATAGCTCCTCATGTGCTAATCGGAGACATTTGATGCACCTTGCGGTAAAATTCATGGAAAAGTGACAGCGTACAAGGGCATGATCAGAGTCGACGCAAGTACTCCAGAATGATCGACAATCCATAATAGACCTACTCCGCTGCTTCGCACGCAAGCAATTCAGCCAAAGGCACGGGATGGTGTCCCCTAAGTCAACACCCTACTCCGGCTTAGGCAACCGGGTAGTATCACGCCCTCTGACGAAACCATTGACTTTGATGTTTTCCTGGTTTCCTGTACTATTTCTGTATCTTCTTTTGTGTCCCATGGTTTCTGATGACGCAATGACTATTCGCTGACTGTTGCAAATATATATATATATATATATATATATATATATATATATATATATATAGTGAGAGAGAGAGAGAGAGTTGACGGCATCCGGATCGGATTTGTCTGCACTGTGGCCAGCCACAGGACGTCTGCACCTACAGAGGAACCATGGGTGAGTTGCGCTGCACCACACACACCGGGAGGCATGTGGATGGGAACCTCGCTTCATCAACGGAGCCGGCCCACACTCCTTCACTGGTAAACACAATCACGCTCTACTTGAGAATAAATCGCACACAAGGCGGTGGCTGGACCGTAGTCCGCTCCAAACTAAGTGCATGGAACCACTCTTTGATCCTAACACGGCCACAAGGACCGTGCATCCCGTCCCATCCAGCAACGACCAACTGTCTCCTGGAGCCAGTATGGACGAGGTAGTGGGTAATAGACAGGTAGGCACCTTGTCAACATACACATCAAGCGCAGCCACACCGGGGATATCAAGCAACAGACATTCACTTGAAACGACAAGATAAAATAATATAAATACGATTATGCATACAGACACGGTGGCATAACTCTTCGCTAAATTACCATATGAAGTAAGTTGGTTAGCAACAAATCCGTGATAAGGAAAAGATGTCCACAAGTTATTAAAAATGTTACAAAAACAACAAAGTTACCGAAGATAAGCGCATTTAGTGTAAGCAACGTGGCCAGTTAGTAGGAGATTATTTAGGTAGGCAGAACAAATCAAATGAAATCAAATGAATTTTATCCACAGCAAAAAGACGAAGTTTGAGTGTAAGTTGGTCTAGCCCAACTGCAGTGAAGAAGCATCAAGAATGCATCATCAGCCTCAGCATGGGGCAGTTTAAATTATATATATATATATATATATATATATATATATATATATATATATATATATATATATATATAGTCTCTGAGTAGCTCTAATAGTACAAAAGAACCACATAGCATAACCCAATGGATCGCTGGGGGACGCAAACTACCAGGCTGCATCAAGATCCGGCCTCGTCGTTTAGCAGTCCTTTCTCATTTGGGTGCCCTAAGGCTCGTTCCATGAACCGCAGTTGTCCTTCAGCTAGAAGAATGACATACCTCCGAAGCTAGAAGAAGCATCGCTATTATTTGCTGATGAGAAAAAACTGTGGAATATTGTAATGTTCCTGGGGGTCCTGAAGCTATTCAGCGTGCCTCGGATTAGCTTTAGAACTGGTAAACTTCATGGTTGCGGCATACAAATCAGACAAACGATTTCGTTCTTCAAATTGGATCAGGTTGTCGCTCCTGGAGGTACTTAGTCGGTACGACCGAACTCCTCCCTTGACCTAGGCGAAGCATACTTTGACTTTACACTTATGCGATAACTAGAAGACCGCAAGTAGAGGGTGTCGTAAATCGCACTTAATCCGCCGCTCTTTTGGACTCTTGACAACTTTATGACTGTTCTCAGTCTCCGCTGGGCCTTATCTGGAACATGGCGTCGTTTAGTCGCTTTGCTTCGAAAGGAACCAAACGGAGCTGGAGGGTTTCAGGGGTGGGTGCAAAGTTAGTTGAGGGGGTACAAAGACGAACGTACCCAGAGCGCCAACTTAGCCTGTGAATATATTCCGTACACTACTGAAGCATAACCGTCGCAACGAGACGACCTCAACGTGTTGCGACGGTTTGCGTACCTCATCGACCCATTGAGAGATACTGGGCGATGGCTCAAAAAACCTTGAGAGCTATTCCTACCAGGTTGGCCAATGGTGAAAGGACAGACAAACTCAGTCTCCTGGTCCTCCAGGTTAGTGGTTTGAAATGGGGTGGCGCCCATGTCTGTACAATTAAATCATTGCCATTTACCCACTGCCTTGCGGACAGGCTATTACGCCAAAGGCTTTGGATGAGGACCTAATCGTCCTCCTGTCTAAGTTTGCGTGCACTGGCAGTATCTCAGCCCAGATACAACCATGACAATTTCTTCAAAAATAAACTCCATCCTGCATCGGCCGTCGCGCAGATTATCAAGGACCGCCTTAGCTGCTGCATACAGGAGGGGGGGATAAGCGAAAACATGCTACTGCTGGCGCCTCCCTTCTTTCTTTTCCACCTGTTTCTCTTACTCCCATCCCGACCTTCATTATTAACCTTCCATCTATAATCCCAACCTTAATTGACAGCAACCGAAGTGACACTGGAGTAAAACCATCTGCAGCTACCATCCCACCGCACCTATAAACAAAAGTCCCTCATAAGGCCACGCTATCACGTCTCCATGGCAACATTCAACGTTCGCACTCTAAGACAAAAAGGTCAACAGACTGCACTCGCACGCACTTTGGACACACTGGGTACTGATGTGTGTTGTATCCGAAACTAGGATCAATGACCCTAACGGGGTTGTTGAGTTAACTGCAACCGGCTTATCCTCTCGTATTTGTTGCACGCATGTGTAGATGCCGATGCAGCGCTCACAGGTCAAACTAGTGTAGGTATCATTCTAAGCTCCAAGACAGAGCCATCAATGGTTGATTGAATTCCGGTGAACAGCCATTTACGTGCAGCCCGTTTGAAGACATCAGCTAAGGTGGATTCACGAAGTAGTACAAAACGCTGTTTGCTTGTGATTTCCGCTTATGCTCCCACCGACTGCAGTTCAAATGCAGTCAAGGATACATTCTATGAGGAACTGAACGCGCTACTACGCAGTGCTACTAATTCAGATATTACAGTACTTGCAGGGATTTAAACGCACAAGTAGGGCGTCTGAGATCTTCAGAAGTTCAGCTGGATGGTAATTATGAGCTTAACTCTGAACGGACTGACAACGGTGAGGGTCTGCTGCAACTGCGTGCGGAGCACCAGCTGTTTCTTAGTAGCACTGCTTTTAGACACAGTGGGCACCGAAGTGCCATTTGGCTCCTCGCGTAGCTCGCCAACGATGGACTCCCATTGACCAAATAGGCAAAAGTTATAGATGGCATGGTTCCATGCTGGATTCCCGCTCATACTGAAGTACCTGCGTCGACTCTGATCATGCCCTTGTACGCTGTCACTTTTCCATGAATTTTACCGCAAGGTGCACCAAATGTCTCCGATTAGCACATGAGGAGCTATCTCAGCCATCGGTCAGGCAAGCCCATCAAGTTACATTGCGTACCGAACTTTCGCTCTCTTATCCTAATGACCCCGAGTTTCAGTGTAATAAGATCTCGGCCGCCATGCACGATGCAGGAGCATCAGCTTATGGTACTACAAATCGTCACCGCATCACTTACTGGATATCCGAGAGGTCGATGAACCTTTTGGAACCTAGAAGAAACCTTCCGGCTGGCTCTGAACACAATGTGACAAGACGGACTATTAGGCGTGAAGTAAAGCGGAGCCTATGTGATGACAAGGAAGCCAGATGGACCAGTCGGGCTCAAGAAATGCAGGAGCAGTGGGCAATTACTGCAAGCTCTTCCAGCTACTCCGCATTACTGGTCCCAGAAAACCAGACGTCAGTGAGACAATCAGAGACAGCGCAGGTGCACTCATACACAATAAGGAACGCCGTATGACTCGTTGCTCAGAACACTTTTAAGATCAGTTCACCTAGCCCTCTGCTCCCGGACCCCTTCCTACTTAAGTGATACAGGTCGAGCCATGGACGGTTAGTTTAAAGCCTCCGTCTGAGGCCGAGGTCCGAAACGCGATCATAGACCACAATCGTCTTCGTGCCGCTGGCCCGGATTCCCCCCAACCTGCACTACTTAAGGATGGAGGTGAGCTCCCCTGCAAAGCACTGATCTCCCTATTCGAACGTATCTGGAACGAAGAGAATGTGCCGGCTAATTGGAGCGAATCGATTATAGTGGCCATAAACAAAAAGGGCAATCGCACGGACTGTGCGAACCACAGGGATATTAGCCTAACGCTATTTGTGACAAAATTACTGGCCTCGATTTTCGTTCGTCGCCTCAAAGTGGAAGGGTAATTTCGGATTGGGGAAGAACAGGCAGGTTTCCGCCCAGGGCATGGCTGTTTGGACCACACATTCACTTTCGGCAGGTGCTAGAGCAGCGCCACGCATAACGCAGACCGACAATAGCCGTGTTCCTCGATTTCAAGAGTGCGTTTGATTCAATCGATCGATCGATTCTGTTCCAAATACTTGCGTGGAAAGGTGTTCTCACGAAATATTTCGACATAATTGGTGCTTTACACTCGAACACTACAGGCCGCGTCAGGGTCTACGATGACCTGTCACACAGCTTTCCGACCACAAAAGGCGTTCGTCAGGATTGTCCGATTTTCTCATTTTGTTCAATTTCGTCGTGGCTTCTATCATGGAGTGTTTCCTTACGGAATCTTACGATGTAGGCGTTGAAGTGCTGCCTGGTGAAGGGTTAGTTGATCTTGATTATGTGGACGATATCGTATTACTTTCCGACGATGTTGAGGCGGCACAATCAACCCTGAATAGCCTGTCCACAGTGGTCCCATTATCCGATATGCACTACGCATCTTCAAAGTACAAAGTGTTGCTGCAGGATCACCAGATAATTTGTGACCCCTTGACCCTTGCTAACGAGGAACTCGAGGTGGTTGATCAATTCCCTTATCTTGGCAGCTGCATCAGCAATGATGGGTGTATAGGAGCTGACGTCAGCTCACGCTTTGCAAAGGCCAGAGCTGCCTTCTTGAACCTGCGGCATCTTTGGCGACAGAAGGGAGTTTCCCTCCGCCTGAAAGGCCGTAAGGGTCATTCTTCTCTATGGGAGTGAGACTTGGCCCCTTCGGTCTGAAGATCCAAAGAGCCTTCAAGTCTTTGATCATCGTTGTCTGCGAAGCATTGCTGGAGTCGGATGACACCAGTGTGTCCGCAACGATGATGTGCGTAGGTGAGTACTAGGTAGGGATAACAATGCTAGCTCCCTAGGACAACAGATAGCGCTGAATAAGTTGAGTTGGCTCGGGCACGTGCTACGCATGTCTGGTCACCGCTTACCTAGGAGGGCCTTGTTTGTCTGCCAAGTGTAGGGTGCCGCAAAGCTCGAGGTGGATAGATATTGACTTGACAGCGGGAATTAAGACATTGACAACCAAACTAGGTGCCGTTGGTCCGTCTCCTCTTCCGGGCTGGAGTCCACGTGACTCGCCTTGTGCTTGACTCAAGACTTTACAGGACATGGTTCGCAACCGATACCAGTGGCGCGTGTGCTGCCGTCTTTTATTCGGATTGCCTGTTTAACTTGTGTCTAGTGCTGAGTTACCTGCGGGGTATTGGCTGATTATGACGCGTGGCAGTGAAAGCCGCAAGGAAACTGTCTTGCCGATGCCGCCTTATCTGCATGATAGCCAGCTGTTTGTGACGGTATGTTGTCTACACAAGGTGTATTCGCCTTGACCCTGAATGTTTGCTTAGGGCATTAAGGTTTTCAGGTAAGTCCCTATTCCCTCCCTCTTCTTATTCTTTATTTCATAGGTCCTCATGGTGGTATGGCAACGAAGCATCAGTTCAAATGGCTGATGTACCGCTGTTGATGACTGAAGCATAAAAGGCCTAATCCTTTCCCAGCGTACTTTAACTGGGAAAGTTGATCCGGATATAACTTGGTTAGTTAGTTCCGCCAGATTGCCTAGTCTTCATGGGCATTCTATGAAGGTGAATAAACCGCGATCCGATCGGAGTAGGGCGGAAACTATGGCGATCGCGCCGTCATAGAATGCTGGAACACTACTACTGTCAGAGGATCTACTATTAAGGGGTAGTAACATCAACTAAACGCTCTTGGGTAGCAAAACGAAACCTTTACTTTCTAATAACTGATTCCTATGTTCATATTTCGATTCTATCTTCCGTACTTTCTACCAACACTATAAATAATAATAATGTGTCAGCTGTACGCCGTTACACTGCCGTGCGACCACCATCAGTCGCACGTGTGTCGAGTATACCGCGAGGACGCCCACCCCTAGGCGGATTCGAATCCGCACCGCAAGATTATGAGAAGAGCTCGTTACCTCTAGGCTACAGGCAAAATCCAACACTGGTATTATACTCTTCTTTCGGATGACTTTACTGCCTTTCTACATTCTAGTTTTCTTTCTAGCTCTTGCTAACTTCACGTAACTGGCTGACTAGGGTGTGATTCGGGTGCTTCGTTTAAGATATGTCAAGCAGTCAGAACCCTTTAACAACTCCTAGCTCAACAACACGCACAAAAAGGAACATCTACGGGGTCCTCCCATCGTTACAGTTCTACATGAATTTGGACTCGTCAACAACGGAGATGGAAAAGCCTATTTTAGTTTTTCTCATTGCGTTACGATTTTTAATGAACTTTATTATTCTTTACCTGCGGTTTTCCTTCCTATCCCTTGTTTACTTCACGTACCTGGCACAGCGGGGCAATTTTGTGCAGTAAACTTGGGCAGTAGCTCGTTGAATAAGTGTGATTACACTATCTGTACTTAGATTCATAAAGACCTCGGAACATCTTATCAATTACTGCTTCGACGATCTGCTCAAAAAGTAACATTCACGGGATTATCTTATCGTTCTAGTCACAGGAACTAGACCAAGGCTGCAGCTTCGCGGGGTTTCTTGGGAAAAGTATCAGTCGAGCTCTGTATGCTTTTAGACGCGCGACATTTCGTTGTAGTCCCTCGACAGACAAGTTGCGGCGACGGTGGTCGACTGCAATACCAATTGTGCGAGCAAACTTAGGGGTGAAACCAGCTGCTCTGACTTCTTGTAAGCTAAAACCTCGTCCTGCTCTAACCTTCATATTGTATCGCAGAGTTGGACAATTGACAATGGGACGTAGAGGACCCGAAGCCGGTCTAGGTGCGATTCTCTGAGCCTTCCTCTTTCGCGCTATCCGACGACGTTCTTTTCTTGCAGGTTGATTAAACCATGTTTTCACCATAGACTGCCAATGTTTTCTGAAGTGATTCTTGTGAAGAACATCGTTGCCGTGAACCATCTTGAGAAGGAATGCGTCTGGAAACCAGCCGTCTCGATATATATATATATATATATATATATATATATATATATATATATATGTATATATCACCTGGCTGA
>OX104063.1:84239183-84338705 GCA_944474145.2 Dicrocoelium dendriticum
GGGAACCACGCTAAAAGCTTGGTACAATACGCTAATATGCGTGTAAAAAGGTATAGAATTGGAATTTCAGCTGCCAAGGTTAGTGGTTCCCCATATCTTTTCCCGAGGTGTCAGGTGGCTTTTAATCACGTGCAGAAGAAGAACATTCAGGAACGTTCGAAATCGATGCGATAATCGTTAATAATCGATTAATCGCTAAAATAGGGAATTTCCAAGGCAATTCTTACTTTCTCCTGGACATAGTCTCTTCTAGTTCCGCTGACAGTACGGATAACTGGTACAGCCCCTCGGCTCACGACCCAACCACTTCCACTCTCGCAGAATCGTTCTGTCGCTCTAAACTCAGCTTCGTTCCGCCTCAAGGAACTCGGAAGAAAACGAATACATAGGCGAGACAGACGTTTATTCTCGAAACGCTCAATCTCACAAGATAAACGCACCACAGAACCTTCTAACTAGTGGGAAGGATATGGTCGTCAGTCGAGACACAGCAAACGCTCTTCGAGGCCAAAATCCGAGAGCGCGCGAAATGCGACTCGTGTGGTTGACTCAAAAACACGTAGTGATTGTTAGAACAGGCAGGCTTCCTATGTTACCTAAGTACAAGATGAAATTGTATTTTTGTATAATATTTTACACATGGTACCCAAATAGATAGAGGAATCCCCAGGGCATTACACAGCCCTCCTCCTAGTAGCAAACCATGGGTGATCCTTCGATTTACGCGAGCCAGTTTTCTGTGAGATCAGGTGATGAAACCTGATGCAGCTGCTGAAGGACAACCATGCAGTCGGACCCTAGTGGGCTCCCACCCGTGTCCTCTGTAAAGGTGCAGGTAAAAGAGAAGGGGAGAACTTTCGTAGCGCACGATCACTTGTGTTTGACTATGAGTGAGTGTTCTTCGATTCGCAACCTGTATGCATGTATGTAATCTCACTAGTCTAGCAGCTAGATATAGAGCCAACAAAGCCATGTAGATTAGCAGATAATGGGAAGTCACTGCGTCATAGTCATTTTGGCATAGTAGTTGAAGGTGAGCAACACACTTCAGCCACTATGCCGCAGGAAGAAAGGAATATTTTGACAAAACGTAGAACAAAACATCTTTAGTTTGTTTTTCACACGCCGATTCTTATTTTTTTGTCATTTTCAATGTTCGAAGTACTAAACATATGAATCACTACAATTCTGTACGCAATTATTCTACTGATTCCGGTTGCGGGCCATGTCTTCGAGAGTGTTAAGCCATTAGTACTCCTCATCTTTGGGTCCCCATCTTGGAAGACGTACGGATCCAACAGCGGCTAGACACGACGTCAGTGATTTCATGTACTGTCGCCAAGTGGAAGGCTGACCACTACACGGTCACCTCCAGCCAGGTCCTTGACGAGCGAATAGAGCGCGACGCGGTAGGCGCTCAGGTGCCATGCGTAGGACGTGACCGAGCCATCTCAACTGGCGCAGCAAAACCAGTTTGTTGAAGGAAATACTCACATTCCCCAAGATGTGACTTCAAACGCCATTACTGTTAACTCGATGTTACCACCAAACATGAGCAATCCTCCTTAAGCAGCCGTTATCAAAGACAGAAAGACGACGCATGTCTTCCACGCGAATCGACCAGGACTCGCTCCCATACAACAACTGAGCGAACAGATGTGCTGTAAACGCGGCCCTTTAATGAGAATGAGACGTCGCGACGACGCCACAAGTGCCTCAGATTGGCAAATGCTGATCGGGCTTTGTAATGCGAAGAGAAACTTCTTTGTTGATAGTGCCGTCAGCAGAAACACAGTTCCCAACTTATACGAAACTATCTATCTGTTCAACTTCTGCACCTTCGAGAGTGAGCACTAGAGCTGGTGTAAGCCAGGGCTGAAGCAGTACTTTACACTTCGATGAGCCGAAGTTCTTGCCATACTTAGATGTTTCAACCGTCAAGCGATCCAGAATGAGTTGCATACCCTGAGGATCGTCACCAAGTAAGGCGATATCATCAGCATAATCTAAGTCGGTCGCGCGCTCACTCGGTAGAAGCTCTAGGCCAAAATATTGGAAACCCTCTGGAGCATTCGGCAGAACCTCTTCGACTGCGAAGTTGATGAGGAATGGGAACATAGGACAGCCCTGTCACACACCGCTATTGACAGCGAATTGCGAGGAAAGCTTGCCATAGACCCTCACTCTGCCGGAGGTATGAAGGTAAAATGCTCATAAGGTGGCGGTATGTTTCTCTTGCACCCCGTTCTTTAGCAAGCAACACCATAAACCGGGTCGATCAACGGAGTCAAAAGCGACATGTATGTCTAGGAATGCAACGATAGTGGGTCTGTGATAAATAAGGCGATGTTCGAGGAGTTGGCGAATCGTGAAGATTTGATCTACGCATCCGCGGCCGGGTTGGAAACCATCTTGTTCTTCACGGTAGAAAGATTCACGTATTGGGGATAGTCTACGGAGCAGAATAGTTGCCATTGGCTTGGAGGCAACCGAAATAAGACTAATCCCGCGATGATTTGCACATGAAGTGCGAGCGCCTTTCTTGAAAATCGGGACAATAACTGATTCGCCCCAAGAGGAAGGCACTTTCTCTTCATGCCAGATTTTGCGAACAGCGCGGTCAGCTGGTTACTGATCGCCACACCGCCGTACTTGAACAGCTCCGGAGGAATTCTGTCTGAGGCGACAGCCTTGAAGCGCTTCAAGTGTCGAATCCATCACAATGAGGCTGGACCTTACCGTGGTGCGATGGTTTTTGTGCCTCAGTGATCCATTGAGCTATACTGGGTGGTGCTTTTGCATCTTCAGAGCCACTCATACCAGATTGGTCAATGGTTAGAGGCCAGACAAACTCAGCCTCCTGAAGGTTGGAATGAGGGTGGCTCTTTATTCCTTAAAACGGACTCCTTGTAGTCCAGTGCCAAACCCGCTGCCTTGCGGACAGGTTTTTGAACCAGAGGCTTTGGTTGAGAACCCTAATCGTTCTCCTGTCTAGGCCTGGGCAACCTGACAGTACCCTGCCCACGCAATACTATGAATCTTTCCCCAAACAAATTGCTGATGCTCTGGCCACCGCAGAGGATAATCAACGCTGCCCTATCTGCTGCATCGAGCAGGGTGGATAGGGGTTTGGATGCTACTGCTCAAGCCTTCCCATCTTCTTATTCCCCTTCTTGCGCTTTTTCACCCTTATTGTCCCGTTCCAGCTTCACCTTTAACCCCTCTGTTTTCAACCCCCCAATTCTCGGCCCTCCCCCACCTTGCTTCAATAGTCGCTTGTCTTTTAGTTTCAACTCACAGACGAACGCAGAGCGTCTTTCCTGCCCTGTCAACAGGCCCATGTCCAATCAAGCGGCCCATTCCAGTTCATCGGCTTCCATTTGGACCCCTCGATCTTCCTTCAGACTGGCATGCCTCAATGTTCGCACATTGCTTCAGATCGGACAACAGGCAGCACTTGCCCGAACATTAGAGACCCTCTCGATCGATATCTGCTGCTTATCGGAGACCCGCCTGCAAGACTCGAGCTCTGTGATCACTCTGCGATCCCCTTCAGGTGACACTAGCAGCACATTCTCATTGCGCCTATCTGGTGACGATGCAGCTTCGAGCACCGGCCAAGCCGGTGTTGGTATTGCCCTGAGTCCTCGGGCTGAAGCTGCTCTGGTTGATTGGATTCCAATCAGTAGCCGGATGTGTGCGGTCCGATTGGCTGGCTCGTTCAAAACTTGAAGTCGCGTGGGACTAACAGGTGTCTATTCGTTATCGCTGCCTATGCACCGACAAACTGTAGCGATGACTCGGTAAACGACGACTTCTATCGCCAACTGAACGAACTGCTTCGCCACAGAAGAAGCTCGGACACTGTAGTGCTGGCTGGGGATCTGAACGCTCAAGTTGGAAAATTGTCCACAGATGAGCTGCATCTGGGCGGCCAACATGGTATAGGCTTCCGTAATGATAACGGTGAGCGGTTACTTCATTTGTGTGAGGATGCTCGCTTATTTCTTGCGAGCACTAATTTCCGACACAACACCCGCCGGAGAGTGACTTGGCGCCCACCAGCCTCGAACCAGCTATGGACGCAAATCGATCAAATTGCTATCAGTTACCGATGGAGATGCTGCGTCCAGAACTGTCGCTCGATTTGGAGCACAGGTGTTGACACTGATCATGCACTTGTATGTGCTGACCTGCGGATGCGCTTTGGTGGACGCCCGCGACGATGTTGTGAGCGCATTGACACCGGCAGACTGGTGAATCCAGCTGTTCTGAACGCCTATCAAATTACGCTGTCATCCGAGTTGGATAAACGCTCACTGGATGCAATGGAAGCTCACTGGTCTCATATGCAACAGGCAGCAACATGCAGCAGGCAAATCCTCATGTGGTATGTCTAATCGCCAACATGGAGAGTGGGTCTCTTTGCAGTCTCTGGAACTTATCGATGCTCGCCGGCATATTCCGGCTGGAAGCGAACACAATGAAACTCGCAAAGAGCTCCGGGCAAAACTCCGTGTTAGCCTGAAGAGAGACCGCGAATCCTGGTGGTCTCGTCGTGCAACAGAGATGGAAATGGCCGCTGCCCTTGGTAACCATCGTGAGTTATTCCGTCTTATACGGGAAACGGGCAGCAGGAGACATGGTGTTAGTGAAACTATACGTGACGAGAGTGGACAGCCCATCCACAACTTATCAAAACGCCTGGAACGTTGGGCTGAGTACTTTGAACGGCAATTTAATCGGTCGGAATTGTTAGATTTCTCACCGCCCAGTGATCGCCCTGCTCCGTGGGCTGTCCCTTTGGATCCACCCTCTCGCTCAGAACTCGAACGTGAGATCGGACTGTTGAAGTTGAACAAAGCCGCGGGACCTGATGACCTTCCTCCAGCCCTCTTCAAATTCGGGGGACCTGCTCTTGTGGATGATTTACACGAGTTACTAGTGAGACTGTGGGAGCAGCAGACTGTCCCAACCGATTGGAGCCGCTCCATCATAGTCCCAATTTTCAAAGGATGCTCACGATCGGAATGCGGCAGCCATAGAGGAATCAGTCTGATCTCCATCTCCTCTAAATTGCTTGCCTCTGTCATCCTTCACAGACTGACTGGCACTCGTGAAAGGCAGATTCGTAAAGAGCAAGCTGGATTTCGTCGAGGTCGTAGCTGCATTGACTACGTCTTCACTTTGCGTCAGCTGTTGGAGCACCGTCACATATATTGGCGATCCACCGTTATCGTGTTCCTCGATATCAAAGGTGCATTCGATTTGGTGTATAGACTTGCACTTTGGGACTATCTACTCAGGAAAGGTGTACCTGAGAAATATGTGAATATTATCCGAGCATTATATGCGCGTAGCTCAGGCAGAGTGAGGGATTACGGCAAGTTGTCGTCGCCCTTTAGTATCTCCAGCGGCGTGAGACAAGGATGCCCGCTGTCACCTTTCCTCTTCAACTTCGCTGTTGACGAAGTCATGGAAATCTCGTTTACAGGACACGACTTAGAAGATGTGGAGCTATTCTCAGGAGAACGACTTCTTGATTTGGAGTATGCTGATGATATTGCCCTGATCTGTGACAGCTCACAAACGTGCCAAGCGGCACTGGACAGATTAGCACTAGCTGTCCGTCACTTCGGGCTTTGCTTCGCACCCTCGAAGTGCAAAGCGTTTCTCCAAGATTGGTCTGGACCGCCTCCTACGCTGACCGTTGGTGGGGATCAGCTAGAACTCGTTCAAAAATTCAACTACCTGGGAAGTTGTATCAGCGCCCGTGGGATTGAAGATGAAATCACGAATCGTATAGCAAAAGCTCGGGGCGCTTTTGCTAACCTTCGCCACTTATGGCGCCGGCGCGACATCACTCTAACCCTGAAGGGTAGAGTGTACAATGCAGCAGTACGTTCGACCCTACTGTACGGTTGTGAAACCTGGCCGCTTAAAGCAGCAGACCTGAAGAGGCTAGTTACGTTCGACCAACGGTGCCTTCGCAATTTAGCTCACATTTGGTGGGAACAGCGCGTGAGCAACGAGCGTGTTCGACGCCTTGTTTATGGCACAGGAAAAGAAACTGAACCGCTCAGCACCGTTATTTCACGCATCAGGCTCCGATGGCTCGGCCACGTGTTACGCATGCCAGCCCACCGACTCCCGCGACGTGTATTGTTTGCGCGCCGGGGGTGCGGATGGAAGACGAGGAGGGGTGGCCAAGCGATGACTTGGTCCAGAGGAATGAAGTCCCTCACTTCTGAGCTGGCCTCGTTTTTAGCGTCTCGGCTCCCTGGTTGGGGTCCAAAGGACGATGAACACGTTTGGTTGGACACACTTGCTGATATGGCTAGGAGCCGACCTCAGTGGCGTTCGTGCTGTGAGTTTCTTTG
Source organism: Dicrocoelium dendriticum (assembly GCA_944474145.2). NCBI lineage: Eukaryota > Metazoa > Platyhelminthes > Trematoda > Plagiorchiida > Dicrocoeliidae > Dicrocoelium > Dicrocoelium dendriticum. Next base: position 84,245,564 of record OX104063.1, read on the forward strand.
TCCCACCCCATCCATTTTAGCCTCCCCCTCCAACCACGATCTCATTACTTAGCCTTATATAATCTTGCACAATATTTTTGTTTTTCTTTTTGGATGCACAGCAGCCGGCTGGTAGCTTACCGGAACGATGCCCATCCGTTACCGGTAGCTCAGCCAGCTTGCCCCAGTTGAATTCTTTTTCCCTCTCCTTTTTTTCTTTGTATTACGGCACAGTAGCTGAGGTGTTCCCCACCTCTAGCTAACGTGTATGATGGTGATGATGCTGATGAAGTGTCGAATCACTTGACAGACTCGCTCCGCTGGGTGTATTCAGTGGGACGAGCCGGAGTGAACAAGGAAGTGGAGGCCAGTTGAACTGCTAGTAAAAGTACTCGGTCCAGCGGCCCATACGCCTCTGTTCGTTGGTGATCGGAAACTCATCCACCTCGCAAATAACCTCACTGACACCAGGCTTCCTGAAGCCAGTGGACCGAATGAGTTGAAAGAGCCTGCGAGTGTTGCCCGAGAGGGCAGCTATCTCCATCTCTAAGCAGGCTCAGGCCACCATGCTTCGCGATCCTTGCGTAGGCTTTGCTTGAGCAGCCGGTTGGCAGAATGGCTCCGCTCGTTGCAATCTGATTCCGCCGGGATATCTGCGGCGTTCGAACAGCTCCAGAGAACGAACAGAGTTCGGAGCTTTTAAGGGCGTCGAGCTTAGCCGCAGTTGGACTGTCCGGAAATACTCATCGGTTTCTGTATACAAGTCCAGTGTTGCTCCACGTCTTGCGGTGGATTGCAACTGAGTACGTACGCCAGTGAAGACTGATAGCTCGCCTGGACAGAAGAATCAGTTAATCTGGTTACAACAATCTCGCGGTGCTTCGTGTATCGGGAACTCCAAAACATGCGGATTATCGCGCAGAGCAGTGCATGATCTGAGTCAACAAGGTTGCACTAAACTGACCTGCAGTCCAGTTCGCTGCTACGCCATCTGAAGCTAATTGCACTGTGATTAATTTGGGACCACGGTGGTGTTGGCGAAGGGAGACGCCACGTTGCGGAACGCTTCTTTGTACACTCGAGAGAAATAGATGGTTGTTTTCGCGCAATGTGAGAAGCCGTTCTCCGTTATCAGAGCGGTTCTCATCGAGCGCGTGGTGACCACCAAGGTGGCGTTTGTATGGTAACAGGCGGCCAACCCGTGCATTAAAATCCCCAGCAAGAACAACGACATCCGACTTTTTAGCATTAGTCAAGAGCTGATGTAGATACCGGTAGCATTCGTCCTTGACCGAGTCGCCACTGCAGTCAGTTGGAGCGTACATGGAGATCACAAACAAGTTGCGTCTCTCTTCGCGGCGCTTGCTGATCCTACATGAACCCCGAAACCGAACTGCACACAGTCGGCTGTTAATCGGGAACCAGTCCAGTAGTGCCGCCTCGGCCTTGCCACTTAGTGCTATACCTACACCAGCCAAACCCGCTGAAGCTGCTTCTGGATCTCCAGAAAAATGCAGGTGCTATCTGGCTTCGTGGTCAGTGGGGGATGTCAATGTAAGCACAGTGATGGTATCTTGCAATCGCGTTTCTGAAAGGCGGTATATATCAATATCGAGGGACTCTAGGGTGCGCGCTAGATCGGCTTGCTGTCCAATGTGCATGAGTGTCTGAACTTTGAAGCACGCCAGACGGAATGAGGATCGGGGACGAAGGAGAGCCATAGGTTGTACTCCGTGGTTCGCGACGCAACCGGAATCGCAGCCAGACTGTTGAACACATGAATCGGGTGGCGGAAAGTAAGGATTGTTAACAAACAAACAATTGGCATGTGATGAAATCGCGAGAATTTGGGAAACAGAAACGGTAGCTGATGAGCACGTAGTAGTACAGTCCATGATTTTGTGAGAGCGTGTGATACTACCCGGTTGCCTAAGTCGAAGTAGAGAGTTGACTTAGGAATCCCACCTCGAGCCTTTAGCTAAATAACCTACCCGCAACATGGAAAGCAAAGAAAGCAACGTGAGAGGTCAGGCACGCAGAAGAGGGGACAACAACGAACGAAAGAGATACTTACCAAGTAGGTTGCGAAAAATCGAAGCAACAACTCTTATTATTGCTTTTCGAAACCTTTTCCGTTTTTCTTCTGGTTTTTAAGTGGTTTTGCGCTTTCTAGGTTTTCAAAACATTTTGTGCTTTCTTGCGGTTTTCGGAGGGTACTGACGCGGAAAAAACCCTGAAAACATTGCTAGAAGCACACGTGCTAAATTAACGTACTAGCAAACTTGTCGGCCAGACCTAGTAACCTTTCTAGGCTTGGCGGAGTCGGAGGGCTCGGTTGGCGGCTCTCCAATTGAGGTATTACTGTCTGCAGGCGTTTCCTCCACCATCGGTTGTTTCGATTCGTCGAAGGACGGAGGACTGGAGTCCTCGTTTGGCTCTGGTTCGAGGTGAGCAACTTTGCGACAATCCATCGAGACATTTTCGCACTTGCCGTTGCGTTCGATGACGAAGAAGCGCTTCATACGTTGTAAGACATTGAATGAACATTCGTTACGTCGTTCGAGTGGTCTGCGTAGACCATCGATCTGTGTGAAGACGAACGGGCTGTGGTGAAGATCATTGGGAACGTACGACTTGCGATGCTGTTCCCGTACTTCGGTCGATTTGTTGTGGCACATGCTTATGGCTCGCTGCAGAGGGTAATGGGTGTCGGAGTAGAAGTCGCCTGGTAATCGGAGCGGTTGTCCACAAACCAATTCGGCGCTGGACGTTTCGAGATCGGTTTTCAGCGCTGATCGAATACCGTGGAGTACAATCGGCATGACTTCTGTCCAACTAAGTGCATTGGCGGCACTTAGCAAGGTTTTAAACTGTCGGTGGAAGCGTTCCACCATTTCGTTTGCCCGAGGATGTTAGGCAGTTGTCCGAATACGTTTACATCCGGGGACCTTGAGTAGATCGTTGAGAGTCGATGTTTCTAATTATGGACCACGGTCGGTAGTCACCGTGGCTGAACAGCCATGTGAAGCGACCCAGTGCTCAACGAATGCGCGATATGGTCTCACTAGACACATCGGGAATTAGGACAGCTTCAAGCCAACGAGTGACGTGATCCACATTGTTCGGTATGTAGACCATGCCTTGAGATGGCGGAAGTGGTCCAACACTGTCGAGGTGGACCTGAGCGAATAAACTTGACACTAACGGAAAGCATCCAATCGGAGCTGCAATGTGTCGATGAACTTTTACTCTTTGGCTAGTCAGACATTTGCGTGCCCAGAGTCTGACATCGCACCGCATGTTGGGCCAGGCGTACTTGCGGCGTGTCGAGGGCTTTTAGGCGAAAGCAGTTGTTACAAGCGTACGTGGATCTTCACTCGAGACATCGCAGATTATTCTACTAGTTGACGAAGGTAGCGGTCTAGGTGCCAACTTTGGCGTTGACTTTTCCCAGGATGTCATTAAGTCCTTTTTGGTTTGTTGAGCTGCGGCCATAGCTGACAGATCGAGCCATTGGTCCGTCGGAACCAGAGAGTTTACTCTTGTAAGCGGTTATTTTCCCAGGACTGCTTCAAAATGATTATGTCCTTTTTGTCCGTTCGTTAAAATTTGTTTCCCGTTCTCCGGTTTGGGGACCGAAACGCTGATAGATTTCATTGTTAACAAACATTTCGATGCATACATCAAGTTTTCATCCAAGGTTTTTTATGATAACTCACACCCTTTACACGACATCCTAACCAGCGTTATATCTAATTCATCCACGCGGACAAAATCTAAGGTTATATACTCCTACCTTATTTTCATATTTAAAGTGCTGACTGTTGCACTATTATTAGTGTTACCGTTATTCTTATTTCGAAGTCCCCAGCAACTATCCAATGGGACTTGTAAAGCAACGCTTCTTAACCCGTATAAATTCATTGTTCATTGTACCTCGTCGTATCGTAACTCTGTCTCGCCTTTTCTATCACACTTACTAGTCGAACCAGCAGTAGTGAAGTGTCGCTTTCGTGACCGCATGCTTGAATTCAGATGCAAGTTTTTATTTGCTGCTATCAATTGTTATTTCCCAGTGATGCTTTATTGTATAACAATCCGCAGTGTTAATGTGAAAATGCTAAAAATGTACCCATACGGGTAAATCATTGGATCCTTGGATGGTAGAGAGCAGGAGGAAAGTCCTTTGTCAGTTCCTTCACTTCCCGATCATTGCATGGATGCCGTGAGTCGCTACGAGACGGTATTCTACAGAGGGCCGTAACAGCTACATTGGAAGAAGCAAGATCCCAGCTTACTCATCAAGTGAGAATTCAAAAGTCGCTTAAAACATTCCTCAGTCTGCGCGTCGACAACATGTTTGTTGTTAAGCTGTGGTCATAGCTGCCAGATTGAGCAACTGATCCTTCGGGACCAGAGAGTTTACTCTTGAAAGCGTGTCCGCCACAATGTTCTTGCCAGACACGTGTAAGATGTCCGTCGGAAACTGAGAGACGAAATCCAGATAACAGACTACGCGGAGAGTGTCGAGGTGAAGGGTTCCGGAAGGCATAGACAATTGGTTTTTTGATCGGTAAAGATAGTAAAACAATTATTTTCATGAACGTGACGAAAATGGCGAACGGCAGTATAGACGGCGAGTAATTCGCGGCCGAATGTGCTGTATTCCGTCTCGGCTGTCTGAAGACGTCGGGAAAAGAACGACAGTGATTGCCAGTTACCTTTGGAAGACCGCTGTAGGACAGCGCCAGTTGCATTTTCCGAGGCACCGACGGCTATGCTGATCGGAGCGTCCGAGTCGAAGTGATGATGTATGACGGCGGAAGATAGTGCTTCTTTGCTGGCTTCGAATGCTTTTTGCGCTTTAAGCGCAAGTTTAACTTTACCGTCGTTGCATCCACGCAAAGGCTCTGTAAGCGGTTGCATAAGCTCGGTGTATCGTGGTAGGAATCGGCGGTGCTAGTTGACCATGCCATTGAAGCGTCGAATGGCGGCTAGAGTTCTTGGGCGAGGCAAGTCGCTGATTGTTTGGACTCTGTCCTGCAAACGGCGGATACCATCGGAAGCAAATTAGTGTCCGCGGAACTCAATGTGCGGCTGCATGAAAATGTATTTGTCAGGGTTGACGGTGACGTGCGCCTTCAGCCGTTCGAACAAAAGTTGTAAGTGCATTCAGTGTTCTCCTTCCGATGAACTGGCCACCAAGATATCGATGTAAGAGTGGACAAAGTCGAGTCCACGTACGCCGGAATCAATGAAGCGTTGGAATTTCTTCGCAGCGTTGCACAGACCGAATGGCATTCGTAGAAACTCGAACAGTCCAAATGATGTAACAACGACGGTTTACGGTATGTCCTCGTCGGCGACCGGGATCGGATGAGAAGCTCGCACTAGGTCGATCTTTGAGAACACGCGAGCGCCATGAAGACCTGTTGTGCTGTCCTGTATTTGAGGAATAGGATATCGGACCGGAACCGTCACGTTATTGAGAGCGCGGTACTGCCCACATGGTCGTCAGTCTCCTGACTTCTTCGACACCATGTGAAGATGCGAAGACCAAGGGCTGTTGGACGGTCGGACGACCCCAATTTCGAGCATGTTCTCTAATTCCGCGCGGGCAATTTTGAGCTTGTCCGCAGTCAGTCTTCGGGCTTTCGCGGAGATAGATGTACCCTTATTATTATTATTATTATTATTATTATTATTATTATTATTATTATTATTATTATTATTCAACACCTGACCAATATGCAATTGGCTATGCAACAACACAATTAACCACGACAAGAAGAAGAATGGGAAGGGGAAGGGGAAAGCAGGTAGGTAGTATAAGGGTTTGGAAGGTTAACGTCGTTAATGTGTTGTGCGGGTAGAGATCTTCCCGGTTGCCCAGGCCGAGGAAGAGGGTTGACCTAAGGGACCTTACCCCGAGTCTTTGGTCATAAAGTCCTGACCCGCAAGGCAGCAGGACGATTAACGGAGACCGTTGACATCCGGGAAGCTCATTCGCCTTTTTGTGTTTAGTAACAGTCCACAAAGAAGCCGGTGGCCAACAAGGTTGCTCATCCGCCCTCCGTTAGTTACTCACTTCTGGTTACAGAAGTGAGTGGTCAGTGACCCGTCACATTGGCTTTGACACAGCACCGTAGGAGCTCTTTGGTATTTGATGGAGAACCAGGTGACCAGCCCAAAACTCACCACGCCCTGAGACGCTGCCGCTGATTGTCTGCGACTGCTTATTCATCTCGCCTGCAAGGCAAACGAGGCTTATCCGCAGTTATCTCCACGAGGATGGCATTCCCCAATCCGCAACCTGGGGACGCGCTCAATAGCGTACAACTCCGCCACGGGTAGATGGACCCTTGGTAACTGTGTGATGCGGCGTAGCTGCAGCGGTGGTTGACAGAGACGATGCAGGTCGGAAGACTTCAAGGAAACTCAGTTAGCGATTTGCCGACTAATGAGTTGGCAGCAGCGTACACCGCGCTGGGCGATGCTACATCGCTGGATATTCCAGCGGAAGAAAGTTTCGTTGTTTGATCGATGGGCCATTGTTGTTTAACGTCGACGAGCAAGTCGAAATGCTGTAGAAAATCCATTCCGATTATGAGCTTCTGGACGTCAGCGACGAGGTATATCCACCGAAAGGAACGTCACAGGTCGAGGTTAAGCGTGCACGAGCGCTCCACCGTACACGCGAATGCTTGTGTCGTTGGACGCGCGAAGAGAACCAATCCCCTTTCCGGTTACGTCGTTTGGATCACGAGGAAGGGCGCTGACTTCTGCGCCCGTATCAACGAGATAGCGAACTCCGGTTTGTGGATCGGTGACGAAGAATATACGACTGTGTTGACCAGCTACGTCCGTCGCCCATACGTGCTGGTCGGTCCGTTTCCCTGCTCGTTGCATTTGAAGGAACATGGTGGGTGGCACAACCTGGCCTGTGGACCAAATCGCTGATGAGACCGGCATTATATTCGGCGCGGTGATTTTGACGGAGGTTTCGATCGTGTGGGACGTCTGCGACTTGGTGAGCGGCATCGGATACTACTCCCGAAAGTTGTGGAACCGGTATAATACTTGGTGAGTGCGTCGGTCTAAGCTTTCATTTCGGTTATCATTGTTCGGCGTAAATCGAACTTGTGGAACCTCCCCCTCTCTCCGAATTTGGTCCGCGATATCAGCCATTAAGGGCAGTGGTGCACCGGTACTTGCTTAGAGCACGTTTCACATTTCACGCAGCAATCTACGCAGCCACATTTCCTTGAGGTATGCGTAGTCTACCATGACGGGTTTGGCTAAACTTTGCATCTATCCCAATAGCTGCAATGACGAGGTCACCCAGCTCCGTTTCGCTCAAAGGCTTTGTGACACGTTGGCGATCTGAGAGACCCGTCCGTTTGAGGACCGCTGCTTTAATTTCCCCGTAGGTCTTCCTCTCTGTTGGTTGATCGGGGATATCGCCGACGACGTGCGGAGGAAGCGCGGATACGACGTGGAAATATTTGATCCTTTCAGATCTGATGCCAAGCAATTCAAATAGTGCTTTTAACTGGGTAAACCAATGTTTTGGATTGCTTTCGTGAAATGGCGGAGTGGCGGTGGTTACAGTTTAAACCTGGCTGTCGGGAACTAGGTGACACGTATCCATAGCAAAAAAGGATACCAAGTAAGCGATATAAGACCCGCAGTATGCACGACATGCGTAAATGGAAAGCCGTACCACAGAGTTTAACGAAGTTAGAAAGAAAAATTAGCAAACGACTACCAAATTTTCGGTCGGGGTCGTCAGTTATATCGAAATCGTTCGGTCGCTATAAATTCAGGTTCGTTCCGCCTCAAGGAAAAGTCGGAAGAAAACGAATACATAGGCGAGATAGACGTTTATTCTCGAAACGCACAATTTCGCTATCTAAAGACACCGCAACACCTTCTAGCTAGAGGGAAAGGTATGGTCGCCAGCCGCGACACAGCAAACGCTCTTCGAGGCCAAAATCCGGAAGCGCGCGAAATGCAACTCGTATGGTTGACTCAAACACACGTAGTCATTGTTAGAACAGGCAAGCTTCCTATGTTGCCTAAGTACAAGATGAAATTATATTTTTATAATATTTTACACATGGTACCCAGATAGATAGGGGCATCTCTGGGTCACTACATCCCAAAACGGAAGACATAGTCCTCTGGAATACAATAAGTACAACCAAAATATGGGGTCAAAGTAAAGAGTTTATGAGAGAATGACCTAATTGAAACTTCCCGTATTCTAGCAACTACTAGAATCGCAAAACTCGTTTGTTGGTTGTTCAACTATTGCGATTACTGGCGGGCTTCTAGGTAGGTCATTCTCATTAGTCCACTTCAAGGTAAAACGGCGCCATTGGCTTACTTTCATTAGTTCTGCCATCAGTTTCAGGCGGCGTGCGACCACTTTTCTCCTGGCTGCTTTGGAGAGATCTGGCTTCAAGAGATGCTACCTACGGACTCCCTAACAATCATCATCCGTACACATTAGCCGAGGGTGAGACATCTCAGCTAATGTATCGCAATACAAAATAGATAAGCTGTTAAGCAATACAGACTAAGCTATACAAATGTCCAAAGGAAAATTGCGAGGAAATTTCCTTTCTGAAAATCAGGCTATTAAAAATGAGATTTACAATCATTTGTATCGAAGCTATTACTAGCGATGCGGCGCTTTGTCGTGAATAATGCGACCGAATGAACGATAGCAAACGATGTCCATTGAAACCCACTACCATTGACCACCATGCCAGAAGTCAGCTGACCAGGCTCGGGCCACGGTAAGGTTAAACTTTGCACAAGTACACGCTTGCGTTGATTGATCGCGACCGCTTCTGATGTGGCCACTAGGCGGTCTGAGTATTTTTGGGCAGCGTTTTGTTGCTACACACACTATTTTGAAGGAACCTTTCGTTTGTTCATTGTGTCCACTATGTACTACGTGTTCTAGGATGGAGCTGTTACATTCCTAGTTGTACCACGCTTTAATGAGGCAGGATAGTGTTCTGCTATCTGCTTTCACAGACCGTGTGTCCTAGGTATCTCGCACCACAGGTGCAAGTAGGACAAAGGATCCGGACTGGGCCGGAATTTTGTCTTTTCTGGTTTGAGATTGTTGTTGGAGCCGGAAGCTAAAGGGGAGGTGAGGAACGAAGAGACTCATCACACAAACGCAACTGAGCTTGGTTCTTCGCCATATCAGCTAGTGTGTGTCTATCAACGAGGTAGGGTTCTGCTTCATTCTTTGATCCAGCGTACTAGGACCAAAACACTACGCAGCGTTCAAGGCACCCTGGTGAGAGAAGCCAACACTCCTTTCTCTACTAAGGGCCAGCAGCATGTGAACAATCTGTCAAAAGCTCGGTTCACGCGTGAACAGTTGTAAGTTCTTTCGCTGGGACTGAAATACCGAATACTGCCGAAGAAGGTGGAGAGGCTCCACACACAGATTAATTTTAAATAGCTGTACGTCCAACTCGGTGACATTTCGCCGAAATCAAAGAATGATGCAGGATGGTTTCAGGTAAAATTATTGGATATCTCGAACCAATTCCTGAAGGAACCTTTCGTTTGTTCATTGTGTCCACTATATACTACGTGTTCTAGGGATGTTGCTTGAAGTCGGAACACTATATGGCAATCAAGGAGCTTAAAGAAATGAAGGACCTACTTTTCCTGCAGCCGGATAAAGGTACGGGTGTGGTACTAATGAACAAAGCTGATTACATCGCAAAAAGTGGAATCCATTCTCGGAGACGGACGCAAGTTTCGTATTGACAAGACTCTGGAGAACCATATATTGGTGGAGAAGCAAATTTTAAGGCAACTACAAATTCTTTTGCTTCATGGTTATTTCTCCGAGTCGTAATATCGGCGGCTACAACCGACAGGGACGGAAGCACCAAGGATGAGGGATGCGCCGAAGCTGCACAACGCGGGAATTTCACCACGCGCAATAATGTGCATAACTCACCTTACCACAAAGTAGCCCGGTGCAAAGCATAGCCCGCAACGATTGACAGCCTATGTTTATTTGCCTAGTACTGCTTCCCACGTCTGATAGCTGTCACAGATAAGGGTAATGTCGTCGGCGTAGTCCAAGTCAAGAAGTTGATCACGTGAGAGCAGCTCCACGCCATGTGCGTCGTGTCCATTGAACGCAGTCTCCATAACTTCGTATTTGGTAAAGCTGAATAGGAAAGCTGACAGCGGGCAACCTTGCCTCATGCCGCTGGAGATATTAAAGGGCGTCAACCGTTTTCCATAAACACTCGCTCTGCCCGAACTATGCGCGTACAGCGCTCTCGTGATATTTACATATTTTTCCTTCACACCTTTCCTGAACAGACAGTCCCAAAGGGCACAGCGAGCAGCAGAATAAAAGGCCACTTTTATGTATAGGAACGCGACTACGGTTGGCCGCCAATCAACATGACGATGTTCCGACAACTGATGTAAAGCGAATATGTAGTCAATGCAGCCTCGATTTCGATTAAACATGGCTCGCTGCTCATACATCTGGATTTCACGATTGCCAGTCAGCCTATGAAGGATGACGGACGCAAGGAACTGTCAGGGAGAGTAAAATCTCCCAGGAAAACTCATTAATTCAATGGGAAAACGATTCGAACCAGTGATGTACACAAGAAACATCAAGACGTTTCAGGAATGTTTGCATCAGGAACATTCAGATCTACACGACGCAGGTACCTCCCCGTTGGCTAGCGGAACTGATCTACCAATCAGGACAGCTGACCTAGCTGTTTTGGTACGTGAGTCTTCCTTCGTTGACTTATAAAAATGTCTGTTGATTTCACACTACTGGTAACGTTTCGGTAGCTGGTTCTGCAACACACTTTTGCTTCCAAGCGTTGACTTCTGATTATTGGCTGGGGTTCGGAGCTAGCAGAGAACGAATTCAGTACAACCGGAATCGCATACAGGAGTAGCTCATAACAGTAACTTAGATGTGATGGAGATCATACGGATTCCTCTGTCATTGCAAAATTTTTAACGGAACCTCTTGAAAATTTGGACTGTAACATACCGGCTCCAGTCTTTTGGGACTTTCTCATGCTCCCATAGATTTACTAATAACTTCTGTTAATCCTCCCAAAGAGCAGGTCCCCGAATTTAAAGAGGGCTGGATGAAGTCCATCTGCTCCGGCGGCCTTGTTCAATTTCAGTCCTGTAACTTCACGTTTGATTTCTGCGCTTGAGGGCGGATCCAAGGGGATGGCCTTAAGTGTAGGGCACTCATTGGACGATGGAGAAGCTGTCTATTTTGACTTATTAAACTGCTACTCATAGTGTTCTTCCGACAGTCCAGGCGTTTTGACGAGCTGTGGATCTGCTGTGCACTGTCGTCGCATATGGTCTGGCTAACACCAGCTTTCCTGCTACCCGTTCCTCTTATCAGATGGAATAACTTTCTATGGTTACCATGGACAGCCACTGTCTCCATCTCCGAGGCACGATGAGACCGCAACGCTTCACGCTCTCTTTTTAGGCTAGCACGCAGCTTTAGCCTAAACACTTTGCGAATCTCATTGCATTCGTCTCCAACAGGAACACGGCGAGCATCCAGAAGTTCTAGAAACTGGATGGAGTTCAAATGCATGGTATGTCCATTTGATTTGCCGCATCAAGAAATGCCTGCTGCTAACAAGCAACGATGGGCGCAAAGCAACTGAGCACAGTCCACCCATTGCGAAAGCTGAAACTTTTGAATCTACAACATCTCTGGCGTTATTAAGAGGTTTCCCTCTGTTTACAAGACCGTGTGCACTAGGCCAAAATGAAGGCCATCCTACTGTATGGGAGTGAGTATTGGCTCTTTCGATCTGAGGTACCGAGACGCATTCAAGTCTTTGATCATCGATATCTGCGAAGAATTACTGGTATCGGATGGCACCAGCATGTCCGCATTCGTGATGTGCCTTGGCGGTTGCATGGCAGTGATAGGCTATTTGCTTGCCGAACAACCTCCTGGTGGTGCCAGCTGGGTGGTTTGGGCTTATCCCATTCCAGCAAATCGTTCGGCGACAGTGTTCCAGGACATGGTCAATTTTCGCTTCGAAAGCGATCTCCCTATAGAAAGCCACATAAGTCCGTTTAACAACACTGTGACGTGGCGGATGTGACTCGCCACTAAATAAAGTCACTTCCCCTAACTTCTTACTGGCGAAATATTGTATTCCAGCAACTTAATGCTGAAATTGTGGGGAGCATTGGGCCGCTGTTTTGCGAACGAACAAACGAACGGCGTATGAACTGGACAATCAGTCACCGGCTCCCAACGGGCGCGATTCCCTGAATTCGCTCCACTACCTTGCGGGCAGGTCATTCGGCCAAAATCTCGGGCTGGTGTCCCCTAAGTTTACACCCTATTTCTGCTTGGGCAACCGGGTAGTACTTCGCCCTCTGACGAAACCATGGTCTTATCCGTGTTGTTTTTTTTTACGATATCGATGCCTTCTTTTGAGTTCCATGGTTTTTGATCGTTCCATGCCTATTCGTAAGCTGTTGCAAATACATATTGCTTAGAGCAGCAGATAGCACTCAGTTTATTACAGTTGAACAAGTATGCTTCGTACACCGAAGTGCGGTGGATGCAGTTACCACAACTCACATCGCAAGGATAACAATAAATAACAACGGCAAGGTAGTGGCGTTGAATGTAAATAAAGAAAATGGAGTCAAGGATGAAGCGCGTTAAACTAATCACTCGGGGCTCTCATCATACATGAGCTAAGCTGCGAAGGCAGCGATGGTCGAATTTAACAAGCCTCTTTATGTCTGTCGACCTGGTGGGCCGGGTTTCGCAACCGTACAAGAGGGTTAGATGCGTGGCTGCATAATAACCTCAACTCTTGAGAGCAAAAGTGATGTCGCGCCCACGCCACAGGTGGCAAAAGCGTTTTGTGCTTTTGCTATACGGTTGATGGTCTCATCTTGTATCCCACTGGCGCTAATGTGGCTGCCAAATTACCTGAATTTTTCGCTGACTTCTAGCTGATCCTCACCAAGGATCAGCGCAACAGTGAGTATCGGTCAATTTTGGAGTAGGACTTTGCATTTCGACAGTTCATAGCACAAGCCGGAACGACTGACGACGAATGCTACTTTTCTCTGTACATCTTGGCACGTTTGGACGCTGTCACATTTGAGGGTAATGTCCTCGGCGTACTCCAATTCAAGCAGTCGATCACCTGGGGAAGCTTTACGGCTTGCAGCTCATGTCCACTGAACGCATTGTCCATGACTTCGTCAATGGCAAAATCGAAGAGAAAAGCTGACAGCCGTTATCCTCGTCTCACACCGCTGGAGATATCGAAGGATGGCGAAAGTTAGTTGTAAACCCTCATTCTGCCCGAACTATGCATTACATCGCTGTCATGACATTTATTTATGTTTCAGGCATATTTTTCCTAGTTAAACAGTCCCAAAGGACACATGTAATCCACCGAATCGAAGGCATCTTTGATGTCGAGAAATACGACTACGATGGCTTCCAAAAATTATGGCGTTGCTCCAACAATTCACGTACAGCGAAGATGTGGTTAATGCAGCTTCTATTTCGACGAAACCCGGCCTGCTCCTTGCTCATCCGGATTTCACGGATGCCAGTTAGTATCTTGAAGGCTTCAGAGACAAGCACCTTAGAGACACTTGAGGTCCGACTGATTCATCCGTGACTGCAGTATTCTGAAATTGAGACTATAATCAAGCAGCTACATTCTATTGTGACAGCCTTCTGCTCCCACAGCTTCACAGGTATTTTGTGCGGTTCATCTACGATAGCAAGTCCCCTAATTTGGTAAGAGTTGGTGAAAGTTTATCTGCTCGTGCAGCCTTATTCAATTGCAACACTGGAATCTCATGTCCGACTTCTGCGCGTGAAGCGAATCCAAGGGGGCGGACTAGAGAGAATATCGCTCAGTGCCAGATAATGAAAATGGCAGCTCTGTTTGATTAAACTGCTTTGCATTGTTTACCACATTACATCTCGTTCGTTTTATTTACCGTGTATACCCTACCCTTCAGTTCGAATGTTCAAACTAGAAACCATTTGGAAAATGGGTGTTTCCTGCCCGACAAAACTGCAGGCAACCACGCGTTTCGACCTTATTTAATCTCATCTGGTGGAGATAACAGACGTCGAAACCGGGACCATTGGAATATTAGCCGTAATCTGTACCGCTTTGGCCTCGGGGTCACTACAAGCAAGGTTTGGCACAACCGTTAATGACTGATTGGAAGGTCATTTTGCAGCAGTTGTAGTGGGAATAACTTTCCTCTTGAAAATTTTTTGATCTCTGCTTTAGTTCTGTTTCTAATAGACGGGATAACCGTAATTGACTAGTTTATGTTCCATGTAGCCTTACATTGCTTAGTTATCGGTTGTTGCCTACTGATGTGCGCCTGGACTTTACAAATTGGTGCTTACCGGATCTACGGGCAGTCACCTGAGCCATCGACTGGGTTTGTATGTCTGTTATTCTTGCCTCGTGTCAGTTTCACTGCAATGTTTACTGGCCTAAAGTTAACTGAAACTATCCTCATGGCTGTCACAACTACCAGCCTAGTGCACATTTGATATCCGATCACCTTATATCCATATAGACCTGGTGAACCGGACAGGGCCCCGTGCTCATCTCTCACTTGATGTTTGAATAACATTACCCTCGTTAACTACAACTATTTATGAGGTATTCCACGGCTGATCAACTCTTGAGAGGCGGTCCACGTTCTCATTTATTCAACTTCGTTTGAGTTATATATTCTATGTAGCTTTCGGCTTTAATTTTTTGCTCATTTTACCTTATTTACTAACTAGTACCTTTTTTCAAACAGAACATTCATCAATGAAGAACCATTTTCAATCTGCTCTGTATCAAAGCACACAAAAGCAGTGAGTCTATTTGTGCTTATTGCTTAGTTATATAGGTTTTTTAATCGATGTCTACTTGATGCAACCATTCTCATCTTTTGTCAAATATGATACACTAACCTAAGTGCACTACACAAAACCAACAAACCTCACGTTGCTGCGGTGATGCAATCTGTGAACTAGATAAGTAGAAAAATCGGGAACTTTGGGACCGCAAACATATTCGAATTCGATTCCGATAAGCTAATATTTGGTATCAGGAGCATCATCGAAACCTGCTTTGGTGATCCGCATCAGGTCGGTTTAGTTCGTCACTTCTAATCTGGACACCAAAGCCCGATGGACCCCGCTTCTGCTACTTACTTCACCATGATGCTGAATTCTATATCGCAAAACCTCCCCTCTTATGTGAAGATTATAGTCGTCACACAAGTGGGACAATCGATCTCCATTATCACGACAGCGAGTCCCCAGACGGTCTCACCGGGCGTCGATATGCAGCTCATTTGGGAGTTCATATCTCTACCGATGACAGCTGTATCCGTGTTTTTGGGTATACGAATAATTAATTTAAGTTGTCTGTGGCTTTCCTCTCTGGCATTCTCCGGCCCTGTGTTTGTGAGAGCGCGCACCAAAGCAATGCAAGAGGCCTTATCTTCAAACGGCACCCAGGTGCATATCATCGTTCTATTCGTTAGCTAGGAGTGAGACGCCCCAGCTATTGTGTTGTGATACAATACGTTTACATAATCGTACAAAGGTAGCATCAAAACGTATGAGAGCATACATATTAGTTTACCGCATTAGTGAGGTCTTGGTTGGAGGGAGCTACTAAGCAAGCAGATAGGAAAGAAAAAAAATCGGGGAAATCAACTCATCAACATGTCAAAAAGTGTGTCCAACGAAATACGTTCCTCGTCGTTTGAGCTTCAACTCGGTGGCCGCGAGGCACTAATCTAGACCGATTTTGAAGTGTGAGCCGTCATTCTTCCTGTTAAAGTCATCGGTTGGTCCCCTCTCCCTTTTTCACCCAGATCCCGATCGCGAAAATAACGCGGGTCGCAGGAGACGGTGTGCTGGCATTCATAGCACATCATCCATCCATCTAAGCCCGGTGCGTGCTATGACGTTACTGAGCAATCTATTTGCTCTTCTTGTGTCATAAATAAGACCTCGAACGCGCTCATTTCTCACGCGGTGTTCCCACCATATGTGAGTTAAGCCGCGAAACCACCGGTGATCGAACGAAACTTACCTCTTTGTCGATCTGATTAGTCAGGTTCTACAACCGTACAGGAGGGTTCAACGGACGGTCGTAGCAGCACAGATGGAGTTGCACGGTCGGATGCGCTATTCACTGAAATCTTCCCGTGTGAGCGTACTGCCTACAGGGTGAATTTCTCGATTTCATCAATTTAAGAAATGGACAACCGAGAATGAGTTGGACGATCAGAAATGCATTACGAGACAACTAAACAATAGAACAGTCGTTTATGACACGTCAAAATAACCTATGTATAACAGGTCCGGTAGGTTGGTAAAGGAAGGAACTACGAATTCGTGGGCTACTCATTCGCACAGAATAAGATGCGAATCAGTGAAGCGACGACGTGGAATGTGATCCCATCAATCAAATCGGAACAATAAGTTACCATGGTTAGTGCTTGTTGTAAAAAGAAGTTGAACTCCCACCTGTCTGCAGTTATTTACGTGCAACTGGTATGGAGTATACTTCCAGCAAAACTAGTTAACCTAAATAGCTTCTAGATTATCTGTTCACATTACAAAAGTGTAGGGAGCTGAGTGCGATCCCCATGCATATTTTGTAAATGATTTTACTGAGGGCACATACAGCTGATTTTGAAAGCGCATTCGAAGGTTGGCGGACCCGGAGTGAGAAATGAGTTCGTCAACAATCTAGACGACTGTATTTTTGACTCAGTTTCGAGTTATTGCCTCTCAGATTGATGTTCGGGTCGTGTTTCGAACCTTGGCGACATATGTGACTGGTATCTTTTAGTATTGGTATGCTAATTAGTGGTCTCCACATAGTCACTAGACACTCCGAATTCCTTCAGCCGTTTCTGGTACGGAAGATGGCCCAAACCCTTGACATGTTTTGTTACCTGGCGTTGTGGTGAGCCGACCGCTGCGGAATCACGCTTTAGCCAAGGCTATTTAATGTGGGGACACCCGTAAGCATTTAGCATCAGAGCGAAGACAGATGAAGCCATACTCCACTAGTGCCCTCTGCAAGAGATTAATATGCTAGCGAAGTCTGACTACCTGGAACAACGAGGTCGTCCTGTACCATCACCTCAAGGTCACGTTCATGGAAGGCGATCTACAGACGTTGCGCCCCAAAGCGTGTAGATGTGTGTGTGTCGTTGGAGGATGCGAACAACAAAGCACTTTTCCACCTTGAATGGAAGAGCGTTTCTCACTGACTATTCCCAGGTTTTGCACCTGCTTCAAAATCACACCACCTACTGGTTAGAACTGAGTAAGATAATAAGAACGGGAGTAGCTTCTCCTTTTATAACAGAAATTGAATATGTTAGAAGACACAATGTGAAACGAGACCGTAGGCATGACGGATAGCCTAGCCACAGTGGTTGTGCTGGCTTCTACTTCAAGATTGGTATTTTGATGTCAAGGAAAACGTGGTATTAGACTGATGAGAATGGGAGGTGAAGGAGAAACGCTTGCGATAGATTATTGTGTGTTGATAGTTTTTCTTAGCCAATTTTTTCGAGTAGGAGATTTTGTTCGGGGATAGCAATCTCGTCGTTGATACAATCTTCTGGTCTGCAATGCGCTAAGGACCCGGTCCAGCTCGAGTGTTATTGCAATCCAACGGGATCCGTTTGAGTTCATTGATAAGCGGCCTGTTCATTGTGTGCTTCTTAGCCGTATTTGGTTATGCACTTGTGACCACGATGTGCCAAGCGGAGAGCTACTCAACACATAGAACCCAAATTTGCGAGAAGGAATTTGCATTCCTATAAGGAACCAATGTCGTCCCCACTCTAAACGTTTGCCCAAAATATTTCCGCAACTAACTTTCTATCGTTGTCATCGGTAGCTTCGTGACCGAGGAGAATCACGTGCGGCAAATCCGATTACCTATATGACACAGTGAATGCACAAACTGACACAGAAAGTTCAGTGCACAACAAACATTTCCAAGTCAACGAATTGGAATCCTCGATCCTTGCATGCCTCAACGTGCGCACTTTGTTACAGATTGGTCAAGAGCCAACAATTGCCCGAACACTATAGACCGTATCGACGCTATTTGCTGCTTATCGAAAACCCGCGTGCAAGATCCGAACTCCGTGCTCACCCTGTTATCCCCCACATGCGACACTTGCGGCACATTATCATTGCGCCTGTCTGGTTATGCTGCAGCTTCAAATGCCGGTCAAGCCGGCATGGGCATTGTTTTGAGTCCCCGGGCTGAAGCTTCTTTGATCGATTTGATTTCAGTTAACAGCCGGATGTGCGCCCTTAGATTGGCTGGCTCATTCCAGGCTTCGAAGTTGCGCGGGGACAAACTTTGCCTGTCTGTCATTGCGACCCACGCGCTCACAAACTGTAGCACTGATTCGCTGAAAGATGCATTCTATCACCAACTGAACGCGCTTCTGCGTTACAGAAAACTATGGATACCGTGGTGCTTGCTGGTGATCTAAACGCCAAAGTCGGCAAATTGTCCAGTGGTGAGCTTCATCTGGGCGGCCAACATGGTGCAGGCTCTCGTAATGATACCAGTGAGCGGTTGCTACACCTGTGTGAAGATGCTCGTCTCTTTTTCACAAACACTAATTTGGTACACAGCACTCGCGGAAGAGTGACTTACGCCTACCAGCCTCGGACCATCCATGGACGCAAAGCGATCACATCGCAGTTACCGTCGGAAGGGCTGCGTACAACACTGTCACTCGATTTGGAGCACGAGCGGAGAATCCGATCATGCTCTTTTTTGTGCCGGCTTTCTGGTGCCTTTCGGCGGATGTCCGCAACCTCGCTTTGCGCGCATAGACACTAGCCAACTGGCGAAGCCAGGTGGTCGGAATACGTAACAAAGTACGCTGGCATCCGAGCTGAGTAGACGCTTACTGAACTCCGTTGATGCTCACTGGTCGCATATTCGCCGAACGCTACTGTCATCAGGCACGTTTTCATGCGGTAAATCAAATTTCCCACCTGGACACAGTCTCTAGAATCTACGGATGTTCGCCGACGTATTCCTGATGGGAGCGAACATAATGATACTCGCAAAACTGCGTGCTAGCCTAAAAAGAGACCCTGAAGTCTGGTGGTCTCACCATGCATCGGAAATGGAAACAGCCGCGGTTGTTAGTAACCATCATAAGTTATTCCGTCTGATACAGAAAACTGGCAGCAGGAGACCTGGTGTTAGTGGAATTATAAGTGATGAGAGTGGACAGCCGATCCACAGCTTGTCAAAACACTTGGAGCGTTGGGCCGAACATTTTGAGAAGCGGTTCCATCAGTCATTGATCGCCCTACTCTCTGGGCCGTCTCCTTGGATCCGTCCTAACGTACATAACTCGAACGCAGGGGCAGATAGAATTCTTCCAACCCTCTTCAAATTTAGCGGATGTGCTCTTGTAGATGGTTTACACAAGTTACAAGTGAAATGTTTGGGGCATTAGAGTGTTTCAACAGACTGGAGACGCTCCTTTATACTCCCAGTTTTCAAGGGGGATTGCCTTTCAGGATGCAGCAATCATGGCGGGATCAGTCTGATCTCAGTTGCTTGCATCCGTCGTTCTCCACAAACTGACTGGCACTCATGGAAGTCCGATTCGCGATGAGCAAGCCGAGTTTTGTCGAAATCGAGGCTGCATCCACCATATCCTCACGTCAATTGTTGGAGCATCGCCATAATTATTGGCGACCCACCGTAGTCTTGTTTCTCGACATCAAAGGTGTCTTCGATTCGTGGATCGATGTGCTCTTTAGGACCGTCTGTTCAGGAAAGGTCTGCCCGAAAAATATGTAAATGTCATGAGAGCGCTGTACGCGCATAGTTCGGGCAGAGTGAGGGTTTACGGCAAACCTTCGCCGCCCTTCGATATCTCCACCGGTTTGAGACAAGGTTGCCTGTTGGCCCCTTTCCTCTTCAACTTCGCTATTGACGAAGTCACGAAAACAGCGTTTGCTAGACACAACTTGCAATGTGTGAAGCTGCTTCTTGGTGAACGACTTCTTGACTTGGAGTATGCGGACGACATTGTCTTCATATGGGACAGCGCCCAAACGTGTCAAGCAACCGTGGTCAGATTAGCACTGGCCGTCAATCGTTTTGGGCTATGCGTTGCTCCATCGAAATGCAAAGTACTTCTCCAAGCTTGGCAGAGACCCACCCCTGTGCCAACGCTTTGTGGTGATCAGCTAGAAGTCGTTCAGAAATTCAAGTACCTGGGCAGCTATATTAGTGCCCGTGGGATTGAACTTGAGGTCACACATTGTATAGCAAATCTCGAGGTGCTTTGTCAATCTCCGCCATCTGTGGCGTCGATGCGATATCATTATCGCCTTGAAGGACAGAATTTATGATGCAGTCGTCCGTTCAACCCTCCTATACGGTTGTGAAACCTGGCCCTTCAGGTCAACAGACATAAAGAGGCTTGTCATATTCGACCATTGCTGCCTTCGCAGCTTCGCTCATGTCTAGTGGTGCTGACGCGTGAGCAATTATCGTTTTCGTCGTTGTGTATTTGGTGCAAGAAGGGCGAATGATTCGCTCAGCACCAGTATATCACACACCAGGCTCCGATGACTGGGCCGCATATTGCACATGCCATCTCACCGACTTCCGAGACTTGCGTTGTTTACGCGCCTGTGGTCCAGCTTGAAGAGGAGAGGAAGCCAGGTGATGATTTGGTCAAGAGGAGTGGAAACCCTCGCTTCTCAATTACCGTCGGTTGGTGCATCCCGACTGCCGAGCTGGGGTCCAGACTAAAATAAACACGTTTGTTTGGACACCCCTACTGACATGGCGTTTGTACTGTTTTTTTGCCCACCCCTCTCGTTTAGATTTCCTCTCCAGTCATGTTCTCGTTGCAAATTAATCATATACTGTTTAACGTTATTTTCTTGGTTTTCGAATTTTCAGTTTTCTTTTTAGTATCTTCTTTATTGCGGCGCATTAGCGCAGATGTTTCTCACCCTCAGCTAACGTGTATTGATGGCGATGATGATGATTTGATCAGATAATTCACAATGCGCAGTAGCAGGCGTAAAATGGGCTCTGAAAGTGCAGCTACAAATTGAAATGTACTGGTGCGCATATGGAGCGAACAGTTGATCGTTTTCGTTCTTTTGTCAAGCGTGTTCCTTCGGTAGGAGTCAAACTTTACGTATATAACCTATGCCCTTTTACCTCTTTGTGTGTAGGCCAACTACTGGTTGAGTGAAGCAAGTATTGCACTGAACTCTCACATCGTCTGAGTAGGAGGGGGCTGTTGTCCTGGTTATCGGTTTGGTCAACGGACACTTCGCCGACTCCACCTTTGAAAATTCCTCTTCTGCCGGGTTTACCAGTTCACTTCAGCACAGTTGCAGTGGATCCAGTTTCCACTACTCACGTCATCAGCATAACAATAAATAACTGACAAGAAATGTGCTTGTATGCGAATGGAATATAACGGAAACTGAATCAAGAAAGAACCGCGTTAAATAATTATTTACAAATATTCAAACCATATGTTTCTATCACGTCGAGTTTTTTTATTTTTCATTATTCATTTCAGCTAAGCAGTGCTTCCCATGCATCGAACGCTCACCTGTGATTGGCCCACTAGAATCCCTGAAAGTCGATTGAGACCTGTGTTTCTTTAATTAATATCTTGATCATGGCAGAAAGAAACCACTGTTTTAACGATCGAAATCATTTCTATTGCGTCTATGGATAGTTTACTTTAAAGTCGCAGTGTATACCCATTTCTCCACTACTGAAGTGTGCCAACCACACATACTTCGGGATGAAACTGGGAGCTCAGGATAAAAAGTGGGCGCACATATAATTTGTGTGTCGTGCAACCTTTCTCGCACTCTGACTCCAGATCAAAGACGAGATGTTATTTGCAATCCCCATTGTGTGGAGGGTTCCGTAGGATGCGACAGACTGCTACTTATACCTAACTAGTGTCATTGGATTCTCTAACCGAAACTCTGACAGAATTCATTACCCCGATCTTCCATCAGCTATTCGACCTGTTCCAAATGATTCCACTTTACTCATTCCAGTGCCTACAGTGAACATGTGGCTGTTGATTAGTTGTGATACTGCATCATCAACTTCCCCTGATTCTGACATAAGCGAAAACTTTGAAGCTGACGTCATCAACCCACATCTTGTTGAACAATCAGAGCTGAATGACTTGGTACGTGACCTGAGCTTGTCTAAAGACAAGACCGAGTGATGAATGGCGTTTGTTCACTCACTCGTCCAAGAGTAGTCTTAATACCATACTGCTCCACAATTGAAACGTGTACCCAACAATGCCTCAGTTGCATGCTACCAATGTGAAGGAGACTTAAGAAAGTATGCAAGAAATACCCGCTGCAGTGAACTACCATAAGTACTGCTGGGACATCTGTGTTGAATTCTGAGTTACTGGACTCCTAATGCGTGTGCAAGGAGGTTCCATAAAATATTGGTGTTTTTATGCAACGACAGCACTACATCGCATAAAAGTGGCCAGAGTGGACGGAATGTGCTGCAGGGAACATGAATGTAAAGCAAACACCTCTTAGGGAACCTGATCATATCTATTTACCACCCCTGCACACCAAGCTTGGTTTGAGTAAAAACTTCGTCAAAGCCCACAAGCGAGGTGATTTTTGCGTTTCAGTACCTAAAATAACTGTTTCCGAACATCAGTGATGGGAAGCTCAGAGAAGGGATGCTTATTGAGGCTGATATTCGCCGGATACTGGCAGACAGTGCTTTCGAATGCCAGTTGACTTCATTTCAGTTAGAAGTGTGAAGATCATTCAAGGTGGTGTGTACAGGATTTTTGGGTAGAACAAAGGCAGAGAACTACAAAGCTATTGTAAAACTCATTGCAACCTATCAGGCTGTTGGTGCTCGTATATATATATATATATATATATATATATATATATATTTTGCAACAGTCTATGAATAGACATTACACCATCGGAAACCATGGAACTCAAATCAAGGTACAGAAATAGTAAAAGAAAACACAACGCAACACATCAAAGTCCACGGTTTCGTCAGAGGGCGAAATACTACCCGGTTGCCCAAGCCGAAGTAGGGTGTTGACTTAGGGGAAACCACCCCGAGCCTTTGGCTGAATAGCCTGCCCGCAAGGCAGCGGAGCGAATTCAGGGAATCGCGCCCATTGGGAGCCGGTGACTGATTGATCAGTTCATACGCCTTTCGTTTGTTCCTTTGCCAAACAGGGGCCCAATGCTCCCCGAAATTACAGCATCAACTTGCTGGAATACAATGCTTCGCCAGGATGAAGCAAGGGGCAGTGACTTTATTTAGTGTCGAGTCACGTCCGCCACGTCACAGTGTTGTTAAACAGACATATGTGGCTTTTTATAGGGAGAACGCTTGCCAGGCGCAAACCCACCACGTCCTGGAACACTGCCGCCGAACCATTTGCTGGAACGGGAAAATCCCGAACCACCCAGCTGGCACCACGAGGAGGTTGTTCGGCAAGCCAGCTCGTATGTCACTCAAGATGCATACTCATCTTAACTTTTTCCTTGAGGACTTGGGATCTGTTAGAGACCAACATGGTGAGCTTCTTTATCAAGATATTTCAGTCATGGAGCAGCGCTACGGTGGCAGGTCCACGCCTTCTATGATGGGTGACTTGATGGTTTTTGCAGCTTGACGGCATTGAATCATGCAGGCGACGATCTCGGCGAAGCCATCATTTCCCAGTTCCAAGCTGCAGTCAGTAGCTAGCAGCGAGTGCTGCAGTGATGTTTTAAGCGTATTTGCCACGTCCATGCTTAATGTACATCATGAATTAGTACATTTACGTATATTAATGAATAGTGGGGATTTGGTATAGTTTAAGATACTTCATCATGGTCGACTCTCAGTTAGCAGGCTTTGGCTAGTCTGGAACAACATCAGACACCTTCTGGGTCTCATCAGTGGTGCGCCTTCCAGCGGACCCCCGCAGGGTTCCGCCCCTATGACTTCCGGATGCCAGCAGCTAGGGCCACTTCGCCATGAGTGACAGCCGCGGACCTGCGTGATTGACAGCTGACTATGATATGGCCCTGCTCATCTTCCACTGTGATGCCAGTTACGAACTATGCAACGGACGACAGCCAGCCCCACGAGCTAGGACTTTCCGCATAGCACCTTGGTACAACGCAAAGACTTAGAAGCTGTACGGACAGACTAGGCTACTGCATCAAACGACGACAAGCGAAGAGTCCCACGCGCGTACACTACGAGGTGAGAATCAGAGATCGATTTCTATGGTCATGTGCTCGTCGAACAATCCAAACTCAGAGTAGCGGCTAGGAGATCGATCACTCACACTCACCGACGCCTCGTACGCGCCATACTGCTAAATACACTCGCACTGACGATGTCACCTCGAGTGGTGACGAAACGTTTGCAGTCAACCTGCCGAGCTCAGCGAACAATCAGCCAATCAACTAAACAACCTGAGCTACCAACATTTGCTTCTATATCGCGGACATACTTTATATTACTAACGGGTAATATCGTGAATAGTGTAAAATCTGTCCGGATACCTTCCAAGTCCTTGCGTTGTACCAAGGTGCTATACGGAAAGTCTTAGCTCGTGGGGCTAGCTGTCATCCTTTGCACAGTTTGTAACTGGCGTGACGGTGGAAGATAAGCCGGGCTATATCATAGTCAGCTGTCAATCACGCAGGTCCGCGGCTGTCACCCATGGCGAAGTAGCACGAGCTGCTGGCATCCGGAAGTCATGAGAGCGAAGCCCTGCAGGGGTTCGCTGGAAGGCGCACCACTGATGAGACCCAGAAAGTCTAAACAGACTAGCCCATGCCTGCTGACTGAGAGTCGACCGTGATGATCCATCTGTAAACATCTAGGTATAATTCGTACGATCCAGACTGGACATTACTGCAAACCATCATTAGCTTTTAACGGTGTAACCTGACGTGCTAGGTAACATCGGAGAATATTTCTCCGATCCGTGGAGTGTATTCTGTAAGGTAGAGACATTGGCATTTCTGTTATAGCAAATAAATCTTTTTTTGTTTTTTAACAGTGTACTCGGCTTGGAATGAAAATTTACAGATAAATTCAAGAAATTGAAAGCAGGAATGCTGTTTACCACTTGCGTAGACCTTCCCGGGGCTCCCATCCACGAAGACGGCATGCACCAGCCTGACCAAGCCTGTCGGTCAACTTCTTCATACTTTTGCGCCACCTCATGGACTGACTACGTCGTGGGTTCGTCCAACTTGATGCAGCCGCGGCGTATAATGCAAATGGAAGAAATAGGTCAACTTACACACGCAGAACATGGTCTAGTCAACGTAAGCGATTAAGATTCAGTAAACACTCGAGTGAGCTCTTCTACAGCGCCAAACGAATTTGCATTATAGACACGGTTGAGACTGAAGAGGAATGTTTACCTAAGACTATATTGTCGAATGGGTACCTGAGTAGGTTCCTACAAGTTCATAGGCAACGGCCCAACGAGAAACCAACGGTTCATACTGCAGAGAAAAGGCTGTTTAGTTGTTTCTGCCGTTTAAAGGAGATCGTTTAGCCAATGACATCAGGCATAAGACCAGATCTGCGTTCTCGCCCAGTTGTGGCGACTAGTTTTCAACGACCATCCGAAAGACCTGTCAGACAATGCGGCCTCAAAGGTAGTCTATCAGTTCATCTGCAGTTGCGGTGAGGTTTATATTAGCAGGACTGACCATAGACTAACCCTAGAGATAACGGGGCACCTCCTAAATTGGCTACGGAAAGCATTGGCGCAACAGACTGGTGCGGATCAACTGAAGAATCGCAGCCCTGCCTCGTCCATTGTGAGTCATCTCTTGACTCGTCATCACGTAGATCAGTCGACCTCGTTAAAAGTACTGTTGCGCGATCGGAATCCAACAAGACTGGCTATCACCGAGGCCTTACTCATCTCGAAGTACCACCCGGTGTTGTGTGCACAGAAGCGATCTGTTCGATTGTCTTGGTTTTAATTAATCATTTTGTTCCACTTTGGGTTCCACATGTTCACTTCTGTTTGCTTCCTAAATGTATTGCGTTCTCGACTGAAGGGAGCAATTGCAATTTTAACCTTTCGCGATTTCTGTCTTCTGTCTGCGCTTAGTAGATGGATTAAGGTGACACATTGCTCCAAAACCAACTGGCAGACCTCAGCATTGCTCACTCGGTGTTTCCACCATACGTGGGCAATACTCCAAAAGCACGGATGGTCAAACACGGTCAAACGTTTAAAATCTTTGTCGTCAACTGGCCGTCTCTGATCCATACAGTAAGACCGGTGATATCGCAACGTTATACACCCTGCCTTTGAGTGACAGGCTGAACTTCCGTCGTCTCTATAAATGGTTGAACTTTTTTTTCCGTAAAACTTATGTCGGCTGAGTATACCTGAGGTTTCTGTTTAGCCATGTGCCATCGTTGCCTAAGAATGCGGATCGGCTTACTCGAGTGATACCAGTGCACTATTTTCCTATTTGCTTATCTATTTATAAAATATTGCATGATTGACGACGTCATTTTAATTCATCGGAGAATGCAACCATCCAGGTGAATTAAGCCTACCGTGACTCGAATTACGTCATATTACGCCATATTTATTGGTGACGCGCGGTATTAGTGTTGCTCAACATTATAGGTGCCTTTGATTCGGTGGCTCGATGTGCCCTTTGGAACTGATATATATGTAAATGTCATAATAGCGCTTTATGCGCATACTTCTGGCAGAGTGAGGGTTTATGGCAAACTATCGCGGCCGTTCAATATCTCCAGGGGCATGAGACAAGGTTGTCGGCTACTGACGAAGTAATGGAAACTGCATTCTTTGGACACGATTTGGAAGGCATGGAGCTGTTCCCAGGTGATCGAATTTTTGACTTGGAGTGTGCTGACGATATTACCCTCATCTGCGACAGCTCCCAAACATGCCAAGCAGCACTGGATAAATTAGCTCCGGATGTCAATCATTTTGGGCAATGCTTTGCACTCCCGAAATGCAAAATTCTCCAAGATCGGCAGGAACCCACTCATGTGCTGATCCTTGGTGGGGATCAGCTAGAAGTCGTTCGGGAATTTAGGTATCTACGCAGCTATGTCAGCGCTATGGAATAGAGGATGAGATCACGAAACGTATAGCAAATATCGAGACGTTTATGCCTGCGTTACATCACTCTCGCCCTGACGAGTTGCGTTTACAGTTCAGTTGTATCTTAAACCCTCTTGCACTGATACGAAACGTGACCCACAGGATCCAGACCTAAGCAGACTAGTTGCGTTCGACCCTCGCTGCCTTTGCAGCTTAGCTCACGTCTGCTGGGAACAAGGCGTATGCAGTGAGCGTGTTCGCGTCGTGTATTTGGTGCAGGAAGAGCTAGTGAACCGCCCAACACCGTGATATCGCGCACCAGGCTCCGATAGTTGAGCCACATGTTGCGCATGCCAGTCCATCGACTCTCGCGACGTGCGTTGCTTGCGCGCCGTGGGTGTGGATGGAAAAAATATTAAGAAAGACCAACCACTGACGTTGTATAGGGGAATGAAAACTCTCACTTCGAAGTTGGCGTCGTTTGGTGTCTTTCGACTGCCGCGCTGACATCCGAAGGACGATGAACACGTTTGTTTAGATACATTTGTTGATATGACGTTGTGGGTTTATTTCCCCTCACCTTGCTTAGCATCTTGCCTTAACCACCATCTCATTCCTGATGCCTAATACTATATAACTTGTTGTTTGGTTACTGTTTTGTATCATGCTATGAATAGTATCTTATTTATTCATGTGTTTTTTCTTTTGTACTGCAGCACAGTTGCCGAGGTGCTTTCTATTTCTAGCTAACTTGTGATTTTGGTGATGATCATGTATGCTTTTGGTTTCGACCGAACACACCTCCCAAATGCTTCCAATGCAGCATTAAGAGGTAGATGTATTCAAAGCATCAGGTGTTGCCATACGGTAGTAGAAGTTACGGTATACATTTTCGGATTTACTTTTACATGTGATTGAAGATTGTCACAGTATAACTGCTGTTGCAAAGTGCTCGATGCGTGACCTTTACCGTACCACCCACATCCTCATCCAGCAAAATAAATAAGGCCTGGAGGCATGCTAATGAGAGCAGCGATTGCTTAGGAGCCATACTGTTTCATCATGCGCGTCGTTGATACACACTTTTTGAGGAAACGTGTGTGCTAGATGTGATGGAAATATCTTGCTGAATTGAACACAGATACATCCACCGAACTAGCTCAATAGTCAGTAGGAGACCTCATTAATGGACTGGGTCATTGGACGCAACTGGCGTAATCGTTCATCTACAGGGCTCCGCTGGTTGGCCGGTGTCCGTGTGCTATACGATGTGTTCTTCCTAGTTCGTTTGACTGTATCAGAGGAGGAACGTCATCATGCCAAAAATGTTATTGATAGAAGTTCGCTAACAGTGCATGTCTAGGTGGATCAGATTTGCTATAATCTTCGCTAAGTTTCCTCTACTGAATAGAACGCTTGCCCCCGAAAGACCGAGTTTGGCGACATCAGACATACACCTGGATCGGATATGAATGATAACTTAACCGAATTTGAAAAATCTCTACCTTATTCATGTCAATGTTTTCGGAGACCATCCGAATTGCATGCAAATGTTCGCACAAACCAGCGCACGACTTGTTTCAAGAAATGCGGTCCGAATTGATCTGTAGTCTCGCATACTACTCCGGCATCTGAAGCTGATTCAGATACGATCAATTTGAGGTCCTATTTGTGCTGGTGATGGGAACACCGAGTTGCGGAACATCTCGTATGTTTGGAGTTGGTGTTCGAGCGAAACATATGCGTATCTTCGCATAATGTGTGCAGTCTGTCTCCTTCGTCTGAGCTGCCCTCCTCGAGCGCGGTGCCGTTCGCATGTCTACCCTACCCATGCGTTGGAATCCCCAGGAAGAAATACAGTATCGGATTTTCAAACTGATGGTGAGGATCACGTTAATAGTAGTCTCTGCTCAAGTTACAATTGGGGTTAGTTGGAATGTACACGGACATGATATGTAAGTTACGTTTTTCCTCTCGACACCTGTCGATCCTGCGTGGGCGTCGGTGCCGAACTGCCCACAGTTGGCTGTCAATCGAGAACCCCTCCATCAGTGTGGCGTCGGCATTTCCAGTTAGTACCACACCAACGCCAGTCAAATTTGCTGAAGCTGTTTCTGTGCCAACATAGAGAGGGAGGTGAAATATTACACCTTGGTTGGGGAGATGTCAGTTTAAGCACGCTACTGGAATCATACAATCGCGTTTCAGGAGGACACAATCATCTATGGCGAACGACTCCAAGATACCCGGTGGAGCGGTCGAGTTTCATAATCCGTTGAATTAGCTTAGTAAATTGCTGAAGTTTTTTTAGTTAGCATTCACCGAATTCTTTCGATGATATTCGAATTCAGATCAGTTTCTGACGCCTCGTCAATCTGCTCCACTTTCCCACGCCATCGGACCGGTCACGCAAGGTTCAAAAGTCCAATCAGTCACCTATCCGTGTACTAGCACAATTACTAGCAATCGGTATTCCGGTTCAGTATTCATTTACTGCTCTTAGCTAAATTTATTTTACACCATCCCACTTAGCCAGAGAATACAATAACTTTAGTGCCGGCCACGAAAATCTCCCTGAGTTAATCTTTTTTAATTTTTTTACGTCTCTCTAGACTTATGGGTAGGCCACCTAGACCCAGACAGTCTGTTTCTCCAGCAATGAACAATAAGAACAATCAAATCCGAGTTGAAGTAAGTTTCAACATTCTCATCTCCTCATGAATAGTAGTAGACTGTTAAATTCTACTCACGGCGGGGTAGGTTACGTTGTATACTCACTTAAACCAGCAAAGCTGCTTGAACACGAGTTACTCGGGAAATACGATCTCGCGGCAAAGCGGCACTTACTTGTCATCCATATACCATAAACCCATCAATAACGCTTAGTAATTCATGCAATACTGCCAGCACTTTTGATATTATTAGATCTTTAGAGTTGCCGAAGGTAGAGTTTATGAATTCTAGTAGTGGTGGGGCCATGTGTTGAGTAGCTCGTTTTTAGAAAAATCAGCGCGATTCTTTCGCTTTATTTTTTACATCATTGGCGATTAAATGTTGCTCCTCAAGAATGGATCAGCATTCGTCATTCGATGCGCTCGAAATCGGAAGGGGATGAGGTGAGTAATAAATAATTTTAGTAAGTAATAACAAAAAGCGAAACATCGAGACTGTGTTGGCCGATTTCCGTGAATTCATTTTCACAAAAAGGCTACCACAGACATAGATGGGGCAGGTAGCTAGGTTGCGATCGTAATCAACGGTAGAGTGTAATAGAAAAACCGGGCCGTTATGGAGCATCTGACTCGGCAAAATCACTCAAACAGTTGCATAAGTGTGGGATTGAGGACCGAACTTTCTTTTATAGTGCCCACTGGACATGATAACCTCGTGGTAAACTTGATCGACTAAGCACAGAATATAATATGTTCTGTTGTGCGGATCCGCTGCCATCTTTCACAGAATCTCTTTCTGCCATCTATAATCTACTAGCTTGCACATTTTCCATTGATGGAGCCATAACCGTTGATTATTGACGGCGAATAATACTATGTCAGCGATTTGGGTCGCATTGCGATAGCTACTACATCGCTATCCCAAGTTAGTACACAGTTTCACTGTTTACACTCCCACGGTGGATTCAGTTGGGTTCGACTGAAGGGAGTGGGTGGTCATGCGCAGTGTCATAACACTCTTTTTGTTCAGTTGTGGTGTTCGTCACGCTGGGCAACTTCATTGAAAATCCAATGATGAGTTTGCCTGCTACGTGCTATGTATCCTGCACTGACGATGCTACCACGCATAGGGGCAAGACGTTTGTAACTAAGTTGCACAGTTCGGCGGACATCACAACAACTGAATAAGCCACCCGGACTACCAGTATTCCAAGTAATTTCGAACTCTTTTTGTTCATATGGATCGGAAACGTACTGCAATATAAACAATTGCGCTCTGGTTTCCGTTTGTTTTCCGAGCTGAGCAATTGTGCTGCGGACCTTTTGTCGCCATCCTCAGTGCGTCACTGCTTAGCGTACAAGCTCGTTGAATGCGTCTTCGGCACTTGATCGCTGGGAAAGTGACGTTTGAAATTGGCCTCTTCCTTTCATATCATGTGATCTTCGATGGTTTGTTGTTCGGCCGCCGCTGTTTCCTGTCTTATGTAATGACTTCTGATCCTCCCAACAACGAAGAAACGGATCGCTTTGCCTTATGTCTAGAACACATCAGAAATAACGGCCAGATTTCTCAAACCGTATCATCTGATGGTTACCTACATACCAACCGCCACACTTAGGAGGACCTTGTCTAAATCGAAAGATAAATTGAAGGTACTCTGGCGCAGTAATGTTGTTTACAGCATACAATGCAATCACTACGAGAACTATGTGGGCCAAACAGGAAGGAAATTGGTTACAAGAATACAAGAGCACAAGCGAGCTTGCCGTAACCACTACACATCATCTCTGGTCTCGGCACATGTTGCTGAAGAGGAGCACAGATTTGATTGGGACAAAATCGACGTTCTCGCGCGGCGAGAAACGAGAAAAAGCAGGGGATTCCTTGAAGCGTGGTTTACTACAGAACACTCCATAAACCTGAGCATAGACCTGGACCCAGTGTACCAACCATTGAGAAAGAAAGAAATTCGACGGATCAGAAATCATTACATAAGGCAGGAAGCAGCGGCGGTCGAACAACAAACCACCGTAGGTTACATGCTATGAAGCGAAGAGGCCAATTTCAAACGTCACTTTCCCATCAATCAAGAGCCGAAGACGCATTCAACGAGCTTGCACGCTAAGCAGTGACGCACTGACGATGTCACTTCGGCTGGCGACGAAAGGTCTGCAGCACAATGGTTCAACTCGAAGAACAAACGAAAACCAGAACAGTCATCTCGAACTACAAGTATTCCGATTTATCGCAAAGCAATTGCGCTGGCTAGACTGTTCAAGCACAGCTTTCTTTGTGGTACCTGCGAAGACGTTAAGAATGGGTGATTGCCATGCAGTTCCCTTTTGGTACTTGCACCAACGTCTTTCCTTTTTGTACACCTTTATTAGAGGTGGAAAACACCTCAGCTGCTGCGCCGCAATACATAAAAGAAAAAAAGAAAATAAATGTAACAGTTGCATGTCAGCTGAGCTACCAGCAACGGATGGGTATCGTTTCGGCAAGCTATCAGCCGGCTACTATGCAGCAAAAAATTTATTATGCAAAATTATATGCTAAGTAATGAGATCATGGTTGGAGAGGAAGGCTAAGTGGGATGGGGACGGACAAAGCAATTCACAGCACGAACGCCATTGAGATCGGCTCTTAGCCATGTCAGCAAGTGTATCCAGCCAAACGTGTTCATCGTCTTCTGTCGCAACGTGAATGAACCTTAACGTGTTGCGACGGTTTGCGTACCTCCTTGACCCATTGAAAGATACTGGGTGGTGCCCCGGGGCCCGTTGAGAACTTCTCCTACCAGGTTGGTCAATGGTTAGAGGTCAGACAAACTCAATCTCCTGGTCCTCCAGGTTAGTGATTTGAAATGGGGTGGCGTCCATTTCTGCTCAACTAATTCATCGCCACCTCCACTGGCTTTTGAGCCAAAGGCTTTGGTTGAGGACCCTAATCGTCCGGCTGTCTTGGTCTGGACGTTCTGAAAATATCTCAGCCCACATACAACCATGACTATTTCCCCAAACGTTAGTTACATCCTACATCGGCCGTCTCGCAGCTCATCAAGGGTTGCCTTATGTGCTGTATACATCAGGGCGGATAAGCGAAAACATGCTTCTGCTGGCTTTTCCCTTCTTTCTTTTGCACCTCTCTCTTACTTCCCTTTTAGCCCCTATTACTAACCTTCCTTTTACAGTTCCCAGCTTAATTGACAACGGACATAATGCCACTGGAGTCAAACCCTCTGCAGCTACCTTCCTGCACCACCCACTAGACGACTATCGTCAAAGTCCCTTGTAAGACCACGCTGTCCCGTTCCCCTGGCGGCGTTCAACCTTCGCGCTCTAAGACACGTAGGTCAGTAGGCTGCACTCGCACGCACCTTGGACACACTGGGTATTGACTTGTGTTGCGTATCCGAAACTAGGATCAATGACTCTTATGGTGTTGTTGAATTAACTACACCCGGCTTGTTCTCTTGCCATTGGTTGCACGCATCCGGAGACACTGATGCAGCAGCCTCTGGTCAAGCTGGGGTAGGTATTGTACTCAGCTCCAAGGCTGCGTCATTGTTGGTTGATTGGATTCCACTGAACAGCTGTTTGTGGGCAGCCCGTTTGACGACATCAATCAGTGTTGATTAACGAAGTAGCACTGGACGCTGTTTGTTTGTGGTTTCCGCTTATGCTCCCACCGACTGCTGGCAAGAATACATTCAACCACGAACTGAACACGCTACTACGCAGCGCTACCAGCTCAGAAATGATACTTGTCGGGGATATGAATGCACAAGTGGGTCGCCTGGGCTCTTCAGAAGCGGGAATGGGTAGGGGATCACGGGACACAGATCGAAACCGTCACCTTCGAAAAAGTTCACCTACACGCCGATCACGGATCGACAATTCAATCGGCGAGATTACACTCCACATCTCAACTCAGTGATGCGGCCGCCTCGCATGGCGATGAAACGTTTGCAAACAAATTTCGCAGCTCAGGGAATGAATGAGCAACTGAATTATCAACCCTAGCTACTGGTTTTCCGAAACATTTCATATTATTAATGCTCTCCCACTTCCCAGAAATCACCCATGATGCTCGGGTTCCACGTCTGCCAGGATGTGCTTATGACATGCTGCACCTATAGTTACGCTCATGGTAGCGAAAGCTACTCGTCTGTCCTCTGCCTGTGTTACGGTTGCCATCTACAAATCCACTGGAATGCTAATCGTTTTTTATTTTTAAACCTTGTCTTTCCGTACCATAGGTTTCGTTTTCGCAGTGCTTATCGGAGTGAATTTTATTCTCCCACTGTCGCTGCAATTGCTTTATTTTTTGCATCAGCAATACGCTAATGCGCCGTCCCTACGTTTCACTGCAGCTTAATCGCCACCAGTCGCGCGTGTTCTAACTATACAGCAACAGTCATTTGGTCCCCTACCCATGCTTGAATCAACGATCTCCGGATTACAAGGCATGCTTGTAATCCTTAAGGCCACGGGGCTGGCTCTGTGTCTAGTTAATAGACTGTTGAGATTACATACATAAGGCCACGGGGCGGTCATATCTCAGTGCTCCGATTATAGTTGATCATCCGATCTGAACTAAACCAACCTTTATACTATATTGTTTTTTCTCCATTTATTCCGTCAACTAGCCGTTCTGCTCTTCTGTTCTCATTCCCTTGTTTATTGTGCTCACTCTGTTCAGGTTCACGAAAAAGATGTTCAACCGGAATGTGGTGAAAACTTTGCTGAGAAAGACGACTTTCCTTCAGAATATTATCCAGTTCGATCTGAGGTCACTTACTCCGATGAGAAAGAGTGCACACCGTCTATGCGAACGGATTATTCTCCCACGGAAACCTTGACGAATGTTAGCGCATCCGACCATAAGTCTTGGATGGACAAGTTAGTGGTGTTAGTTAAGAAGAATTTGAATACGGAGTCGTTTTGTATGTTTGCATTGGGGCAACGTTTCGCTCTTGACGCAAGAGTTTTTTCCTGACCGCAGTACAGTGCACTTTTATCGTAGTAAAAATAGATACAAGACAAAACAGTCAACACAACAAGTGTTCTGAACCCTCGCCTACTTATTCATTAACCGTTGCAACAGACTTTGTTCGCCACGACTTGCAGTAGGTTAGATTTAGGGGGACTTTGGCTGTTGTTCCAACATTCCTGGTTAGAGTCGAAATCCTGCCATAACCTGAGGAGATCGACTAAATTCAAAGCCGATCGTGGAGTGCGGAGTTGCGAGAAACCAGCGACCAACATTCATCTGCTTCACCCACAGTCCTAGTGATCGATTTGACCAAGATTCACTCCAAAGTGGGACTGCGCCCCTGATTGGGATTGCGTGTCACAATCACTTCACGCGACGCGTGCCTCGAAGTGACCTCGTCTAAATGTGATGCATTGTTTTTATTATGCAACAGTAGCATGCCAATAACTGGAGAGGGAGGCTAAACGAGAGGACAAGGACCAGAAAATACAGCATGAACGCCGCTAAGATCAGTTCTGGGCTTTGTCCATGAGTGACTTCAACAAAACACCAACAACTTTGCAACAAACCTAAATGTTGGGTTTCTGGAGTGTAACCTCCGTGTGCCTTGGATTGCCACACGCTATCTTAATGGGGGCCTCGGTTGACTTTTAACTCAGCCTCTGCCATTCCGATCACTGCGACCGTATCCGAACTTGGAAGTTTCGGTGTTGCTCCCTACCGTCACTCTGCTGTGTCAAGCGCGATAGTCGCGAACCATTATGTGCCGGGTTCCACTCATACATAAGGCTTTTTCTACTTAATGAGCCCAAACAACTACGAAATGTTTACGAGGTGTATTGATGACGGAGAGCAACACGGAAACTCTTCATAAAAATCCACGTGCGTGCTGACTTAGACCCATCAGACAGAGGGTAACTCAACTCTGCTATGATTGAACTAAAGCGACGCACGAACGATGGAGAAACAAATATCCTCCGCGAATCCGGATCAACAGGTTTCTGATTCTTCAGGCGCGTCCAGCGGTTCCTACCGCGGCCTGCGCGTAGCGTTTACTAACGGCTGCAATATGCTGAACAAGCGCGATGAGTTGTGCTACTTTGTAATCTCTCAGCGGCCAGACGTATTAGGCCTTACTGAGACATGGTTAAACCCTGAAGTAACAGCCCAAAACGTGAAAATCAGCGATTACTCGTGCTTTCGCTGTGATAGACTATCAAGTGATCGCGGTGGCGTTTTGCTTTATATAAGGTCTTTATTGTGTGGGAGGATGGTGAGCATGTACCGAAGCGCTGATGGTCTGTGTGAGCAGTTATAGTGTTTGATTCACCTCAGACACTGCGAGATGCTCGTGGGCGTGGTATGTCGCAGTCCACTGGTTGCCGCATGTCCACAACCACATGAGTCGTCCGCTGTTCGTACTCATGGACGATTTCAACTTACCTCGAATTCAGTGGTCTGAGGCTTAACTTCTCCCCGGCCATTGTGAAATCGAGAGGAAGTTTGCGGAATTTATATTTGAAACTGGGGCCTTTCGTGCTAGTCCTCGGTGTACTCTCATGGTACGACTTTAATTTCATGGACAACACGAATGGGCTTTACCAAAACGACCTTCGTATGCTTTGGGAGCTCAGGCGCAGCTTCAGCAATTGGTCCGAAGAGATTTCCACTCGCCTCTTCGTCTCAACAGTACGACCAATGCTAGAGTATAGCTCTCCCGCGTATTGTCCTATCACCCGGGGCGAGGTAGAAAAGACTGAGCGAGTGCAGCATGTGGCCACCAGGTGTGCCGTACGAAGACCGATGTAAGAAACCATGGCTTCACATCCTAGCTTATCGTCGACTGCGGGTTGACCTCATCATGATGCACCGTATATTACATCTGAGTTATTATCTCATGTTGAGGCCGCTGCTGCATCTGCGCACACCAAGCAGCACACGAGGACACCGGTACAAACTTGTAGTACTGAATTTGAAGCGGGTCGCTCACCAACTCTGTTTCGAACGCAGAATGGTGGATGTATGAAACAACTTTCCGAATCACGTAGTTGAGGCAAAGTCGGTGTCGCAATTTAATAAATTCCTGGACAAACATTTTGCCGATAAAAAATACATCGAGCGTACTCCAACATAGGTCTTTGTACCTGAGTGATATTAGATGCTTCTACACAGACATATATCTTCTTGCTGATTCCAACCAGTAAACAGTAATGTAAATTTGCTTGTATGCAATCAGCGATCGACTCCCCTTGCGGATTAGCTCGCTCATAGCCGGAAAACATGAGCATTTGTTTGTTTATTTAATTTCCAGTGCTCATCTATCACTGAGCGCTGTCTTGCCGGATCACTTTTTCTTGGTGCAAGCTGGGTGCTTTAGGTTTATCCTCATATTTACAAATAAATTGTATTATCTCCTTTTTGGTAACACACGCATGAAGCCATGCCAGTTGACTGAAAGTACTTTCTAATTTAAACGATTGCAAATTGATCGCAAAATGTACAAAAACGTTACAGATTAGTCTCGGGATCGCAAGTAACATATTAGTTGATATTGATAGTAATACATTGTCTGGTGCTCCACTACAGGTTCCAGCAAGTAGTTCGGCGGAAGTGCTCCAGCACATGGTGGGTATTTTCCTGGCAATCCCTATAAGAAAATTCTCTTGTGTGTGCTTAACGATACTACATGGTGGGTATGACTTGTCACGACATAAAGTCACTATGTTCAAAATCGTGAAATATGCTTAGAACCGATCGAGAAGTCATGAGTTCAGAGACCTTTGGGAACAGACAATTGGCGGGGCCTTTAAATACACCGTGCTTTTTACACTGAACATCGT
Source organism: Dicrocoelium dendriticum (assembly GCA_944474145.2). Taxonomy (NCBI): domain Eukaryota; kingdom Metazoa; phylum Platyhelminthes; class Trematoda; order Plagiorchiida; family Dicrocoeliidae; genus Dicrocoelium; species Dicrocoelium dendriticum. The sequence goes on from OX104063.1 coordinate 84,283,315, forward strand.
TTTCGCAATAACGCTATGGATACGTTAGTTTTCTTGGACCATTTTGCCATTGACCTGTGTCAAACTATTTGCAAAGTCACCGCTGCCGTCCTTCACTTACGTTTTAGGGTAAGCTCAAGATACTGCACCCTTTGAGCTGGACCGACTCGGTAGGAAATCTGGCTTGCAGCGTTGGCCTATTAACAGAATGCAGCCTCAGATTATTCTTTGTGGGAATCTTTTATTTTTGCTCCTCTATACTGACCGTTTATTCAGGTGACATGCACACTGTGGTTTTTATCCATTCATAAAAATTCGCATTTCTGCTAATTTAGTTTTAGTCCATCCGTAGTCGATATTGTAACGTGCTGAAAATATACCTAACTGGATACATAAAGATTATTTCGTCATGAATTGACACAAAATCATCCTTAGGCTAGGTGAATCAATATGCCTGACGTCTCTGCTATTGCAACTATCGTCCCCGTTCGCTGCAAACTGCCGCTCCAATCACATACGGATTCACCTGGCCTGGTGAAACTTTTGTGTCAACAAACACTCCAATCGATTGGTTGCAAACCCCTCAGTCGCAGCGCTTTTCTTCCCATCTGTGAAGCGTTGTAGCCCATTAGACGGATGCTAACATCATGAGATACCTTGGGCCCCGTTTGGTAATTTATCAAACCAAACTTCTCTGTTAGGAAACTTAGATTTCTTAAGATGACTTATTTTCGGAGATTTTATCAAAAGTAAAAAACCCGCTGCTCTACAGTTTTAACTAGTACTCTTTTTTACTTCGGAATGAATTGTGTCTTTTCGCTTCTGACTGATTAGTTAATTGTGGGTCGCCTGCGGTCTTGAAGGTTCTTCCTTCTTTCTAGACCGCTGTACTATTCAAAAATTATCAATCAAGACTCCTCCGCTTGAGCGGTTATCACTTGTCAGTCTGTATGGAATTACACTCCCGACCACAAGTCTTACCTTTCCTTGGGACTTTGCATCCAGTGGGTACCCTTTGATCCAAGCTGTTGTTTGAGGTAACCCCAGTCCATATCACGCTCAATGGGCCGTTTTCCATGACCTTGCTTCGTTATATTCTTGTTAGGCCATGCGACTAAAGGCTCGGGGTGGTATCTGCTTAGTCAATTCTCCAGCCGAGTAGTTTCACGCCTACTGTTCGAGGTTGTGCTCCGTTTCCTTTATTGCTTTATCCTGTTTCGCCTGAGCATTTGATAGCCACATGTCTATTCATTAGACCTGCAAATATATCTAGTGCACGACATTGGTTTCCGGATTTGCTTGTCACTTAGACTACAAACAGCCACAAGATCCCTGCGTCTACTGAGGACGGCTTGCGCTGCGTCACCCACAGCTCCATCCACACACCCCATATTCAGTGTAATCCCGAAGGAGGAAGATTGGGAGGCATGTGGATGTGAGTGGGTCCGATACACTTCGCCAGCATGCACATCATTCACTTGAACAATGGCAGACATGCATACCAGACGTACACAGGGCTTCAGTCACTTCCACACTAGATGGAATCACTCCTTAAGGCCTATCGCCGTCACGAGCTATGCACCCTGTCTTCCTTAGCAGCGATCAACATCCTCCTAGAGCCAAGAATCGGGGTGCAAACATTCACGTAGAGCGCATTCAGACCGAAAATATCAGTCATCAAACACCTATAATGCGAGAAAATAGACAAACAGACACACTTGCAAACCCACAACAGCAATGATATGGCACTTGTCAATGGAATGTGCTTCATCGGATCCTTCCACTTGGGCAACAGACGTTTGATTCTTGATGCATCAGTGCTTTCTGATGCAAATGGGAAACAGCATACTTGATTTGATTTTGCCATTGGTAGCGATCCACTGCCATTGCTTCCCAACACCTGTAGCAAACATCACTTCGTGATGAGCTCACCTTGATCATGTCCTTTTAGTGCAACTTCAACTTACCAACATCCTGCTTCCCTGTTCGCACTTGGCCATACATCATCCATTTCGGTATCCCTAACGCGCATCGACGTGACCGACATGTTCGAGCCACTTCAGGTGTCGCAGTAGCGGGGCCCTGCCATCTACGCAGTACGCGTCGCTCCAGCGAAGCACTCTGGATCAGAAATTCTGTCACACCAACGGATGCGCGGTATCCGACGCAGGCATTCATGACGAAATTGTTCCATACAGCGAATGTCCCTTTTGTAAAGTGTCCATGTTTGGTTGCCGTTGAGAAGAACCGACCTCACCATTCATTTATGTACCGTCAGCTGATGGTTTCTACATACCCCATGTTCCAGCTTCCCGAAAGCTGCACATGCCTTCGATATATTGATGTGCAGCCCGCTGTTGGTAGCGTGCTCCCGAGGTAGAACAATTTCGTTGAGGTTTTCAAAACTTCACTAGCAATGCGGATTTGCCGACAACCGACGGATTCTTTCTCTGGCGACGACTGAAAAAGACAAGCAATCTTGCTTGTGTTGATGGTGAGTCCGAACTTGGTCACCGTCCAAGCGAGGTTTGACCAAGTCTCCCGATCAATTTGTTCATCTCTCCAAGTTTCGGTTTTGCACAACTACAGTCAAACCTGTCTAAAGCCACCACTCAAGGGAGTGGTGGTCGCCATAGACAGGCCCGTGCATAGGGATATTCTTCATAGGAGAAACTGTTGGGGATGTTTTTGGCTGGTCGCCATAGCAGCCTGGACTATATGCGTAGCGACAGCATATGATGTACTAACGAAGGGCGATCAACCGGCATACGGAAGAGGAGACATATGCAATGTAAGTTTTCAGGTTTTGTATACATTTCACGGAGACACTAGAGGATAGTTTTCTAAACATCGCGGCGTTGTACTCTATCTTTAAATGGCATGCTGATATTCTTCCGTCTTCACAGATGATTTGAACCGTAGGGAGCCACACGAGCCTTGTCTATGTTTATCTTTTGGGTGCCCTCATTGATGTGACTGCCAGAATGAGTGAACCGATCAACCGACGCGGGTGGCGGTTCAATGATAACTAGCCAATGGTATGTCGGCCTACTATTTTGATGGTACGAAACGCCTACCAAAGCGTGTTGCACTATGCCTCGGTTTGTCCCGTAGCACTTGCGTAACCTCAGGGTTGGACCTAACGATAGAAACATCGTTCTGCGTTTATTTTAGTTCTCTATGTACAATGCAATGCACATTGTTAGAGCAACGAATCAAGCAAACCTGATTGATCGAACGTCGAGGCAAGATGCTTTAACCAAATGGGCCAAATCAACCGCATTTGAACTGAACCCAACCTGAGATTCAGTGCAGGCTTACATAGGTTTACTAGTTAAGTTCTTCTCAAGATGTAAGCACGTTTGATTCTATTGATTTGTATCGTGCTCTTATACTTTACATCCTATAAAACGAAATTGCCTCTTAGGACACATATACTCCGATTGCGGCTCATCTCGTGTTCTCACTACCTTTAGTGACTGAAAGCAGTCGCGAAGCCCGACACAACACACGTATAATTTGCTTCATTTTTCCTTCCAAGTTTTTCACCACAACCGTTTTAGGCACCACAGGATCCGTTGCTGTGGTCTTATCTATGACCATCCATCCCATAGTTAAACTATAGTTTCCGCGATACATCGAACAATTATCACAGTTTACAATCAACTTTGCTATTGTATAATACTCTCCAACTTCATGTTACAGATGGATCCAAGATGCCATTCCTTTCGATCCGGTTTGCTCTCAGCCACCTTACAACCCAACTGGCACTCGGATGCCAGTAAGCACCCAGTCTTTTGGTTTTCAAAAAAATCCTCCTCCAACCCTTTTCACCCAAGTGTGTACTCCGATTTCCAGTTCGGGAGCATCAGATGATATTCTTGCTCAGTGGCGTCTCAGGCGCAAAATGGAGACTGCTCGGTTTACTGGACTTACTTTTGGTCATTGTCTTTCCCATCATCCGTGGCTTGTTCCTCAGCCGTGTGCTCCATTCTGGGCGTACCAAACCCGACCTGGTGGAACACCACAATCGGTTTTTGAACAGACCCACGTTTCCAGAGACGTTAGCTGTAGGGCAGAGCCGCACACGTTTGGAGGTCATACCGTCGAGAGTTTTAAGGCCAACAAAGCTACTCAGTGTGCCTCGGTGCCGAAACGGACTGCCCTCACTGCATCTACCCAAACAAATGATCCGGATCTGCACGGTCACTTACCAACAAGGTACGACGAATACGTATAACTAGTGTGGCTTTTCGTCTAGTTATTGTACGCCGGCGTATCTGATGAACCCAACCAGCTATTCGACTTTTGGGATCCACAGCATGTCTAACCGGTTTTATGCCCTTCGAGTACGCCACGGTAGGTCCTTGATATGTGCCTTGTGCACGAATCTTGTTTCTATCTCTTAAGCATTCCCGTCCAAAGCGTACTCAAGACCATCTTGACCATCTGGTACTATATGCTGTTGTTACCCACCCAACACAGGTCCTCTGTAAAACATCGCAATTACGAGCAAAATAACAGAAAATCACCGCTTTTGTACTCACCCCTCTAGTATATGGCTGCAGTCTGGCGTAAAAACTAGCCAAAAATACCACTATAGCGTGTCCGAGATTAATGTGCAACAGATCACACCCATTGATGTGTGTTAAAACACAATGGTGAGCAGTTTTGGCGAACCAGTGTCAGTGAAATTGATCGAAATAAACCTGTCCCTGACTGCACACATTTGACCGGATTTAGACGCTTTACTTGTGACTGGTAACTTAACGCCCTGAGTTACCACTAATCCCGCTTCCTGATGCGCACCACTGGAGTCTTTTGTTTTCCGTCCAGTTAATGGGCTTTGATCCCAGCATCACATATCCCACGTAGATGGGTAAGTTTGGATCTCGACTTTGGAATACATCCTTCTTGGGTGTACTTTTAACATGGGATGTCATGCAAGTTCTTCCGAAAGCCACACGACAATTCCCGTGGCTGATTTAGCTGCTTAGCTTTGTCTCCTTACTCTCTTACTGATTTACTACAATATGCCACAATCCATTGATAGATCATTTCTTGTCATTAGGCAGCGAGTTAAACGTATGTGGAACACTGCGTCAGCTTCCACTGAAATCTCACAGTACACGCACGCATTGTTCTGGTTTGCAACCCGGCACCCTCGAGATGTTCCGCTGCTGTTATTGTGGTTTCATCGAAGAACAGTTAGGTGGAGCTTTGAGTTTTCCTCCCGAGTTATACCATTTTATAATTATCGTATAATGTTGATTGTCCTAGGATTCTTCTCACAGAAATCAATAAACTCATTTGTTACTTATGTACGGTTGAGTCCTCTGTTTGCTTCAGCTGGCAAATAATTCCTATCTCAGCAATGAAGACATGATGCGGCAAACAAACTCATTTCGACTGACAACCTTGCCAGATAGTTCAGAGTCAGCGGGCTGTTGCATTCACTCACGCCTGGCTTTTCACTCTTCAGTTCACTTATTGCTGCGTCTTTTATCTTGTTTTTTTTTGCTCAACACACCTTGACTACCACGGTAGCCGCATGCACTGCATAAGGGTATACGGCACATTGTTGAACGCCTCTATTTTGCTGCCCTCGCACGCGTATGCTTGCTTTCATGAATTTACTCTGATGGATCATTTCTGCCGATTCCACCGTCGTTCATTGGAGCTGCTGAAAATGCTGTTTTACCGAAGGTGGCCCTGCCAACTTCATCTACCAACATGAGCTACTCTGTCGCATTGCTTTGCTTGAATGCCTTTGACCACTTGATTTTATTCTCACATTTCTTCTTAAAGCACTCTACGGGACTCTAGTGTGATGACGGATGACCCGGCTGCTTTTTCTACGGACTCCCGTTTACCTACACTCAAATTGGAGCAACGTTCTGTGCGGACCATGGCTTCTCCTTGTTTGCGGGATGTCGAGGTACAGACCCCCGTTGTTTGCGGTAGGCAACAGCAACCGCCGAGTCCCGTTTCGCCTGTCGGCCAGGTAAGACCCCAGTTTCCCCTGTCTGCCGTCATTCAATGTTTTAGCTATAGTTTACAGACTGAGTTTTCCTTATCCGCTAGCTGTCACCAAATGGCTGGTGTCATCCCCGTTTCGGTCAATCACTGTCATTTACTTAACCTAACTGCTGCCGATCTTTTAATACAGGTTAGTAGTACTAGAATTGAGGTAAAATGCGATCGCAGTTGCTAACATTCACATAGGCGAATAGCCTTACTCAGATCCTCCTTCATTCCATCCAACTAATCGCCGTTCTTCGAACTAATCTAGACGTTTGCATTGACGGCCTTCCATCTTGGCATTCGTTCCTACTACTTTGCAGTTTTGAAATGTCGCCGTTCACGAGTACCAGTTTTCTTCAGATGGGAATTAGGTGTTGCCTGCCCGAAAACACTACACTCTATCTCGGGCGAGCAACACCCAATTCCAATCTGACTCAGCTACGATGCTAATGATCGAATCACCAAGGTTCACTTCAATGGAAATCGCAGTCCACATTGAGATTGCGCGTCGCAATCCACTTACACAACGTGTACTTTAAAATTACTCTGCACTCAGCCTTCTTGATACGCTGCAAATTAGCATCATACGTTATGATACGGCTAGCATCCACTTCCGTTTCGCTTCGTTCGCTAACCGCAAGGGAATGCGTCCACTATTGCCATTTACTTCCTGTGTGTCTGTCTCCCTCAGGCCAAGCCGGCGTTCCAGCGTCGTTCACTGTTTCCTCCGTTACCCGACCATAGTGGATCTGACCACTACACTGATGCTGACACCTGGTCGTGGCCGCCGTCTCCATCCCCGTCCCATCTAGCAGATGGTGTGGGGTCACTGCATACCACCGTGTCACGACGTGATGCGACGGTTCAAACAGCGGACCCTGAGATTGTGGAATGCTTTCTGCAAACGAACAACGCAAATGAATCTACAAACATAGGTAGGCTACAAATGTGTCAACACAGCCTGACTCTTCATGTGCTTGTGAACACCGATTGTCACCTAAGATATGTGTCAGCATCGCTAGACCTACACTCACTTCTAGTCTCTTGCTTTTACGACTTGAAAATCCATCCTTCTTTTCCTTCTTTACTTAATTGCATTCGGTCCGGATACAGAACACATGACGACTGCAGTTTGCATCTGTGGTGTGATTTGTCTCATTGTTCCACACTCAAAAAGGATTATAATGTAATCGAGTTACTCTATAATGTGATTCAGCTAATCGGTATTTATTCCCGGTCGTCATCAGCGTCAGTTACGCCAAATACCTACGCTCTATTCTCCGATCTTCTGACTCGCATCAGTCTAAGGGTATTAGACGCACCTAGATTGCATTACATATAAACACACGTTGCAGCGAATTCTTTTGTCGCGATCTGGTGCAGTCTCTTACATCTGCACAGATCGTTTGCACACCGAAGATGTGGGCTTATCTACGCCGAGCCGGCGCAGCGTTGTAGGCACGCGTGCTTGCATGCTAAGTCTCTTTATTTCAGGTGGTGGGTTTTCAATTTTGCCTTAATGCTTTTCTTTCTCGTATAAATATCTACGTGTACTCTATTCCATTAACTTGCACACCTCGCTTAAACCAATTGTATTCGATTTTCGTAGCATATTTGTGTTCGTGGCATTCCGTGAACTATACTTTCTGACCCCGTGCACTTATCTAGGATTTGTTTGTTAACAACTTATTACATATGCTCATTAAATTAAGGTTTATGTCACCGTTTCCTTATGCATTAATCGAGTTTTTCTCTTTTTTTCTTTCTCTCTCTCTCTCAAGTGATTGGCTGTTGTTTGATATCCCCGGTGTGGCTGCGCTTGATGTGCATGTTGACAAGGTGCCTACCTGTCTATTACCCACTACCTCGTCCATACTGGCTCCAGGAGACAGTTGGTCGTTGCTGGAGGGGACGGGGTGCACGGTCCTTGTGGCCGTGCTAGGCTCGAAGAGTGGTTCCATGCACTCAGTGTGGAGCGGACTACGGTCCAACCACCGCCTTGTGTGCGGTTTATTCCCAAATAGAGCGTGCTTGTGTTTGCATGTGAAGGAGTGTGGGCCGGCTCCGTTGATGAAACGTGGTTCCCATCCGCATGCCTCCCGGTCTTATTCCTTCGGGTTTACACTGGATATGGGGTGTGTGGTTGGAGCTGTGGGTGGTGCAGCGCAAGCCATCCATGGTCCCTCTGTAGGCGCAGGTGTCCTGTGGCTGGCCACAGTGACAGGCAAATCCGAAACCGGATGCCGCCAACCATGTCCAAAGGCAGCAACCACTGGATACGCTGAAACGGGTACGGGACGCACATCTGAACCACGGGAACCCTGAGATGAATGGAATTGAACAGCTATTCTTCTGCAAAAAAGCATCCACGTTGCACACCTGAAGACAGCTGCGTGTCGTGTGCTCGCCGGTAGTCTCAATTCGGGGGCCAATTTGAGACATGTACGGTCGCAGCTGATTTTGTCTACTTACATCTATCGCGTGTAAGTGGGCACACACCAATAGGTTAGCCCATGGGGTAACCGCATTCGGCACACTTCGTCGCGCTATGTGCCCAGGTTCCATTCAGTTGGATTAAGTGATGTTTCTACTCCGTATTGCGATCGATGATGCCACGCTCTTGATGGTTGTTCACCAAGAAATGGCACTGATCTAGACGGTAGCGGAAGTTATGTGCATTCTGCTACAATCTCCTTGTCACTTGTGAAACACTGCACTTACTGTTCATTGAACTGGATCACGGGATCACCATCACTTTTTACGCAGGTCGATTTCAGGTTTCATCTTGAATGCTGCGGCAATTGCCTAGATACAGTCACTGACTAATCGGGGTTTTTCATAACACGAAGACCTCATTCGCCGTAACTATCACAGTCAGTGTCACAACTGCGTGACGTGTTTGGCCCCACGTGCTTTACCTCCATCAACTATGTCGGAATGGTACAGTAAAAAACATCGCTTTAAACAACACTCTAGCTTATTCAGCACAGCTCCTCTAACCAAACTACCCATCAGGTCCTACTCACGTTAATCGTTCCTGCAAACTGAGCATCATCTTCACGTGACTTATTGCCTATTACTCCACCTCCACCGATTTGTAAAATACAAATGACAACCCAGCCCCACCAGATACCACTTGTGGTTCAGCCTCATATCTGACTATCAGCTGTGGACCCGTAAAGATCCAACGGAGCTCCTGTACTGATGTGCTTCTATGATATATTAGCGTGCTAAACCTACATTTTTACTCGCTGCCTGAGAAAACGCGACGGTTTACACGTCTGTGAAATGCACAACACTGCCACGAATCTTCCTCAGTATCCGGATCACTTGCTATCGGTAATGCTGTTTCACCCACACTAGTTCTACTGATACCACCTGGTCCAGCAACTGCATCATCCACACATCGAGTTTACTACCAGGATCTCTTTGAATTAATTTAACACACCAACAACTCATACCTTACTTCACATATGTTCCAACTACGACTAAGCGGCTTCAGTGTTCGTTTGTGTGATGCTAGTCGCAGACGTTGTAGGGGCAAGGTTTCTCTTAAGAAACGCGTTCTACAACTGGTATGGCACACGTTAGTACAAACCAGGGGCCCTGTTGGCATCAAGTAGTTGTCAGAATGTCAGAGAGAAATCAGTTTCTAAGAAAAACCCGCCAGTTCAAGGAGTGATTTAAATCAATGACTTTCAACGGAAGCATCCAATTATCTCCAGAAATTTCATATCCGTCACGCAGCTCACACACCTTTTTTAAAGCGTTTCTAAGATTTTCTACATTTAACCTTGCTGTACCCGATTTGAGTTGCGCTACGAATTGACCTTAATTCCAGACTACTTGCACGGTTTCGGTAGCTGCGACTATAAAGCGCTTTTAGCTGGCATTGAGGACTTGCTTGGAACCAGATCGATTTCCATTAAGACCAAACGGAAAACCAAAATCCCAACGTAGAATAGATGTCTACCTATTAGACTGTCCTTCACCGTTACCCTGACTTAATGCAGGTCTCGAATCTTGGCTCCCGGTCACTTTACATGTGTTGATATGGTGAACGTCTCCCAATGTGAACACAAAAGATTTTGAAAATACCTTCGTCACTCCATACCGCTTTTTCTTCTTTGGCCCCTTACTTACGCACATGTGGCATTTCTTCCGAACTTATTCTCTGCTGCACTAATGAACTGAATTGTGTTTAATTCGCCCGCGGTTGTGTTGCCCACCGCTACCTTGACCTATGCATCCAACCGTGGATAAACACCTTCAAAGCTAAATGCCTATTTTCGTGCCACTTGTTTAATCGACCAATCTATGTGACCCAATCTCGTAGGGTGTCGACGTTCTCCTCCACGTCTTTACGTTCGTTTACTTTTCATTTTTTCCAATTACAACCTACTTCGGGTTCGCACATGCAATGTGCTTCCTCTGTCTTCAGTATCATGTCGCTGACTTCATCTAAACCTTGCACTGTTTCATAGTACACATGCCTATCCGCAACTATTTGCTTGTTTCTATTCCTTGTTCGGCTGCTTTAAGTCACTATGTATATATCTACGTATGATGATACTGGCCAGCTGGGATCGACGGATGTTCTCAACTAGAACGTGATAGTCAATCGGACACGAATTGAATCGACTCGATTGGACGCGGAAACCGTAGTCCCCCATCAACGCAGCTCCGCTAATTGCATGACAACTTTAGGTCACATTACGATGAACTCCATATTATTTGTGTTACCGTACAGTCTTGCACTATAAAGAATGTTGACTGGTTCTTTGTTTGTTAGTGTGGTGTTTTGTTCTTGCTACCTCACTTTTGTTGGGCAGATCGTTTATCCCGATGGCATCGACTTCCGCGCCCCTATGCAGTTTGCTTCACAACCCACTACCTTCTTTACTTGACTCATCCTAATTTTGTCGGATGCGAGCATGTGGTCGGGACATGCGACCTTTTACACTAAGAACACTACTTCGCTTCTTGCTAAACGAATTCCACGGAAAGTTTATCGCTTCAGCAATGCCGTGAAGTTCCGGTCATTTTCATTCATATTCTCTCTGTACATCAACGCGTCATCAGCAATATGGGTGTGCTTGTTGTGAAAGGTATATTCTCGGTTAGCATATCTTCAGTCAACGACTCATCTTTAATGCGCATGCTTCGTCAGGTTGAGTGAATCATCACATAGTTGGGGTAGAATTTTCTCGTGTAGTGCTAATCATAGCGACAAAATGTTAATCAGAGAGTGTAATGACCGTTGTAGACTGAAGTGTCATCTCAAGTCCAGTATGGATGTTCAATGAATAGATCATGACATGTTCATCGTGTGGGGTGGCAGTTTTTCACTCAGCCTCTACACAGAGTATGGTCTCCTCGGAATTCGTACGGCTGAGGATACTGGTCCGTTTCACTGACGATGTCAGTTTGCCTCCTGAATAGCCGTTATACCGAGTTATTTGTGGAATTTGCATGTTTATGTTCCGTGGTGATGCAAGGAACAATGAAGTAGTCTTACCGACACGTGGTTATTTTCTTACGATAGATCTTTGTGGTCATAAGCTATTTACAAGGTGTGGGCGTTTGGACCTCAAATGTTCCTTTATGATGTTATTTGAGCATCATGCTTAGGTCTTCCCTCTACACCTTTGCTCATCCCTCTCTGGTACGGACATCTCACTTCATATGTCAGCGAAGCATCAGTGCATGCTACCTGCGCATTGTTGCTCCTGATGTGGAAAACTACAGTGATTGGGGAGGGACGCATCTAAACGAGTTGCCTCTTGCTACGTCTCACTTATGCTTGTCTGCTCGACCTCACTGTTACGGCTGAGCTTGATCAAAATCTTCGTCTTCCTGATTCCTATTCCCGCCACTACTCACCGCCTAATTTCAACCGGTATCTGTCAATGTTCCATAGCACATAACGCTTCAAACTTTGAAATCACTCTTGTGCTCTCTGAAAAACACTTGATTGTCAGAGATCCTCAATGTTCGAGTTATGTGGTCCATAATTCACAACGTATCACTGGTAACCAGCGAACTACCTAAGTCTGTTTATGGTGGAGTACGTTATCTCTCCGCGGATCTGCAAGGTGGTGTGTTTGCGTTTAATTTGAAGTTTTGGTTCATATTATGAACGGAGAAACCGTCGTTTAATCCTTTTTGGGAGAAACCGTAGAAACTAGATTCAAGCATATTATACTGTGGTAGTTTTCATCTTCCTAATTTTCCGTTTACTCTTTACTCTAGCGCGTGCCGTTCCTGCTTCAGGTGCACCGTGTGCGGACCACTCATCTGATCGGGAAGTTTGTAACGAGCCAAAAGCAAGCACACCTGGCCCCCATGCCACACGCATGGGATCTCGCATCGCCCAGTATTTGCAACAGGCGGCCGTTACTGACCCGGTGAATCCACAGTGGCTACACGATGAAGTTGTTCAGAATTTGCTTAGACAAAGATCGGAATGTTTGCATCAGCTGAAGTAAGTGGCTCCCGAATTTTACGACGTAAAAGCCGTTTATCACATCTTTCTCACATCTTTTCTCATTTTCCTAATCTACAAGCTTATTAGTGGCTTGAGCCAATGTCACCCACATGTAGTTAGCGAAAAATGTTGCTCTCCTATTTCCTCCTGTTTTATATAATCGAAGAATGGATTCAGACTCTGATTAACACCTCGGAGGCCGATTTTGATCGATGCCCGTCGAGTAGGCGAGGTCTATCGATTCTTGCACCTGTGCACCAACTACAACCTCACCATTAACCGCATCACAAATGTTCATATCATGTCACCTGGTGCCCACCGAATTCCTCCATGACCTGAATCCGAATTCATCGTATCATCATCAGCAATAAATGGCGCACATCAGTCCAACACTGTCGATTAGTTTGGAGTACGTGCCTGCCTTTTGACCATGCTCTAGTGCGCGCTTACCTTGCACTCATTCTTCCTTCCTTCCACGAAGCGGATAACTTCTAACCTTTTCACTCGTAGCTTGGACTCGTGGTCCACAGTTCAACAATATTATGACGAACTGACCCACCAATTGTCAATGATGAATAATGTTGCCGAGCATAACGTTGGCTGAAATCGTCCCAAATGTGTCAAGAACTATGTTGTTGACGCGTACTGTATGCCAAACTTGAGACGACTTAATTGCGGAAATAGGTTCCACTGGGCACATGGGTTTCAACCTTTCCGTTACTTCCTGAAACGACGATCGACAACTAGTCCCGTTCCATTTGACCTGGAATCTTGACGGGTGGCAAAGGCTTGTGAGATGGAGAAAGCCACTGCTATTGGGAACAGCGGAGTACTGTCCCAATTCATCCCGAATGCGGGTCCAATAGAGTCATCAGTTAGTGAGACAATAGCTGGGAATTATGGACAGTTGCTTCATTCTCATCCTTGTCGACTAGCTTGTTTGGCGGAACGTTTTGAAGAGCAGTTCAGCATGCGCGATGCAAAACTGCCGTTTGCTGAAGTAACTGAACAAACCTAGAAACTTGGTCACACCTCCCACCTTGAAAAAATTCGACATGGTCCCGCTTTGCATAGACAAAACAATGATCCTAGATCGGATGACCTTCTTCCATCCTCCCTGAAAAATGGGGATGATTCTGTTGCATGAACACGATTTAGGACACCGAAGACGTGCCTTGTAGACTGGCGATTGTGAACTGTGGTGCTCAGCTTCCAAAAGGTCAACTGACTTTGCGAAAATCGTCGAGGCATTACTTTTATTTCCGTTGCATCCAAATCTCTCACCAGCATCATTATCGGACGACTTACTAGTCCTCGAAAGACTCGGGGCATCGAAACCTAGACTGGTTTTTGCCTTGGTCGTGGTTGTATCCACCAGAAATTTAATCTTCGTCAAATGTTACTGCAGATACATGCTTACAGACGAGCGACTATGGTGGTTTTTCTCGATTTGAAAGCCACCTTTAATTCTGACAATCCAGATAACTTGTGGAACTAGAACTCAGTGAAGGGAATGCCAGGACAACTTCATTACATTCTGCCATCTCTACCGCGATTCCCGAAGCAGGGTAAGTATCTACAGGAGGCTGTCTCCTGAGTTCCCCAAGATAACTTGGATTCGCGATGGTTGTTGCATATCTTCTTTTCGTTTCCGGTCAGGCTACCGACTGGCAATCCTTGAGTATGCGGACGACATAAGTGTCCTTGGATTTGGCGCCGTGGCTATGCAAGTACTACTGAATAGACTGACCCGTAGCGCTACATGCTTTGGTATGTGGTTTGCACCTCAAAAGTCTAAGGTACTGTTACAGAGCCCGGTTGTTACGCCGCCAGTCCCTCCTATGACGGAGCAGCCATAGGAAGTGGTGAATTGGTTCATGTACCTAGGAAGTTGTGTCACAACTGATCGTCACATCTCTGAGAAGGAAACTTCACATATCACGAAATCCCATGTGGCTTTTCAGAGGTCTGTCGTCTGTGGCGGCGGTTGGATATCAGCCTGTCAATGAAATATAGGATTTATAACGCTGCGATAAGGCCGGTGTTACTGTACGAATCAGAGATGTGGCCAGTTTGGAATTTATTGAGAATATCTGTAGCTCGGGGTGTGGATGAGAGGGTTGTTTTGTTCTCCATGCCGGGCATTTCTGTTGCAGACGTTTCGTCACCAAGCTAGGGAACATCCTTAGTGCGGCTATTAAGTCCTGATTCACTATCTCAAACACTGTTTGCGATAATCAGCCGCACTAAGGATGTTGCCTAGCCTGATGACGAAATGTTTGCAACAGAAATGCCCGGCTCGGAAAACAGGGGAACGCTCTCACGTAGCGAGTTCGCAGTGACGACATGAAACGCTTGGCCATGTTCGACCACTGGTGCTTGCGGAGCGCCGCTTGTATCCGGTGGCAATACGGGTGAACACTCTTGATGTCCACTAGCTGCTTTTTGGTAAGGAACTCCCTGGTGCCTCACTTGAGTGTTTGTTGAATCTTAACCGCTTACGTTGGCTACTGTGTGTCCTCCGTATGCCCGTTGATCGGCTTCCTCGACGTGCATTATACGCAGTGGCTACACCAAGTTTGGTTTTCTGGGATTGGGCTCCGAGATAGCCCATACCCGTGGATGGAGGCACTATCGCCATGGCGCAGTCATGCATTCAGTGGTGTTCCTGTATTTAGTTTATTCCATCTTACTATTAGTTTTCATTCCATCCCGATTAGTTTAACACCTTTCCTACTTCATTACGTTTTCTTTGCATTCTATTCCCATCCAACCTCATTTTCGTGCTGTCGTTAGTTATTATTATTCTGGCGACGTGAGTCGTGGCCAGTGGATCCGCCGCACTATGTTGGTACCGTTCCCCCATTCTGCATTTTGTGTGGACAAAAGGAATGAATTTTCATAAAATCCATCGCGTCGAGACTGTAACTTAGCATGGTGAGGTGGTTTGGATGACTCAGCGGTCCACTGAACTGTGCTGGATGGTGCTTTTTGCACCTTCAGAACCACTGATACCAGATTGGTTAATGATTAGATGCTAGACAAACTCAGTCTCCTTTCCTTCCAGGTTGGGGGTTGGAGTGAGGGGGGTGACTCGTTACTTCATAACACGGCCTCTGTGTAGTTCAGTTCTAAAACTTCTCTGCCTTGCGATAAGGATTTTGAACCAAAGGCTTTGATTGAGAACCCTAATCGTTCTCCTGTCTAGGCCTGCGCAACCTGACAGTATTTTGCCCACGCAATATCACTCTACGACTTTCCCTTTAAACAACCCCTTGCTGCTCTGGTCGTTGCAGAGGATAATCGATGGCGCTCTATCTGCTACATCGAGCAGGGTGGATAGGGACTTGGGTGCTGCTGCACAAGCCTTCCCGTCTTCTTATTCCTCTTCTCGTACTTATTCTCCCTTCTCGTCCTGCTCCAACTTCTCTTTTTCCCCTGCTTTCAGTCTCCCAATTCTTGGCCCTCCCCCGACTTCAATAGTCACTTGTTTAATAATTTCATCTCACACGCAAGCGCAAGGTACCGCTGCAGTCCAGTCGACAAGTCAATGTTCAACCAAGAGAGAAACGTCAGTTCATCCGCTTCTCTTTGGAGTCCTCGATGCTCGCTAAGACTAGCATGCCTCAACGTACGCATTTTGTTCCAGACTGGCCGACAGCCAACAGTTGCCCAAACACTAGAGACCCTATCGATCGCCATTTGTTGCTTATCGGAAATCCACCTGCGAGATTCGAGCTCCGTACTTACCCTGCGATCCCCGACATGCGACACTGGCGGCGCATTATCATTGCGCCTACCTGGAGATGACGCAGGTTCAAGTGCAGGTCAAGCTGGCGCCGGCATTGTTTTGAGTCCCCGGGCCGAGGCTGCCCTGATAGATTAGATCCCAGTCCACAGCCGGAAGTGCGCCGTTAGAGTAGCTGGCTCGTTCCAGGCTTCGCATTCGCGTGGGGGCAAACTGTACCTGTCTGTCATTACGACCTGCGCGCCCACAATTCGTAGCACTGATTCGGTGAAAGATGAATTCTATCACCAACTGTACGCGTTCCTTCGTTACAGAAAAGTCTGGATACCTTGGTGCTTGCTGGTGATCTAAACGCTTAAGTCGGAAAATTGTCCAGTAGTGAGCTTCATCTGGGCGGCCAACATGGTGTAGGCTCCCGTAATGATACCGGTGAGCGGTTACTACACTTGTGTGAAGATGCTTGTCCATTTCTCGCGAGCACTAATTTTCGACACACCACTCGCAGATGAGTGACTTGGCGCCCACCAGCCATGGACGCAAATCGATCACGTCGCCATCAGTTACCATCAGAGCGGCTGCGTCCAAAACTATCACTCGATTAGGAGCGCGAGCGTGGACTCGCTCTTGTATGTGCTGATCTGCGGCTGCTTTTTGGCGGACGTCCACGACGACCCTGTGAAAGCATTGACACCAGCCAACTGGCGAAGCCAAAAGTTCCGAATGCACATTAAAGTACGCAGACTTGCGCGTTAAGTAAGCGCTCAGTGAATACAATTGTAGGTCACTGGTCACATGTTCACCAGACCTTACTAGCAGCAGGCAAATCCTCATGTGTTAACTCTAATGGCCAACATGTCCGTTTGATCTCTTCGCAGTCTCTGGAACTTGTCGATGCTCTGCGACACATTCTGGCTGGAAACGCACACAATTCGATTCGCAAATACCTCCGGGCAAAAGTCCGTGATAGCCTGAAGAGAGACCGCGAATCCTGGTAGTCTCTTCATGCGTCAGAGATGGAAGTGGCCTCTGCCCTTGATAACCATCGAAAGTTATTCCGTCTGATACGGGAAATGGGCAGCAGGTGACCTAGAGTTGGTAAAACCATACGTGATGAGAGTGGACAACCTATCCAAAACTTGTCAAAACGTTTGGCTGAGCATTTTGAAAAGCAATTTAATCGGCCGGAATTTTTCGATTCCTCACCGGCCAGTGATCGGCCTGTCCCTTGGGCTGTCCCTTTGAATCCGCCCTCTCGTTCAGAAGTTGAACGTGAGATCGGATTGTTGAAGTTGAACAAAAGCTGTGGGACTAGATGATCTTCATCTAACCCTCTTCAATTTCGGGTGCCCTGCTCTTGTTGATGATTTACACGAGTTACTAGTGAAACTGTGGAGGCAGGAAATTGTCGCAACCGATTGGAGCCACTCCGTTATAGTTCCGATCTTCAAAGGAGGCTCGCGTTTGGAATACGGCAACCATAGAGGAATCAGTCTGATCCCCATCACCTCCAAATTATTTGCCTCTCTAATCCTTCACAGACAGACTGGCGCTCGTCAAGGCCTCCGAGCAAAACTCCGTGATAGCCTGACGAGTGGCCGCGAATGTTGGTAGTGTGCTTGTGCGTTAGAGATGGAAGTGGCCGCTGCCCTTGGTAACCATCTGCTTATTCCGTCTGATATGGGAAACAGGCAGCTAGCGACTTGGTGTTAGTGAAGCTATACTTGGGGTGAATGGACAGCCTATCCACAACTTGTCAAAACGTTTGGAGCGTTGGCCTGAGCAATTTGAAAGGAGAGTTAATCGGTCGGAATTGTCAGATTTCTCGCCTGATCGTCCGGCTTCCTGGGCTGTCCACCTTCTCGCTCAGGAGTCGAACGTGAGTTAAATAAAGCCGCGGGACCAGATGATCATCCTCCAGCCCTTTTCAAATTCGGCGGATCTGCTCTTGTTGGTGATTTATACGAATTACTAGTGAAACTGTGGGAGCTGAAAACTGTTCCGACTGGATCCATCCTGTCCTGACAGATTGGAGTTGTTACCTTAATATTCCAATTTTTGAGGGACCCTCTCGATCAGAATACGGAAACTATAGACTAATCAGTCTGATCTCCATTGCTTCTAAATTGCTTGCGCCCGTCCCCATCCACAGACTAACTGCAATCCGAAACGTCAGCTTCGCAAGGAGCAAGCCGGGTTTCGTCGAAATCGATGCTGTATCGACCACATCTTTACTTTGCGTCAATTGTTGGAACATCGCCATATTTATTTGCGACCTACCGTAGTCGTGCTCCTCGATATCAATTCGGTGGATCGATGTGCCATTTGGGACTGCCTGCTCAAGAAAAGTATGCCCGAAAATGCATAAACCTTATCAGATGACTGAACGCGCATAGTTCGGGCCGAGTGAGAGTTTAAAACCGACCTTCAATATCTGCAGCGGTGTGAGACAACGTTGCCCGCTGTCACCTTTCCTCTTTAATTTCGTTAGTGACGAAGTCATGGAGATCGCCTTCACAGGACACGACTTAGAAGGTGTGGAGCTGCTCTCACGTGGACGACTTTTTGACTTGGCATATGCTGGCGATATTGCGTTCATCTGTGACACCCCCCAAGCGTGTCAAGCAGTATTGGACAAATTAGCACTGGCTGTCAATCGTTTCGGGTATGCTTTGCATCCTCGAAACACGAAGTCCTACTTCACGAGTGCCTAAGACCCACGTCTGCGCTGATCGTTTTGTGCATCAGCTGGAATTCCTCAAGAATTTCAAGTTTCTAGATAGTTTTCTTAGCGCCTGTGAAATATAAGTCAAATCAAGTCGAAATAAGCTTTATGTACCCGACTAAGTACATTTTCAGCACTTTTTTGCACCTTAACTACGCATAAAATGTTGGATACAAAAAATCTGCTTAAACGAGACAGGCAAATGGTGCAGAGAAATTAAACAAAATATGCATACTTTCACTCAAGCAAACTTTCACGCGTGACATTAATGATTTTCCTGGAGTTCACTAAAAGACTTGGTAAATAAGTCAAAACAGTTACGATAAGAAGCGCGGCGAGAAAACAGATCCTTAAATTTTGAGCGTGTGTATGATAAGGAGCGAGTTTTAGGTAACTCATCGTGCAGAGGATGGTACGAATCGTTTAAAACGCAAAAATTCCATGACATGCATCAAAATGCTTGGTATCGATGGTCTACAGGAGACTGTCGGGGTAATCCACTGCATTTAGAGATAAGCTTAATCGAATGGACATTATTTGTGGTCTTTTCAAGGAAGTCCAAGGAAAATAACATGCGGGCAGTACAACCAGTGAGGTAGAATACTGCTAGCTACGAACTTATAAATTAACTGGCATGGTACTGAAATCCACTTGAGCCGGAGGGCATAAAATGATAGTCTCATCTTGCGAAAATTTTCATCGATGTGTGTAGACCATGTTAAGTTTTGGGATAAAAATACACCAAGATACTTAACAATGAGTGAACTAGGTATAATGCATTCGTTCACAACAATGGAGCTCGAAGCACTGGGCAAATTTTGACACCTGTCAGCATGGAGGAAACTTAAGTCTTGACACTTTGAAGCGTGGAGGATAAGGGATCGTGAATATAACCACCGTTCAAGCTCGCCCAATCCTTTTTGAGATGCCGAGAATGACTCATTGGTGGGTTAGACGCTGCTTAAAGCAACGCCATCGGCGTATTTACATCCAATAAAACCTGATGGAATTGGAAGTTTCCCGATGTACAAAGAAAACAAACGGGGAGAGAGGATTGCCCTCCTGTAATAGACCCCAGTCGTTGCAAAGTGTGGATGACTTTTTGCGGTTCATTTGGGTGGATTGCGGGCGATTTATGCAATGATTTCCAATTAGGTTGCACAGCGTAGGTTGAACACCGTTTGTGCATAATCGATTAAGAAATAGCGACATGTTGACACTCCCAAAAGCGCTTGTGTAATCCAGCGAAAGCAGACGTACTGCCTTCCATTTAGCATCTAACGCAGATACTATTGTGTGAACGAGATAGGCCACTGCATCCAGCGTGAAGCGTTTGGGTTTATAAACAAACTGAGAGGTATCACTGGCTAGGATGCTTTTAGGAATCCAAGGAATAAGCAATCGTTCTAAGACTTTCAACATGACAGATATGCAAGCAATGGGGCAGCATTTCTGAGTTTTATTCTTCTAGGCTGACATTATCCTGACGTGTCTCCAAATGTCGAAAATAGTGCCACGGTGTAGGCAACAATTGATAAGATATGTTCAAAGTAAGGTAAGGGAGTTGGCACACTCCTTTAAAAAATTTGTCATCAGGTTCTCCGGCCTTCCGTACATCCGGCCTCTTGAGTTCCTGGTAGACTTCGAGGTCTTGGAATGCAAATGTTGGACCAACTGCGGAATGTGATAGCGGGCGAAATGAAGGCAGGGAGCGATCATTTTGAGGCGCAGCGCGGAATTCAGATTTGAGTTTATCCACATCTACAGACCACACAGTTGTTCCAAAAGCTGCCACAGGTTATTGGATAAAATGGCATCAATGTACAGGCCATACACTCGCCTGATCTCAGTTTTATGGCTGAAGAAAGTCATTTGACCTGATCCAGCAGTGTACATTTACGTGCACGTTCTTCCTTCCTTCTACGTTGTCTGAATGATGAGGAGGAGAACTGGTATGCCCTTAAATAAGTGGTTTCCATTGGGCAGCAAAGGTAGGAGCAGAAGTAGAGATAGTCGCTGAGCTGCTCACATTGAACAGGCAAATCGTCATTGTTGAAAGCAATAAAACAAGTGGAGGACAACGTTCTTTGGAGTCTCGTGAGGTTGGACATGGAACAGTCTGGTCGCCTGATAGTTTTGAATTTCATATGGGCCAGTGAAACAGCGTTTGTCTTCCTGTAAATAATAGGGCATACCTTCATGATACAATGGTCAGGGTTGCCACTAGAGGTGAGATCACCAACCGTATAGCAAAAGTTCGAGGCCCTTTTTTCTACCTCCTCTACCTGTAGCGCCATCGCGACATAACTCTCTCTGAAGGGCTGAGTTTACAATGCAGCCGTCCGTTCAACCCTCATGTACGGTTGTGAAATCTGGTCCACCAGATTGTTAGACCTAAAGGGGCTAGTCACGTTCGATCCTCGCCACCATTACAGCTTAGCTCATGTTTGGTGGGAGCACCGCGTGAGCAATGAGCGTGTTTGGCATAGCGTATTTGGTGCAGCAAGAGCGAGTGAATCACCCAGCACCGTTATATCACGCACTAGGCACCCATCGTTGTGCCATCTGTTGCGCATGCCAACCCACCAACTCCCGCATCGTTCATTGTTTGCGCGACAGGGGTGTAGATGGGAGAAGAGGATGGGAGGCCATGCAATGACTTGGTCAGGAAGAATGAAAGCCCTCACTCTGATGTCGGCGTCGATCCGGGTTTTCCGACTGCCGGGCTGGTGTCCGAAAGACCATGAGCAGATTTGGTTGCACACACTAGCTGACATGCCTAGGAGCCGGCCCCAATGGCATTTGTGTTGTGAGTTTGTGTGCCCATCCTCCTCCCTTTTAGATTCCCCCCTCGCAATCACAATCTCATAAGAGATCAATCATATGTTTTTTAACATTATATTATTTGATTTTTGAATCGCTTGTAGTGTTTTCTTAGCATTTTATCTTTTTTGCGTTGCGTCACCTTAGGTGGCACGTGTTTCTCGCTCTCAGCTAACTTATATTGATGATGCTGATGCCTAGTGTAAGTACACATTTAATTGACATTTAGCTTATGAAATACAGTTAATTACACTAGATTTTCTTCGAATTTTCGAGTTATATATTTTGTTTTACTGAGTGCTTTCTAAAACTTTGTGTATGAGGGATAACCAAGTTTTCCGGCGGTAGTTGCTAACTGTTGATTGTAACAGCGCAGCATGTATGCTTATTAACTGATATGCAGAGATAAGCACATACGTCTTTCTCTTTGGCAGTCATTCATTTATCAGAAACAACCGTGTTTGCCATTTTCACCTATCGCAACGGAGCGATTCATCATTATCAACAGCAGTACATCAGCCATTTGAACTGATGCTTCGCTGCCTTACAACCATGATGACCTATGAAATAAAGAATAAGAAGAGGGAGAGAAGCGGGACTTACCTGAAAACCTTAATGCCCTAAGCCAAAATTCAGGGTCAAAGCGCCTACACCTTGTGTTACCAACATACTGTCACAAACAGCTGGCTATCGTACAAAGATAAGGCGGTATCGGCGAGACAGCTTCCTTTCGAGTTTCACTGCCCCGCGTCATAATCAGCCATTTCCCCGCAGATAAGTCAGCACCAAACACACTTTAAACAGGCAATCCAAATAGGAGACAGCAGCACACGTGCCACTGGTGTCGGTTGCGAACCATGTCCTGTAACATCTTGAGCCAAGCACAAGGTGAGTCACGTGGACTCCAGCCCGGAACGCGAGACGGACCAACGGCACCCAGTTTGGTTGTCCGTGACTTCATTTCTCGTTGCCAAGTCAACTGTCCACCATCCTACATCTGGCAGACAAAACAAGGCCCTCTTAGGTAAGCGGTGACCAGGCATACGTAGCACGTGCCCGAGCCAACGCAACTTATTCAGTGCTATCTATTGTTCTAGGGAGCTAGCATGATTATCACCACCTAGTTCTCGCCTACGCACATCATCGTTGCGGACACGCTGGTACCATCCGACACCAGCAGTGCTTCGCAAACAACGATGATCTAAGACTTGAAGGCGCTTTAGATCTTCAGATCGAAGGAGCCAAGTCTCACTGCCATAGAGCAGAATGGCCCTCACTGTGGCCTTGTATATATGACCTTTCAGACGGAGGGAAACTCCCTTCTGTCACCAAAGATGCCGCACATTCAAGAAGGCAGCTCTAGCCTTTGCAATGCGTGCGCTGACGTCAGTTTCTGTGCGCCCATCATTGCTGATGCAGCTGCCAAGATAACTGAATTGATCAACCACCTCGAGTTCCTCGTTATCAAGGATCAAGGGATCATAACCTGGGTGGTGGTCCTGCAGCAACACTTTGCACTTTGAAGGTGCGAAGTGCATACCAAATAATGGGGCCATTCTGGACAGGCCATTCAGGGTGTGTTGTGCCGCCTTAACATCGTCGAAAATAAGACGATATCGTCCGCATACCCCTGTGGTTAGCAGTCTGTGCGACTGCCCTTCTTGTATATTGCCACTGAAATCGATTCGCTCCAATTAGCTGGGACAGGCTCTTCCTTCCAGATACGTTCGAATAGGGACGTCAGTGCTTTACAGAGAACCTCACTCCCATCCTTGAATAGTGCAGGTGGGAGGGAATCCGCGCCAGCCGCAGGAAAACGATTGAGGGTTGTAGTCGCGTTCCGGACCTCGGCCTCCGACCGAGGCTCTAAACTAACCGTCCATGACTCGTCCTGTATCACCTGAGTAGGAAGAGGTCCGGGAGCAGGGGGCTAGGTGAACTGATCTTGAAAGTGTTCTGACCAACGAGTCATACGGCGTTCCTTATTGTGTATCAGTGCACCTGTGCTGTCTCTGATTGTCTCACTGACGCCTAGGTTTCTGGGACCAGTGGCGCGGTAATTGCCTACTGCTCCTGCCTCCTCCATTTCTTGAGCCCTACTGGTCCACCAGGCTTCCTTGTCAGCACGCAGGCTCTGCTTTAGTTCACGCCTAATAGCTCGTCTTTGTCACATTGTGTTCAGAGCTAGCCGGGAGGTTTCTTCTAGATTCCAACCGGTTCACCGACCTCTCGTATATTTAGTAACTGATGGATTGTGTCACAAGCAGATGCTCCTGCGTCGTGCATGGAGGCCGAGATCCCATTCCACTAAAGCTCAGTGTCATTAGGACAAGACAGCGAAAGTTCGGTACGCAGTGCGTCTTGATAGACTTGTCTGACCGAGGGCTGAGACAATTTCTCGGTTGCCAATCGGAGGAGAGGCTTGGTGCGCCTTCCGGTAAAGTTCATGGAGAAACGACAGCGTACCAAGGCATGATCAGAGTCGACGCAGGTACTTCAGTACGAGCGGCAATCCAGTATGAAACCACGCCACCTGTAACTTATGGCTATGTGGTCAATTTGGGTCCATCGCTGGCCAGCTACAGGTGGACGTCAAATGGCACTTCGGCGCCCACTGTGTCTAAAAGTAGTGCTACTAATAAACAACTGGTTCTCCGCACACAGTTGCAGCAAACACTCACCGTTGTCAGTCTGTTCAGAGTTAAGCTCATAATTACCATCCAGCTGAGCTTCTGAAGAGCTCAGGCGCCCTACTTGTGCGTTCATATCCCCTGCAAGTACTATAATATCTGAACTAGTAGCACTGCGTAGTAGCGCGCTCAGTTCGTGATAGAATGTGTCCTTGATAGCATTAGAACTGCAGTCGGTGGGAGCATAAGCGGAAATCACAAGCAAACAGCGTTTTGTACTACTTCGTGAATCCACCTTAGCTGATGTCGTCAAACGGGCTGCACATAAACGGCTGTTCAGGGGAATCCAATCAACCAACGATGGCTCAGCCTTGGAGCTGAGAATGATACCTACACCAGCTTGACCCGTGAGTGCTGCATCAGCGTCTCTGGATGCGTGCAACCAATACGAGAGGATAAGCCGGGTGCAGTTAATTCATTAACCCCGTTAGGGTCATTGGTCCCAGTTTCGGACACACGACGCACATCAATACCCAGTGTGTCCAAGGTGCGTGCGAGTGCAGCCTGTTGACCTTTTTGTCTTAGAGTGCGAACGTTGAATGTTGACATGGAGACGGGATAGCGTGGCCTTATGAGGGACTTTTGCCTATATGTGTTTTGGGATGTTGGTTGCAGATGGTTTTACTCCAGTGTCACTTCGGTTGCTGTCAATTGTTCTGGGAATTATAGAAGGAAGGTTAGTACTGGGGGTCGGGATGGGAGTAAGAGAAACAGGTGGAAAAGGAAGAAGGGAGGCGCTAGCAGTAGTGGCATCTTTTTGTTTATTCGCCCTGCTGTATGCAACAGTTAAGGTGACCCTTGATAATCTGCGCGACGGCCGATGCGGGATGAAGTTTATGTTTGAAGAATGTGTCATGGTTGTATCTGGGCTGAGATACTGTCAGGGCGCCCATGAGAATGATTAGGGTCCTCATCCAAAGCCTTTGGCGTAAAAGCCTGTCCGCAAAGCAGTGGGGAGATGGCAGTGATTTCGTTTTACAGGAATGGACGCCATCTCATTTTAAACTTCCAAGCTGGAGGACCAGGAGACTGAGTTTGTCTGATCACGTATCATTGACCAACCTGGTGGGAGTAGCTCTCAAGATGCTCGGAGGCATCACCGAGTATAGCTCAATGAGTCAATGATGTACGCAAACCGTCGCACCACGTTAAGGTCCAGTCCCGTTGCGAAGGAATGGAGCGATTACTTGCTTTTATCCACCAAAATCTGCTTTATATGCATATTGAACCGTTTAAATATGAACCTTGTGTAAAAGAATGTATAGTTATCGGTAATGGCAAGAAACAGGAGGTTAAACGCTATATGAATAGATTTATTTCATTCTCACCTAATCTCGTTTGAATTTTCGCGCCGCAGCTTGGTGGTCCGTTACCCACTTCACTACCCGAATCATAATAGCTCAACGGAACTGAACTGAAACCTAACATTAGTTCGACTTATTTCCGTCTGTTGAGCAGCCGTTTGCACTCCGTAACCATTTGTTGGTGTGTGTGTGTGTGTGTGTGAAATAAGATCCAGCTTTCAATGTAACCAGTGCTGTTGGAGATTTTGTGCTGCAGTGTAGACCACTATTGGGTGCTACTAATCAATAATTAAATATGCACTCGCGTTGTGAACCTTTTTAGGGTAATTTGATCGCAGCAGACAACCGAGTGTGTCCTGTTCTAGCAACACTGCACACGCATCCGTGGACCATCCGTCCGCCTACTGGTTCTTCATTAATTCACAAGCATCACCAATAAGCTGAACTTCGCTGGGGTGGCAAGTAACACGCACAATTTTTAATTGGTGCTTGCTGAATACTGTATTGTGGGAGCAAGTAGAAATTTGAATTTGTACAACTCCATCGAATTATGATCAAAAACGTTTACAAAGCAAACTGACTTGTCACTACGCTGATCGTTTTTCACGTTCTCACATTATATCGTTAAAAATCGTTTAACTCACAGTAGATTAGGTTTCAAAAATGTGACATGCTTGTGGCTAATCATTCTCGGAATGTACTATTTGAGAAATGCACATCTGACGATCGTTTGTATAGCTGCACTTAGTTCGCTTCCACTAGATGTTCCCGCAAACCGGTCCAGACATTTGCCACTCTCAGTACTAAGCACAGTGGATAGGGAACTCGCTTCATATCTGGAACCACAAATCTGAATTGGTGTCCACATGTGCTGCGAGGCGTTCGCAAATGGAGCAGTGGCCTTAACATGAGGAAACCGCCCACATGTAGAATCCGGTAGGTCATGATGAGATCGACACGCAACCGACGGTATACTAGGGTGAACCTTCCCAATCTCTCGCACCTTTCCTCCTACGGTAAGCACCGCAAACTGGGGATGAGCCGGTATTGAGAAATTATCCTGTGCAGCCAATTTTATCAAGTTGATTAATGTAACTGCATCAAATGGAGTTGTTCATTGGATCGCATCCACTGGACGCGAAGTCAGCATACCTGCTGGTTGATTAGCTGAATGAACGCTGGACCATGCCATGTTGTATCAATGTAATTGCCTTACTTGCTTCTCTGGGATTGTTAGGACTGGTAGTACTTTTGGGGCACTGCGATTGCTTCACGAAGGAAATTTAGTGTCGCATTCGTGTTACAGCCAATGGTTTGGGCCAGTAAGTGGCGGTATATATCGAATGGCATCAGGTAGGTTATCACTTGTTCAACACCAGATGATATCAGTATAAACCCACATGGATTATGATTTACGACTGCAAACAGGCTAGCAGTCTAAGTAGACCAATCGTTCGCAACCCCATGCCATCACAATTTCTTATAGCTGATTATTGACAGCGTCACCTGAATGTACCTAACTGATACGTCCGCATACTGTCCGCATACCTATCACACGATTCGGATCATCTCCGACGCTGTTGTTTCACAAATCAGCACTGTCTGATTTAACACTTGATGTAGTTCCAATTTCGCCCCTCATTTTCTCACTGTTTTCAACCAACCAGCAGTGGTCGAAGTAGCACTAATCTGATAAACTGTTGTTCCTTCCGTTATCCCCACGGTTGCACCGTTACATCACCACCGCAGAGTCCGAGGAACGCTCTCCATGATAATGCATGCACTGAGGCACAATCAATGGGATTTCAAAGGAATCACGGGAGTCTCCAGAAGATTCGCACACCGATGACATGCAACTGTGAGAGCTAGGATGGTTTATCTAAGCGGTTCCAAACCAATTCGATTCAGAAATAAGTTGTCCAAGCGTCTACGAACTGGTTTTCCCTACGGACAGACTTCACCACGCTATATGCGTGCTGTCGGGCCGGTATATGTTGTGATTCGGCGTTGAAGCTTTCTTAATTGTTACCTTCTATGGATACATGTCAACATTGTCCTCGCAGCTACAAGCGAGTACCCGCCATTCTTCGTATCTTTACTTGCTCTTAGACGCTTTGCCTTGGGACGATTTTCCATATTGAGCGATCAATTCTTTAAAAAAAACTTACATTTACTCTTGACTGTTGTGGCATAAATATGAGAATTCGACCACCCGCATT
Organism: Dicrocoelium dendriticum; assembly: GCA_944474145.2. Lineage (NCBI taxonomy): Eukaryota > Metazoa > Platyhelminthes > Trematoda > Plagiorchiida > Dicrocoeliidae > Dicrocoelium > Dicrocoelium dendriticum. The sequence continues at coordinate 84,311,311 of OX104063.1, forward strand.
CTGTCACTTGTCTTTCGAGGTCCTTCGTAGTTCCCGCCTGAATTTGCGACGAGCTCCAGTCATGCCCTCTTAATGCTCGTGGAATGAATATTCTCTAGTTGTTTACACATAGGCTAACCAGTGCTTCCTTGTCCACTCCCAAATTTAGACGAATGTCTGCATTTCGCACCTGACCTACCGATAGCACACTGTTCAGTCATTGAAGCATCCACTTCCGATTCGTTTTACACACCGTTTATTTTCACGCAATCCACAGCGTATCTGTTTCATTAACTGTTACATGTCTTCTTGTTCTACTCTTTTATCGCACCCACTCCAACAACAGATGTGTGATTGGTGCAATTAGCGAACGGGAGATGACGATAGTGGAGAATGTTCTGCGACAGCAACCACTCGCTGGGCCTTCCGTGTGATACCGTGTCCGCTGGCCGTTCGTGGAGCACTGCTTCCACAGTACTTGTATGCCAATCCTTTTCTGTATTATATCCGTATCGGACCTTGATTTTTTTTCTACAAAAACCTTTGCATTCCCTGTATTTCATTGGACCGTTACTGCGTGACTTACCTTGTGCCATTAAACATGAAATGTGCGTTCGTATACCATTTTTCATTGGTCTTCTCTTCACATAGGTGAATAGCGGTGTTCGAACTGTGGCTACCTCTGAAATTCCAAATCTGATAGACCATCACTCCGTTGGTTTAAACAAAAGAGAACAGTCCACGCATGTGTTAACGGAATCAAATTATCTGGGTTGGCATGTTTCGCGCAAAGTACCGACAACAATTTAGGGCTTTAACCATCCCCGTGGTCCTTTCTACACTTTGGCAGCGCTTCACATCACTTCCATGGCCAATTTTCTGCTGAGGATTCTCAAGTATAAGCAACCAAAGAGTGGGTTCTTTACCCGTACATAATGTTGCACAATCATTCACGACTTTTGCAAATCATCTGTTGCATTCCTTTAGTTCATTTTATGCGAGCACCATGCAGTCGGTCGATGTTCTCAAATATTGTCTCACATTAGTTTAAATTATGCATTATTAACATTAGATGCCCAATGTGCTACCGGATGGTCCCACGGAGCGCTTGCCCCAGGCATCGGACCCTATTCTGTTTCAACTTTTGGTCTAACGCCATACTGCATGGCTCATCGTTTTGAGTTTGGCTTTGTCACCCAGCTCATTAACTGCTTTGGGTATACCAACAATATCCGGACATCACATCCTTTACGGCAAGCGGCCTGCCTAGATATCAGGCATGCACAACCTTACAATGCAAGCACGATTGCAACCTTGAGTGAAAGATGTCTGGCTAGTTTCGTAAACCAATAACCGAGAGGACAACGCTTTTACCTTGTAGTACGGAAATCACCTGTAGTAACCCCGCATTAGTGCACGCATCCTGGCGAAATGCCCAGCCCACGCACGACCGGCGGTGATCGCTTGGCAGCAGAGCGTCGGTACTGTGTGCCGGTATACTGCAGATTCCTTTCTGTCTCTCTGGCTAGCTTCAGTTATTTGATTGGACATGCGTTTTATCCACTTATGCGGATTCATTATTATTGTTATTATTATTCTCAATAAGAACCTTAGCATGATAGCACCGCACGATTTATATCCGGAAAAATTTCTCCGCATATTATCAAGTGCGTACTGCAGATTGCGTGCAAACATATGTACATAGCATCATGAACATCTGGTATAGTCGGGATAGCAAATTTACCGAAGGACGTACACCAGATTATGAGTTCCAGACAATACTCACCGCTCGAATCTAAACATTTGAAGACTTGAAGGAAGTGAGATCGGAAGGAAATGTAGTAGTTATACTTCACCCAGAAAAGGGGTTAAGTGCTGTAGTGCTGAATAAAACCGATTATGTAAGTAAGGTAATGACGATGCTCAATGATCGTACCAACTTCGAGGTAGACAATACGCCTAATCACCCAGCTGAACTGGAGAAGAGGATAAACACGGAGTTACAAACGTTGCTGGAGGGAAACAGGCCCAGACCGTTAAATCCTTGAGATCCAGGGACACGCAAACACCACAGCTCTATGGGTTGTCAAAAATGCACAAGGAAGCTGTGTCACTGAGACCGATTTTATCTATGAACACTTCGCCGCAACATAAGTTGGCTAATTGGTTAGCCAAGGTACTTGAGCCAGTCAGGAAGTCAATTGTTACTTACAGTCTAAAGGACACATTTGAATTAGTGCAGCTACCGAACAGCATGTCCAGCATTGACATTGTATCATTGTTCACGAATGTGTCACTGAAAGAGATTATCCAGATTATATGTAACTATGTGACTGAGAGTCAGTTGGAAATAGGTCTTCCAGTCTATGAATCGGAGAGATTGCTACTCCTGTACACATTGAATGTAAACTTTTATTTTCAACGACAAGGCTATCGACGGGTGGATGGTGTCGCAATGGGCAGTCCACTCGGATCAGTGCTAGCAGATATTATCGTTGCTCACCTCGAAAATCAAATTAGGAACGAAATTAACCAAGCTGTGCTTTTTGCAGGTATATGAACGACATTCTGCTCATTGGTAATCAAGAGGTCCATCTCACTCAACTGAGTAACAAATTAAATAGCCTGCACCAAAACATCACGGTGACAACGGAACATGAGCAGAATGATAGTTTGCCGTATTTGGACATCTTGATAGAACGCAGGAACGATGGATCGATAAGTAGATCTGTCTACCGCAAACCCACATGGGTCAGTATTTGCACTTTCGTAACTTTGTCCCAAAGCGCCACAAACAGGGCTTGGTGCGGACTCTGTTTGATAGAGCGAGGAAAATGTGCACTCCTGACACGCTCTAACAGGAGATGCAACTACTCACCAACACCCTGACAAAAAACGGCTACCCGCCTGCTTTCGTCGCTCAGTTTAGCAACCAGATAGCAGAAGAGAAAGCACCCACCGTACCGAAATTGAAGTAATGCTGCAACTACCATTTACAGTGGACTATGTAAACCAAGTATTTCAACGACGTTTGAAATCCGCAGTGGCACGTGTGTACCCCGCGGCGCAACCGGTATTACTGTACACAACGACTCGCATCCCTATACCGTCAGTTAAGCCACCAGTACCTCTGTCCAACCGTTCACACGTCCTTTACCAATTTACATGTAGTTACAAGGCCGACTACGTGGGTATGACCGAGCGTCAACTGCAGGTAAGGATTGCGGAACATTTACCGAATTGGGTGAGACGACTCGTCTCGCAAACGACCTCAACCATTTCCCCAAGTCCTATGGATTTGCCATACAAAGTTCCAACCTCATCAATCTCCCGACACCTGCTGACAGACAGACAACGTGGACCTTGCGAGCACATTCTGGGTGATCTTCGCGTCAAATAACACTCACGTTTTACGACATGGCGAAGCAGTGGCCATTTAACAACTGGACCCTATCCTGTGTGTGTGAGTGATTGTGTCGGTGTATATCCTTTGGTGAATTTGCTATCCCAACTATACCAGATGTTCATGATGCTATGTACATATGTTTGCACGCAATCTGCAGTACGCACTTGATAATATGCGGAGAAATTTTTCCGGATATAAATCGTGCGGTGCTATCATGCTAACGTTCTTGTTGAAATCTCATCGGGAAATAAATGCTTCAGTTACCCATTATTATTATTATTATTATTATTATTATTATTATTATTAATCGCCATTTGAACTGATGATTAGCTGCCGTAAAACCACAGTGACCTACGGAACAAAGAAGAACGAAGAATAATAATAAACCTTAATACCCTAAGCAAACATTCAGGGTCAAGGCGCCTACACCGTGTCAGCAACATGCCATCACAAACAGCTGGCTATCGTGCAAAGATGAGACGGCATCAGCGAGACAGCTTCCTTGCGGCTTTCATTACCCCATGTTATAATCGGACATTACCCCGCAGTTAACTCAGCACCGAACACACTATAAACATGCAGTCCGAATACGAGACGATCGCAGACACTACAGTGATGCCTGCTGCCATGTCTCGAGCAAAGCACAAAGCGGGTCATGTGGACTCCAGTTTGGAAACCGAGATGGATCAACGGCACCCAGTTTTGTAGTTATTGACTTCATTTTTGCCCACCCCGAGCGTTCTGTCACCCCACACCTGTCAAACAAAACATTGCTCTCCTCTGTAAGCGGTAACTGGGCATACGTAGTGCGTGCCCGAGCCAACACCACTTATTCAGGGCTGTATGTTCTTCTGAGAAACTAGCATGGTTATCACTACCTAGTATTCGCCTACGCACATCATCAATGCGGATACGCTGGTGCCACCCGACACCAGCAATGCTCTGCAGACAATGATTATCAAAGACTTGAAGGCACCTCAGATCGGAGAGACTGTCTCACTACCATGGAGTAGGATGGCCCACACTATGGCCTTGTATTTACGGCCTTTTAGACGGAAGGCAACCTATTTCTCACGCCACAGATGTCGCAGTTTTAGGAAAGCAGTCCTAGCTTTTGCAACACCTGAACTGCCTTCAGTGGTTATGCACCCATCGTTGCAGCTGCCAAGGTAAGTGAATTGATCAACTACCACGAGTTCCTCGCTGTCAAGGATCAAAGGATCACCAAGTGGTTTGTACTCCTGTAACAACACCTTCAAATTGAAGTTGCGAAACGCTTGCTTAGATGGGACCACTCTTGAGAACACGTTCATGGTTAACTGGGCTACCCGAAAGACAATATCTTCAGCATAACTAAGCTCAAATAGCTTTTCACCGGGAAGTATAACAACGCCTGCATCGCGAGATTCCTCAGCTGGCTATTCTATAGCGACTATGATGCTTAGACCAAGCAGTCACATAAGACGGGACAAGTACCTATACTATACGAACGGTCTGTGGTTCTACAATCCAAATTGAAGACAGTAACCAACTTACGAATAGGTTTGCAATCGTAATAGGAAAGTGCGAACTGGAAGACTTGCGTCGGCGTGGGAAAACCGTACAGCGTAGCAGCTTGCTTACCGGCAGTCTGTCAAGGATGAAGTGGTTGACCTTAAAGGGTCAATGATATGCCAAAATGTAAATGAAAAAGTAAAATGTTTCACAATTACAACTTGAATAGCACAATAAGGAGACGAAGCTTGCAAGATGGTACCGTTTCGTCCCCTATGTTCACTTGCAAACGGACAACATATCAAATGATAACGTGACAACAAAGAAATCAATAAGTTGAAAGCGTGAGGTCACATGCAAGCAAAGTAAACGTTGACTACAGGTTGAAGAGGAATTATCAACTCCAAGGGAGTGTAACGAACAATTAGTTCTGTTTGAGAATACTTTTTATCGCCACTGCCTCGGCAAACTTGAAGACTCTGACGTTTGTGTTACGATAGATGACATTAAACGCCGAGTTAGGGTCCGCCAGATGACCCGTTTCCATCAGGTGTTTTGCAATCGAAGAGGCAGGTAGGTTGTTCGTCGAGGCCGGTCCTGTTTACGGCTGCCTTGTCAAGGTAGCGATACACTTCGGAATGTGTTCCGCAATCCGCTTACGCATCAACGGTCTGTTCTGCCGATGTAACTGCCTCCACGGTTACAAACATGTGTACGCAGTTTGGTTTTCAGTTCACTCTCTTTGAGTTTGAATGAGCGACTATCGATGATTGAGCTATGGTGTCGTTCCTGTACTCACAACACGTGATCGGGCTTAATGACGAGGGTTTGCATTATGTAGACGAAGTGATGACTAATCCGCTATGAATACATTTAGTTGTCTGGGACATCGAGGATGATCGGACTTTTGCGATCTGAATACACTTTACTATTACTTTAACAGTATGCTATATTTACGGCGGATAGCGATTAGGAAACGCTTTCATCTTGTATTGTGTCAGCCGCTGGAAAAGGAGACATGTTGCTTTAAGCATGATCACCTCAGTTTGTACCTCGGATAGTTTACCAATCACATCGGAAACCATGTAGGCTGTTTCGACACACTACATTGCTTCGCACAGCTGGGCGAATTCATCTTCTTGGATACTACTTGCTTCTACACGACGTGTATGGATGACAAATTCCCAGTAGTATGGGGATTCTTGGGAGCCGCAAGTGCAGACTTCATTTCAGTTGGGATAAGGTTGCTGTAGTAAGCTTAGGTAATTGACACCCGCAACGTTCTCGGTCAGTAAAATATAGCGGCAACGATAGTAGGGAGATTGAAGTTGTTCCGGGAATTTGCTTTATAGAACTTTGGATACAGTAAACCTCATGTACGTTGAAGGCTGCTACGATAACCCGTGTGAACTGGCACTGCACCAAATACTAAACGGACCATGCGTTAGCGGCAGTTCTCATTTACAGTACGCAGTTGCAGGTGGTTAATTAATTTACTTGTGGCTTGCATAAGGCGGACTGATTCAGGCCCTACTCAAGGACGATTACCATGGGATTCCGTACACAGTAATTACGTAAGCACGCTGTACTCGTTGAACGGATTTTCGTAAAAATCGCAACTGTCTGATGTGTTTGATCCTTGGTAGTAGGTAACCACTGCATTTCACGGAATGGATCATCCTTCCTCACCGCCCACTTCTCCTGGTTAGATAGTTGGTCAGGAAAGCTAAACTTCATGTCTAATGCACTGCGTTAGCTGCACTGCCTCAGTTCTTGCCCACAGTAATTGTGCGTGCACGTTCGATGTTTACGCAGTATGGACAACGCTCAATTCAATAACGACCTGTTAGTATGTTCTCCGCCACCCCATGCAGCACTGCAGCTGCCATTGTGATTTCGATCAGTGCAGTTTTGAGGTCGGTCACGCATGAGCGCATCGTATTTCGCAGACACAAACCGAGTGTATTCGTTGTATGTGAGCCTATTCGCGTGTTGAGTCGAAATGTAACTACCATGAAGGTAGCCTCGGTGGATTGATGATGGAAACATGTAAGATCACCGACAATGCTATGGTTGGTGCCAAACATGACCAGTGTTTGGTACATTCACACCAGGTTAAACCCCTACGTGGTTGAGACCTTTGAAGTAATGAGGCAGAATCCTAGAGTACATTTGCGCCTGATCAATTCATCCGTTCAATTGCATCCGGATAAATCGTAGCAATCCGCGTGGCAAGTACTGTGTAGTGATTGTTGCTAGACCACGTTGTTGAGAGTATTTGACTGGTGACGTCAGCTGTGTAGCCAATTTCAGCCACCACGAAGACCTTAATGCACCGCTCACCTTGAGCACACGGACGTACTCATCCGTGTCTACGGTACACAGCCATTCATGCGTGTATTAGCAGATGCTGATGTCCTTTGCTAGCGCATGTACTCACCTGCATGTTCCACAATTGTTAAACAGCACACTAGTTTTCGATGAAAACCAATATGCGCTTGGGACCTTGAGCTGAATGTGTTGAAAGTGATCACTATGGAACAAATGAGAGGATCACTGGGAAGAACGTTTGCACAAGTGTGACACATGGCGCAAATGTGTTGTTCCTATAGAGTACCATTAAAATATTCAACCCACAGCTTATCCGGATAATTTGTCCTTCATATTTGGTATCCAACATGCGACGGTAATAAAAATGCAGCACCGTGTCACGTGCCGCCCCGGGAGTACCGCCTAGCACCCCCCTACAACGCCTCCGCGAACGAAACAACTAAATGTATTCAAAGCGAATTAGTCATCTCTCCTCTACATAATGCGAACCCCCCGTCCTTAAGTACGATCACGTGTTGTGCGTCCAGGAACGGCACCATAGCTCAATCATCGTTATGACGCTCAAACCGAGTGCACTGAAAACCAAACCGCTTACATCGGGGCTTGCATCACCACCCCAACGACGATGTAGATGACGTTCCTGATGAAAAGCGCCTGGTTGAATGTGCCAGTAAACCATGCGAAATTTCAGCCGATAGTAATTAAGGACGTAAGGTAACCGCTCATTTAACGCGAATAACACTGGAACTAGGTTTCGACCTACTGTACTATGTGTCATGTCGAGAGTACCCAGGGCTACCGTGTCCGGGCGTCCATTGGGTCGTCAAGGACCCAGGGGGTTGAAACGCTAACCAGATACTTGTTAGGCGGTTGGGCAGTTACATATCAACCATCTACTGGGAGTCGGAGATGGATGGAGAGTGCGCCTGATTTATATCTCGTGGTTAGCTGCACGGTGTAGTCACACTTGGCACTGGGAGGACGGAGCCTGAAGGTGTGGTGGATGGATGACGATAACACGCACGAAGATATGAGTTGCAACAGATGGGCCGGCTATAACCGCATCATTTACTCACGGGGCGAAGTGGGATGGAGACGAAATAGATAAGCTTGGTCACTTGCAAGTGGCAAATGCCATATGAAACGCACGGACCGGTTTGCGTCCTGTGGAGCCACTCATCCCATGTGCAGATGCTGACAACCCTGAAGACGTTAAATGTGACTTCCGCCGAAGCGAGTACACCTTGTATTTGCGGCCTTCAAAGGCACCTTTCTCACTGCACAACCCAGGTTGGTGTTGTTCGAATACAAGTTCCCACAACTGAACAAATACTCATCCGGAAATATTTCCCTAAAGTGTGTGATAAACGTTAGTTGTGCTTGCCCTACATGCTCTGCGTTTCCGCATGCAGTGTCCAGCTGCCTGTGTTGGTGTAACGGGTTAAGCAATTCGAACACACAGCGACCCACACTACCCCTGTCCGTCAAGTCTGCATAGTTCTATTTTCTTATTGATTTATGCCCTTATCAAAGTCCTTATCCACTGGCTCTCCAAACACAATCAACAACAGGCGGTAGAACATAATTGCTTGCCACACAACCGTGTTAGAGTGGCATCTATTTGTCAAGCTCTCACATGATTGTTCTACAACGCGGCAACTAAAACGGGTATGCGACGCGACCACACGCACCAACTTACCGGAAATCCACGATGTTCCCCCGAATAGAGAACTGGCTATTTCTAGCAGGGTATAAAGTGCACTCTGACCCGTCATCATAATAAAGTAAGAACAACACTCGCTTAGAACAGGTAGTTTACTGCCAACAGAATGTTTTACAGATCGGCCAAATGAACAACACGTCCATAATTCTTACTGACATGCTGAACCATTTGTTCGCAGTGCTGCTGCGTCACTAAGGCCCGTGCTTCAGACACCGCGTGCTCCAAAAAGCGAATCCGCCACTCGCTTTTATTCAGAACGCCTTCAGGATCCCCCAGGAGCATCTCGGAGTACCGTCCCCTCATTGCCTGTTTTACATGAGCCTTTATTATGCTCCAGATGCCCTCGATGGGATTGAGAGCTGGAGAGTATGGCGCAAGGCGTAGAAGTCTCCCAGAGCGGTACGGTTCCTCCAGGAAAACGTGCTCCAGGTGCGTGTGACAGGGCGCGTTGTCACAAATCAAAAGACACCTTTCCACAAACCCTGCTCCGTTGGTATCAAGCACTTGTCGCAGCCACTGAGCGCACCTTTGCTTGTTGTAACTTCCTCTCAGAACCGAACACGCTACCTGTATAGTTAGAACACGCGCGACTGGTGGCGATTAAGCTGCAGTGAAACGTAGGGACGGCGCATTAGCGTATTGCTGATGCAAAAAATAAAGCAATTGCAGCGACAGTGGGAGAATAAAATTCACTCCGATAAGCACTGCGAAAACGAAACCTATGGTACGGAAAGACAAGGTTTAAAAATAAAAAACGATTAGCATTCCAGTGGATTTGTAGATGGCAACCGTAACACAGGCAGAGGACAGACGAGTAGCTTTCGCTACCATGAGCGTAACTATAGGTGCAGCATGTCATAAGCACATCCTGGCAGACGTGGAACCCGAGCATCATGGGTGATTTCTGGGAAGTGGGAGAGCATTAATAATATGAAATGTTTCGGAAAACCAGTAGCTAGGGTTGATAATTCAGTTGCCCATTCGTTTGCCGAGCTGCGAAATTTGTTTGCAAACGTTTCAACGCCATGCGAGGCGACATCATCAGTGCGTTGAGATGTGGAGTGTAATCACGCTGATTGAATTGTCGACCCGTGATCGGCGTGCAGGTGACATTTCGAAAGTGACGGCTTCAACCTGAGTCCCGTGATCTCTACCCATTTCCCCGTGGCGGAAGTCATCGCTTGGGTTGTTCCTATTTAAAGAATCACGGGCGTTCAACGCTCCGCACTGCTCACCGTTGGGAAGATTACGCTTGCAGACAAGCCTCTACAAGGCAACAGCTCTTCTTCCTTCATGAATGCCTAAGAAGGAACCTTGTTCCTCGCAGTGTTAACTACAAACCGCCGATTAACCATCCACAATCGTGGGAAGCCGCTCGGCAATTTGGCGGGCGTATGCTACGGCTGATGATCACCGACGCTCCCAATCGACTCAAGAAATATGAACGATGTCTGGACGAACATCGGTCTACCTGTCTTCAAATTATTGGAGAACAACTAACAGAACAACTTGACGTTGCAATAGAAAGTCGGGTAACAAACACTAGGACAAAGAAACATACTGCACTTCTCGATAAATTATCAAAGCTGACCTGTGCTAAAGACAGAACTACTAGTGACAGCTGGATCAGAAATTTGTCTAAACGACAAATTAACGAAGCGGAAGAGCAAGTCCTCATCAAGGGACTAAACTATAACTTCAAAGATGCAGCAACTACAGATTTTCTAGCAGCATTCGAAAGCGCTTTACAATCCAAGGGAATTGAGGAAGAGACTCAAAAGCAAATAAGACACACTATTGTTCCAGCTGTAATGCGCAACAGGCAGTACAATACCCTAAGCAGACAAGAAAAGCAGGCAATAAAATCCTTGAAGTCTGACGAAACGATCATCATCCTACCGGCAGACAAAAGACGAATGACTGTTATAATGGATAAATGGCATTACACTGAGAAAGCTTTATGTCTCGTGAACGACACAACGACCTACAAGTGCAATGACACCGATAGAATCTCACAGCTGACAAACAAATTAAACAGAATATTGAAACAACTTCAGGAAATGAACCAAATCACGAAGGAAGAGAGCGAACGAATGAGAGCCCGTGACTCGAGCATCGCGCAATTCTATGGACTCCCAAAGGTACACAAAGATGATGCACCGTTACGACCGATCGTGTCACTACCAGGAACACCCACCTACAACTTGGCGAAAGAAAGGTGGAGACGCCTCAAACATCTGACCTGTGGATCCCAATATTCCATAAATGATGCCCAGCAATTTCTACAAAAGCTCAAAGACGTGCGAATAGATGAGGATGAAACGATGATATCTTTCGACGTGACTGCCCTCTTTACGTCTGTCAACTTACAAATAGCAACAACAGTCAATACAGAACGCCTGAACAGCAGTGAACAACCAATCGGGAACCTAACGACCGAAAACGTATGCAACCTACTCCAGTTGTGTCTGTCAACCTACTTCTCTTTCAACGGGAAGATCTAAGAACAATTGAAAGGCGCGCCAATGGGATCACCTATATCGGGACTCATCGCGTAGATGGTAATGCAGAAATTGGAGGGAGATGTACTCCCACTCATTAATCCGAAACTGTGGGTCCGATATGTTGACGAGACATTTGTGATCATCAAACGCAGTCAAGTAACAGTCGCACACCAGCTATTGAACAACGCCATTGAAGATATCCGGTTTACGATGGAAATGGGTAATAAAAACCGTCTTTCCTAGATGTATTAGTAACCATAACCATGGAAGGGAGGCTGCAAACATCAGTTTAGAGAAAATGGACATATACGGACCAAATTCTGAACTTAAATAATAACCATCCGAAATGCGACAAAGTAAGCTGTGTGCGGACACTATTTGGTAGAAAGCAAACACAGTGCAGTACCGCGGATGCAAAGCAACAAGAGGAGAATCATCTATTTAAATGTTTCCAACTCAACGGATACCCGCGAAGCTTCATCCGAAGGTGTCTGAACCACAACAAACCGAACAGACAGCCTAGACCAACGAGGAATAGATGCGTTGTTTTGCCTTATATGAAGAACATATCCGAAATGGCAGCAAGACTATTCAAACAACATCACCTCATCGTAGCACACAAACCAACTGCTACATTGAGAAAAAGTCTGTCAAAACCGAAAGAGAAACTGGAAACTCATGAGCAACGTAATGTTGTATATGGACTAAGTTGTAGGAATTGCGAAAAGGACTATGTTGTCCAAACAGGTAGACAATTAGAAACATGATTATAAGAGCACAAAAGAGCATGCAAAAGACATTGTGTATCATCGCTAGGCTCAGCACACGTGGATGAAAAAGAACACAGCTTTGATTGGGCCAAAACAGTAGTCCTGGCACGAGGTGAAATGAGAAGAGCAAGGGAGTTTCTAGAAGCGTGGTTCTCAACAAAAGACTGAATCAACATGCATATCGACCTTGACCCAGTTTACCAGCCCCTCCGACGGAGAGAAATTATGAGACGCCGCTTGAATAAGAACAACCCGAGCGGCGACTTCCACCACGAGGAAATGGGTAGAGATCACGGGACACAGATGGAAGCCGTCACTTTTGAAAAGTCACCTACACGCCGATCACGGGTCGACAATTCAATCAGCGTGATTACACTCCACATCTCAACGCACTGATGATGTCGCCTCGCATGGCGTTGAAACGTTTGCAAACAAATTTCGCAGCTCGGCAAACGAATGAGCAAATGAGCACGAATCATGATCATTGGCTTGTTAGTACACGTCTTAAGCTGCATAGTTCCTGGTAAAAAATTTTCAAAACTCCCCTACAGTTGACCGTATTCCAAGGTGAATAATCCACTAGAGTCCAGGAACGCGCTAGTCATTCGAAATCCGCTATCAATGTGTGCGAACTATCTCAAGCAGGTGCGCATGGGACTAACTGACCACAATGCCGTGAATCGAACTCCTGAGTCAAATATCCCGCGAGAGGTCTTACAGGCAAAGCTTCATTCACCTACATTGTAACTAACTGAACTCAAACCCTTACCACGTGCCAACCACGGTTGTTCTCCTAGATATTCGAACTGTAATGAACATATGATGCTAGTTGCTGACGAGCGGTGTAGCCAAGAATTGCATCGCCATCCGTCAGGTGTTGTGTATACATCCCATGTTCAGCGAAGGTTTGCGGTAAGCTCTCCACGCCCTTCGCTGTCGCTTCACCACAGGGCCGCCTTAAAGCCCCGCCCATCTTTAGTCTTGCGACTGAGGATGTACTGTTGAGAACACAGGAACACACACAATCTTGATACAGAACTTCTTCCAGGTAATCGAGCGGTCGACTCAAACGCGTGAAGAGAAACAGAGCATGTTACGCCCTTCGGCACCTCGAAGCGTAAATTGTTACTCCAGGATTGCCACATACCTACTGCTGTACTCACTCTTTAGGGCACATAGCTCAAACCGGTGCATAACTTCGTCTACCCGGGGGATCCACATTTCTACCAATGGTGCTGTTGCAAAGGTATTGGTTGCCACTGGCCAAAAATTGGTCAACTTAATCCACCAACATCCTGGTATTGCATGAAAAAGAACCCATCCAATTTGAGGTAAGCAAATACGCTAGCTTTCGACCTTCGAAGAAAAATGCCTTTCGATGTTAACATGCCCATGGCAACAACAACGGGTCGGCAGTTTTGAAGTTGGAAGACGTGCTTGGGAAGAAGTAGACATTTCCATTGCAGCAATCTCAATTCACTGTGGAAAACAAGAAGGTTCCGAAATGTACGTAACTAGCATGCAAGCGTTAAGCACAGTTCACAGTATAACCAGCCGCACAGGGTCGCCCTAGAAGTAACCGGGTGTTAGTCAAACTAGCTAAGAGTGGTGAGACAAAAGATCAAACCATTAGATTAGCTATCGATGGTTGTCAACATCCAACTGACTGGGGGTTTCAAGTATGAAGAGCAGTTGTGACTTCAAACAAGGGAATAATACAGCCCGGAATGGGATTCAGTAGGGGTTGTGTACAAATTTGCCAGAATAGATGTATTGAAAGTTCGCGTCAACAATGGTAGAAGATTGAAATAAGGCATAAAAAGAGAGAAATATTTGCTTTATTCATATCCACTGTGACAAATTTAGACCTTCAACTCGACATTTTGAACGGTTTTAAATGCAGATGTAACGTCGATAAGAGCCGTTAAGGGAATTACTTGACAATGAGGCTGTGAAACAGCCACAGGAAGCTTGCACTTAACAGAGGAGGATTTGCGGCTTGCACTGCGCTCGTCTTCATCCACACATCCCATTATGAGGCCACGACTGACTCAAAGTCGGCTCATATTCATATAACATACATGTTATTGATTTCAAAATACGTAAAACACATATCAGATGTAGACTCGGCCGTAGTCGCTCCACAGTGGATGCATGGAACCACTCATTGAGCCTAGCACGATCAAGTGGATCGTGCACCACGCCGGCCATCCACACTTCCGAAACTCTTCCTACTCAGGTGATGCAGAGTACGCTATGGACAGTTAGTTTAAAAGCTCCAAAGGAAGCTGATGTACGAAACGCGATCACAGTCCTCAATCGTTTTCCTGCTGCTCACCCGGATTCCATTCAATCTGTACTATTTAAGGATGGGGGTGAGGTCTTCTGCAAAGCACTGGAAACCCTGTTCGAACATGTCTGGAAGGAGGAGACCGTCACTGCAAACTAGAGCGAATCGATCATATTGGCTATATACAAGAACGGCAATCGCACCGACTGTGCTGACTACAGAGGTAATAGCAATAGGCCAGTTGTGACAAAACTGATGGCCTCAATTCTTGTTCGTCGCTTTACTGTGGAAAGGGAGTCTCGGATTAGGGAAGAGCAGGCAGATTTCCGCCCAGGACGTGGTTGTATAGACCACATATTCACTCTGCTGCAAGTGATAGAGCAGTGCCGCGCACCCCGCAGACTGACGATAGCTGTGTTCCTCAACTTCACGATTGCGTTAGACTCAGTCCGAAATACTTGTGCGGAAAGGTGTTCCTATGAAACACGTGAACATTATACGTGCTCTATACTCAAACAGTAAGGGCCTGTTCTTATTCTTCCCATTCAGCTGGTTTCCTTATTCCTCCATGATTCTGATGGCGCAATTTCTGTACCACAGATTGTGATCAATATACATAATATATATGCAGGCGTTGATGTGCTGCCTGTTGAAAGGCTAGTTGAACTTGATTAAGGGGACGATATCGTCTTGTTGTTAAACGACGTTGGGGCGGAGCAATCAACCCTGAATAACCTCACTAGAATAGCCCTATTATTTGGCATGCGCTTCGCACCTTCAAAGTTTAGTTTTGGTACAAGACCACCAGGCACTTGATGAGCCCTTGAGTATTGATAGAGAGAAAAGCGAGGTAGTTTATCAATTTTTTGCAGCTGCAACAATGGGTGCATAAGTACTGAAGTCATTTCACGTGTTGCGAAAGCTAAAATTGTCTCCTTAAATCTGCGACATCTTTTGGCAGCAAAAAGAGGTTCCCCTCCGTCTAAAAGGCTACAGTGAGGGCCGTCACGCTCTATGGGAGTGAGACTTGGCCCCTTCGGTCTGAAGATCTGAGGTACCTACAAGTCTTTGATCGTTGTTGTCTGCAGAGCATTGCTGATGCGGTTGACACCGGCGTGTCCACAGCGATGATGTGTGTAGGCAAGTACTAGGCATTGACAACTAAGCTGGTTCCTTGGAACAACAGATAGCACTGAGTAAGTTGCGTTTGCTCAGGCATGTACTAAATATTTTCAATCACCGCTTACCGAGGAGGGCCTAGTTTTGTTTGCCAGATGTAAGTGGCGCAAAGCTCGAGGTGAACAGAAGTTGACATGGCAGCGGGAAATGAAGTCACTGCCGATCAAACTTGGTGGCATCGGTCCGCATCGCCTTCCAGGCTGATATCCACGTGAAACGCCCCGTGCATGGTTCGAGACGCTACAGCACATGGCTCGCAATCACCAGTGGCGCGTCAGTTGCTGTCTCCTAGTTGGACCATCTGTTTAAAGTGTGTTTGGTGCTGAGATTTCTGCGGGGTAATGGGATTATGACGCATGGCAGTGAAAGCTGCAAGGAAGCTGTCTCGCCAAAGCCGCTTATCTTTGCACGATAGCCAGCTGTATGTGATGGTATGTTGTTGACAATATGTAATTGGCTTGGCCCTGAATGTTTGCTTAGGGCATTAAGGTTTTCAGACAAGTTTCCCTTCCCTCCCTCTTATTATTTTTCGTTTCGTAGATTGTTATGGTTGCATGGCAGCAAAGCATCAGTAAAAATGGCTGATGTACTGCTACTGTTGATGATGATGACGATGCCCTCCGTCTCCCCAAGCAACGAACAACTGTCTCTCGGAGCCAGTAATCGAGTTGGTAAGCGTCTTGCCAACCTTCGCAAGGAACGCAGCAAGAACGGGAGTATCAATCGTAAAGCACATGTAGACAGCACGTACAGACTAACATCAGTGATGACATGGCACACGTCGATGGATAGGGCTCTATCGCAGAACTCGGCCCTTCATGAATAAACGGCTCATTCGACAAAGTAATACCGACGAAAAGGATAGCATAAATACCTTGTAGAAGCCTCGATGCACATAACTAAGTCACTTACATTATTAACGACATTGCTGTATTCATGAGATTCTTCCTTTGAATCAGTCAAACACACACCAGCGCAGCCGAATATTTACTAATCAGCGAATAGGTGTAGGTGTCCAATCATCTGTTCCCTTCACTTGCAGTTAGCCAAGGCGCTTGCTTCGTTATAAAAATCTATTTCGGTCGTTTGACTGCACAATCCTATCAGATCCTTTCTGTTTTCGTGATCAGCTGCACGGTGTCGCTAAAGACTCTACACGCTCTTGCGCTCCGCGTAGCCTTTGCTGCCCCTGACGTTGTGAGCTCACCGGAAAACTGTCGTGCGCCTTGGTTCAGGCTCACCTCCTCGTTCCCGATGTCGCCTCAGCTGCACTCGGTTCCTCCTGATTATCTTCCCTCCAGTATTGACTTCATAAAACCTAACTACGAACTGTGCGGTCCCTACACCATTCTTCCATCGCTCGTTGACACCCATTATTGGTTGAACCCACACTGACTCGTCCACTGATAGATGGGGTAGCGCCCGGGTACTGCGGTCGCAATACCACTTCTGATCAGTTATCCCTCTCCTTAAAATCCTTTTCACATGCAACGGCAAAACCCAACTTAAAAGTACAGCCAACGCAAGCATTAGGGTTCTTGTCCTTGTCCTGTGCAGAGGTTACACTGGAGTGAGATCAATGTCGGAGGATGGCGTGTTCCGAATCTCCAATAGCACCAGCTACAGGTTCCCGTGGGTGCCTATAGCCTACGAATATAGCCTTTTGACTTATTTGACTACCAACTCTGATTTTCCGTTTGACTGGCTTGTTGATGCCAAAATTCCCACTTGTTTGCAGTCTGGAACACAGTAATCGTAAACTGTGAGCCACTGTCGGAGACCAGTTACTCCAAGATCCCGCGTCGGGCAAACTGATATCTAAGTTTAGGGATGAGTACCTCCGTGATGGTAGTGGCGAGTGGATCGATTTCGAAAAGGTCGATGTAGTAGTGCACGATGATGAAATAGTCCTTCTGGTTGTCACAGAATAAGTCCACTGCTAATTTCTGTCATGGTCGATCTAGAACCTCACGCAACATCATTGGTTCCCAGTCTTGACGAGCTTAGTGGAAGCGACAGGCTGAACAGCTTGACACTTGATCTTGTATTTGACTCGTCATGCCGTACTCCGCTAATGCCATAGTCAACAACCAAGTGGGATCGATGAGCGTGTTCCAGCATCTTTTTGAGAAGGGATGGCGGGATCAAGATGCGATATCGTTTGAACAGCAAACCGTTATGCACCGCGAGCTCATCCCGAAAATTAAATAATGTCATTAATTCCCCTTGGAGCTTATCCTTTGCATCTGGCCATCCTCACAAAATCACGTCTTGCAACGTTGCACACGTTGCGTCTGCCTCGGTATGTCATCTGAATTCTTTCAGACGACCTGTCGTTACTGCCAGATGTATCAGATCCACTGCCTCGATTTCTTCCTGTTGGTTTTCGACGATATGAAGATGAGCTTTCGACAGACCGTCCACAATGAATATCTAAATCACCGAGGCCTCTTTATGCTACGCTACAACAATACACGCTACGTAACAATGCACAGATGATGTCACCTCGATTGGTGACGAAACGTTTGTAACAAAACTGCCAGGATCAACGAACAGTGCAACAGTCACAAAGACGTATTTTTGGAGACGGATAAGCATTCGTTGAAGAGGTTGATGGGCACCGTGTAACGGTCTACAGGCTGTTGACGCGAGCGATTTGTGGTCGGCATACACGGTAGTGTTCCTCCCAAACGTGTGGTCGTTGAATCGCTCCATCGAGTACCCAAACGAGTATCTCCTTTCCGAGTTATGCATACCGAGATTTACCAATAGTGAGCGTCCGATTGCGGAAATCCAAGGGTTTACCATCCTGCATTAGAACGGTCCCTATTCTGCTCTGGCTGCGGCCAGATCGAATTAGCCGAATACGGGTGCACAGCTGATGAGATGTTGGGTGGTCGTGAAAGCGTCCTTTTGCTTCTTTCATCAAATCAGCCTCCGGATGAGTGCAATGATTTCAGCAAGTCTTGGCAAGAATCGGCTCAAATGATTCCCCATGTCCTTTAAACGGCTAACAGACTTGACATCCTTAGGTTGTTACATCACATGCACTGTTTTGATTTTTCCAAGACCGATTTTGATATTTTCTGATGGAACAATGGTAAAATAATACAGATAAAAAAAGTCAAGACTTGACAGGTCCCAACGAATGGTCTATGTGTATTACGTAAGTTCAAAAAGAAGTTACACTAAAGTGAAACGTGCATCTGTGTACTAACCATATCACCCGCGTTAACGCACATGTAAATCCGTTTACCCCGATTTCGTGGGAGTTGGTGAGCACAATATTTGTCCGGGTCTTGTCGTTCACTCGATAAGCAAATGCAAATAAAGTAATTCAGATGGGGCAAAGCATCGCCAAGTCTTTTTTGAAAAAGGGTAGCATAGGCGCAGAAATGAGAGAAGTCGAAAAAGCGTTCCAGGGCTGACAAATTCGAAGTGAGAAATTATTCCGGCGGTATTCCATCCGATTGTATTGGGTACCCAGTGTCAGATGGTGACCTCTCAGATTTGTGCTGCGGCCAAATTTCAAGAAGTGGCAGCAAGCGTGGCCGGGATTGATCAAGATCTGGTACGCCAGAATATGGTCGTCCCGTAGACGGCGATAACCTGCGCTATACACTCCTAGGGTTTTCAGTCGCAGATGCCATGGCAGGTGGAATAATCCCTTCACATTTTAGTTGCCCTGTGGGTTAACCAAAGCAACCAGGTCGCGTTTTAACGAGGGTTGCCAAGCCTGGATCGCATACGCTACATGGGGTCTCACATGTGCACTGAGCATTTGGGGAAAGATGGAGGGATCAAACCTCTCGAAAGCCCTCCGTGATAGACCAATAGGTTAGTTTGCGGTTTTGATGCCATGAATGACTGCGCCGAAGAGCCGAGCTCGTCTTCCATCACTGCCCCAAGGATACACACCAGTGAGGCGGTCTTCAACGCGTTGTCTATAAGCTTATGTGTCAATGAGCTTCTGGCGGACATGCACAGTTCTGCACTTGTTCACGACAACGGACATAGATGTGCGTTTGATCATTCAAAAGCGCGGTCGAAGTGTTGTTACAGCATATCATGATCTTCCTGACAGCCATACGCCCGCCATATCTTGATTTCATCGGCAGAAAGCAGGAGATTTGACTCGATGACACATGCGAGGTCGTTAATGTAGACTAAGAATAAGCGCGGCCCCAACACTGACCCTTGTGGAACACCGCAGTCCACATATCAATAGAATCAAAAAAGCAGCCCCGAAACCGAACCTGAAGCCGCCGCCCAAGGAGGAAACTTCCGATCCATCCAAGGACAGAGTCCCCAATTCCGTACATTTGCAAGTTTTGAAGAAGGATGCGGTGATCTAGGTAGTCGAGGGCTTTAAAAAGATCGAGGTAGATGACATCAGTTGTTCCGGTCTAACCGCAACGCGCAACCAGTAGGTTGGTAGTATATGATCAATGCTGACGGAATCCGTGTTGCTCCGGTGGTATGATGTTAGATCTTTCAAATTAGTCCATTAAAGCAACAGCTATGATTGATTTCATTACTTTGAGAGTACTTGGAGGAAAAGCACTGAGCAAGCTCAGAACGGCTACGACCCATGAAAATCGGTGCAACGATACACTGCTTTCAAACAATAGGAACCTGCTGTCCATCCAGGAATATTTGGGGAAATTGGGTTAATGGCCCAGCTAGCTAGTAGCTGCCACCTACAGTGGTTTCGGGTGACTGATGTAAACACCCGGGGAACTATGGGTGCGCAACGATAGCAGCTTCCTCTAAATGGCCGCTGAAATAAAATGTATATGTATAACTACTGGCGTATAAGCGAACGGGATAGGTATATGCTACATAGTGGTGGCGCGTCGGAGTAGTGGATCATATTGGGGCCGTAGTACGTTGACTGCATCCTCGGTGGTTTGAGCACATTCATTTGCAGAGTTGAGTACGGGAATACTGTGTCGCACATTCCAGAGGCTGTTCACATGTCTGTACAGAAGTTTGTCATTAGCAAAAAACCTGTCCACTAGGATCTGCTGGTGTATAAATTTGTCCTCACGGTCAGGTTTGGTACAGTAGTTATGCTGCAGAACATAGTTGCTTTAGTTGTCAAGACTAGAGTTGGCTCTGTACATATGCCATGTTGCGTCTTTTATCGCCAAGCGTTTTCGAGTTCTGCCCCGAATGAATGATCATGATCTTGCAGTACGAAGGGGCCTGTTTACCGGTGCGCATTTAATCAGACCAATGAACTTGCCAGCAAACTCCATTCAAGCAAAGTCAGTGGAACAGTCGTCCGAAAACTCCCAGATCGCATCTCCAACTAGTTCTGCTAGTACATAGTAGTGTGTGATTGTTCGAAACAAGTCACCATGTTCTTGTGGATATTCCGCATAACACACATAGTCGCAAAGTACTGTTACGTGATCACTCAGCCCAAAAGGGCACTCTATCGTCGACTTTTCGATCATGAGCCCTTCGTTCGTGAGCACCAAACCAAGTGTGGATGGCTTTGTTCCGGTTCTGAATCGGGTAGGCGAACTGACATGGCTGAAGAGCGGAACGCTTGCAACAAGCTCTTGCAGGTCGGTTATGGATTGTTTGTTAGGGGTTGCTGGAGCTTCCAGATCGTGAACATTGTAGTCACTTGAGATGAGAACATGGCTGTATCGTAGTCGCAGGAGCCTCCCCAAGGCTATTGTCCGGCGGGAGTCTATCCCTGGGGTGGACATTGGGAGACGATAAACAATTGCCACAAGGCAAGTGTCGTTACATCTCAGTAGCAGACTGCAGCAGTGTGTCTATGATCAGCGTTTCCGAATCATCCACCTTTTCGCACTGCAAGTCACTGCGGTAGTATAAAATTACCCCACTGAGGTTGCTGGAGCGATTGTTTCGAAGGAAGCACATATCGTGTGTAGCGACTTCGACGTCAGTAATTGCTAAGTGTAATTAGGTTTCATTTTCGAGTATGAGGTCACAGGTGTATGATGCTAGACATAGCGGCAGTTCAGGAGACCTTGTACATTGGTGAACATAAAAGAAAGTTTCTCTGAACTCAGTTGTGAGTCAGACAATGTGTTTTGGGTGTAATGTTGTGCCGATCGGTGAAAGGTCGGCCAGTGGTCGTTATTTGGGTTGGGTGGTGACGAACTCACTTGTGTCGCATCCAGGGATTCTGCCTTCTTGCATCTCGCTTTGTACGTAACGTATGAGGTGTGTTCACCAGTTCCGTCGGCTACCTGAGTAATGTAATCCGGGAAATTGTTCATCTACATAGCTGCTTTCGTGTGTTTGTTTAAGGGACGCTGCTTGATCCAGAGCTCGAAAGATATGCTAATGCGACCCACATACCAGCACTGCAACAAGTTTGCTGACATTTGCCTGGACTAAAGCACTACTTTCATAAGCCTTAGGCCACATCCTTCGTAAGTTAGCGATCTGTGCAGCCTCGAGATCGATTGCGCTATGACATTTCCCAGGGAGAGGGTCTTGCGAATGTAGCGCCACTGCTTCTGTTCGCGGGTAGTTGGTTCGCGCTCATCGTGTTCTACAGTCTCGAAAACACGTGCACAGGGACGGTCCTGGCTATAGAAAGTTTGCGCTCGCTCCACGGGATATCCGGGGAGATACGGACGGCACATCACACATTCCGAAGGTGAACTGCAGAGAACAGGACTGCATCTGTTTCATCGGCGAAAATCAGTACTGTTTGGAGAAGTCTCCGTTTACCGTAGTGCTTTGAGTTTAGGTGACGAGGGATCCGTATCATGTTAGCGGGATAAACTACAACACCTAGGATGCAACATATGGGGTTTCACTGGTTCACATCATCTAGTTGTTTTCCTTTTAAGAAATTTGACGTTGGCTCTGGAACGTTGGCGCAGATTACCGGTGGTAAACTATGCGCTATCCGGGTTAGGGTCGACTACCCAGCTGGTCTGCGTACAACCGGCAGAGACTGTGGAAATATGGCTTCGCCTCGTTGATTTATTTGGGGTCCAGTAGGAGTAGCTAAATGCATAAGTTTCCGTTTGCGTTTGGCAACAACCATGTTCCAACCACCACATGTCGACATCTGTATGAAATCTCAGAGCAGTTTGGAGGGTGGTTAGGGCCATGGCCATACGTATTCCAATCGGACTGGCGGTGATTGGATCAGGT
The DNA here is from genome assembly GCA_944474145.2 of Dicrocoelium dendriticum. NCBI lineage: Eukaryota > Metazoa > Platyhelminthes > Trematoda > Plagiorchiida > Dicrocoeliidae > Dicrocoelium > Dicrocoelium dendriticum. Next base: position 84,334,142 of record OX104063.1, read on the forward strand.
GTAGTTGGGCCACTGGTTGTGTTTACGTACAAAGCCACAGATAAGGTATATTTAACGCGCTGACTAGCGTCATTCATCAGTTTCGAAGCGGAGCCTAATGGCAGGTACTGGAGTTTGTTCTCCGTCGCGCTTTCTTCAGATGAAGAGATTTTGGTGTTCGTTATTTGTACAATCATTACGACCACACTTTCCTGTGACTGCGATAGTTCATGCACAATATGTACCGGTGGACTGGCCCTACATACTACACAAGACCCCAGAGAATATAGTCTGCTATTGTGTAGCTACAACTGACTTACAGTAAGTTTGGAACACTTGGCATGAGACTAGCCGAAGTAATTAGAATACTGGATTCCTGTTCGTACATTGTGTTTGGATGAAGAAAAGCCGCATACAACTATATTAAGGTTGCCGTAGAGTAAACTTTTGATTGATCCTTACAAAGCATTGCGTCAATCGATGCCTTTCAGGCCATTGGCCAAGCGCGTGTAGTGCCTCCGCCCCAGCGTTGAAATGGCTACGTTTTCAACGTCGACACTTCCGTTGCGTTCAGGGCTGGTGGGGCAGGTGTAAGCGGCTGGGTCGCTCGCTCGGTAATCGCTTTGAGTTATAAACAAAGCGACTGTGCAATAAGGAACACAAACTGGCCGACAGCCACTTCAATTAGCGGTCGACAGCTATAGTTGGTGGCTCGCTGTATAGATCCCATATTCGATTTTCCTTTGAGACCACAAATGTTGCTGTGTTGCATGAGCCTCCGAATATTTCGTGCCCGTTTCTGCGTGTGAAAACGGTGGTGTGGAGGTGAAAGGCGATCCACACAAGCCAGCTTCGAAAGAAGGAATGCACTGAATAGCGCTGAATCGAATGGGCGTAAGCACAAGTGTGTGTGATGAGAATGGTGAGAGTAAATCCGAAATGAGTACGGAGAGAATGAGACCGCACGGCGCAAGCACAGGTCAAAAAGTGCCCCAGGAAAAGAGCTTCCGGTTTGCGGAGCTCAGCTTTTTTGGCACGCAACGCTGAAAAAGATGGTGCAGGTTAGCGTCATGTTCCTGGTCGGTCGAGCCTTGCATCAGCACATCGTCTGTTACACATCTTACGCTGCCTATATAATCAACGGCTTGCGAAAATCGTTGCCGAAAAATGTTACTCGAAACGTTTAAACCAAACCGTAAACGCAGACACCGAAAACGCCTAACGGTGTGGCGAATGTTGTTGGGAAACTTAATTCCTCGTCTAGAACCACGTGCCAGAATGCCGGTGGTACAGCAACGTTGTTGAATCACTTTGCCTTAGCCAAACGTGATAAGTCATCTAATGTCGATCGTGTATAGTGTTCTCTGAGCGAAGATTCATTCAACGGCTTTGGAAATATGCACAAACGTAAATCACCGTTCTTTTCGTAACAATGGCGACTTGACTAACCCAGTCTATCGACTCTATAACTTTAACCATCACGTTCAGTTGAATCAAGTTACTTAATTCGGTGGCGAAATTATCATGTGAAGTAAACGGAACCCTTCAAGACGGCAGCTCGCACGGTTGTATTGTCGGATGTAGTGACAAATGAGCGGAATCTTCAAACCTTCCCAAAGCTGGGCTAAACACGGATGGATACCGTTCACTAATATTTGGCCCGCTTGGCACGTGTACACAAAATGATAATGGTCTAAATGAAGAAAACCAAGCCACTGGATGGAATCAATTCCGGGAAGCGTCGTGAGTTCTTCTCCACGACCATGAAAATCAACTGGTGTGATGATCCGCCTTTAGAACTAGTCTTTTTGATTGTGGCTAATCCGTTGGGCTAGAACTTGGAGCTATTTCACATGCTTCCAGTCTTGCGATGGTCGCACACAAATTGATTGCCACCGCTTCGCTGGTATTATGTTGATGGTAGCATCCAACTCTAACCGGAAGCGCACAATTTCGTCGTTAACCAATAAACTTGCGTAAACGAACCGTTTTGGTTCCGTCCGAGACACCTTGCTGATTGAACGTTCAGAGTCTGTGAGTGTTGGGTGACAGATGAATGTACTCTCTTCGGAAAGTTGGCAGTATCGAGCGAAATGATTCTGTCTACCACACTTGGCGTGAATTCAACACCACGCTGGACGTTGATCACGATCCCTCGTGTCGCACTGCGAGGAATTTGCAAGCTTCTTGTGCCGTCGTAACAGGCTTCGCCGTTTTGTCGGACAGGTCGGATACGGCACAGAGATCTGCAACAGTCAGCAAACGCATTTGCTGGGTGTATTAAGCAGCTGGCGTGGCGGGGCCTTTAAATCGGTCATTGCCTTTTACGCCGTACATCATCTTTTACCTTAACTACTGTTTATATCTCAGTGGTGCAGGATTACGCTGACAGATATTCCGTTCTATCAATTTCCAAGGCCACTGAGACCCTCTATTCCATCCAACTTTGAATATAGAGGCAAGGTGTCGCGCGCGATCTCCAATCTATTGTCGTTGGACACAAAATTCTACGTCAACTGAAACGAATTCTGAAGAAACACTGCAGTCTGCATATGGACTGCATACTTTTACTGACACCTGAGATGGCTCGGTCATGTGTGGATTCGACTCGGATACCGAAACAACTTATACGGTCAGCTGAGTATTGGGAAGCGGCAAGAGGGGAAACCAAAGTTACATTACCAGGACATGATCAAAGAGAGTCTCACACGTTCTAATCTTGATTGCAGATCATGGGAATCGAAAGCGGTTGATCGGCGCGTATGGCGCGATCTCATCACGAAGGCAGTTGCTGAAGTACGGGAGAAAGACCTCATGAATGCACAGAAGAAGCGGCAGGTTCGGAAGCGGCAAGCACCGATGGATTGTAGTTCATCGACATCGAGTGCATGGTGCTGTAGCACATGCGGTCGCGAGTGCCTGAGTCAGGTAGGCGTAGTAAGCCATGAGCGAGGCCATTCGGGACTACTCCCGAAGCGCCGACGGGTTCTGCGTAGAACATAGGCAGAACCGGCGCAGCGTTTGTAGGTACGTTGCATTCGATTTACTAACCGTGTGCTTGCATGCTAAGTCTCTTTGTTTCAGGTGGTGGGTTTTCAATTTTGCCCTAATGCTTTTCTTTCCCATATAAATGCCTAGTTATACTCTATTCTATACACTTGCACACGTCGCTTAAGCCACTTACAGTTATTTCGATAACATTTTCGTGTTTGTAGCCTTTCCGTAAAATAAATCTACTGACCTCGTGAACTTACCTCGTATTCTTTTGTAAACGTATTCTTTTGTAATCAACTTATTTCATATGCTCACTAATTTAAGATTTACGTCACCGTTTGCTTGCGTGCTGTTTATTTCAGGTGGTGGGTTTTTAAATTTTGTCCTAATACTTTGCTTTCTCGTATAAATGTCTACCCGTACTTTCTCCTATAAACTTGCACACGTCACTTAAGCCAATTCTAGTCCTTTCCGAAAACATTTTTGTGTTCGTGGCATTTCCGTAAAGTTTGCCTTCTGACCTCGTGAACTTATCTCGCATTCTTCTGTAAACAACTTACTTCAGATGCTCATTACTTTAAGATATATGTCACCCTTTCCTAGTGAGCCATGAGCGAGGCCACTCGGGACCACTACAGAAGCGACGACCGGTCCTGCAGAGAACGTAGACAGCACCGGCGCAGCGTTTGTAAGCACGCTGCATTTGATTTACTAACCGCGTGCTTGCATGCTAAGTCTCTTTATTTCAGGTGGTAAGTTTTCAATTTTGCCTAAATGCTTTTCTTTCTCATATAAATGTCTACCTGTATTCTATTCCATTAACTTGCACACTTCGCCTAAGCCAATTGTAGTCGATTTCCATAGCATTTTGTGTTCGAGGTATTCCGTAAAGTATACTTTCTGACCTCGCGAACTTATCTGGGATTCGTTTGTAAACAACTTATTACTTATGCTCATTAACTTAAGGTTTATGTCACTGTTTCCTTATGCATTAATCGAGTTATTTTCTTCTCTCTCTCACTCTCTCTCTCAAATGATTGGCTGTTGTTTGATATCCCCGGTGTGGCTGCGTTTGATGTGCATGTTGACAAGGTGCCTACCTGTCTATTACCCACTACCTCGTCCATACTGGCTCCAGGAGACAGTTGGTCGTTGCTAGAGGGGACGGGGTGCACGGTCTTTGTAGCCGTGTTAGGCTCGAAGAGTGGTTTCATGCACTCAGTGTGGAGCGGACTACGGTCCAGCCACCGCTTTGTGTGCGGTTGATTCCCCAAATACAGCGTGCTAGTGTTTGCCTCTGAAGGAGTGTGGGCCGGCTCCGTTGATGAAACGTGGCTCCCATCCGCATGCCTCCCGGTCTTATTCCTTCGGGTTTACACTGGATACGGGGTATGTGGTTGGAGCTGTGGGTGGTGCAGCGCAAGCCGTCCATGGTCCCTCTGTAGGAGCAGGCGTCCTGTGGCTTGCCACAGTGACAGGCAAATCCGAAACCGGATGCCGCCAACCATATATATATATATATATATATATATATATATATATATATATATATATATATATATATATATATATATATATATCACCTAGCTGA